>CAWUFW010003400.1:715000-1315000 GCA_963921515.1 Calotriton arnoldi
GAACAAACGACATCCTCAGACAGCTCAATTGTTGCTGAACCCCCATGGTGACCATAAGGTCTTAAAGTTTATTGTGTATGGTAACATGCCCATTATTTGGAGACGTTTAGCGTCCCCGCATTAAGGAGAGAGTTCATTAAAAATAACCACAACTGAGACATGGCCAGACTGGCGACCCTTAAAGACCTGGAAAAACGGCATGACCCCTACAGCACTGGCTGGGCACCTGTCTGCTATGTTGTATTTGCAATATTAGTGACTACGTGCGTGCGCAAGTGTCACACGGTCGGCAGTAATAGCGGCCTGGTTTCACGCTCCGTGAAATCCCTTGCATGTGTTATTTTTTAAATAGAGGTTATACTGTCGATGTACCAAGTAAACCTCGGGTGTTGGTGTATGCAGGGTTAGGGTTTTACGAACATGTTGCCAAAGCGATAACCGAGGCAAAATGCTCGTAAAACTACTGCCACCGTTGTATGGAATTCATTAGTTGTAATCGTTACAGTTGTCAGCGTTGGCGCTCCTCAGTCATGTGAAGAGTTGCGTGATTAAGACCCAAACGTGAACTTGTATGCCCGTGTTAGTTCAGCTTTAACAAACATGTCTAAACACATCTAGGTAAAATACCCCTGGCTTAAACACTCCCGTAAACTTAGAAAACGAGCAGACTAGGCTTTACATGATTTATGTTCGATGTGGCCACTCACCTCTCCGTCGGTACCCCAGACGGTCTGAGAGCTGGGAACGGAGGTACCCGACGGCAGCTGAAATCAGATTTAAACCACCATGGCGCGTGAGGTCAGACGTGACGCTGCCACTGAACATGATGGACAGGGTAGTTCTGAGCGCCGCACTGAACACAGCGTATATGTGATGCGGCCCTGGAAGCAAAGTGGATGCTTCATTATTGATCAATTCGTTTAATGGTGAAAAGCACCTGTGGCCAAATGAAACTGGGAAATCTCGTTATAGCCTAGTGACGCTAGGCCTGCTGGGAGTCGTAGTTCTGAGTGCACCGCGAAGGGTGCCACATGCAGAGTGGGGTCTTTAGGGCTTCGAACTTGATGCTTGATGTACACTCAGGTCTTTAAGTGGGAAAAAAAAACTGGGGGTGCTCTAAAAGGGGCGGGGCAAATTTCTTAAAGGGGTGTGGCCTATCCGAGTAGGGGCGTGGTTTAAATCAAGATAACTAGCATTGTGTGCTTAAGAAAATCATGAAGTCGCATCCAGCAAAGGATAATAAAATAGGCAAAAAGGTATATTTATTAAATATAAGCCATAAAATACCAAACACTTTAAAAAAACATGTAAAAATTATTTACATTACTTAGAAATCTATTGCAGGATTTCCCAAAACCCTTGAAGATATTCACTGTGTCTATTTTGCTGGGGTTTCTCACAACAATTTTCTTCAGCAGACCTTCTACCTTTTGCCAGCCAACTCTTTACATACAGCTTTGCATCAAATGTTTAAAATGGAGGACCATTGAGTTTTACCCATAAGCATGAAGAAATGGTCTCTACAAGAAGAGAGGCCCTTGTTGGACTAGCAATTAAGTTCATTGCGCTGAAACCTCTCTCGCAATCCGCATTACTTGCTGGCAGGGTTTCCATGCAAACTACTAACTTTTTTAATGCTTCAGGGTTTTCTTTCCACCAAAATCTTTGAAAAGTCTAAAAGCTTGGATAGTATCTCTTGCTGGCAGCTGAAACTCTGAACACAGTTTCTGGATATCTGTTTCACCATAAAGAATGCATTCATCACCAGAAGGCAAGTTGCCTGCATCTAGCACACTGAAGCTGGCTATAAGTTCTTTCTCAGAATCCGGGGCACACCGTTTATTGATATTTACAGACAGACTTTGGTAAAACTGATTTTGATTAAGGGCAACAGAGTTACTTCTACCATGGAAAAGAGGAACATTCTTGAATTTGCCCTCGTCAACTGCTCTCTGAGCCGCAGAAGCAAACTCCCCTGGTGAGTCCTTCATTGCTCTAAATATACGTACTTGACTAACCAAAAGTCTGTGGGCATTAACAATTGTAATGTCCCTCCTCTGTAAGGAGAGTGATAAGTCTTTGAGCTCTTGAAGTGCATCACACATTACCCCCAAATCTCTGATAAAAGAATAGGATGTAAGCTTCTTCAAGAGACCTTCATACTTACTCCGGTCTCTTATGGGTCTGGATGGGTCTTTAGAAGCATTCTCAAAATGTTTGCACAAGGCAGGGAAGCAGTTCCAAACAGCTTTCACAGATCTGTAACTGGATGCTACCCATCTAATATCAAGCATTTTCCCTATCTTCTGAAGCTGTACACATAGCTCGCTGGCGGCCAGATTTAGCTCTCTCTGGTCTTTTGGTGACATGCTGTATGTGGCATACAATGAGTCCATGAAATTCTTGAAGTGATTGACCCCGGCAACCTCATCAACTGTATCTGCCACAGCAAGTTCTAGTCTGTGAGCCAAACAGTGCCATGTCAGTACAAGATTTGGAAATTCTGATTTCAGCAATGCCAAACATTACTGCTGCTCCATCTGAACATACTGCAATCAAGATATCATGTAGCAGACTTTTTGTGAGTCCAACTTTTTCGAAGTATCTTAGGAGAGCTGTCTTTACGCCAAGGGCATTTGTTTCTGCCAGCTCCAGAAGGCCGAAATAGATGGTCACTGGGGTACTTTCATTTCCAAAAATGCCACGAAGGTAGATGATTAAGGTAGAAGCATTGCTAATAGAAGTGCTTTCATCAATTAATACTGTGATCTTTGGTTTGTGTTTTCTGATATAACAGACCAATCTTTGTTGCATTTCCAGTGCAATGTGTTTTATTATTTCAGTTGCAGTCACATTGCTGTGCAAAACACGGCCCATTGCACTGCCATTCTTTGCCTGAAGGAGAATTAGATCAGGGTGGTCAGTGAAAGGGCGATCTTTTTTTGCCAAAAAAGGCCCACTAGTAGCATTTGAATTACCCGCCCTGGCACACTTAGTGCATTTTACTAGGGACCTACTGGTAAAACAAATATGCCGATGGCTGGCACGACGTAGGTGGCGCTGCGTGTTCAAAGAGCAGGGAAATCCCAAGAGAAAGTGTCTCTCTTCAAAGGATTTCCCTTCCTGCTACAATGACGTCATGCCTTAAGCAGTGCGCGCGCATGCTCACCCGAAACACCAAACAAAAACCGGGACGTCTGGTCACCCTACCTTTGACCTTTGAGGCCTGAAAATAGAGCCCCCTAGAGACCCCTTTCGAGGCCCCCCAAAAAAAACTGGGGGTGCTCAGACCCCCACAGACCCCCCCCACTTAAAGCCCTGTGTACACTTAAACTGCTTACGCATCTATGTAATAAAGCATCTAAATACTTATAAAAGACAGACTACTTGTAGAAAAAGATCTAGTTCAAGCCTAGTCATTATTGCTCTAGTAGCCCAGTGTAGATGCAAAGTGCGGCAATATAGGGTATGTGGGACCTCAATCTTGCAGTACACTCCCACTGAGTAATGTCAGAGTGTTTGAAAGTGTGTGAATGCCTGGACCATGTATCGGCGCTACTGACTCAACTCATGTGGCTGAGAGGGCTTCCGGCAGTAAGAGTACAGACCCGCAGCTATCCCTTGTGTATATTGAATGTCTGGTGAATGATCTATCTCTAAAGGCCACAGGAGGCCTAGATCTGAGCGGTGCGAGACATAATTTGTGAAATACCTGTTTTTAAGTAGGTGTATTTCATCCCAGCTTGTGATGAGCAGATGGGATGCACAGTAAAGTAATAGGTGGATGTTGCATTTTGATTTAAACATTGTGGACAATGTGGCTTTCAAGAAGTTCTATTTTATCACTGTTTCTTCCTTCTGTGACAGGGTGTATCGCTACCAAACATCTGACTACTCATTCACCAGCGTAGAAGCCTTGCTGAATGCCCTTGGTGGAGATGAGTTCCTTCGGCGGCTGAACAAGACTATTGATGAAACAATGCAGCAAGCAGGATTCTCACAGAGGTTTATTGATGAAATAGTAACCCCAGCCATGAGGGTCAATTACGGACAAGGGGCGCAGATTAATGGGTTTGTAGGTGAGGACCAAATTGAACTTCCCCTTTTTTAGTTTTACTTTACACTAGTACAAGTTCTTTTCTCCCTAGCCTTACCCTTCATCTGCTCTGTATAAACTTTTTTAACTGCTCTAAGATGGCGCTTTTGTCTGTGTAAAACTATATAAAAATGTAATAAGACAACACTGTTAGCTGAAGATGCTCTCAGCACAGTGTTGAGATACTGTTAATGTATCAGCAGGTTCTGCCCTAGTTTGTCATTTCAGCTTTCATGGACTCTATTCCTCCATATGTCAGACCCGGAGAGAGCTGTAAGCCTACAGAGCAGAGTAGTTGTACAGTAATCATTTTCCTTTCTGTAGGTGCGGTGTCTTTGGCAGGAACAGATCCTGGCCTTTGGGCTGTAAAGGGTGGAAACAAGATTGTGTGTACAGGATTGTTGTATGCTTCCAAAGCAAACCTTATCAAGGGCATGGTGACTTCAGTGGAGGAAAAGATTCGGCCTCTGCGGACTGGTAAGTTGAAGCCAATGAAGTTCTGAGAGAGCTTTCTTTCTGTACCTGCATATTTATTGGTAATTCATGTTGTGAACACCAAACAATCTTTATTTCCAGTTGGTGGTGTGAAATGTTATGTCAATGTAGTTTTGAGATTGGATGGTGTATTACTCTTTTTATCTGCCTTTTGCACCCTTTGTTTGTTGGACATGGTAAAAAAAAAATGTGTAGGTTTTTATCTTTGGCATTGTAGATGGTATGACGTTTTTGCCCAAATAATCAGCCTGATTGCTGAATCTAACCTCAAACTGCTCTGTTTCTCCTTTAGATCTTTTGATGACATGCAAAGTTTAGTGAATTATTTTTTGGTATGAAGCAAAGGAATCCTGTGATGCCTTGGCTTGAAATTGAGGAATGTGTGTTTTTAAAACACATGGAAATACATTCAGAATATTGCAAATCTGTCAAAGGATATTAACACACTTCCAAAAACCAAGTCAGTTTGTGGAAGCCACCAAAGCTGGGATCTGAAAACCTAGCTCCCTTAGTGACCAGGATCTGCGGTATGTTACCTGGCTCGTCTTTACTAGGATAAGTGAGCAGATCAAGGCCAAGTGCATTGGTCATTTGTGTTAGAAAAAGTATAATCACCAGGAAACATCAGTAAACAACCCCCAATATAATTTTGTTCTAGAGATATTTAATACTAAATGTACAATGTGGTAGACATTTACTTTCATGTTTGATTAACATTATTGAAACACATTTATAATATCACTACAGCAAAACATCATGTAGTGTCCAACTTATTCACACCTGCTAGCTCTGTTTTTAAAGGTCTACATAGGGTGTAGACAGTGCTCTGAATGTGTACAGAAACATTTTCTTTTCATATTTTTTGGGAGATTTGGAGAACCTGCAAATGAATTGAGGCTGGAGATTTTGTTTTGTATTTTTGAAACTATATTAATTGCCACACTTCATATCATAAGGTACCCTGTTTTAGTGTACAGCCACCCCAAGAGATAAGAATATTATTTCACCCCTTGTGCCCTTAATGATAATAAACAATCTATCTGCCAAATTCACTATCAGAGGATGTTCAGTGGCTGAATTGTCACGGATGTCCTGTGTTTATCTGGCGTGATTTTCTTGATGTGGTATCTTAAATAAATTGTGTTCATTGTGCATCAAAGTGACGTGGAACTGTCTTATCCTTTGATTGTAACTAAACCTGGTGATGTAAAATGTTACATTACTCTTCTCATCTCCATCCACCCCCTAATTTTCCAGTAGAAATCATTTGTGTTTAAGTCTTCCATCCCATCCTGCAGTCTACCTACCGACATTTAGACCCTGTTATGAGGCCTATCAGACTCCACTCCCAATTTGTTTCCTGCCTGACCTCACTCATTTATCCCTCCCAATCAGTTTCATTCCTACAAACCCACCATTGTTTCTTAACAGTTCAAAGCAATTGCTGGCTCCTCTCCTATTGAACTACACTCTCCTACCACTCATCCTGCTTCACACTATTGAAGTGCCTTGTGTACATGTGACCCGCTCACTTCATTAATGTGCATAATATAATCGGTCATGTCCAGTTTGTTTTTCTGTGACTCCATTCCAAAGAGGTAGCCCTCTCACACTTATTATACTTTATCATCTCTGCTCATCATAACCCACTCTTTTCAATTATCATTCTTCTTGAGCTCCCTTTGACATATGATAGCTGTTGAGCTGAATAGCCCTGCCTGGTGTACATTTGTATCGCCTGCCCTGTATGCTCAACGGCGAGCATCTGGTATCTCAGTATCTGAGAATGCAATTGAAGGTCACACCTCAGTGCATTTCGGACGTACCTGGCCCGTCATTAGGGGGACTATCTTAAGTTTAACACCATTTATGCAAATTAAAAGATTTTTCTATTGGTAATTACATGTATTAATTGATTACTTAACATTAATCAATTTGCGAAACAAATCAGTTGAGACATGCATTTGATGTCAACAGTAATCACCTCATTGATGGACAATTAAGTTATGTGGAAGAAATAATCAAGTTTTAAACCGAACTACATGCAGTGATCATTTCACAGATTAAAGGAGTTCAGTGACTGTGATTATTAATAAATTAAGTTTGCTGAATATTCGTTCGTTTGGCGAAAACTATTCAAGCTTGTAAGCAGTAAACCAACTGTGCACCATGAGACTGTACTCATCCCAGAGTACTGCTATGTTTTGCATTCATATGGGGGTCTCAAGATGCAGGGTATACCGTGGTTGCAAGTCTGAAATGAGTAATAAATACAGCTTAATACAAGGATTTAATGAATGAGTGAATTAAGAAGGCTCTTACCTTCCTTGTTGTTCCACTTGCTCAAGGTGTGCCACAATAGGCTGATATTTCGTCTAGCCCCCAGTACTTGTCAGTCAGGTGCTGCTAATTTCAGGCACTTGTAAACGTGTGCCGAACAACTAAGTGGCAGCCTGTGGCGCTATCCCAGAATGCACTTGATTGGACCCAGCTGCTCCACATTTTCTCGAACCAGCCCGTCCACTTGGACCTGCACGAGGAGGAAGACTTCATCGATGAATCAATGCATTGAGTCTTGAGTGACTAAAAATAGAACTCACCAAGTCCAGAGAAGGAAAGCCTGACTGTGACCGGCTGTCTGCCCAGAAGCGGGCTACTGCTTTTAGAACACTGTTGTGCAGCCTGCGTCTGCTCGCCAAGATCAGAGCGGCACCCTGACCACAGTTGGAACATCTCTCACTTTCCACCCACCTACTTCCCTCACCACTTGTTCTAGTGAAGAACACGGACTGACATGTAGGGGGCCAACGTGAAGCCTACTATGGAACAAAACCGAGGGTGAGAGACTAAGTGATTGCTATTACTGTATAAGGCTATTAACCCAAAGGGGGAAGTTCTGCACCTGCACTGAGATCCACACCAGAGTGACCTTAGAGTAAGGGAGGTGGAAGGAGGGAGTAGGGGGGCCATCCTCTCCTGAAAGTACAAGGCTGGCACCCTTACCTTAGGCTTTTTGTCGTAGTGTGTAATATTGAGTTTTACAGTGTAAGTAGTTTTCTTTTTAAAATATAGGCTCTGAGCTGGACAACCATGTAATTGCTTGGTTGGGTGCTGAGACTGTTGTACCCTCACACAAACCTTCCTTAGAAAGCTGTGACTGCTTGCTGTTACTATACTAAAAGTCAAGTGCTGAAGTTACTTGCCCCATTTTGCAGAATCATAGTAGGACGGACCCCAGGACATAACATTCAAACAACCTTAGCCCTCTTGGCCATTGCCCAATAACCCCAGGTTGCCCCTTGACCCCCAAACAGTCTGACTACTCCCTACTAATATTTGCTAGCATCAGCAGCTTGGCAATACACGGTTTTTCATTCTACATGTCCAATCGTGTCTTCTGTCTCCTGGCTTTCCATATGCTCCCTGCCAATAACCCTTTGTGTTGGTGTCTTTAGAGACTCAGTCTTCTCTTCTCTCCATGCACAACTCGTCTTAAGGACATTAACTTCTTGTTTGCATTGCAGCTCTTAACACCTCTACTCTGATTAAATCATATTAAAAAGACCTTGCTCTGGCCCAACCTCTAGATTGTAATTATAATAGAGTATTTAACAGTGATCCTATAGTGTGTGACACTACTCCGTCATGCTCAAGTCCCCTAAAAGGTAAACAAAAACAGAAGTAAACCCGTTGACCCAGCTGAGACCGGGTAAGTATTATAAAAATAGAACCACGTCTCAACTGGTATATCATGTAGGGGGGACAGTTCATAGAAGTGCGTCAATCACATAGCACAGGGAAAAAGGGGACGAGGGAGACCAAATAAAGGTGAAAGGGTTGTTATTTGCATATAGAAGCACTACAATACAACTAAATTGCAGTAACCATAGCAACCAATTGTGCACTGGAAGTGTTGCAGTGAGTAAACGGCGCAGTGACACAAGTGATTAAGGAACAACGTGAGGCGGAGAAAACAATGTGAAACAATAACGTAGGTCAAACAAAAGTATTTACAATTACAGGTACAATTTCATTGTTTGTAAATGACCCTTTTGGGTGCCGCGAATGACGTTGGGAAGTCGACGGCGTTTCGACCTAGTTAGATTAAGGTCATCATCAGGACGATGGTTACATAATTCTTGAAAAGTGCTCTATAGATTCAGAAAGAAAGCGAGGGATAAACAATAGGAGTAGAGCCCAGAAAGAAACAAAGAAAACACTGGGAAGGTGTTATAAGGATACCTGCTGGCACTGTAACTGAGGAGCAGAGAATCCAGGAGGGGAAGGGCAGGAGTCCGTAACTCAGGAACTGCTGTAAATTGGAAAGCAAGGGATCAGGGTAAGGAGCCCGAGCACAGCGTGTCAATGTAGGTAGAAGTCCGCTTGGAGGTTACCTGTAGAGGGCGTCACTGAATGGGGGCAGCCTCAAGAATGGCTGGGCTGCGGTCTAGGGCTTCAAATCCACATCTATTGGGGGCAGCATGTGCAAGGCTGGGCTGCGGGCTGACAAAGGAGATGGAAACGCCGGGAGTTATTTTCGGGGAGGGGGACGGTAGCAACTAAGCAAAGGCTGGAAAGGGCACCGTGAGCTTACCTTAAGGGTGAATCCAAACGGTAGTACGGGAGCCGATGTCCGGAGGAAGGAGTGAATACTTCTGCAATGTTCCGTGTACCACGTATCCGGCTTTAGTCCGGAGGGACGAGTAAAGCGTCTTGTGCGTGCTGCTCGGCTGATCCGGTATAAGTGGAGGCCGGCAGATGGGTCACGTGAGATCGCTTGGGAATGGGTCACGTGAGATCGCTTGGGAATGGGTCACGTGAGCGCGCTGGAAGGAGGGAGCTGGTACATGGGTGCTAGGGATCGTGTACCCCGGGGGGATCAGATAGAGAGTAGTTGGCCGATGCAATATGGCCGTCTAGTAGACACTGAGATATGGTGACATATAAACATAACTCAATATGGGACTTATGTTATATATTACAATTTCAAGGTGAACAATGTACAATTCAAAAATTATTATTTAAAAAGAAGGAAATTGGAGCACGAATTACAGTACATTTACATTTCGGGCAAAATGGACATAGTGAAAGCACACAAAATGCAATATACATTAGACCGGGAGAACAAATTAGGATCAATCATATAAACATTAGCGCTCATAAATACGGGACCAGCAAAATAATGATATATATATCTCATATGTATGGTCCGAGACAAAGTATATACAAGGGTGGGGTAAGCGCATGTGGGGATATTACAAAACATCTATTTACACATCAAATGGTGGACTAAAAATTCCTCAGCATGAGGAGAGAATTAACCCGCCAAAAGGTTGTCATCAGGAGTACATGCATCATAGATGACAAAGCTTACACAGGGTGCATGGTAGCAGGGAGGAACACTAAACTGTGGAGATCACTGTATTCCACTCATCGAGTGAATTGAGTCCTTGGGCAACAGAGTTCCACCTGCACTCACATTTATTTAGTAACCGTTGGAGATTGCCTCCACGAATGGGTAATAGTGGGCGGTCTATGACCTGCCATGTCAAGTCTGTTTCGGAGTGATTGTGTTCTTTGAAATGTGTGACCAGTGGTTCAGTAGTAACATTGCACCTGATGCGACTCTTGTGTTGGGAAATGTGTTGCTTCACCATCTGGGTGGTTTGGCCAACATGATATACAAGTCCCCTAAAAAGCAGACCATCTTTTCCCTCTTGCATCCATGACACTATACGTCATATATTCTCTTCCAGGGGATCCTCCGCAATAGTCATAAGCATAAGTCACAAGCCTTAGTAATAAGCAGGCTACACTATGGCAACGCCCTTTTGGCAGTTGCTAATGAGACTTTAGTTGCCAAACTCCAGGTTGTTCAAAATACTGCAGCCAGGCTCATTCTCAATTGCCCTTCTGGTACTCCTTTGGCCCCTCTGCTGAAGGAACTGCATTGGCTGCCAGTGAAGAAACGATCTTGTTTTAAGATCTGCTGCCTTGCCTATAATGCCCTAAAAGGCAAAGGCCCACCATATCCGCAAAAAAAAATAAAAGCATTCACACCTGGTCTTAACCTAAGATCTTGTGATAAAGCCTTATTGTGCATTCCTCGCATTCACAGCGGTGGAAAGGCTTTTTCTTACCTCGCTCCCTTTTACTGGAATAAGCTTCCACTTCACGTTCGTTCTTGTTCGAACTACTGTAAATTCAGAAAACTACTCAAATCTAATCTATTCTGAATCCTTTCCCCTTCCCCTGATTCTTGTTACCATGATGGCGCCGAGATGCCCCTGGGTGATTTGTGCGCTATATTAAATATAAATAACATAACAATATTCCTGCCCATGTGATGGAACCCCGGAGTACATTAAAAAAAATATATATATATATATAAACATATATACACAGCTATATATATATATATATATATATATATATATATATATATATATATATATATATAATCATATATACACAGCTAAATATTTTTCCATAAACCAATGCAGCCTTCAAGAAATGTAAGGCTAACCAATGCTCATTTAACCTGCTTTTGTCTCTGAAAGCTTTAGAATGCACATATATGAAAGAAAAAACACACGAGACCGAGGAAAGAGGCACTTCAGCTCTCTTTAATGAACTGCAGGAAAGCAGCAAGGTTACATAGTAGGCATTGTTGGCCCATAGGCTGCATTGGAACCATAACAGCATAGAAAATTAAAAGAAAAAAACTGGCACAGTGCCTTTAAGGCAGCCATGACCCCCAGCTTCCCATCATTCCTCAGGGGTGACAGGTCTGTTCTTTCTGGCTCCTTCAGTCAGGATCTTGGAGTTTTCAGCTCTGAGTTTTTTGGGCTTCAAGATCCAGAGGACACTCTGTTGTCGTCTCCCCGTATGACGTTGAGGCTTCGGTCTTCGTCGGTGAGTCCACGTCCATTGTCAAAGCACCAGTCTCCGTCGATGGGGCCTCGCTCGACGTCAAAGACTAAGACCCATCCGGTGTCAAGACTCCAGTCTCCGTCGTCGACACTTCTCCCGACGTCGAGAATTTGAACGCCATCAGTGTCTTCCCAGCACTTGCTTCCGGTTCAAGATGTCTCAGTGGTGCGACGTTGCTAGACGTCGAGGCATTCGCATCTCTCGATGTTAACACACCGATCACCATCAGAAAGGTGTTCACAGTCCACCCGTTCTGCGTCGAAGGGGCGCTTCGCGTCTACAGGCTCAGTCGAGATCGCCGCAGGTGCCTGTCGACGTCGAGCAGTTCCATTTCTCCATCCCCTGAGCAGCAGACACTGAGAGATACACCGCAGACGGCAGATCCTCCTGCACAGCAAGAGAAGGGAGGACAGAGATCGCCTTCTGTGCACCTATCTCCCAGATGGCTCTTACCAGTGCACCACTGGCAAAACTCTTTCACAGTGCAAGTGCAACAACCTCTGGACTACTCTAGTCCTCTGCACAGATCACCTCTGGCTCGCTTGGTGCAGACTGTGGACCTTTCTCCTAATGCTTCTCCCAGAGGTCGACAACGTGACTGGGCAGCAACTGCATCATCACGTAGGAGGTCTCCTGCAGATAGCCACCGCAAAAGGCATTGATCACCTTCATAGTCCTCCCCTTCCACGCATTCTTCAAAAAGGGACTATTCTCCCACATTAACGGACAGTCCACCTTCGAGATCTCTCCACTGGATATTAATACTTTTCACGAGGTGCTGGCTAGAGGAGCGCATAAGCTGAACATTGAAATGCCCACTCCTCCGACATCATTGTCCGTCATTTTTGAGACTTTGCACAAAAAGTTCAGCAGCAAGACCATTGCTACCTTTGGTACCTGGGCTTCTACAACCAGTCATGGACACCTTCCTCACTCCGGCATCTCTCAAGACCGCCCCAGCGAGGATCTTAAAAAAGTACAAGCCCCCAGAGCACGACCCTCTGTTCCTGAGGGCAGATCCTCCTCGGGATTCTGTAATCATTGCAGCTGCAAAAAAGACTCATGCAGTGGCTTCCTCTTCAACGGTGCCTCCAGACAAAGAGAGCAGAGCCCAGGACTCTTGGGGAAGGAAAGTGTGTGGCAATGCAGCTTAACTTTTTAAGGTTTCCAGCGCTTCAGCTCTGTTGGGTCGCTAAAGGGCTCTGTGGGATTCTTTAGAACGCTTCAAAGACAAGTGCCCAAAGAGGATCGCCAAGACTTTGAGGAAGTTCTCCAGGAAGGAGGTTTGGTGGCGAACCAGATGATCAGTGCTGCAGCAGATGGGGCATCGCTGGCTACCCATTCTTATGCACATGGCATATGTGCCAGACGATCATCCTGGCTACGGCTCACTGCACTGAATCCAGAATCCCAACAGCGTATTCTTAATCTACCCTTTTCCGGAAGCTCTTTGGCACACACACGGACGATGAAATGGCCAGGATGTAGGCAGAACTTGAAACTCTAAAGGCGATAGGCCTTGAAAAGAGAAAGGAGTTCCGCCGCAGATACAGGCCATACGACCGTAGACCATTTCATCAGATTGTTCAAACCCCTCAATGGTCTCGGAGGCAGCAACATCAGACCAGACCACACGACCAAGGGCGTCGCTCCTCCCGTGGTAGAGGCACCCCACGCCAGTCTTCTGCCTCCATGAAGACTCCAACAAAACAATGAGCTTCCGCTTCCCCCTTCGCCGTTACCCACTCCAGTGGGGGGGAAGTGTCGCCTAACGCGTACAAGAGTGGCGCAGCATCACAAGGGATCAATGGGTACTAAGTACGTTGCAGAATGGGTACTTTCTACGGTTTCGCTACCCACCTCCGGTGATTCCTCCAGTAAAAAACATGTGCCACCAGTTGCATCTTCTGCAGCAAGAGGTAGTCACTCTCTTACAAAAATCTTCCATAGAGGAAGTTCCCCCCCCTTATCAACGAGGGAAAGGAGTTTACTCGAGATACTTTCTGGTACGAAAGAAAGGTCACAAAGCAGAGCTCAGACCTATACTAGACCTTTGCATTCTGAACAAGTCCATCCGAAGAGAAAAAAGTTGCGTGCTGGCTCTCCATCAAATATATCCTCGCCTCCAGCAAGGAGACTGGATGTGCTTGATAGATCTTCAGGATGCATATTTCTATGTGCGCGTCACCTTACGCCACCGGAAATTCCTGCACTTCATGGTAGGGATCAAACACTACCAGTACAAAGTCCTCCCTTTCGGATTGAAATCGGCCCCTCGCGTGTTTACCAAATGCATGGCAGTAGTAGTAGCAGTAGCAGCTGCTCTACACCGCCAGGGACTGTTAATTTATCCATACCTCGCGACTAGCTCCTGAAGAGTTCATCTCCTCAGCGCGTGAAGAACCACTACCAGATCTGTCTGACCTTGTTACAGCGGCTGGGCCTTCATGTCAACCTGGCAAAGTCAGTTCATCATCCTACTCAAAGAATACACTATCTGGGTGCGACACTAGACTCCAATGCAGGAAAAGTGTATCCTTCGGAGGAGAGACTATCATTTATCACTCCCAAGTGCAATCAACTTCTTCGCTCTCTTCATCCTTCGGTCCGGCAAGTTGCCTCACTCCTGGGTTCGATGGCATCTTGCATTTCCTAGTTCCCAGTGCCAGACTGAGGATGCGACCTTTGCAACGGGATCTGGTGGACAAATGGGATCTTCGATCTGCTCGATGGGACGACAAGATCCTCCTTTCCCAGGCTGCGAAATCCTCCATCCCATGGTGGACTCGTCGGAAAAATCTCTTGGTTGGAGTTCCTTTCCATCAGACCCCTCCAACGCAATCTCTGATCATGGATGCTTCTCTCTAGGGTTGGGGAGCCCACATGGGTTCTCTTCAAACTCAAGGTCTGTGGTCGACCAAAGAGCAGGCCTATCACATCAATATGCTGGAGCCACTGGCCGTGCATCTAGCCCTCAAGGCCTTCTACCCCTCCATCCAGGGCAGCTCCATTTTAATCCAAACGGACAACACGCCCACGATGTAGTATCTAAATAAGCAGGGAGGGACCTGGTCTCGCCCTCTATCATTGGAGGCTCAAGCGATCTGGCGTTGGCTTCTGGCCAGACAACTGTCAATTACAGTAGTCCATCTTCCAGGAGATCAAAACATTCAAGCAGATTCCCTAAGTCGTCACTTCGAAGGTCAGCAAGATTGGGTTCTGCACGACGAGGTGTTGGCAGACCTCTACCAGGAATGGGGTCATCCAACAATGGATCTCTTTGCGGACAACACCAACAAAAAATGCCAAGACTTTGCGTCAAGATACTACCGACCGGGGACAAAAGGGAATGCCCTTTTGATCGATTGGTCAGGGGACTGTTTGTACTCATTTCCGCCACTTCCTCTCATCCCGAGGCTCATAACCAAACTCTACCACTCCAGAGCGAGGATGATCCTGATCGCAACAGACTGGCCACAGCAGTGGTGGTAGCCGGACCTTCTGCATCTCTGAGCGTCCACACAGGAGGCTGCTGTGCAGGCCGGATCTCCTTTCCAAACTGAACGGGAGAATCCATCATCCCAACCTTCCCTCACTGAACTTGGCTGCATGGCTCCTGAGGTCCTTCAGTATGGCCATCTAGAACTTCCCCAGGATTGCATGAATATTTTAAAGGAATCAAGAAGGCCTTCCACAAGGCTTTCTGATGCATTTAAACGGAAGAGATTCTATATGTGGTGTGTACAAAAGGGTTTTCAATCGACTCAATCCTACCGTATCGCCTACACTTGGCCAAGTCAGGGTTGCAGTTTGCTTCCATAAAAGTGCATCTTGCGGCCATTACGGCATACAGAAAGTCTCTTTCCCAGCCATCTTTCTTCCAGCTTCAGGTGGTTAAGGATTTTTTTACAAGGGTTAAAGTCTTTCCCCCAATTTGCTCTTTCTCCTCCCTTGGAGCTCAATTTGGTTCTCCTCCCTTGGAGCTCAATTTGGTTCACTTTGTGAACTGATTCACAAAGCGACCCTGCAACATCTCACATGGAAAGCTGCCTTCTTGGTGGCAATAACTTCTGCTCGTAGGGTGAGTGAGATTCAGGCTCTCTGCTCTAAAGAGCCATACACAGTCTTCCACAACAGGTTAGTGATGAGAACCCACCCTTCGTTCCCGCCTAAGGTGGTGTCCGACTTTCACATTAATCAATCCATTTCACTACCCACTTTCTTTCCAAACCCAACCACACCAGCTAAGAGGTCTCTTCACTCTTTAGATCTAAAGAGTCTTAAAGTTTTATCTAGACAAGTCTAAGACTATTAGGAAGTTTTATCACTTATTTTTAAATTACGTTTCCATCAGAACAGGCTTCTCAGCCTCTAAACGCTCCATCTCCTGATGGATAGTGTCATGTATCAAGCTGGCTTACCAGTTGGCAAACCAGCTCCTTGTATCTACTCCCAATGCTCATTCCTCGAGGTGAAAGGCAGCCACTGTGGCTTTACTACATAATGTGCCAATCTCTGAGATCTGCAAAGAAGCCACTTGGAAGTCAGTACATACATTCACAAGGCAGTATCGTCTTGATTCAGATACAAGAGCAGACACTCAAGCAGGCCAGGCCCAGCCCCTTTGAGAAATGTATTCCAATGCTAAGTCCAGCAAATCTTGATTTTAAATCCTTGGTCTTCAGGGGTAGAGGACGGGCTTGCTATTCGATCGAGTGCTTAGGACTATTGATGAGGATCCCCTGGAAGAGAAGGATAAGTTACCTGTAATCCTAGTTCTCTTCCAGGGGTATCCTCATCAAAGTCATAAGCAACCCACCCACCTCCACGGGCAAATGACTAATCTTTAGTTCATCTCTTTGTACCCTCACCTTCGGGTCTCCGCATAGAACTGACATAACTATAACCCCTGAGGCATGATTGGAAGCTGGGGGTCATGGCTGCCTTAAAGGCACAGTGCCAGTTTGCTTTCATTTTCTTTCAGTTTCTATGCTGTTATGGTTCCAATGCAGCCTATGGGCTAACCATGCCTGCTATGTTACATTGCTGCTTTCCTGCAGTTCATTAAAGAGAGCTCAAGTGTCTCTTTCCTCTTCGTCTCATGTGTTTTTTGTTTCATATATAAGCTTAGAGACAAAAGCCGTATAAATGAGCATTGGTTAGCTTTACCTTTCTTGAAGGCTGCATTGGTTTATGGAAGAAGAAAAAAGAGAAAAGAAGAAAAAAAACATATATATATATATATATATATATCTCAACTAACAGTATCCCCGTGCGAGAGCGCACAAATGGGACTACGGACTCCAGATATAGCTGTTGCCAGAATGCGTGCTTTATTACCACAAGAAAAGGTGCAGCCTCAGACGCGTTTCGGACACCAACTGTGTCCTTGATCACATGACGAAATGTTCCAAAGCAGGAAATTTAAAACAAACATAGCACTTCCGGTAACATGATCGGCATGATAATGAACACAGAAAACATACTGCAATACACAATTGCATATATAGAGAAACAAGCTGCAAACTAGTTTCAAGTGGCCAAAGACATAAATATAGGCTTTGCTAGCACATCAACACTGAAGTGTGGAACCAATCTAATGTCGATGACATAAGTAAATACATAAGAGTGTAACGTGTTTGTCTGTTTTTCTTCACATACACGGGTAAAAATGTTTTCTATATTATGTGCAAATATGCTAATGTAAACATCAACAGGAAACTAGTAAAGGTATGGTATTAACAATGCTAAAAATACTCAATGTCTAAATACATTAGTTGCTATAAATGTTTTTATCTAAAAAAGTGTATATACTAGCAGCAAATATAATGTCTTGTCTCCTGAACATAAAATATGTATAATAAAAAAGTACTTATGACCCGTGTATCATGTGCAAAAATGGCAAGAAATGCATGGACATTAAACCATAAACCGGCAAATGCCCCAGCATATATAACATGTGTAAATACGCATATGTAAACATCGACATATAGTGGATATAAATATATTGCTTAAAATATTAAAAAGCTGTTGCCCAAAAAGCTAGGATACATGAGATGATTCTAAAGATGTAAAAAATATGTAGCGATATGTTGCTTCTCATGTAAACAGGACACCTTGAAATATAAATATATGCATCATGTAAGGTGTGCAAAAACCGCAATAAATATAGAAGGCCAAATTGAAAAAATACATGCCTACATGATACTGAAAAATGCTAAAAGTGCAAAAGGGTGCAAAATTGAACAATTGATGTGTGCATGTGCAAAAAGATATAAAACCTAGACCCAATGGAGATCTTACGGCGGCAGAGATAATTGATATTGAGCCACTGTGATAAATATAGGACAGATCATTACAGTACTAATACTAGGTATAAACATACATTGCAGTCCTGTACCAGTGACACTTATCGCCGTTTGTACCCATGATGGAATAAAGGAAATTATGTAATAATACTCAATAAAATCAAATGAATTACCATAGTGACATACAGTTGGCATAAACCCAGAAAAAGTCTGGTTTGATAAACAAGTCGAGCTAATATAGTTGCAACTCCACAGAAGGGGGAACAGCACTATAAGAACCAAATACCTGGGAACTCAGATAATGTTAACATCCTATTTATAAAAAATTGTGTAAATCCTCTCCTATATTCAGCCCTGAAGGAAACTTTGTGTCTAGTTCTACAATATACTCAGATTCCAGCTGACGTAACCGTTTTTCCCGATTCCCACCTCTTTTGTTGAGGGGTACTGCGTCAATGACAAAGTATTGTAAACAATTCAAGTTATTCTCATGTACAGCTTTGAAATGTCTTGCTACTGGATAAGCTGGGTCTGAATTCACAATAGCCCGAAGGTGCTGCAAAATGCGGACATGTACCTGCAGTTTCGTGCTCCCTACGTAACACAATCCGCAGTCGCACCTAAGTACATAAACTGCATGGTCAGTCCTGCATGTGTAATGTTCTCTTATAAAATGTTCTTTGTTTGAGAAAGGTGTCTTATATGTAGAGGTATTGATACCAAATTTGCAGGCTCTACATGTACTGCACCTTACAAATCCTTTTAGGTGATAACCAATTCACTGATTTTATAGTTTCAGGGCTACTCTTTACCAAATCATTCCGCATAGAATAAGCTTTGCGAAACGTGACCACTGGATTCTGGGGAAGGACCTTCTTAAGTGTTGGATCGGTCATAACTATCGGCCATTGTTTTTTAATAATGGCCTTAATAGCTTGAGCCTGTTTACTATAAGTGGTCACTAACCGTAACTCACCACCCTCTCTACATGTTTGATTGCTGGTGTCTATATATTCCATGAGTGTATTTCTATCTGGATTTAACAATGTAGTGCGATCTTTTATATTTGCTTTTCTCCTTGCTATGTCCAACCTCTTGGAAACATAACCTCTCGCCTCTAGTCTTTTTTTCATTTCATCTTGGTGGAAATCACGAGCTTCAAATGTACTACATGCTCTATGAATCCGCAAAAATTCACCATAGGGGATACTGGCTATTGTATGTTGCGGGTGGAAACTCCCAGCGTGTAACACAGAGTTTCCCGATGTAGGCTTTCTATATAAGCATGTTTCCATTTTACCATGTTGGGATTGGACAGTAATGTCCAAGAAATTGGCACTTGTTTTGTCTATATGGGCTGTAAAGTGCAAATTAAGGGTATTGACATTGATAGCATCAATGAATGTCTGCGCCTGATCTTTTGTTCCCCTCCAAATGACAAAAATGTCGTCAATATAACGCCACCATTTGATTACGTGCTCAGACCATTCCTGGGCGTGCCGTACCCTGAGGACATGCTCCTCCCACCAGCCTACATGCAAACATGCATAGCTGGGGGAGAAGCATGCCCCCATGGCAACACCCCGCAATTGTTGAAATACTGTGTTATCAAACATGAACACATTGTTAAATAAACACCAGTTAATCATACACATCAACATCTGATTGTGACTATACATTTGAATTGGTCTTCTACCCAAATAGTATTCCACCGCCTTGAGTCCATCTTCATGGGCTATACTAGTATATAAGGCAGTGATATCCATAGTCAAGAAAATGTAATCATCTGACCATTCTATTTTACTGAGTTGAAATAAAAAATCTGTTGTGTCCTTAATATAAGCAGGTAACTGAACCACAAAATCTTGAAGATAGAAATCTATGTACTTAGAGGTGTTTTCAAAAGTACTTTTGATCGCCGAAACAATAGGTCTGCCTGGAACAGGTAGTTCCCCTTTATGTACCTTTGGAATAAAATACATATTGGGCAACACAGGAAATTCATTATTTAAGAAGGAAAATTCATCTTTGGAAATAAGTCCATCTTTTCTCCATTTACTCAGGTCATCTTTGTAATTCTTCTGGATTCTTTTCACATGTGTCAGCGTACTTTTACAATAACAAGCAGCGTCCCCGCGCATGGACGGGAATATTCAGTGCTTATGACTTTGATGAGGATACCTCTGGAAGAGCACTAGGATTACAGGTAAGTAACTTATCCTTCCTAGTTCTACTTCCTTCTGCAGCCCTTAACATTCTGACTTTATACCCCTAAATCATTAAATAGGCCAGCATCTAATTTCTAGTGCCCTGTTAGCATAGTTTGTCATTACCACAACTACAAGAGGTTAGCTGCTGAACATTAAAAAAGAATCCACTCATACCTCCCCCACCATACAACCTTACACCTGATCGATCATTTTGTCTTGAGCAAGGTAGACTATTGTAATATTTTCTTGGCTGATGTACAACGTTGACTCTCTCACCTGAAGAAGTTGTAAATTTCACCATGCACAACTTTAAGGTTCACAGATGCATAGCCACTTTTCCGTAGCAATTCCATGCAGGTAAGATGTCCAAGATGTGTGTAGCCTGTTCTGATTTTCTACCATTGCCTAAGATTTTCACAGCACTGGCTTTACGTACTTCTCACAAATGCTCTCTTTACATTCATGCTTGGGATCTTCATTCCACCATTCTGCACCTGTCAGTTGCTCAACCCACTGTTCAGATTAAGGTGATTCTGGGCATTCTGCCTTCCGGCATGTCTACATTGAAACTCTTTACCTACTGCCATGTGGGCTAGTATCTTCTTACCTTACTTTAAAACTGACTTAAATGCTCATTTCCTGTTGCTTTAGTACCGAAATGGTACAGTGGCGGGTATTGAAATTTAAAACTGGTGGTGCGCCAATCTTAGCCTAAAGTTGGACTGAGTTTGCAAGCAAAGTAAAGGGTCCCTGCTTCCTCCTGGAGGGTTCATGTGAGGGGAGGGATCCTCCACCCCCAAAACAGAAGCCAAATGGTGCATTTTAAAGCGCAATTTATACATAAACTGACTAATAAAAACAGGGAATTTAATAGGGCACTAATGAGATATTCCTATATTTCCATGTGTGCCAGGCAAACATTACCTGCATTGTGCTTAATTTGTGCTAAAAAGAAGAAAAGAAAATGACAGTACCAACACAACTACTAATTGTCATACTCATAGCAGTGTGAGAACTCGGACAGTTCCAGGCCCCCAAAGCTATAAGAATGGTCTGGATGGCATGTATTAGTCCTGATTGAATTAACACACAACTGGTCTTGGGATCATCTCTAAATTAGACAAACCAGTCCACCAAGTGGTGGACTGTCATAAGTGTTGGTGTTGACAATTAAGTGCCGGTGCTGTGTACTGGTAACTACCAGCTCAAATTAAGTACTGCTTGCATTAATATGTCCGTCATCAAACGCAGGAAAACATTGGAAATTGTGACACATAATGTTTTATACCACGATTTGCCTAAAGATTGGCTATAGATGGGAAGGAAGTTTAAAATCTGGGTATGCAGTTTCACAAGGCCTATCCTGTTCTAAAATGTATATATTATATAGCATGGTTCTTCAGTTTAGCATTCTGCTTCCTTTCATTTTTTTATCCTGTCCCTTTCAAGTAGTTTTCTACTATGCAATGACTGAGAATTACTTGGAAGGACAAGACAGAAAAAAATTAAAAGCTATACTAATCTCATAATCACATGATCTGCACAGTAGGAATAGACAAAACTTCTAGGCTTATACAACCGCGTTAAAGCTCAAACTACAGAGACCATGTACGATCAGACAGGATGCAGATCACACCAATCTTGCATGCCCATGTCTGAAACCTCAGTAGTGATTCTATCACATGAGAGAACCTTCTCTCACCAGCGAGTCTGCACAGCTTTCTGGGCAGGAGGCCTGTTCTTTTGATCCCACCACTCATTCTACAGAGCACCTGTAATTGATCTCCCTATGTAGTCCCTCCTGGAGTGTACTCCCTCTTGGAGCCGGTAGGGCTCTTGTCCTGCAGCATAAAAAGTGGAAGAGGTGCAGAGACACTGGAGAAGATGAAGCAACAACACCAGCACAGGTTATAGCACTATGCATAACCTCAAAGCACCAACACTGATTCTCCATGGCCCACTTCTTATACCCCTTACTCTATTGCATGGGAAGCTGTCCTGTAGCACAGATCCATTGTCTATTCCTAAAGCACTCTAACTTATTATCACTGAGCTGTCCATACAAAATGGTATGGTAAAATAGCCCTGTTGATGGATATATAGCAATGCTTTTATAGCCCTACCGCTATGCCTCTTAGCACTCATCCCACAGCTCAGACCTTACAATAATTGCACTGACCATATGAGAGTGGCTGTATCGCACTGTCACTCGTTCTATAGCATTGGGCCCATTGCACTGATCCCATAGTCCAGACTCTGACCCTATGTACTGTGCTTATAGCATTTAAACTAGCAGGGTAGTGTTAGTACTACACCACTAGCCCTACTGCACTCCTAGTGGCCAACAACACGGACTACGGCCCTGGGTAGCCTGGTCCTCTAGCACTAACACTGACCGTACAGTATTTACATTTGACCTGGGGCACTCCGCAATATTCTGATTCTTCAACATTGTCCTATAGCGCTGGCACTGTTCAACAATGCTGACGTGACCTGCTCCGTAATAGCCACCCATGACTAGCTGTACAGCTCTGGTCATCCAGAGCACTTGCCATGAAAGCTATTGAACATCAGCACTGGCTCAGGTGGTACTTTTCTGCAATAAACCACATATGCCACAGTCAAACTAGAGAAAGGTATTGTGATGAGTCCGCCGATCCTGAGACTTCCAAAATGGCGGCGGCTCTACTCCAACCAGGAAGTAAGAGTAGCGCTCTAGCACTTCAGGCACGCAGCAACGGTGTCGTCGCGATCGAGAGTAGAAAAGGAACACCGGGGGAGAACACGGGGGTTCAGCGTCTGGAGCACGGAGGAGAGGAAGAGCCATGGCGTGAAAGGACCACAAGGAGCGACAGCGAGGAGACCAGAGAAGCGGAGGAGAGAAATATAGAGCTGCAGGAGACCTCTGAGGTGCCAGCTGAGGAGGAGTTGAACCGAGATCATGAGAGACGCTCCCAGAGCACTGTGGCCGAGACCGGTACTCCCGAGGGAATTAAGGAGGCTGGATCTCCCATCACCACGGCCCCGGAGGGTCGTGGATACAGGCAAGTGCCAGCTGCACGTTATTTTTCCTTAAAGGTCTGGTGGGCAGGTCTGCAAAGCGCACCAAGCTAGTCACTCGATCCCTCACCTTGGCACCGCACTGTTAGGGCACTGGTGGAGGCGTGCACAAGCCCAACCCCCCCCTAATTATCAAACGCCATTAGCCTGAAACTTGTTTTCTTTATTTCTTTTCCCTCTGTATCCTGTCTCCCCACCTGAGAAGTACACCCCTGGGACAACGAAAAGGACAACGCTTGAAGAACTGGGACATTAACGAGACTCCTGTTATGTAGCGGAGAAAAGCTTCTGAATGTATTTTGGTCCCTTAATCGAAATAAACGTAGTTACATAGATCACACTAGCCTGCGGTTATCTGTGTGTGAAGGGTTCACGGGACACCTACACATCGCCCGTTACTACAGGTGTTAGTTGATTTTATGTCCTGAAATTCAATTGGTGGAAAAGTGGTACAATCAAAAAAAGTAAAGTAATATATTTATTTTCAAGATGTTTTTTTAGTATGGTAAATCCATTGTCATTTGTCACATAAATCCTTGACACATGCCAGCTTACACTTTTTTCGCCCCTTTGGTGGCAGACAGGCCTGCGGCTTTTTCACGGCTGTGTACATTTAACATATATATCTAAAAGATTAAAATAAAGTAACCAAACGGTAATACAACAAATCATAAGTAATGGTCAAATCAAAAAACGTTAAGCGCCCCCCAAATAAAACTGGTGAAACATCGCAAAAATGATAGGCAAGACGAAAGACCATCTATGCGCTACCAAAGGGGAGAAACGCATGTTGGCTTGCTTAGTGTCACAAGGCTTTGTGACAAATGACATTTGGGTTTACTGTATCAGTAAAACATCTTGGAAAGAAATATATTAACTACGTTTCATTGAAGCACTTTTTCTCTAACTTTCGGATGATAAAATCAACTAACCTATATAGCTGGAATTTTATGATTGGTTTTAGATTTTATTCTGGTTTTTTGATGTATTGTATTTTATCTTGTGATGCTGTTAATCTTTTTATGGTTCTCGTAACTGAAATAAAGTTATCTTGACTTGACTTGAACTAACCTATATCTTATCTAGTTTGATTGTACCTTGCCTTTAGGGATGTGGTCCACCTAAAGGTTAGTTATTATAGTGCAAAATATACATATTTAAGGTGACGTAATCTCCTGGGATTGTTATCCCTACCTGTTTGAAATTACACATGTGCTGCAGGTTAGTGACGAAGTCCTGAGTTTTCCTTCGCCAGGTCTCATTTGTTGCCTCTCCAGTCTGAAAGCAGCTATTGGAGGCAAATGCCCTGATCTAGTACTCACTCCCATTTTTCTTACTGTCTTCCTCTTTTTGCAGGGATGGCAGAACTAGTGATTGTCTCTCTTGCTTGTTGTCACCACCATAGATTGGTAGGAATCACCAGACTTGCCTGACCCAGAAGTTAAAACTCCTCCATGTAGGACCCCCACTCTATGCCTGCTGCACTCTTAACTGCTGTCTGCCAGACAGCTGCTACAATCGGGGGGAGGAGAATTCATGACTCGATGGGTACCCCTTCACCTGCCGCCATGACGCTGAGCTGCTCTGCCTCCACAGCACCTTTGCTGCCTAGATGCTAGCAGTGCGCACTCAAATTGTGCAGAAGCTATACATCCACTGTCATCTACCCACTCACCACCCACTGACTGTTCTGTTCTTCGATTCATCCACCATGTGAACACCTACCTTAGTAATTGCCCACTCCCTCAGCCATCTATTCACTTACTCTTGTATCCATCTAGGTGATTCACACATTCACAACCAGTCCAACAATCCACCCACTCTGGCATTGACTTACTACCCATCCAGCCATGCAGTCATCCACTTAGGAACTCATTCTGGAATGGATGTGTCCACTCACCCATCTGCCTATCTATCCAATGAGGCATACAATCTGTCATCCATCCAACAATTCCACCCACATAGACATCTGCTGACTTACCTATCCACCATCCTCCCACTTAGGAATCCAAACTCTCATCCAATCACTCGCCATTCGCCACTCACTGAGACATCCACTGTTCGCCATGCACTCATACTTTCAGCTATCCACTTTAATCCTTGTAGCCATTCAGCCATCCGACAAATGACTATTATCCATCCACATGCCAATTCACTCAGGCATGCTCACCTAGACATACAGACAAACTCGCCCCTTAGTATACAAATTCATTTAAAATAATGACCCTGTCATATTGCCAATGCTGGATTAATAGTTCAGGAAGTAGGAGTGTGGAGCATTGTGTGAATTGAATACACTATGTGTAAGCACAGCACAGACATAGCGATGTGCCATCAGTCCACAAACAGTCAGAAAAGACAAACCTGAAGCTGCTGGAGAAAAGTAAACCAATACTGAAAGTAAATTGGAACAAAATGGGTTTTTATGGACCTTTTCTTCAATCTATCAGTGCTTCTCTCCCTACTGTCTATTCTGTTTCTGCACCTGGTCTTCAAAAGCTAATGAGCATTTTACCTCCATCTAACTTGATTATGAACCTCCACTAAATGATTGACCTAACTCCCTCCTGAGCTCCTGTTTGAACAAGACATCCTCTTTGCCTGATGACAGCAGGGGACCGCAAATGTTGATCTGACTCTTGGCTGTTGCATTTAACGCCTACTGAGCCTGAATGTACCCTGGCTGCTTTCCCTCCCCTTAGCCCACATTGCTTGACACTTCTTGCTACTCCATTTTAGGGATGGAATCAGCACAGCCCTGACGTGTAAGGGATTCATTGTCCATTTAAGTGGGAAGTCCAGCGGACACTGCGATGTGTACTCCGTCAGAGGAAAGATAAATAATTAGTTTGTAAACCAGTAATTGAACCAATGCATAGGATTTACGGTATGAAATTTACATCAGAATCTCACTTAAAGCTGAAGGTCATCGACGTTTGCAGATGGAATTTGTCTATGGCTTTAGAATCTCAGTCCCCTTTCCACATGATGCTATCTGCCATGTTATAGTACGCCTCTAATTTGAGATTCATTTTATTTAGGAGGTGTTCCTCACGCATTGGACCATATCTGATAGAGACCTCTATCTGTAGATTCCTTAACTTGTGAATTCTTCCCAGCTGTCAGACTGGATACGGAAACTTTTTTCAGCAGTACCTCTGCGCGCCAGGGGGCAGCGCCGCACGGCTCTGTAATGACATAGACTCCGGAAGTGATGTCAGTGGAGCCGTATAAGTCCCCTCTGGCGTGCTCAGTTTCTTCTTTTTCTGTGCTGTACACGAATCCGGAGAAGCATATCTTTTGCCACTTTTAGCTTGCTGTGACAATTTTTTCATCTGGAATAGTGTCTATTTCTATGCCCTCTGGGTTTAAGTCCTGCGGGTCCTGTGCTAGACAGATGTCTGGTATGGATCCGCATTCTATTTGCATGTGGTGCTTGGGCAAGCATCACAACGCCGAAGACTGTGATGCCTGCCAGCAGTTGAAGCCGAAGGTGCTGTGGGAGCTACTAATGAAGCTCCTGACGCACGATTGTCCCGGCCTCGCAGGCCTTCGAGGTGTCAGTCGACTTCTCAGTCTGCAGTTAGCCAGTCCAGAGGTCGTTCCCCTGAGCGTCGCTCTACTTCCCGTGGTAGACGGCAGCAGTCCAAGTCCCCTGCTACGTCTCACAGTAAGCGTTGTCACAGGAGATCGAAGTAGCGGCTCTCCGGGCTACTTCGGCTCGCGATGTGGGTTCCGGAGACTCCTCATGCCCCTGTGCTGAGGCCTCTGCACAGGAGTTGCTCCTGCGCCTCCCCACTTTTCCTGGAGCCCAGTCGACT
This sequence comes from Calotriton arnoldi, assembly GCA_963921515.1. Classification (NCBI taxonomy): domain Eukaryota; kingdom Metazoa; phylum Chordata; class Amphibia; order Caudata; family Salamandridae; genus Calotriton; species Calotriton arnoldi. The sequence goes on from CAWUFW010003400.1 coordinate 741,924, forward strand.
TGGGCCCAAATGCAAGAGTATTATCATGCCCTTCATCTTGTCTTCGGACCCTCGCCTTCCTCTGGAGCACCTGCGGGCCCCAAGGAGGTCATAGGTGCAGGGACTGTGAGCTCACCGGCGGGTTCGCCTTCTGCGGCAGTCCGGCCTTAGACAAAGTGCCGCCGGTGCACAGCCCTTTGGGTTTTACACCTGTGGTGCCAACTGACTGCGAAACAACATTGGTAGTTCCTCTGGCAAATGTTTTGGTGGCGCAGGAGGGCACTGAGCCGGAGTCTGGGCACGACACTGTTGAAAGTCTTGCGGAGTCTGCATCCCCTCGCCTCCTTGTGTCTGTGACGCTGTTGGCGCCGACCGACGCCCTTCCACTTTCTCATACCGATGTCGTTTACGGAACTGATAGTTTGTAGTTCTGTGGGAGCTTCACAGGAACTGTTGGTGGAAGGGCATGAGGAGGTGGTTTCTTTAGAGCAACCAGTGCTTATAGATCCTCCCATTATGGATAGCTGGATTGCTGAGTAGGGCGAAGCAAGTGGGTTAGATTCATTCCCCTGCTTCTAGCCTTCTATCTCCTCCTGGCCGTGCCTCGGAGGCCAGTTCTTCCTTGGCGGGTGTGGTGAAAAGAGTGGCTGACGTTTTACAGTTGAGGTTCTTCATCCTGGTCAGTCGGGGATTGAACCATTGCTCCCCTTTTGCAAGGCACTTTGATATTTTACTAGGGGCATGGGCTAAACCGGAGACCGGTATGCCTGTGGACCGTACTATTGCCCACAAGCACCGTCCTGCCCCCAGTGACCCCGCTTGCCTGTTTCGCCCTCCCACATACCTCAGTTTCGTGGTCTAGGCCGCTACAGCTTTCCATGATGTGGGTAATCTTCCTCATTCTCAACTTGACAAGAGTCCTGAAAGCAGGACTCCTGTGGAAAACGCATCTTCTCTTCCACCAGTGCGACGTTACGTTCCACTAACATGATTTGCGTCCTCGGATGTTTTTCTCATGTCTTATCAGATTCATTGGCACAGCTATTGCCATTGTTTCCAGAGGCTAATAGGGACGTCCTAAGTCATTGATTTTGTTTGGACGCCAGGCAGCTAGATTGCTTATCAGGTGTGGCATGGACACCACTGATTCAATTATTCGAGTCATGGCATCGGCTGTAGTGTTACGCCAGTGCGCATGGCTTCAGACTACTGGATTTTCAGAGGCTGTCCAGTCAGTTTTACTTGACATGCCATTTGATGGCGTTCACTTATTTGATGCCCACACAGATGCTGCCTTACGTAGGTTTAGGGACAGCCAGGGAGGTTCAGACCCTTAGCCTGTTCCCTTCTTTCTTTTCATTCTGCACTTGGAAGAGGATGTCCATGTATGAAGGGTTCCCCTTTTTAGGTCGAGCCTAGCGCAGCGCGCATGCGCTGCTCTAGGAGACTGCCTCTTGGAATCATTACAGACTTCTCCAGACTTTCACTAAACTCGTGCGTGTGGCTTTTTATTTCCCACACATTCTATTGGCCTTTGCGTGTGGCTTTCAGCACGCAATTGGCCAAAGGTGGGTGCATGTCCCACCTTCTCTGTAAAAGTTCACTCCCACGGCCTACAGCTGTCGGGAGCGAGCAGCGGCGCCATCTGTTGTGGATCATGTTACTACTTTGTCTGGGGAAGCCTGACAGTGTACCCGCCCATTCATTGCACTAAAACCAGCACGCGCTGCCTGCCTGCCCCGGCCATCTCGTGCACCCTCGCAGCAGGCATCCGCAGACCCTGAGCCTTCCCTCCCCCCCCCCCTTCTCTCATTCACCAGCCCCCACCTCTCCCTCTCTCGCCCCCACCTCCCTGGCCCCTCACTCGGTGCCCTGCCAGGGACTTGGCGTGGTCGCTGCCGGTCGCTTTCACTTTCGCGAGCACTCCACGGCGTTTCTCGTGAACTCGCCGACAACGGTTCTTAAAGGCAGGTGCGTGAGGCAGTCCTGCTTTTAAAGGATCCGCGCAGCAGTCTTGGCAAGCCAGATTCTACTTTTAAAGTACCATTGCCCAGCAGTCGGACCTCTTCTGACTAGAGACGTTCGTATTTTAAATAAAGACTGGAAAAACCTTTTCTCGTTTCCAAGTACGATTTGAACTGCAGCAGGGCAGAAACAAAAAAAACTCCTCCCCCCTCAGGCAGGCCTGCTGCTCTCTCACTCAGTCAGGACTGAGGCGGCGACAGGGGAGCCCTGCTCGCGGTGCATGCTGGGAAGCTGGGAGTCCTGTTTTCTGGAGGTGATGCAGGGAGAGCCGGTAAGAGGCTGCAGGGGGAGGCGGGGCTGGGGGCCTCATTTAAAGGGGAACTATATTCTGTAGTTTTATTTTATTTTTTACGTATGTAACGTTTTCGCTTTTTTGTTAAACATCGATTGGGTTGGTTTCTTGTAAAACATTCTGTGCTGTCCTTTTCCCTCCTTATACGTCGGCGGCCTGGTCGTAAAGCAGGCCGGGCCGCTTTAAGAAAGCAGCCGTGGCAGCTCCAGCCTCTCATGGGTTAATTTTTTCAACCGCCGACCTATTTGTCCCCCTCCACCCCTTTTTAGCTGCTTAATGGGTCTCTGCCCGTTTAAATGTCGCGTCTATGGGATATGTCTCTGCCGTCTCCCTCCCGCGCTGGTGGGTTCGGGGCCCTTGAGGGGATGCTGTTGGGGGTAGGGAAAGCGGTGATTCTTTTGTTTACTTTTGAATTTTTCGCGAACTGGTGGATATATGTTCTTGCCAATTAAAGGCCTTCACTGTGTATGTTGGCTTCACATGCACCAGTCATTGTGTGCATGTGAAGCTCTGGTCTCCCAGTGGAGCTGTGCACTGGGCCGGTGGCTGTGCATGCACGTTAAAGGTGACGGCACAAAGTAAAGCGGTCCACTGAAAGCTTGCTGTCGTGAGGGAGAAATGTGCTCACTCACAGGGATGCAAGTTAGCTTAGTGTGCCCATGCATCTCTGGCATCTGTACAACTGAACCCCCGTCCCCCCCACAAAGACCACTACTTCCCCTAATGTGAAACCTGCCAACCTTCTCAGATTGCAGAGGTGCAAGGGGGTTATGCTCTGCTCGTTCCATGCCAAAGGCTCTTGCATTTATGTAGCTTTTGTTCTTCGCCTTCATTTTTTGTTTCCACTTTTACTTTTCTATGCAAAAGTAATTTTCCGCGTGGAAGCACATCTGTAGTCTCAAACGACGCGTACTGTGCCATATCTACGTGTGCAGTAGTTGTAAACCAGGGTGTTTTATCCCCAAGACTAACACGGGGTAAACCCATTCATTCAGTGAGATAACCCCACTAACTGCCCCACTGCTGTACCGTGATTCATCTGGTGTGTGACCCTCGAGGGACTCAGCGGGACTTTCTGAAGCAAGTTGCACACTGCTGTATTGAGAACACGTTTCCACTTTAGTGATCCAATTGTGAATATATATTTATTGCATTTGCTCCAAATAAGCTTTATTCTCAGCAGTAGAGCAGTAATTACAACTATATATAAAGATGCTCACTGTGTGATATGCAGTTTATGATCATTCTCGAGTGTGGGGAGCAGACATGACTCAGAAGAAGCCAAGCTCAGAATGGGCTATTAACCCCTTCACTCCCTCGATAAAGGTAATAAATACCACGCCACCACTCTGCCAGTGCGTATATGGTTTAAATTGTGGCATTTCTTCCAATCTGTTTGTTGTAATAAAATGTATTTAAGCTAAACCAGCATAAAAGGTGTTAACTTTGTGCAGCGAGGTAAAATCGTATTAATATCATAATAGGCTTAATATCATAATAGGCTGTTGTAATAAGCAGTGTGCAAGGAAATAAACAGGCTTTAAGCGCCTGACAAATGAAAGTGTGTGCTACATGGCAAAATACTTATAAGGTCTCAAAGGCGAGACCTACTGGCTATGCCAATGCTTGATGTCATTGGTATCGCAACACTGTTATATGCATTTTATAGTGTCCATCACCAAATATGGTGTTCCTGCCTTGGCGGACCCCTTTTTGTTCAGTTCCTTTGTCATTTGTGACTAGTTGTCTTTCTTGAGACCCTACCCGGGTTTTTTCCTGTCTGTAGGTGGGGTTTTCGATTTCCCCTGCTGTGAGTTTTCTCTCGAGATTTAGTTCTCTTGTGTGAAATAGATCACTGGGGCTTATTCCCCTTTGTTCTTTTCATTTATTTTTGGTCTGGGATTCTGGAAGTCCTGTCCTATTTCATTGGAAAATCCACTTCCTAGATTATGGTTTTCTTTTTGCAGCCTATTGCCTCATCATTGTGTCCCTTAAGTGTAATGGTACACAGCTTTTGGTCCACACTCCTTTGGAGTTTTTCCATTTACACCCACCATGCGGAGACTTTTTATTTGATCGCTGTTGATTGCGGCGTAGTTTTCTTGAGGCCTTTCTTTATGGCATCAAGGTGCTCTTATCCCTCAGGTTCAACACACTACTTATGTGTAATAAAGGATGTATCCATCGATGTGGAATTTGGTGTCTCGCGCACCTATGTTGCATCATGTTACGTCTGCTGGCTGGAGGTTGGATATGGTCTGCCTCCTTTGAGACATTTGTTCCCTCTCTATCATGCTCTGTTGTCATCTATGTCTTACAGCCGTTGCGAGATCATTGTGTTGCCATATGATCTGTTCCTTGCAGGAAATAGATCTGTGTATATATATATTATATATTTATCCTTATGTGCCCTGGTTGGCCTTGCGGTAATTCAACCTGGCTATCCCGTTGAGTAGCTTCCAATACTCCATTTATTTTCTTCATCTTTACCTTCTAGGTCCCGTATATTTGTATGTTCTTGTTGACAAGCATTCTCTCGTAGGGGATGTCCATATATAGTCATAAGCGTTGAATAGTCCCGCCCATCTGTGGGGACCCCGGAGCACTTTATCCAATATAACTTCTGTGCTGGAGTTCGCCTTTCTTCTTATATATGTATGTAAATATTCATCTATCTATCTATATATATATATATATATATATATATATATATATATATATATATTCACTGAAAAAAGCATAGGTTTTAGGGACAGTTATAGTTAGTTGGACATTGCACTCGTACAAAACCCGTGAAATTCCCCCGTTATAGTTAGTTCAGCTAACTATAACTCGCGCCCCCGCAATGCACCGCTGATGACGTCACATATTACATCACTCATGACATGGTCAGTGACATCACTGATGACATCACTGATGACATCTCAAATGACATCACTGATGACATCATCCAGTGACTGTGTTTCTGTAAAGTTTAAATATGTTTAATATATATAGGGAAAGGTGTATTGAAGAATGAGTGGGTGTATAAGTGTCTGAATGGATGATTTAGTACGTGCGTGACTGACTCTACAAGTGAGTGATTAAACGTATCTTACTGAATGCATGGGTTAGTGACTAAACTGTGTGAATGTCTGTATCCGTCTGTTGGTGTGTAAGTGGATGCATGGATTTGCGAATAGCTACATGAGTGTCTATATGGGTTATTGATTGGTTCTATGAGTATCTGTATGGGTGCCTGAGTGTTTGTGTGGGTGGGGTGTGTGCGACTGTGCATAGATGTGTGAGTGGGTGATTCACTGGGTGGATGGTTTCAAGAGTGCATCTGTGATAGACTGTATGGGTGGGTAAGTGTGTGTAAGAGTGTGTTAGTGAGTGAATGTATGTCCCAGTGGTACATGTGTGAGTAACTACATATGTGAAAGGCAGTATATATGTGTATTGGAGTATATAAATAGCTATAAGCGAGAGTGAGTGATTGTGATAGTGGCTGTATGGATGAGTGTGTGCTTGTATCAGAGATTGTATAAGAGCGTAAGAATGTGCTAGTATTTGTATGATTAAGTGAGCTGGTGTGTGTATAACTGTATAGGTGAGTAAATGGCAGTGTGTTTAATTATTTGCATGACTGACTAGGTGTGTGAGTACCTCTATGGATGAGTGGCGGTGTTTGAGTGTCTATATAGGAGTAAGAGTGCATATGATAGTCCTGTACTGAGTGACCATAAGTATGAGTGACTGTACGGGTGAGTGAGTGGATGTGTGTGTGTAGACCTAAGAATCAGTGAGTGGGTATGTAGTTATTGGTGTTGGAGTGTCTATGGTTTTGCGAATGGCACTCTGTAATTTAGATTGGGTGTATCAAAGGTTATATTAGGGTGTGAGGAGCTGCATCAGATTATCACGTGGATGATGTCATCAGTGATGTCATTTGAGATGTCATCAGTGATGTCATCAGTGATGTCACTGACCATGTCATGAGTGATGTAATATGTGACGTCATCAGCAGTGCATTGCGGGGGCGCGAGTTATAGTTAGCTGAACTAACTATAACGGGGGAATTTCACGGGTTTTGTACGAGTGCAATGTCCAACTAACTATAACTGTCCCTAAAACCTATGGTTTTTTCAGTGAATTTCAAAGGTTTTTTAAATGCTAATTTCTAACTATAACGTGTCTGAAACCTATGGTTTTTTCAGTGCATTTCAAAGGTTTTTAAAATGCTAATTTGTAACTATAACGTGCCTGAAACATACGGTTTTTTCAGTGAATTTCAAAGGTTTTTTAAATGACAATTTTTAAATGTATTAATTTTTATATTAATTTTTTTCATACTGATTTACTACATTTTTAGAAACAATTTCTTTTACATATTTTATTTTTTAAATTACATTGTAATTACATTATACATTACATTACAAAAAATACTTTCTCAGAATGAATTACTTTAGTTTAAATACTTTGCACATAGGCAATAGACTTTTAAGTACAGTAGTTACAGTTGTTGCAATGGGCAACACATTTTCAAACACAATGCAACATTCAGCTCAATGTGAATTTCTAGTTAAATGCAATTAGTTACTTTATGGATTACTTTTCTAACCACAGGACTGGATCCTAGATTCAGTCCTGGTACATCTCCTGTAAACAGTTGAGTAAAAGCGTTTTGGTTCAGTCGTGATTTTTAAGGAATATTATTGTATTTTAAAAGTTGACACTTAGAAACTTTTTCTCATAGAATCACCAATGTTATCCTATGGAAGGAAATTCACTTAGCAGGTAAAAACTGTTATCGTTACTTTTTCTTACTCAGTGGTGGATCCTGGATCCAGCACTGGTGCATCTCCTGTAAACAGTTGAAAGAATGCGTTTAAGTCATACAGGCGATTTTTAAGGAATATTTGTAGTTTGTGAAAATCGACACTTTGAAACTTTTTCTGCTGAAAACCAGACAATGGATTCCTATGGAAGAAAATATAAGTTACTGGTAAGTACGGTTAAAATTACTTTTCAGGACCAGTACTGGGCTGAAAGATACAGCACTGAGGTCTCTCCTTATAACAGGTGAGTAAATCGGAATTCGTATTTCGGCTGATTTTAGAGGAATATTTGTATGTTTCAAAAATCAACACTTAGAAACTTTTTCAGCAAAAAGCAGGCAATGATATCCTATGGAAGGAAATTCAAGTTACTGGTAAGTACGGTTAAAATTACTTTTGAGGATCAGTACTGGGCTGAAAGATGCAGCACTGAGGTCTCTCCTGATAACAGATGAGTAAATCGGAATTCGTATTTCGGCTGATTTTAGATGAATATTTTAAAGTTCCAAAACTCCACACTTAGAAGAATTTCCAAGTGAAACCAGTCAATGTTAGCCTATGGAAGGAAATTCAAGTTACTGGTAAGTACGGTTAAAATTACTTTTCAGGACCAGTACTGGGCTGAAAGATGCAGCACTGAGGTCTCTCCTGATAACAGGTGAGTAAATCAGAATTCGGATTTCGGCTGATTTTAGAGGAATATTTGTATGTTTCAAAAATCAACACTTAGAAACTTTTCAGCAAAAAGCAGGCAATGATATCCTATGGAAGGAAATTCAAGTTACCGGTAAGTACGGTTAAAATTACTTTTGAGGATCAGTACTGGGCTGAAAGATGCAGCACTGAGGTCTCTCCTGATAACAGGTGAGTAAATCGGAATTCTTAGTTCGGCTGATTTTAGAGGAATATTTGTATGTTTAAAAAATTGACAAACTTTTTCAGCAAAAGCAGGCAATGATATCCTATGGAAGGAAATTCAAGTTACTGGTAAGTACAGTTAAAATTACTTTTCAGGATCAGTACTGGGCTCAAAGATGCAGCACTGAGGTCTCTCCTGATAACAGGTGAGTAAATCAGAATTCGTATTTCGTCTGATTTTAGAGGAATATTTGCACAATGGTGAAGGGAGGGGGCGGGGCCTGAGGTGACATCTGTGCAAACGCGCCCCGTGGCGCGTTTTAAGTTTGGGGATTAAGTCCCCTTGAATCATGAGGGTCCCTACGGGCCAACTAGCCCACCAGGAACCTCCAGTATGCGCCAGGGGCTGCGTTTCAGAGACATGTACAGAGGCCACACCCCTTTTTACACCTCTCTGCAACGCAGCTCTGTGGCGCTTTCTGGACGTACCTGTTGGGCTAGTTGGCCCCAAGGACCCTCAGGATTGAAGAGGATTTAATTCCCCATCTTAAAACGCGCCACGGGGCCTGTTTGCACACATGTCACCTGAAGCCCCGCCCTCCCTTCACCACTGTGCAAACGCGCCCCGTGGCGCGTTTTAAGTAGGGGATTAACTCCCTTGAATCCTGAGGGTTCCTGGGGTGCAACTAGCCCACCATATACCTCCAAAAGCGCCATAGAGCTGCGTTGCAGAGAGGTGTAAAAGGGGCGTGGCCTCTGTACACCTCTCTGCAAGGCAGCCCCCTGGCGCATACTGGGAGGTTCCTGGTGGGCTGGTTGGCCCCCAGGGACCCCCAGTATTCAAGGGGAATTCGTCCCCCTCTGCAAACGCGCCAGGGGCGCGTTTGCAGAAGTGGTGAAAGGGGCGGGGCCTACGGGCCGATCGTTTTTTTTGTTTTTTTTCCCCCTGAAGGGAGGCTGTGTAGCCCCCTTCCTTTTTCCTATTTTTAGGCCCTGGGGACCCCATCCCCCAGGGCCTTACCCTACTCTTTTAAATAAAAATAAAAATAAAAAAACGGGAAGGGGCCGCGTGGCCCCCTTCCCTGGGCCTGTATTGGCCCCGGGGACCCCATCCCCGGGGCATGGCCTCTTTTTTTTTATTTGGAGGGGGCTGCCTGGCCCCCTCCTCAGGCCATTTAAGGCCCCGGGGACCCCATCCCCCGGGCCGGCCTTGCACTTTTTTTTTTTTTTTTCAATTTTTTTAGTTTGGGGAGGGGGGCTGCGTGGCCCCCCTCCGTGGCCACTTATGGCCCCGGGGACCCCATCCCCCGGGGCCTGGCCTCTCGGGGATTGTGGGGGGTCCCCAAGCCCCCACAGTCCCGCCGGCTCCCCGTGTCCTACGGGAGCCGGCATTGCTTTACACATGGGGAGCTGCTAAGATGCAGCTCCCCATGTGGAAAAGCAATCGGCTTTGGATATTGGAAGAGAGAGCAGGTTTCCCTGCTCTCTCTTCCAATATCCAAAGCAAGTTTGCAATGACAGGACGGGAGCCGCGAGGCTCCCGTCCTGTCATTGTAAACAGCAGTGTCCCGGGGGTAGGCACCCCGGGACACTGCAGGAGCCGGCCCTGGGGGTGGCGGTCCCCAGGGCCACCACAGGCTCCAGGAGGGGGCCGCGCGGCCCCCCTCCCTACATTTTGAAAGCCCCGGGGAGGTGGTGGTCCCCGGGGCTTGGGAGTCCAAAACGGACCCCCATTTTAATTTTTCTTAGTGCTCCGGGCGTGTGGGGGCTGGAGCCCCCCACACAGGTTTTTAATTAAAAAAAAGAAGCCCGGGGAGGTGGTGGTCCCGGGGCTGCGGGAGGACTCAGAGCCCTCCCGCACCATTATACATAAAGCCCCGGGGGGTGGTGGTCCCCGGGGCTTGGGGGCCCTTAGAGGCCCCCACACATAAAATTAACCCCCCCAGCATGCCCCTGGGACTTGGCCCACCCGGGGCCAATTAACATCGAGCGCGAGAGACCGCGCTTCGATTTTTTGTTCCGGCAGGATTCGCGCTCCCTGTGCGCATCCTGCCGATTTAAAAAAAAAAATAATAATATTTTTTTGCCCAGGGGGTCCTTGTGGGACCCCTGAGCAGACCTAGGGGTCAGGGTGTTTCTACCCTGCCCCCTTTGTGCGCTTTGCGCACTTGTTTCTGTCCCTCGGTTCTACCGAGGGACAAAATGGCTGCCAACACTTCCTGATTTGGAGTGTTGACAGCCAATTAACATAAAGCTCGTGCTCGGGAGGATCCGCGGCCCTAGATATATCTATCTTTTTACTTTTGATTTTCTCAGCAACTACTGAACGGATTTACACCATTTAACAAAAGGGTTCTTTCTGAACCAAGAACTACCTCTTTGCCAAATTTGGTGTAATTCCGTTCAGCAGTTCGGGCTGTAGCCGTGTCTAAAGTTTCCTATGGAAAATTGCATGGGGAAAACGCGTTTTGGGACCCCCCTTTTTCTCGGCCCCCGCTTGACGAATCCCCCCGCGACTTTCAGGGTAGGAGCGGACCGGAGCGCCCCACAAAGTTTGAAAATTTTGCGAAGATACGTCAACCGGCAAAAGAGTTATTTCAAATAGAATGTCGCTGATTTCCTATGGATAATAGGTTGTAACTATAACTATCTACTGGCGACCGCCAGTAGATAATATATATATATATATATATATATGTGTATTCACTGAAAAAACCATAAGGTTTTAGGGACAGTTGTAGTTAGTTGGACATTGCACTCGTACAAAACCCGTGAAATTCCCCGTTATAGTTAGTTCAGGTAACTATAACTCGCGCCCCCGCAATGCACTGCTGATGACGTCACATATTACATCACTCATGACATGGTCAGTGACATCACTGATGACATCACTGATGACATCTCAAATGACATCACTGATGACAACACAAATGACATCATCCAGTGACTGTGTTTCTGTAAAGTTTAAATATGTTTAATATATTTAGGGAAAGGCGTATTGAAGAATGAGTGGGTGTAGAAGCGCCTGAATGGATGATTTAGTAGGTGCGTGACTAACTCTATAAGTGAGTGATTAAACGTATCTTACTGGATGCATGGGTGAGTGACTAAACTGTGTGAATGTCTGTATCCGTCTGTCTGTTGTTGTGTAAGCAGCTGCATGGGTTTCTGACTAGCTAAATGAGTGTCTATATGGGTTATGGATTGGTTCTCTGAGTATCTGTATGGGTGCCTCAGTGTTTGTGTGGAGTGGGGTGAGTGTGACTCTGTGCATAGATGTGTGAGTGGGTGATTCACTGGGTGCATGGTTTCAAGAGTGCGTCTGTGATGGACTGTATGGGTGGGTGAGTGTGTGTATGGGTGTGTTAGTGAGTGAATGTATATCTCAGTGGTACATGTGTGAGTAACTACATATGTGAAAGGCAGTATATATGTGTGTTGGAGTATATAAATGGCTATAAGTGAGTGTGTGATTGTGAGAGTGGCTATATGGATGAGTGTGTGCTTGCATCAGTGATTGCATAGGAGCGTAAGAATGTGCTAGTATTTTTATGAGTAAGTGAGCTGGTGTGTATAACTGTATAGGTGAGTAAATTGGAGTGTGATTAATTATTTGCATGACTGACTAGGTGTGTGAGTACCTCTATGGATGAGTGGCAGTGTTTGCGTGTCTATATAGGAGTATGAGTGCATATGATAGTCCTGTACTGAGTGACTGTAAGTATGAGTGACTGTACGGGTGAGTGAGTAGATGTGTGTGTGTAGACCTAAGAATCAGTGAGTGGGTATGTACTTATTGGTATTGGAGTGTGTATGGTTTTGAGAATGGCAGTCTGTAATTTAGAGTGGGTGTTTCAAAACTTATATTAGGGTGTGAGAAGATGCATTAAATTCTCACATGGATGATGTCATCAGTGATGTCATCAGTGATGTCACTGACCATGTCATGAGTGATGTAATATGTGACGTCATCAGCAGTGCATTGCGGGGCGCGAGTTATAGTTACCTGAACTAACTATAACGGGGGAATTTCACGGGTTTTGTACGAGTGCAATGTCCAACTAACTATAACTGTCCCTAAAACCTTATGGTTTTTTCAGTGAATTTCTAAGGTTTTTTAAATGCAAATTTCTAACTATAACGTGCCTGAAACCTATGGTTTTTTCAGTGAATTTCTAAGGTTTTGTAAATGACAATTTTTATATGTATTAATTGTTATATTTATTTTTTTCATACTGATTTACTACATTTTTAGAAACATTTTTTTTTTACATATTTTATTTTTTAAATTACATTGTAATTACATTATACATTACAAAAAATACTTTCTCAGAATGAATTACTTTAGTTTAAATACTTTGCACATAGGCAATAGACTTTTAAGTACAGTAGTTACAGTTGTTGCAATGGGCAACACATTTTCAAACACAATGCAACATTCAGCTCAATGTGAATTTCTAGTTAAATGCAATTAGTTACTTTATGGATTACTTTTCTAACCACAGGACTGGATCCTAGATTCAGTCCTGGGACATCTCCTGTAAACAGTTGAGTAAAAGCGTTTTGGTTACAGTAGTGATTTTTAAGGAATTTTATTGTATTTTAAAAGTTGACACTTAGAAACTTTTTCTCATAGAATCACCAATGTTATCCTATGGAAGGAAATTCACTTAGCAGGTAAAAACTGTTATCGTTACTTTTTCTTACTCGGTGTTGGATCCTGGATCCAGCACTGGTGCATCTCCTGTAAACAGTTGAAAGAATGCGTTTAAGTCATACAGGCGATTTTTAAGGAATATTTGTAGTTTGTGAAAATCGACACTTTGAAACTTTTCTGCTGAAAACCAGACAATGGATTCCTATGGAAGAAAATATAAGTTACTGGTAAGTACGGTTAAAATTACTTTTCAGGGTCAGTGCTGGGCTAAAAGGTGAGTAAATCGGAATTCGTATTTCGGCTGATTTTAGAGGAATATTTTAAAGTTCCAAAACTCCACACTTAGAAGAATTTCCAAGTGAAACCAGTCAATGTTAGCCTATGGAAGGAAATTCAAGTTACTGGTAAGTACGGTTAAAATTACTTTTCAGGATTAGTACTGGGCTGAAAGATGCAGCACTGAGGTCTCTCCTGATAACAGGTGAGTAAATCCGAATTCGTAGTTCGGCAGATTTTAGAGGAATATTTGCACAATGGTGAAGGTAGAGGCGGGGCCTGAGGTGACATCTGTGCAAACGCGCCCCGTGGCGCGTTATAGGTTGGGGGATTAAGTCCCCTTGAATCATGAGGGTCCTTAGGGGCCAACTAGCCCACCAGGAACCTCCAGTATGCGCCAGGGGCTGCGTTGCAGAGACGTGTAGAGAGGCCACACCCCTTTACACCTCTCTGCAACGCAGCTCTGTGGCGCTTTTTGGATGTACCTGTTGGGCTAGTTGGCCCCAGGGACCCTCAGGATTGAAGGGGATTTAATTCCCATCTTAAAACGCCCCACGGGGCCTGTTTGCACACATGTCACCTGAAGCCCCGCCCCTCCCTTCACCACTGTGCAAACGCGCCCGTGGCGCGTTTTAAGTCGGGGGATTAACTCCCCTTGAATCCTGAGGGTCCCTGGGGGCCAACTAGCCCAACAGGTATATCCAAAAAGCGCCACAGAGCTGCGTTGCAGAGAGGTGTATAAAGGGGCGTGGCCTCTGTACACCTCTCTGCAACGCAGCCTCTGCGCATACTTGGAGGTTCCTGGTGGGCTAGTTGGCCCCCAGGGACCCCCAGTATTGAAGTGGAATTACTTCCTCATCTGCAAACGCGCCAGGGGGCGCGTTTGCAGAGTGGTGAAGGAAAGGGGCGGGGCCTGTGGCCCGATCGTTTTTTTTTTTTTTTTTTGTTTTTTTTCCCCTGAAGGGGGGCTGTGTGGCCCCCCTTCCTTTTTCCTATTTTTGGGCCCTGGGGACCCCATCCCCCAGGGCCTTACCCCCTTTATTTTTCTTCTTCAATTAAACGGGAAGGGGGCCGCGTGGCCCCCCTCCCCTGGCCGAATCCTGCCCCGGGGACCCCATCCCCCGGGGCATGGCCACACTTTTCTTTAATTTTTAAGGAGGGGGTGCGTGGCCCCCTCAGGCCTCCTTTTGCCCCGAGGACCACATCCCCGGGGCAGGCTTTTTTTTTTTTTTTTAACTTATTTTTGGGGAGGGGGCCGCGTGGCCCCCCTCCCGGGCCACTTATGGCCCCGGGGACCCCATCCCCGGGGCCTGGCCTCTCGTTGGGGACTGTGGGGTGGTCCCCAAACCCCCACAGTCCCGCCGGCTCCCCGTGTCCTAAGGGAGCTGGCATTGCTTTCCACACAGGAGCAGCTAACATGCTGCTCCCCGTGTGGAAAAGCAATAGTCTTTGGATATTGGAAGCGAGAGCAGGTTTCCTGCTCTCTTCCAATATCCAAGCAGTTTGCAATGACAGGACGGGAGCCGCGAGGCTCCCGTCCTGTCATTGCAAACAGCAGTGTCCCGGGGGTAGGCACCCCGGGACACTGCAGGAGCCGGCCCTGGGGGTGGCGGTCCCCAGGGCCACCACAGGCTCCAGGAGGGGGCCGCGCGGCCCCCCTCCCACATCAGCAAAGCCCCGGGAGGTGGTGGTCCCCGGGCTTCGAGGGTCCAAAACGGACCCCCATTTTAATTTGTTAGTGCCCCGGGAGGTGGCGGTCCCGGGCGTGTGGGGGCTCGAGCCCCCCACACAGGAAAAAGTTTTTAAAAAATAAGCCCCGGGGAGGTGGTGGTCCCCGGGGCTGCGGGAGGGCTCAGAGCCCTCCCGCACCATTTTAAAAAGAAAGCCCCGGGGGTGGCGGTCCCTGGGGTTTGGGGGCCCTTTGAGGCCCCCATACATAAATTTAACCCCCACCATGCCCCCGGGACTTGGGCCACCCGGGGCAAAATACAATCGAAGCACGGGAGACCGCCCTTCGATTTTTTTATTTATTTATTTTTTTCCGGCAGGATTCGCGCTCCCTGAGCGCATCCTGCCGATTAAAAAAAAATAAAAAAAAAAATATATAAATAAAAAAAAAAAAATGCTTTTTTCTGCCCAGGGGGTCCTTGTGGGACCCCCTGAGCAGACCTAGGGGGTCAGGGTGTTTCTACCCTGCCCCCTTTGTGCGTTTTGCGCACTTTTTTACTGCTTTCTTGTTCCTCGGTTCTACCGAGGAACAAGATGGCTGCCAACACTTCCTGGTTTGGAGTGTTGACAGCCAATTAGCAGACAGCTCGTGATCGGGAGGGTGCGCGAATCCGACGCGGCCATAGATATATATGTACTTTTACTTTTGATTTTCTCAGCAACTACTGAACGGATTTACACCATTTAACAAAAAGGTTCTTTCTGAACCAAGAACTACCTCTTTGCCAAATTTGGTGTAATTCCGTTCAGCAGTTCGGGCTGTAGCCGTGTCTAAAGTTTCCTATGGGAAAATGAATGGGGAAAACACGTTTTGGGACCCCCTTTTTCTCGGCCCCGCTTGACGAATCACCCTGAGACTTTCAGGGTAGGAGCGGACCGGAGCGGGCCATAAAGTTTGAAATTTTCGCGAAGATTCGTCAACCGACGCAAGAGTTATTTCAAATAGAATGTCGCGGATTTCCTATGGAAAATAGGTCCTAACTATAACTATCTACTGAGCGACCGCCAGTAGATAATATATGTATATATATATATGTATCTACTGTCAAGATTTAAAAAGAACAAACATAAAACCTGGAATCTAACGCCAGGGGAACATAAAGCCCTGAGAGAATTAAGAGATGATCCAAAAATCATTGTGAAAGCCTCAGATAAAGGCGGTAATATTGTTATACAAGATCTTGAGCAATATATAAAGGAAGCCAATAGACAGTTACAGAATAAAGATCACTGAAAAATTGGATAAAAACCTGATGGAATCATGGACCCGGGAATATCATCGGAAACTGCAAGCATGGAAGGATCGGGGATTGATGGACTTTTAGGAGTACATGCATCTAAAGGTTGACTATCCCATCATAGCAACCATATATTTTCTACCTAAGGTACATAAGTCCATCATTAACCCACCAGGAAGACCTATCGTGAGCTCAATTGGATCTCTCCTCGAGAAAACATCACGCTTCATCGACATATTTCTAATGAACTATGTAACATCTTTACCCTCGTACCTGAAAGATACGACTGATTTCCTCAAAATCTGTGATATCCAATGGAATGACCAACTCCTCATGGCAACAGTAGACTTAATCTCATTGTATACGTCGATTCGCCATTCAGACGGATTGAATGCTGTCAGACAGTTCTTAAAAACAAGATCATTGAGCTATCTAGAACACTCTATGCTAATTGAAATGCTACAATACTGCCTGACTCACAATATTTTCCTGTTCAAGGGGGAACTGTTTCTCCAAAAACAGGGGACGGCAATGGGCACATCATTTGCCCCTACATACGCGAATCTGCTTATGGCAGTATGGGAAGCCGATGTATTGAACACAGAGTACAAATCCAACATCAAAATCTGGACAAGATTTATTGATGACCTCTTTGTGGTCTGGGAAGGAGAGCAATCAGCTCTCGAGACTTTTATCCGAACATTGAACAAGAACAATCTGTCCTTCACATCAACATTTACTAAAAATCATGTGATATTTCTAGATGTGGAAGTGTTCATTAAAGATCAGAAGGTGTGCACCAAGATACATCGGAAACCCACCGCCTGTAACAGAATACTCCACGCTACCAGTGGTCATCCGAAACATCTAAAGTGGAGTATACCGTATGGAGAAATGCTCCGGGTGAAGAGAAACTGTTCCGAAACATCAGATATTGAACAAACTCTTGAAGAGATGAGCACACGATTCCTGGAGAGGGGCTACCCGCTGGAATTGATAAAAACAGCTAAAACAAAAGCCCAACTTAAATCAAGAACAGAATTATTAAAAGTAAAAGATCAAGAAAAAGATAACATTACACGGCTGATTGTAGACTTCAATAATGAAAATAAAGAACTGAAAGACATCATAAAGAAAAATTGGAGCATCTTAATGCTAGATGAGACATTAAAAAGAAAAGTTGCCACCAAATCCAAGTATAACATACAGAAAAACAGCCTCCTTAGGAGACATTTTGACACATAGCCATCTTGAAATCAAGGAACCTGAAGTCCACCTGGCTAAATACACCTGAATTTTGGAAGTGTTCAAAATGTAGGGTCTGCGAACATGGTCAGAATACTATATCACTCAACTTCAAAATGGGAAAAAAGAATACATCACCACGTGTGAATCGAAATATGTGATATATATTGGAATGCCCCTGTAAGAAGCAATATGTGGGGAGTACGATCAACAAACTAAAGCCAAGAATACTCCAGCACTTAAGAGCTATCAAAAATAAAGAATTTTCTTAACCAATGGCGAAACACTTCTCTGAACACCACTCAAGTAATAGCCAACAATTAAAATACTTCGGCATAAAAATAGTGAGACAGAAAGAACTAGGAGGTGATTGAACCTTGGATTTAAGAAAAACAGAATCTCAATATATTCGATCTATTGGAACTGAAAGTCCATTTGGCCATAATCTGGACGCAGAACTGCATATACATCTGCAATAAATTCATGTATAAGAACTTATTGATATTTATAGGCATTAAGATCTGAAATGATTTTTTTTTTACCTATGGCCATAGAATATGTTGTACAGGGGCTAACCATGAGAAATCACATTTTGAAAGAAATTTGCCATGAATTAACTCCCCATAAGATACCCAGAAAGGATAAGAGAGAAAAAGAGGAAAAAAAGAGAAGAAAAGAGGTGCAAAAAAGAACGCAATATGATGAAAATCTGTGCCACAAAAATAAAATATAATGGGACTTGATCAAATGAACTTTTTTCTATACTGCTAGTGTTTTAGATGTGAAGATTTATGAATCTTTCCACTTGTAGAAAAATATATACTTTATAGATACTTCTGTACAAATGGAAGAATGATTAACTGCACTTAACACTTTTTGTTATGTGTAAATCAGATCATACTGTCTCCCCTTGCTTCAATATCGGCAAGAGAAGAAAGTTAAGAAACTTGGTGATACTGATTAATTGCCATCAAATTGCTCATTGGTATATGATTCCCATTTTTTATTTCTTTTAAGAAATAACTGAATTTTACACTTTAGATAATGGTTTTATGGAACGATAGTTTGATTAACTTATTTAGTACTTTACTGTGATTAAGTTATTGTATTCAAACTGAGTAGAATATTCGTCAAATCATTTTTGGCCCATTTGCACACCTTAACTTGAAATTGTGTACTTTGCACAAATGTTTTTATACTTCTTTTCCGAAATAGTAATGAAAACATGCACTTGAACTTCCATGATAAACAATTGTTAAAATGTACTTTACAAATAACAATATTAGTAGCAAGAAAATGGCGGACAGTTGTCGCCATTTCTTCTAAAAAGAGGGTTAACAGTCTAGTATTTGCACGATAGTAGAAATAGATGAAGGGATCTAATTGCACTTGTTCACTTTAAATTGGCGATCTAGACAATGGGACTCTATGGTCCAGTTGAAGGCGGAGAGCCGAAACGCGTAGATCGTCCATGCTATGCACGATGGTGTATTAAATAAACACTCTCTTGGTTTTACAAGCAACCTACTTGTGGATGTGGCTCTTTTGGTGCTGTGGAAAATCCTCGCCGTGTGGAGGTGTGTAGCTTGCTGGCATGAATCTATATATGTGTATGTATATATGTATGTCTATGTGTGTATATGTATATGTGTCCACATGAAAATCCAAGAGTGTCCAGTCACACCGGCACTACACAAGGACACAGACTCCACAGCAGTTGAAGTGGCAAGGTGTTTATTAATTAACCATCATTGTCCAAAGACGCGTTTCGGCCGCCAGACATGCGGCCTTGTTCACATGTGTGTGTATATATATATCTATGTGTGGTGTTTGTCTCTACATGTATACATGCTTGCCTGTTGGGTTATATATTATTTACTTTGACCTTTACGCATGCGTGCAGCTAGGTCCTTTTGATCTAGCATGATTGGTGGTTGTTTCTACCAGATCCATACCGGTTTTGTTCTCTTTCCTTAAAGTTGGTGAAAAGAAGAAAAAAATATATACTGGGGAGTTTTTTTCTCCACGGATGGCCTATGGTTTCATCGTTTGATATATGCTCCGACTCTCTGGACCTTGACATCAATGGTTCTTCATCTCTGGGTTTAGGTGAATGGGTTCTGGTAGCTCTTTTGGTTTTTATCAGGGCAGATTCCCTCTAGTGCTTCCTTTTAGTTCCCAAGTTTTAGTGTCCTTTGGTGTTCGCATACTACATTCTGACTGTTGTCAGACGTTTCTGTTTAGGATTTTATCCTACTTTCCTTCAGGCTTGGCTTCCCTTGCCTGGATTATCTGCCCCTTTTGATTAGTCCTTGGTCTGTTCTCCAGACCTTGCGATAAAATGGTTAATTCATCTTATTTTTGGAGATTGTGAGTCACATCACATTGTTCTGCATTTTTGCTCTTCTGGTTCAGACGTACTGTTATCATGGGATGTATGCCGCCTTCAGTTTAGCCAGGTCTGGTGGCTCGGTAGACTAATGCGTACATTGCGGGGGCTTCTGTTCCACCTCGTGGTCATACGTTCAAATCCCGGTGGGTTCACTCAGCCTTTCGTCTAGTTCCGTTCGATGAAATGGGTACCGTTGAGTTGGTGACCATGACCGTCTGTAATTCAGCGCCAAACTGCCTACGGGTGGACGTGCGCATTGCAACATGTTATGTATTTTTATGTTTTTGTTTTTTTTTGCATTTCTGTGGTCATTGCCACACTTTTTTTTTTTTTTAAATCTTCTCTTACGCTGGACTGGTCTGTCTTTAACCTTGGCCAGCTGGTTCTTTTGTTAACTGTTGCAGGATTGGTTCGCAGACCCTCCTCCGTGGGGGTATAGCTATGGTATCTAATTCACAAGTTAAGGAATCTGCAGCCAGATGTCTCTATCAGATGAACAAGTTACTTACCTTCGGCAACAATGTATCTGGTAGAAACCTAGTCTAGCCGCAGATTCCTGAACGCCCTACCCATTCTCCCCACTCTGCAAACAACCTATCAGGTGAGGATTATAACCCTCTTTTCAGTGCTGGTTCTGTGCATGTGTGTTATCGGTCTTACATAATAGAGTGACTCGACAGATGACTTGCTCTTGCTTCTAGGTCTCGTTTTGGTATTACCATGCCACTTGTTTCCATTGGTGAGTGACCTATTCTGTGGGAATTGTCCTCCCTTTCACACTTTTTTTTTTTTGTTATACAATAGCGATTTCTGGCTGATGCAATGGTGAGACTTACTAAACCAGTCGGTCTTGTTTCTTAAGTCTTGTATGGGTTTGTCTTCCTCTCCATTCTCCTCTGGTGAGTGGTCTGTAGAGTGGGAGGTGTTTTCTTTGCAAGCTGTATTGCACACCAGTGTCATGTTTTACATAGCTTGTGCTTTGTTTGGCCTTTTCTCTTCAAAAGCCCATATCTGTATTATCATACTTTCTTCCTATTTCTCTCGTTGTACAGATTTTTAACCTTTCTGGTACCCTGTTTCCACAGCCAGTTTCTATAGTGGCTCTGTTTAGCGAGGAAGGTTTCAATGAAGAAACCAACGACGGCGTGCCAGAGGGGACTTATATGGCTCCGTTGACGTCACTTCCGGAGTCTGTCATTATGGAGCAGTGCGGCGCCGCCCCCCGGCGCGCAGAGGTACTGCTGAGAATAGTTTCTGGATCTAGTCTCACACCTGGAGAGAATTCACAAGTTAAGGAGTCTGCGGCTAGACTATGTCTCTACCGGATACATTGTTACTGAAGGTGAATGACTTGTTCTCCAGGGAAGCTATCTCATTCTCAAGCCTAGTTAGTTAGCAATACTGACACCATGAATATATATATTGAAGGCCTCCCAGACCGTCTCAAAGTGCTCAACCAATCTTAAATTAATTCAGAATATTCTGTGATGGCACTGCCTATCTCAGCCCTAAATACAGTGTCCAGCAAGGCCTCAGAGGGGAATCTCCATGTGAAACTAGAAGGGCACCCCTCTGACGTAACCAGTTTGAGGAAAAACTGGTGAGTGGTCACAATATTTGCGGACAAGGACTTGAAACATGTAGCAGCATCTGAAGAAAGTAGAACATAGTTAGACATATGACGTAGCTGCGCTATTGGGCGCCCATCTTCAAGCTCTCCCTTTAGGAAAAGATAATCTAATAACCTGGACCAACTTGCACACCATTAGATGCTCTCTCTGAATCATTTATTGGTGAAATATCGCAGAAATAGCACATGTTAAGGTGTTAATCGTCCTATATGCCAAACCTGCTTCTGTCAATTGCAAAAGGAAGAATAGGGCCTGATAATGTCTGCCCCATGGAATTGAACCCTGTGCCACACACCACTGCACCCCTCCTTTCCATGATGAGTGTACTGCTGGACTGTACCCTTTGACCAGACCTGCTGAATGAACAGGACAGCTTCGCTTGAAAGGCCTGAAACTGACCATTGTCCCCTGTAATCATCCATGTCATCAACCTTAATGACTGGTCCAGAACAACTTGGTGAGGGATGCTGTCAGAATCTTTGTAAACTCTGAGAAAAATCCCAAGAAAGTTCCAGAAGAACTGGAAACTATTTCTGATCTCCAAATAGGCATTACAAAAATCAAGTCCAGCAATTGCCTCTGTACCTTTGATGGCCCCCGGGGTAGCGTTGCAAAAGAGGGTAAGGTGTAGTTCATCCTATTTGATCAGTTCTTCAGGAAAACATCTACTGCTTCTACCCTGGTATCCGGTCTCCAGCTGGAATACCTGAGAAGTAGATGAGTCAGTCAGGAAATATAGAGGTCCACCTCTCACAGATCCCACATATGCATCAGTTCCTGAAACATCCCAGCTTGTAGTTTCCAGTTGGTAGAATCTCTTGTCTGGAATTTCAGTCTGCTGTCTTGTTCTGGTGGTGATAAAGGTAATCCACTGTCACTAAAATGCTCTTTTGCAAGTAGAAATGTCAAAAAACCTTGTTGTGCTTTTGCTACCTAAGAGGTTGATGTAACGCAATGCGCAAATGTCTGTTTTTGACCAGGACTCAAGAGGTAACCCTGCCTCTGGACAGGCACTTGGATATCAAAGGAGCCAGCCAAGAGTTCTAGGCAGTTGATATTGAGCTGTAACTCCTGTAGCCATCTTCCGCTGGTATGTAGCACTCCACATTGACTCCTCTCGCCTGCTGATATGAGACTCTGCCACTAGAATTGATATTGACTTGAAAAGGGCCTTCCTGTGCCAAGATTCCATATGATCTTGCTCCTGGGGCAGGGTTCTCTGTTCTGGGTATTTTAGTCCTTTGTGAAGTTTGAAGACCTATAGCGTCTGCCGAGTGCTGTAATGGTTGGGCCCCAGGCACTTTGCTTGAATGGATGAAGCCAACAAGCCCGCCATTATGGCCAGTTGTCTGAGCGAGGAATGATCCTGATGGAGATTTCTCTCCAACTCCTTTTGGATTCCTGCCATCTTTGTGGATAGTCACAAGGTTGCTGAGGTGGAGTTGATCATAAACCTAAGGAGGTCATTGACTACCTGGGTCCTAGTTCTGATTTATTCCTGTTTATGATAAATCCCAGGTCTTGTGAAAGGGATTTTGTGCAACAGCAGTCTGACTGCTCTGATCCATTAAGGAGGATGTTGTTCAAGTAAATAAAATGAGGAGCCTGATCCCTCTGGTACTCCATCACCGGCAGCAACAGCTTCCTGAACCACCATGGAGCTGATGCCAGTCTGAATGAAAGAGAGAAACTTGGGAATCTGCTGTGGGGTGAAAAAAAGGGTACTGTTCTGTATATGTCCTTAAGGTTCAGGTGCGCACTCCTGTCTTTCTATGAAGATGTGTCTCAAAAGATGGGTTTCTCCCCATCGTGAACGACAGACCACCCACTCATTGAATATTTGGAGGTTGATCACAGTTGGTGGCCTTTTGCCCCATCAAAAACATTTTGCTTAAAAATCAGGTGAACAGCTTCTTTGATGGAATTTTTCCACAGCATCTCTTCCACTTCTCGATCTGTACGAGATTCATTCACTCTTGAAAGTCATCACCACTGTTTTCGAGATCCTTGTAATTCTGTGTGAGTTTTCCACTGTTTACAGCTCCTATGGGTCCCACACCCCCTGCCATTCTTAGAAAGGAAAAATTGATACTTTATTTGCAGATCCTCTTATCTTTTCCTCATGCAGATAATCTTGAGGGAAAGAATCTTCTGAATCTCTTATGGTGTATCCAGACACAGCCTTTTCTGCCACCTTGTGCCCAGAAGGAGCCTTGGTTCGACAGTCTGCTGGTCAAGCGGCCCCTACCTTCACTATCCCCTGTGAAAACATTTGGGCCAAACACCTTCCTCATGCAGCTGTACCTTGTCTGAAGATGTAAAAGTAACCACAAACTTGCCCAGTTCTTTAAGGAAGGGTCACAAAAGAGGCTCCCCTTGCAATGGCACCGCTTCCCACAAGCTAGGTCCCTCAGTTTGATGGTGACTTTAAATAGAGGCAACCTGCCCTTTCTGTAGACAAAACTGTTGTGGCCACGGTGTCTTGTCCACCTTGGTGCCCAAGATCCGCTGTTCCTTGCATGGTCCTGCAGTTTCTGTCTCATGAAACACTGTGTGAACCCTGCAGCTGCATGCTGTGAGTTTCTCATCTGGGGCCGCCTTCCATAATGCTCCTGGGTTCCTAGTTATTGCTCCTTGCTCCTTCTGCTCCAAAATGGCAATCTGCCTGAGGGTTTGCAGCTTCTTTTAAAAGCTGCTCCGCAGGTAGTCCAGTTCAAGTTTTCACTTCTGTTTCTTTCCCTTTTCCAACATGACTGTTTGTTTCTTCCTTGATTCCGTTCTGATTTTTTTACAATCCATTGTTTCCCATCATGTGATATCTGATGTAATTTTCTTTTCCTGTTCTTCTGTTGTATAAAGGCTTTAGTCTGGTTAGAGGGTATGTCACAACAAAGCTGAGCTCCTTTGCTTGTTTCCAAGTTCCCTCCACTTGCCGATCCTGACTCTTTGCCCCTGAAGAATTCCACTACTGGATTCTGAGTTTGTTTTTCTTCAATCCTTTGAAGTCTTCATGCAGCAAGAATGTTTTTTACGCCTTTGGTTTTATCCTTCTGGGAAGGTAGCAGCTTTCTCAGGGCATTTCCCTACCAAATATTTCAGGGTGTGGTGATATTGCAGCTTCTGGAAGCGGTCTCCCGTACATCAGACCGTGGAAGATCTGGATCTGGATTACGGGAAAGTATCCAAACCTTAACAAAAGCACAATTTGCTTTCCCTAACACCCAAATTACCCTTTGGGTCAATCCTTAAAGATTATGCAGGGCAATGAGATTACCCGAAGGCTTGGCCTCCTCTGCTGTGTGCAGTATTGTAGTTAGGGGATCCGAGCACATCGAGGAGTTTGTCCCTAAAGGGTAGGTTAACCCCCTTATTGGGGTCTTAAATTAATTTTGCAAGCAAAGTGGCCATTTGTGTGTCACCCAAAAGGCCCACCTCATCTTCCAGTTAGGGGTCTCGAACATTCTGCCTTTGACCGGGCCCATACGTCTTTGTCTAAGGGTATCCTGATCTTCTTTCCTACATGTGCTGTGTCCTTGTTTGACAGCAGCCATTCCAATGATCTGGATTGGTACAGATTGTCTAGTTCAAACAGGCTGGAGGGGCAGCCTTGGTTTGGGTCATCTTCCGGAATGCACTTGGCTTAAGAACATAGTCTCCAAGTTCAACTGGACCCTGCATACTCATCACACTCAGATGAGGAATTCCCATCATCAGTCCCCTTGTCTAGCACCTGGGAGTCTCACTTAAAGGGAGAACAGGTTCAGGGGCAACAGTGTTGCAGGAATGCTGTGTTTGACTGCCTCAGGTGTGGATATTTCGGGTCACAAGGATCTTGTAGTCTTAGGGAAGGTTTCTGCAATTGGTCGAAGGCATTCAGGTGACACACAAGGTCCCTCTTACTTTTTGCTTTGGAGGGTTGTGAAAGTTCCTGCTTCCTCTGGCGTCTGTGGGAGTGGTATGCAGCCAACCACAGTAGTTGCCTTGTGTTTTATAATAGAACATTTGACTCTCATTTCTTCATAACCAAACTGAAAAATGGAGGTAAATTGGTATTAAAATTCCTGCACTGAGTGCTTTGAGCAAGCGTATTTCAACTGGAGTAATTTCTGTGGTTTCAGGTACTGGGTGTTTGCCATGGACCTTATAATCTATGATACATATATTCACAGTTCCAGAGATTTTCTCTTTTCATCAACCACTAAAATGAAGTTATACCGTGAAAGCTGTATGTTTCTGATCTTTTTATTGAGCATACAACCTGGGTCCAGATCACAGTAGTTGACGACCTAGTGATCTTAGACCTCATTAACCATACTCTTCACTGATGTAACTGTCACCTCTGTAAGGCTTAGGTTCACCTGAAGAAGGGATTCCTCCTCTTCTACCACCTCATATTCATCTTCATCTAACAGAATGTTAGCCTTGAGCACAAGTGCAGCTAAAGAAGGACCTAACTCGCCACTTAATTGACACCTGTATGGATTCGATTTTCAGAAATTGGGTATGCAACCTATTCCTGTGCTCCTACATGCGGAATACGCGGTAGTCATGGCAATAACTGCTAAGGGGTACAGGATCTTTAGAATTTGTTTGCTCTTTTTATGGACAAACTGAATCTCACAACTAACTTATCCAAATCATTTGTTGTGAACTGAAGTCTACAAAGTCTAGAATGCATGCGGTTTGAGGAGTCAAGATTGCTTGTGTCCCAATCTTTTCATATTTGGGGGTACAGTTTGATTCCGCTTGCAACTGGCATCACCTCTTTAATATCAGGAAGTTAGAATTTGGAAGGTTGATTGAAGCAGTCTTCAAGTTTGGCTGTAAGCTAGGCCCTAAACTGATTACCATATGTAAGACAAAGTGCATACCGGTGGTAAACTATGGTGCGGACATATGGGGCACTACTGATTTGCATGCATTCAAAAGGCTAAAAATGCATTCTTAAGAAATTGTCTTGCAGTTCCAGGTAGTCGCTTAACATAGGTTTGTCATTCTGAGCTTGGGATCACACATTTGGAGGATTTTATAAAGCTGCATTCCCCTATTGTTCTGGATAGCTATATGGGCAAAGCCAAACTGTCGCTTCAATCGTATGGTAATCAATGACTGTCTTAAATTATAACCAACAATACAGATTCCCTGGTTGCATTCTGTTAGACAACTGTGCATTGTACTAGATAAACCAGATTTATTTGATCATCCTGTATGTATTAATGCTTCTAAAATAGAGATTAAGCTTCTCTAGTTGAGATCCCGAAGTGATGCCAGTGAACTGGTTGATATGACCAAGCCTACGGTCAGATTATCTTCTGCTTTCACCTACTGATGACATGGAACCCTATTTGACAATTGTTTCCAACGTGTAGCATAAATATATTTTCTGATGTGCTTTTAGCTTAGTACTGTTCAATTTTTAGTCGGGTTCCCCAAAGGCGTGTTGAGGCCAGAGGAGCTTTTGCTTTGTCCGTATGATTTAGATTCTACTCTATCCACACTGCACTTATTTTGTTCTGCTGGTTTTATGCAGCACATAGCATGTGATTCATGATTCACTGCTTAAAGTTTAGATGTTTTAGGCAATGTAGATTGGCCCTACTCCGCTGCTCCGGACAGAACTGGTTTGCCTAACAGTTATCCGTTTTAATGAGGCTGCTGTGTGGTTAAGAAATTTGTGGAGGTAACCATTCACTTACCGTATATTTGTTTTATTATGTGATCTATAATTTCTTTACTTACTTTATTTGGTTTTAACGGAATTTGCTAATTTTAAATTAATGTACTATGTATTTGCATATTATTGTTTATTTATTGGCTGTGTTTGATGATTTGTATCTGATTGTGCATCTTTTATGGTTTTAACATACCAAATAAAGAATTTTGATGCTGATAACACCTGTGTGGATTGACAGGGCAGGCCTGGAAGAGTCAGGAGGCTAGCAGGAGGCTGTTAGTAGGTATTTATAAAGTGCTCCCATTGTGCTAATTTCACTTTTGCTCATTAGCCCCACCGAGTCAGTGTATAGTGCTCACCATTTCTTTGTGCAGATATTAGCTGTTAAGGCATTTATTATCGTATTGATACTTCTAATTCCCATTCTTAGGCATAGCAGCAGTTGCTGCATTCATCATACTCCATTTCGTCAGTGAACAGTCTGTCCTTTCTTTTTTCAATTTTGACCTTCTGTATGCAGTTCAAGTATTTTTACTGTGCCTGTGGTTCAGTTTACAGTCCTTCACTACAATTGGTAGTAGGCATACTATCGTGGATAGTCTTTCCTAGTTTTACTTGCTCACCATTCATCTCGGCTCCCACTGTTTTTTTTACCACATGAATGGGAGTACAATTAACAATCATTCTTCCTAGGTCTCAGGTTTTTGTGTTAAAGTATACCATGCTTGAACTTTCATTCTGCATTTGATACTCTCATTTATGTTTCAGCTCATGCTGCTTACTGCCATCTTCTCACCTTTACATTCATTTATGTGCTTTATCAGCCTACAGAGCAAATACAATTTAAGTCATTTGTCTCCATCTAAAATCCATAACTTATCGGTTTGTTAACATTGCTGGTTATTTATTTGTAGATCAAAGGATTAGTGCACATCATTCTAGGGAGACTCGTCCACATTGAATGGTGAATATCACTTGATTTCTAGTCCTTTTATCCTCATGCCAAACGTTCTCTTATGGGTTTAATCAGTTCAGCTTTCATTTGTAGTTGTGCCTCTGTTGCTTTGCTCTATAACATATCTTTTGTGCATGTAGGATGTTAAATTTAAATTTATATTATTGCACATTACACCTCCACACTTTTTTTCTATCTGCTTCCCTTGAATATTAGCCTTTTTCAGAGAATTGCATCTCATCTACGACACCTGTTGACTTAAGTGTTAATATTTCACATTTGGCTGATTAAATTGCACTGCTTCTAATTATTGAACATGTCCAATATTAAATTAATTAACAATATTATTAGTTCATCATATCGCTGGTGTGTTTCTTGCTGTCCCTTGCACACAAATTATTCCTCAACCACATTGTGTCCTTTAGGCTGTTCACATTTGAGATCAATAATCTATCTGGATTGTAGCAGTGTTTAAATTAATCTAATAGCCCCTCCTAGTATGGCTCTAATCATGTGTTCTTTCCCATATTATTTGAAATGATTGAGGTTACCAACATGCATTTTGTGGAAGTTTTCAACTGTGGAATATGCAAAGTCCTGATTGTTATTGCCCTGAGATGCTGGTGATTGTGCAGTTTTAGTTTAAATGTCTCACTACATATTTAATTTTATAAAAGCATTCCACTATTGTACATTTTACGGGTTATTTTACGTTCAATTATTCAACACTGTCCAGCTCTGGTTTCTAGGTCCTTTCAATTCATTCTGTGTTTAGAGGCCATGCATTTTGGACACTTAACAAGCATTTTATTTTTACCTCTCTCAGATAGCAGTGTAGTTTTATGTCTTCCTGATAATGGCTTGAGGCTAGATTGCCCTCAGATTATTTTGATTTATAAGTTTCATGAGCATTTCTGCTCATTTCTCTTTTCCTAGCCAGGCCAAAAGTACAATTTTACAGTGCTTCTGAAGGGTGCTTCTAATTTGACCGGATTAATTATGAAATTTAATAATTAACCCAATAAGTTCCTATGTTTTCTTATCCATTTCTTTAGCTTCACCATTGCATGTAGATAGAGCACTTTGATTGAATTTTATCTTTTGCTTCTTGTTCACTTGAGCTTTTGTTCTTAACAATCACCCTTTGTTTCTTCCATTATGACAGTCTTTGGGTATGCTTTTTCTTCAAATCATTGGGACATCATTTGGATTTCTTTTTTTTTTTTTTTATATTTCTTTTTATTACGTAACCATACATATCCTGGCAGTGAGGCGGTTGGTCAACATTTACAATACATTTCCATTGTTATTGTCTTAATCAACAATTAGGTGACTACATGTCCATCAAAACATAGCAGTAAGTCAGATTTCGAGACCGGCTTAATCCCATACCGAGTAACTACCCCCCCATTTACAATTGTGCTTGTGTGTTCGATTCTTAATTTACAGTCCCCTGTATTGGGTCCATTTCCCCCATATTTTATCCCATTTCTTAGGGCAACCCCTTCCCTGGAACATCACCTTCTCGGCACTGCAACACCAGTCCAGGTCGTCTTTCCATTTCCCAACATTTGGCGCCTGGTGCGCTCCCCATTCTTTTGCTATATTTTGCTTAGCAACAATGCCCGCTGTCATAAGCCATATCTTAGTATATTTCAGCCATTTTTCCTCTCCCGTTATACACATGATGTGCCATTTTGAGAACCCACCTCCACATATCCAAAACAACCAGCACCCCTCTCAGCTGCAAACTGACGATCTCACTCTCCAACCGCCCGAAGCACAGCGGCAACACCTCGGCGACCATTTACAGCAATGGTACAGTACTGATCCAAGCCAACAATGACAATCTAGACTCATTCGACACCCTCTTCCCCACGCTACACAACGCCCTCACCCATCTCCGACATGCCCACTCGAACAACCCCCTGGCCACCAACAGACCGACCTCCACCTGCCACCCACCCCCCCCCCCCCCGGAGAATTCACAAAGCAACCCCCATGACACACCACACCAACCCCAACTTACCCCCCCTCCCCCGACGCCACCTTCTTCCCCTCCCACTCCTCCCCGGACTTGCACAATACATACCTCTCAGCCAGAACCAATCGAGAGTACGTCTCAGCTGAGACTCTCCAACCCCATGCAGAACTCCACCTCCCCCATCTCCACAATACTATTCCCAACAAGCAGCTAGCGTAATTGACCCTCAGCCATTGTCTCCTAACCTTCTCCTTTCATCAACTCTCAAAATATTGACGCTTGAATCACGGCGTGCCTCCCCACGCCACATGACCTAGACCACCCCCAAGGGCAACTTAACAAACACTCACACTGTGAGCCACTCTCACCGGCAAGCTATCTCCATCCCTGGACAGACCCACTTGGGACAGCAGAAACCTGAACTCCACCACCCCCTACTCTTCGATCATGACTCCGAGACTGACGACACTAGAAAACCAACTAGAGACTGTAATACAGGGCATCAACAATATCCTATCATACCTCTCCACCTCTGGAGCCTTTCCAACGACGTCACCGCCCATCCACTGTTACCAACACTAAACTCACAAGACCCCCCCACCCCCCCAGGCTCATTGGCACAGCTGGACTACAACCCCCCCTCCTGAACGAGCCTCAAACCCAAAAGAACAACCGCAGCAATGTCCATGAGTAAGGCGATTGACCTTGCCAACTCCTATGACGCATCTTCAGCAGTCCACTCCGGCTCCAAAATCCAGGTGATCACGGGACTTGGAAGAGAACGCTCCCCACCCAGGACGCCGAGGCCTCAAGCTGTCCTCACTAATATCCCCATGATCCCCCCTCCCCCCCCCACAAAGAAACTCCATTACAAGGGATCGACCAAATGCATGCTCATTAATTGTAGATCGGCCACCAAGCATGCCACTGAACTGGCAGAAACCATCCTCACCAAAGACATAGACATCACATTCATTAAAGAAATTTGGTTAAAGGAGTCCTCACCCCCAATCATGGACATGCTTGTCCCCCCAGGGTTCTCAATCATCAATAAAGATAGAACGAACCACCGAGGTGGGGGCATTGCGATCATCCATAAGAGCAACATCTCCGTAATGGAATCAGACTCCTTCAAATATAACTCATTTGAATATCTAACCGCCACGATTAAGACAAGTGACAACAAAACGCTAAACTGCCATCTCCTCTACCATCCTCCTGGCAACACCCCTCCATTCGGAGAACACCTTTCAGACCTGATAACCCACTGCTCTCTCCTAGACTCCAACAACATAATACTAGGCAACCTCAACCTACATTGGAACGATGAAAACAACTCTCTGATCCAATCCCTGAACGAACTTCTTCGCAACAATCTTACCCAGCACTGCACCGAACAAACCCATAACAAGGGGGCAATTCTAGATGCCATCATAGCTCACGAAGACACAATCACTATTGACCATATCCTTCCTGTTGACTGGTCAGATCACCATATCATTCTATTCCACATCACTCAGACATGCCACCACCTACACAGGAATCCCCCCATTGGGTGAGAAATCTAAGACCGATCCCCCTTGCCGACCTAGAAGAAAGGGTAAGCTCACTCCTTCCCACCACCGCATGCGACCTTTCGACAACTGAACTCACCTCGCACTGCAATGCAACAATGACCTCCATTCTCAACCAGATCGCCCCCTGGAAACAAAAACAAGCATTGGCATAGCCAATAGGTCTCGCTTTTGGGACCTTAGAAGTATTTAGTTATGCAGCACAATATCCTTGGTGCAACAACATCAACTGTTGCATGGCTAAACACTTATAAGGTCCCAAAGGCGAGACCTATTGGCTATGCCAATGCTTGTTCCATGTTCCCACTCTCGGTCCTCCTGGTGCTTTCCGGATGCTGTGCAGCATTGATAAAGAAAAATAAATGACACGGACTCCTGCGTCTTTTTGTGTTCTACAAAATGACACGGGTGCTTTATTTTTTTTAGTTTACTGGTCAAAGATGGATTAGTAAATGAAAAGGAAAAAAAAAAAAGCAGACCGGTTTGACCCAATGATATGCTCCACAGTCTAAAATATATATTTTTTTAAAACTAGCCTCAAAATAAAGGCGAGCTTTGTTGTTCCCAGAGAAAGATCACACATTCATAGGGGCACTCGCTGATATATTTTCACCCACTGGCCTGAGAAACCTAAAAAACGCAACACCAAAAACAAACCGACCCCATCTCCTTGCCATCCACAGGGCAGTCTGGGAAATGTTTGGGAAGCTCGTGAGTTGTCCTTCACTCAGCACACGGTGGGAGTGTGTCCGTTCAGAGGCATGCAGCATGTCATGGCTGTGCCAGATATGATCCACGTCACTTTCCCTCATCTCATCTTCATCGTCCTCTCGCAGCAACAGTCCTTGGCTCACGTGCGGGGAAGACGCGTGGTTGGGCAAGCTAGCCGGACTAGTGTCTTGGTCCAGTGCGTTAAGGAGGTTGTCTTCCGCAATGTGCAGCTTGTCTTCCTCATCTGTTTCCGAACCCTTGTCCACTACATTGTCATAGTTCAAAACTGAAAAGAAACGATAATGGTAAAGTTTAGGTGCAAGAAAGAGCTCTTAGAGTAAAAATATTCTTACAAGCCCAGTAAACGGAACCTTTACTGTTCTACACATGCCGCTCTGTACTCCTAACATGCAGCTATAGACTCTCATTTTCCTTCTATTACATAAAATACGACAACTCAATCATGTCTTCACGAATAAATTTCCCACAAGAAACTATAGTGCCAGGAGGCCAACGAGCGGCGCAAACTATTTCATAACATAATACAACATGCAATCCTAACATATGTAGAATGTTAATGTTCTGAGGTATTTTATATCCTTAGCGTGATTGGCAGAGAAACAAAAACCACCCCAAATAGCCGGCCCTTCCTGCACTGACACAATGAAGTTCGCATGGTCTTTTTCTACTACGTTTTCACGTAAAGCCCTAGCTGCTGCATGTCTGTCGCCTGTGCTGTCCTCGGGCGACCTGTGGCGTCCCGTGTGATGAGGTAGATACGCCACCGGTATGCCGCGCATGTGCTACCTCGCGGCCACAATAGCAGGAGCTTCCAAGGCGGCACCGTTCGCACCTATCAAGAACTCAAGTCACCCACGGCAGCCAGCGAGCCCCTTCTGCAGTAGCCTGTCCTAGAAATGCTTTGTAGCTTTTCTTAAAATAGACAGCCTGTAAATAAGGTCTGTGAGCTCAATTGAAGGTGGCTGTTTCTGAATTAGTCAGCCCTCACAAGGCTCTCTGCCTACATGCTAGTACATAAATTGTCCACTTTACCACCAGACAAAGATTAGAGCAATAAACACGGGTCATTAGCTCAGCTCGAGAAACACACCATCCGTTACGCACACACCGGACTGCCAAGAGCTGCTAACCTAACTCTTCAGAAAGGCACACAAAAAAAACAAGCAGCCGCAAAAGTGAACGCGACTGCCATCTGTTTCCAATTAACGCGCCAGCGCGATAATTGGAAACAGATGGCGCCGCTGCTCGCTCCCGCAAAGTGTATGCCATACATGCATGAGTGCTCATTGGAAACAGTGCAGTACATGCACGAGTTTTCCAAAAAGTACAGACCGATTCCAAGAGGACACTCCTAAGCAGCGCTTGCACGCTGATTAGGCTTGACCTAAAAAGCCAGGACCATTTCTTCAAGATCTTAGTTCAACAATGACCTAAACTCGGAAAGAAGAAAACTAAGAGCTGCAGAAAGACTCTGGAGAAACAACCTGACCATAGTCCACCTCGACCTACTCAAATCGGAACGCAGGGAATATAAAAAACTCATCAAAAACGAAAAAACCTCATTCTTCTTTAATGCACTAAACCATGCCAAAAATCGACCCAAAGAACTCTTTAATATCATTAGACAAACTTCCAAGCCCACCTCTTCCTCGGAGACAGCCACCAAAGAACTCTGTAACAACTTTGCCAATTTCTTTAATGAGAAGACCACCAAGATTGAGCTCTCCTTGGACGACAATCGCAGATTGCCCAACATAATCCCGCCCCCCAGCAAAGAAGACCACAACCTACCCAGGCACCCTCCCATCAACAGGACATCTTTCACTCCCATCTCTGAAGCAGAGATCATCAAATTGATTACCAGTGCCAAACCCTCATCACACTTCTCGGACCCCATCCCTGCGCGACTAGTTAAGCAGCTCAAACTCACCCTAGCCCCGCTCTGGACCAAGATTATAAATAGCTCCCTAAGAACCGGAGACATGCCAGACTGTCTCAAAATTGGTCCAGTAACGCCACTACTGAAAAAAACGGGCTCTGACCCCAACAATCTCAACAACTTCAGGCCTGTCTCCAATCTCCCATTTTTAGCAAAAATCTTGGAAAGATGTGTCCTCCTGCAACTAACCAAACACATCGACAGCAACAACATCCTAGACCCGCATCAATCAGGCTTCAGTAAAGGTTGCAGCACTGAGACAGCGATCTTGAATGTCATAGATGTTCATAAATCACTAGACACTGATCGATGCGATCTACTCATTCTCCTGGACTTATCGGCAGCCTTGGACACGGTTGACCACAAACTGCTCATCAATGTACTGCGGGAAAGGGTTGGAGCAGACGAGGTGGTCCTACAGTGGTTTTCCTCCTTCCTGCAGAACCGCAACCAAAGAATAAAAATTAAAAACTGCACGTCAGACCTACGCCCCGTAAACAGGGGTGTCCCGCAAGGCTCAGTTCTCTCCCCATCACTATTCAACATTTACATGGAGCCCCTGTCCAAGATACTCAAAAAAGCTAACATCCCCTTCCACCTATATGCGGACGACACCTAGATCTACCTAGAAACTTCCTCCATCGACGACATACAGAGACTAAACATCACCCTAAAAGAAATCCAACACTGGTTATCCCTCAACCACCTGAAACTCAACCAAGACAAGACGGAAATCCTCATCATAGCCAACAAAGACCAGACCCCCCCCCCCCCCCCCAAGTCTCAGAATGGTTAAAAACCATTGACCATCTCAATTGCAGTCTCACCCCGGCAGACTCTGTAAAATCACTGGGAATCACTCTGGACCCAAACTTAGACATGGTCAAACACATCAAGAACACCACGAAGAGCGCTTTTATCAACCTAAAACTGCTCAACAAAATAAAACCATTCATCCCTCCCAATGACCTCAAACAAGCGACTCAATCCCTGGTACTGTCCAGATTAGACTACGGAACGCAACCCTCACAGGCACAGCAAAATCCCACCTAGCTCCCCTCAGAACAACTCTAAATGCAGCAGCCAGGATGGTCACTGGAATAAAAAAATACGATCACATCTCTCCTGCTCTCAGAGAGCTAAAATGGATCCCAACAGAAATGCGCGCCAGCTTCAGAACAGCCTGTCTCACACACCAAGCCCTGCATACAGGTAAACCCGCATACCTGGCCTCTAAACTTAACAAAGCCGGTCAGACTAGGAACCTCAGGAGTACTAACACTCCTTCTCATTCCTCCAAAAACTCGCAAACAAAAAGCCCTATCACGCTCCTTCTCTGGAAATGCGCCCAAAATTTGGAACTCCATACCAGGACTAACCCCTCCTTTCCAAAATTCAAAAGCCAGCTCAAAGACCTTTTTCTCAACCGATCTCTCCCGAATAGATGGCTGACGCGCTACATTGTATCTCGCCCAGGGCAGCACACAATCCGTTTAAGAGAAACTATACGTCACCTAACCCTTCTCATTCCTTTGCCCCCCCTCCCCGAACTGGATTCGTCAAGAACTCAATGTGTTTATTTGTTACTCTGTATGTCTAAACTGTACTCGTCACGAGTCAGTATGTTCTATTATTGTCACTTGACATTCTGATACAATGTTGTAAAGCGCTCCGATACCTTCGGGTCTAGCTAGCGCTATATAAAACTCTCTAAATAAAATAAATTTGGCCTCCCAAGGATCATTTGGATTTCTATCTAGTAGTCCTCTTCTGTGAAATGATTCCTCACCCTTAAGAAAACCCCAAAATAGGGTGCTCCTTTTAAGAATTTTGAATTGTGCTACTTGCCTGTCACATGCTGTTCACTGCTATGCTATTCCTAAACGGAGAACCTTTCAGTTTGTTTTCAACTCGCAAGCATGTATCAAGGTAATCTAATTACTTCTGGTTTTTTAATAGGTGTCGCTTAGTTTGATATCAAATAGATACTATTACTTTTGTTTTCTAATGAATTATATGTTTATGTACAGATTGATATGTAGTTATAAAATGGGTGAGCAATTTCATCAGTCAATAGAAGGAGAAGGGAACAATAGTACAAGGGCCTACGGCAAAACAGAGAAGTTAAAGTCGGAAACATTGACCCAGGCTTTCAAATAATTGGGCAACGAACATGATAATAGTGTATTTCAAGTAATGACATTCCTGCATGTCGTTCAACAACTCTCAGAAAGAGGGTGGTTCTTCAGCTTTCATTCTCCTGGCTACCACCAGTCTTAACATTAAAAGCATGGACAGCAACTGCCCCAAATAATATTAGATTGTACATCTGGTGTTCTACATCCATGTGGTATATGTACATAAGGGAAACCCAAACATCGTAAGGGACCAAGGCAATGTTCCCTCTAATTTTTTTTCTTTGTGTGCGGCAGTATAAGGTCTCTGTGCGCTGCAGCCAAGGCTATGTGCGACAAGAACCCAACCGCGTGTGTGGGTGCAGCGACAAATGTCAGTGGAACTATCACTCAAACTTTTGCTTAATAAAGTGAAAAGACAGTGTATTTCTACACATACAGCACCACATTAAGGGTCTTCAGGCAGGTTTGCAACATACAACAAACATTAAAAGGATACAGTATTCAAAAGCATATTGTTACATTGAAAGACTTTTAATGGAGAATGTGTCCTTACTATCACTTGTCAAATGGGAATGCTAAATCCCTGAGAGGTGTCTGTGTTATTCAAGATTGCACCACAATGGAATCTGAGAAAATGCATTGTTGTGTCCTGTCCTTAGCCAACCACAGAACATTCCTTCTATGAGTTTTATCTCCTGCTGCATTTCTTGCATGCCTTTTGCAGCCCTCCAAGTACAACGCATCAGGCTTAGACTAACACATTTTAGTGTGGTGGTCATCATCACCGCACTGAAATGCAAAGTCACGCATTTATGAATCATCCTCCGATGTCAAGCCCAGAACTAGCTGGTAATTAGCACCACTTACAGAAAGCTGGCACAGCGCGGTCAGCCCTGCTTGCGCAGACTTGGGGGGGGTTGGCTCAGCTAGATTTGTGCTGGCTTTAGGGGCTACAGTGTAACAACTTCACATAACCTAATTGCACAGAAATTTTGAAAATGTCACACACAGCAATCTGAAACCTTGGCAGCTATGTGTAGTCCCTTTTCTGTTCGTGTGAAATTTCCCGGTTTTTGGCTTTAAAATTCTGGTCACCCTATCTATCATCAAAAGGCACGCAGCAAGCCTATCAGCACGACGTGTGCTTTCATAATCCCTAATACATATTGGGGATTGTGAAGCACACGTTGTGCTGTTAGGCTTGTTGCCTGCCTTTTGTTAATAGAGCGTGGCAGATTGCATGCCTATTTGAAAGTTTTCATGTTAATTGCAGGGCCCGACATGCTTACACTCTGGGCTGCATTTAACATGAAAACTTTCAAAAAGGCACACAAACTGCCGCGCTCTGTTAAGAAAAAGCACACAGCAAGCCCAACAGCACGACGTGTGCTTTCACAATCGCGAATACATATTAGTGATTGTGAAAGCACACTTTGTGCTGTTAGGCTTGTTGCCTGCCTTTTGTTAATGGACAGCGGCAAATTGCATGCCTTTTTGAAAGTGTTCATGTTAATTGCAGGGCCCGACATGCTTACACTCTGGGCTGCATTTAACATGGAAACTTTCAAAAAGGCACACAAACTGCTGCACTATGTTAAGAAAAAGCATGCAGCAAGCCCAACAGCACAATGTGTGCTTTCACAATCACTAATATATGTTAATGATTGTGAAAGCACACGTCGTGATTTTAGGCTTGCTGCATGACTTTTCTTAACAGAGCGCTGAGGGGGGCATATTGTCTGCTTTTCTTCAAGTATTCATGTTAATCGCAGCGCTGCGATTAACATGAATACTTGCCTCTCGTGGTGTGTGCGCGCTGCAAAGAAGACACTGCGCGCTCTGATTCAAATAGGGGCGCGCAGGTTACAGGGAACAGTGGACCCAAGGGTACTCGAGTAATTCTAGAGACAACGACCCCTTAACAAAAAATAAAATAGTAGTTCTGGATACAAAAATCAGTTCCATAAACCGATTTCAATGATCAAAGTTTACAATTTTATTACTACAATTCGAACAAAAATTTGAATTACCCCAGCCGGAATAATTTCAAAAACCAAAGATCAAGAGCAAAAAAACAATGAACTGACACAAACAATGAGCAAAAAACCATAATGCACAGAAAACCAGGTGTTAAAAACTAAAACCATATAGACATATACAGGCAAGCAAACCGTGACCAACATTAATATAACACCTTTAGGTCACTTCTTATTAAAAGCAAAACACTGCTGCACCCAAAACACAAATACTACAAAGCATAGTTTAACGGGTCAGAGTATGTCGACGTTTCGATCCTGTAAAAATATGGGATCATCAGGACTGAGGAACAGTTGCCTGGCATGGTATCAATTGATATATTAAATGAAGCACCTGCTTTTTCAACAATCTGTAACTAAGCAAACAGGCTTTTTCAACACAATTGGTGCCTGTTCATGAGTATCACACGACGATGAGGCACCTACAAAGGTAGTTCACTGTTGTATCCAAAACATTGTGGCGGATTTGGGAGAATTCCAAATATACACCCATGTAACGATACGATCAATTTTAGTGCTGCTGCTATTAACATGGGTTTTCTGTACAATGCGAGATCCTGTCTGGTCAGCATGACACGAATCCGTTTTCATTCGGGTCCACTTCTCTATTAAGGCTTTGATTCCTACTTCTGTTTTACAATTGCATTCTACAGAAAATGCATATGATGCACTTGGAACGTGGTGGAGATCAAGTGAAAGGGAGAACCCTTTAAGGGCTCTGGAGGTTCCCCCCCCACAGATATCTTATTCGCCAAATCGACGAAGAACAAATCTATAAAGAGGCCTGATCGTCTATTTGAGATCTATAGAGACATCTTCATAGTGTGGTGAGGGATATATGAGGCACTGGTGAATAACATCACAGTTCTAAATGAACAAAAATATAATATTCAGCTATAACATAAATTCAACACAAATTGCTTTCTTCGATGTGTTAATTAATCTGGAGGATGACAGTATGTACTAGTGTCCTTCACAACCTACAGACCAGAATATTTAGTTGAATTTTCAAAGTTTCCACCCCAAATCTTAAAGAAAAACCTTCCAGACTCCCAATGTACTTGTTTAAAAAGGACTACATCTGAAAATCGAGTGTTGAAAGTGAATACACAACAAGATTAACTAGAAGAGGATATCCTAAAAAAAATGGTTGATGCTATGGAACATGTTCACACTAAAACAGGCCTAGAACTATTGAACAAATCTGAACTTAAAACCAAAACATGATTCAGCTTTATTTCCAAATATTCCACCAGTAGCATGGGTAGCAAGAAAATCATCAGTAAAAGGATAACATTAGAAACTGAGAAGGTGTTTAGACTTGTACAATTAACGGCAACCTCTATTGTATTTCATCGCTCAGTGAACATCAAAGAGCAAGAAATAGGCATTGTTTATAATTGTTGGGACCTTTCCTTGCATAAACTGTGTACACTGCAATAATGTTATTGTGGGTTATTGGGTTTTAAATCCACTTAAGGGCAACAAAATTGTACTTGGGTGCCAGGGGAACTCTGACAGTAATAACTATATTTATTCCCTGAAATGCCCATGTGAATTGTTGTATGTGCGCCAGACAGAACTTAAACTAAAAATACAGATATTAGAACATAACATTTGCAACAAGAACACTAAGTGTAATGTGGCTGGCCATTTCAACAAGAAAAGGCATAATGTGAGTCAACCTAAATTTCAGGAGCTTGAAATAGTTACTCCACTGGTAGGCACAGACATTAGAAAAATGTTACTGCAAAGTGAAATGTTTTGGGTGGATCTCATACCGGGGTTACTTTGTTTGACCACGTTTAGGGACCATAGGTTTTTCGGCGCATGCAAATACAAACATTTATTCATTTTCCTTTTGTTCTCTGTACAGTGTTCATTTCTAACATGGATACCAACATGTAGGTGAATATGTCCATCATGTAGTTGCTGATAGTGATAACCCTGACTATTCAGTACTTTTGTTGGGATATTCAGCCGTGACAACATGTAGCCACACAGTATGTGTGACAATACCTCTAAAATTGGGGCTCATTGATTGATTGGTTGATTGGCAAATATGAATATTTTTCTGGTTTGTAATTTTAGACTACCATTTGTTTAATTGAAATACAACATGGTCATTTCCGTCGTTTAACCATTTCAGTATAGTCGCCACTTTATAGGCGTCCATGTTTGGTAACAAGAACCTGTTTGTTTCTGTTCCTGTGAGGACAACAGTGTACCAGTGGTCCTGATAACTTTCACACTTTGGAGTTTACAACATTTAGCTAGTTTGAATACTGCAGCATGTCAACACTGGGCTCTTCATGCGAGTGCTAATCCAATGCTATTAATGTTTTTTTCTCTTGCTGAACAAGAGCTAAGCACATATGACACCACTCTTTATCGGCTCTATATCGAACCTATTTGTGTCCCATTTATTACGTCACATGATGGTTCATATAGAGTTAAGTTGGACCTAGTGTTTGGTTGCATGTAAGGAACCTGGCTGAAAGAATCTTAAACCATGTCGAAGTCATAGATAGGCTGTATATACTTTTGAATGGACTTCAGAATAGTGCAAAAGGAATACATCCTGAAGATAATGAATGTCGGAAGTAGTCCAGGAACTCAAGCTTTCAAAACTTTTGTAGTCAGTCTTCTTAGTTATTCTTTTTTGAAGTAGGATAAAGGGTTTCTTCTGAACAAGCAAAATGCTAATCTTGAGATGCCTATAGACCAAATCCTGATCCGAAAAAGCTAACCGAAAGATCCAGAATAACTTTGTACATATATATCAAAGGGAAGGGTTCGTACATAACCTCTTAAAATGTTTGAGATAATGGGCTCTTCTAGTATGTTCAGGGCAAAAGACACAAGCTGTGTCTTTTGTTGAAGAACCCAATGGAAGCTGTATAGCTATTGAAAAAGGTGTTGTTTCAGTAGTCGATCTGTAAGTTGAGACATATCAGCGTAAAGTGCCATCATTTGTATGTGGAGCCTGACATTTTTTTTATTTTTATCTATTCAGCCTTGCAATGATGAGGCAATTTGCCAAGTGGTCTCTAAACTTGCTTAAAGAGAGCATTTATGCTCTGAAGTGAAGCTGGCTGCCATTTTTGTCAGACATTTAGACTTCTGTTGCCCAGGTACGCATCACTGGTTTTCAGCGAAAAGCATTCTTTCTTAGGAGATTTGTGCGTCCGTGTCATTTAAGTGTTGTTGCTATGTTTCAATGAAACTTTTTAACAGTATTTTGCATTTGGTCACCGGACTAGCTTTGTGAAAACGTTTTAATTTATTGTAAAATTTTCCAGTTCAAAACAGTCACAGCTGAATATTTTCAGTATTGAGTTCATCATTTTTGTGTTTTCTGAGGTTTAGCACAGAGGAATGAGTTCTGACATAGTATTTATT
This sequence comes from Calotriton arnoldi, assembly GCA_963921515.1. Lineage (NCBI taxonomy): Eukaryota > Metazoa > Chordata > Amphibia > Caudata > Salamandridae > Calotriton > Calotriton arnoldi. The sequence goes on from CAWUFW010003400.1 coordinate 783,499, forward strand.
GAACTTCTTTGCTTACTTTGAAGTGGAGTGTTCCTGTTGCTGGTGTGGTTAAGTGTCTGGCCTATATATCCCAAGGCCAGATGGTGAATGTGATGGGTGATGGGTGGGTTTGTGTGTGGTGTGAATTGTATAAGTCTTTGCTAAAATTAGTTTTATTTATTCACGAGATTCCCTTATATGGGATGAGGGAGGGTTGACAGACACCAGTGTTTCTATATTCAGAAGATGCCTTTCATCAGTTGACTGATTGGCTGTATGGTTGGTTCAGTAAGTGTTTGGTGGTGTATTAAGGTCCTGGGTGGGGTTTGCGTACTACAATTATTGCCCTGTTGCTACGCCTGTTTTCCCTGTTAGTTCCTGACTTTATAGCATGGTATTGGTGTTCCAGTTTGGTTCTAGAGTCTTTTGAACTGGTTTGTGCAATCACTTTCATCCAGCGTCTTGTCATTTGTTTGCTGTGTTGCATCTTTCTTTCCCTGTGTTGTGTGACGCTTCTCCATTAGGTGTACAGTGCTGCAAAGAATGTACAGTTCTCTCGTAGGGGATTTCCATGTATAGTCATAAGCACTTGAATAGTCTCGCCCACGTGTGGGGACCCCTGAGCACTTTCTTCATGGAGGCCTGCAAAGACACTTGCGATAGAGAGACAATAATGCAGCCTAAAAATATAGGCTACACTGACGGAATCTTCAACTTGAAGTGAAAAAAGGTAGCCAGTGTACTATATTATGTGCAATTTTTTGTAGTGTTTAACACACAGAAGAATCCCCTTCACAAAACTCCTTTTTTCATGATAGAGATGAAAGGAGAGGACAGAATAGCCCCATAGGCTGCCATTATGTCTTAAAAATGGAAGATGTGCCTTTAAGAATCCAGAGACCACCAGTATCCCATCATGCACAGCCAGTGGCAGTTACTCCAGTTCTTTTTTCTGGCTCCTGCTATCAGGACCCAGGAGCATTGAGCTCTACCAAATTGGTTTTTCTCTTCAAAATTCACTTCTGAATTTAACAAATAGCTACTTCACTTGACATCTTTGGTCTTTCTCTGTTTTTCTGTCTTTTTCTGACAGGAAATTTTGCAGTTTTCACTCAAAAATGCCATCTCTTTTTGATAAGTGCCCAGACTGTGGTAGGAAGAAGGCCAAGACTGATTCCCACAGAGTGTGTATACTATGTCTACCTGCTACTCATGTTCCTGACTCCTGTTCCAACTGTAAAACCTTCTCTAAGCGTACGCTGCGTGACAGAAGATTCGGCTTCAAGGAGCAGAAGTGCGACGAAAACAGCAGGCGCAGTCTTCAGGTGGGACTTCAGAGCCAGGAGAGGGTCACTCCTCTACCAGGACTCTGTCTTCAGCCTCTGGGGGGCTCCCCAGCAGAAGGGCTGATAAACGGTGCCGGTCCCGGTCGAGGACGATGACGTCGAGAGGAGGTACAGCGCTGACCTGCTCGCCGTAAACCCAGGGCTCTGGGTCTAAATGACGTTGACGTTCCACTTCGAGAAGATCTTCGGCGTCTATTACGAAACCGATGACTAGAACACCTTGGTTGGTGTCAGGAAGCCCACCGCAAACTGTGACACCTTGTAGGTCGCCGTCGAGGACCTTATTGCACCGCCACAGTTGCTCGACGTCGAGACATCTGTCGATCAATGTCAAGTCACCACCGTCGAACGACGTCTAGTCCCCACCGATGATCACTGACGCACTCCCATCGTCGGTCAACGCCGAGAGGCCGGCGTTCGACGTCGAGACACCATTGTGCGACGTCGAGATGAGATCCTCCTTTGAGGCGACATCGAAGGTTGCCATCTACTAGTAGATCGTCGAGAGGGACGCAAAGATCTTCCTCAGGGACTTTGTCACCCTCTTCAAGGCTTTAGGAAGCCAGAAAAAGGAGAAGACTTATTTACACATCAGATTCGGAATACTACCGAACCTATTCTCCATCTAGGATCGTTCCTTCTCCAACACCTCTTCAGCAGTCTCCACCTCTTCTTCCAGATGTGGAACTAACACCTCCGACACCTCCGACACCGCCACAAAGACCAAGGTCTAGGTCTCACACGAGGCATCGGTCTCAGTCATAGACGCTCCTCTACTCATTCACATTGTCGCCGTCACGGAGGAAGGTCTCATTCCAGACATACCAGGGACACCTCCTCTTCAAGCACAGGCAGATACTCTCCTACACGGTCGGATTCGCCTCCCCCGCGGATTTCACCAGTTGATGATATTTCGACGTTTCAAGAGGTTCTGGTGCGGGGTGCTTCAAAATTAAACATTCCAGTGTCCACTCCTACACCAACAACTTCCGTCATATTTGACTCTTTAAAAAAACCAAGCGTCACGTCCCTTGCTTCCTCTGGTGCCGGGCCTTTTAGAACCGGCGATGGAATTTTTTTTAAACCCTCTACTATTAAGTCAGCTCCTTCCAGGCTGCAGAAAAAATACCGGCCTCCGGAGCAGGACCCTGCTTTCCTACCGACAGACCAAACTCCTGATTCTGGTATTGTGGTGGCGGCGGCGAAAAGGCAACATGCCACGGCTCAGACTTCGACAGTGCCACCAGTTAGAGAGCCGCAAAATGGACTCAGTGGGGAGGAAGGTTTGCAACAACAGCGACTACCATGAAAGCTGCTAGTGCCACAGCCTTGTTAGGCAGATATGACCGGGCACTGTGGGAATCGCTCCAGCAGTTTGCAGACTACCTCCCTAGAAACAAAAGAGAGGACTTTAATGAGATCTTGACAGAAGGTCTGATGGTCTCTAATCAAGTTATAAGTGCAGCAGCAGCAGACACTTCCCTTCTTTCTGCAAATGGGTATTGCCACAGCGTGGCACTAAGGTGGCACTCATGGCTTCGTCTTACATCGCTTAAGCCTGAATCACAGCAGCACATCCTGAATCTCCCGTTTTCAGGTACTACTCTTTTCGGTGCTCATGCAGACCAGGAGATGACCAGGATGAAGGCAGAAATGTAGACCGTAAAAGCTGTGGGCCTGGAAAGACCTAAAGAGCAGGGTAAATCTTTCGGACCTTTTCAACGCCTCTATTCTACACAGAGGGTTCAAACCCCTCAGTGGTATCAGTGCCGCCAGTCAGGTACGCAACAACAGTATCAAACCTCCTACCAGCCTTATCAAAAAAGACAGGCAAGAGGAAGATCAGGCCAGCAACCTGCTCAAGGAGGCAAGATGCCAGCTGGTTCAAAACCCTGAATCCTGTTCACCCCCCCTCCTTCTTCCGTTACCCCCCTCTGGTTGGGGGGGAAGCATCCAACATTACCTGACAGAGTGGCAAAAAATCACGCAAGACAATTGGGTGCTGAATATTGTTCCCAATGGATATTCGCTCAGATGCATCAGCCCTCCACCGTCAATACCTCCGAAACAATCCACATTCCAATTGCACCCATTACAACTGGAAGTGAACATTCTCTTACAGAAACAGGCGGTGGAACCCGTTCCTCCTTTACAACGAGGCAGTGGGCTATACTCAAGATTCTTTCTCGTCAAAAAGAAAGACAAGAACAAGTTCAGACCCATTCTTGACCTAAGGACGGCCAACAAGTGGATTCGGAGAACGAGATTCCGGATGCTAGCTTTGCACCAAATCTACCCTCAGCTACTTCGAGGAGATTGGTTATGCGCAATCGACCTTCAAGACACATACTTCCACATTCCCATCATAAAGAAGCATTGCAAATTCTTGAGGTTTGCAGTGGGAAACAACCACTATCAATACTGTGTACTTCCATTTGGCCTGAAGTCCGCACCCAGGACTTACTCCAAATGCATGACGGTGGTAGCGGCCCATCTGAGGAAACACAAGGTGTTAGTCTTCCCCTATCTAGACGATTGGCTAATCAAGGAATCCACGTCTCAGGAGGCTCAGCAACACTTCAATTGGACTTCCGATCGTCTCCTTCGGTTGGGTCTTCATGTCAACCTCGATTCCTGTGCAGTGCCTGCAATAGCTGGGAGCATCCATCGATACTCGCACGGCAAACGTGTGTCCTTCAGAGGAAAGACGCTTATCGATCCTTCGGAAGGCTCAGGCTCTCATTGCACTGTCTCGCCCGACTGTGAGGAAGATATCCTCGCTCCTGGGCTCGATGGCATCCTGTATATTCCGAATGCACGTCTCCACATGAGACCCCTGCAGGAATGCTTGGAAGACAAATGAGACCAGCGAACAGGAGATTGGGAAGACAGGATTCAATTGTCTCAGCATGCCCTCCGGTCCATCAAATGGTGGTGCTATCCCACCAATCTCCTACGAGGGATCCCTTTTCACAAGGAGATACCTGTTCAGACCATAGTCACGGATGCCTCTCTCCTGGGATGGGGAGCCCATACAGTTCAACTTCAAATCCAGGGCAAAGGGTCACACAGAGAATCCACTTACCACATCAATCTGCTAGAGCTATGAGCAGTTCATATGGCGCTGAAAGCCTTTCGGCAATCACTCCACTCCAACTCCCTGCTTGTCCAGACGGACAATACAACGACAATGTACTACCTCAACAAGCTGGGAGGCTCGAGGTCCAGACCATTATCTCGGGAAGCCCAGAGTATCTGGAAGTGGCTTCTGGCCAGAAACTTGACCATAACCCAGGTGTTCAAAAATGCTCAGGCCGACTCAGCAGGCTCCTCCAGGAAAACCATGAGTGGGTCTTAAACGATGACGTGGTCCACGATATTTTCAGAAGATGGGGTACTCCGAAGGTCGACTTGTTCGCCACCGCAGAAAACAGCAAATGCCAAAGCTTCGCATCGAGGTACTACCAACCGGGAACAGTGGGGAATGCCCTATGGATCAACTGGTCAGGCAGATTTCTCTACGCCTTTCCTCCAGTTCCCCTAATCCCGGCAGTCCTCATCAAGCTGTCAGTCACGGGCCACAATTATTCTCATAGCCCCGGAGTGGCCATGTCAGTGGTGGTTCACGGACCTCCTTGACTAGTCTATCCATCCACATCTCAGGCTTCCATGCAGATCAGACCTACTAACGAAGTTGAGGCCAGATGGTGCACCCCAACCTCTCCTCTTTGAATTTAGCAGCATGGCTCCTGAGCTAGTACAGCATGGACACTTGAACTTCCCTCAGAGCTGCATGGACATCCTCAAGGAAGAAAAGCAGCCATCCACACGTTCTGCTTATGCTCATAAATGGAAGAGATTCTGTATTTGGTGCTCATCGAAGAATGAGGATCCTACCTCTTGCCAGGAAGAGGTCATCCTTCCATATTTGCTCCATTAGGCACAATCTCGCCTGCAATTTTCTTCCATTTAGGTTCACTTGGCAGCCCTTACTGCCTACAGGAAATGCCCTTCACAAACTTACTTTTTCAGAATTCCTGTCATCAAAGATTTCCTGGAGGGTTTGAAAAAGGTTTTTCCTCCCATTAAAAGTCCTTCTCTTTGGAAGCTTAATATGGTCCTCTCTCGTCTTATGCAAGAACCGTTTGAACCCATACATGAGACGTCTCTTCAGCATCTGTCTTGGAAGACTACTTATCTTGTGGCTATTACTTCACTTTTTAACATCTATATGGCCCCCTTGGCAGAAATAGTCCATCCATTCGGTATAAAGATCATTACCTACGCAGATGACACCCAACTGATTGTGGCATTAAATCATCCTGAGAGGTCATCTTGCACCCTAGGTCCTTGCCTAGGCGCGGTAGCAGAATGGATGGAACTTTCACATCTTAAGCTAAACGGGGACAAGACCGAACTGATGTTCCTGGGCGAACCTCCCTCACCTACCTCAGCTCTTATATGGCCGACCTGTCTCGGCCCTGCCCCAGTGCCAAAGCAGCAGATTAAGAGCTTGGGCATGTGGCTTGACAGTTCCCTCTGTTTCAATCATCAGGGCACCAAGCTCTCTGCAATCTGTTTTGGCCTGATGAGAATGCTACGAAAGATCCTCCCCCTGCTCCCTTTCCAGGCGAGAAGGATTATGGTGCAAGCTCTTATACTCTCCCGCCTGGACTATGGGAATGCGCTGTATCTGGGAGCCCCCCAGTCCACAATTCAGAAATTGCAAGTAATCCAGAACTGTGCGGCCCGCCAACTTCTTCAGATTCCTCGAAGACAATCGGCGAAACCGGCATTAAGGAACCTCCACTGGCTCCCAATCCAGGCGAGGATACAGTTCAAGGCTGTCTTGCGCACAGAGCCATTTGGAAATCTGGTCTATCCATTATCCACTCTCTGGTCACCCCTTATCAACCCTCTAGGAATCTTCGATCTAGTTCTGCTTTCCTTGCCACTCCAAGGAAAATACGAAGATCTAGATTGGGTGGACGCTCCTTTTCCTCGAATGCGTCGAACCTTTGGAACTCTCTCCCCCCTACCCTTCAGAGGGAACCAAACTTGCTGGCCTTCCGCAAGCTTCTCAAAACTCATCTCTTCAAGGTTATGCACTAATATAGCGTGTCTCTTGTTTGCCCGGTCCAGAAGCGCTAGGAGGCCTCAGGGTAGCTACGCGCTATAGAAATTTAAATTCATCATCACTTCCGCCCGCAGGGTTAGCAAAATCCAGGCACTTTGCTGTAAATAGCCATAAACAGTTTTTCATGCATCTGAAGTAGTTATGAGGACTCATTCGAAATTCCTCCCCAAGGTGGTTTCGGATTTTCATGTGAACTAAACAATTTCCTTACCTACCTTTTTCCAGCATCCAGCTACTCCAGCGGAGAGATCATTTCATTTCCTGGATGTTAGAAGGGTTTTAAAATTCTATCTGGATAAAACTAAAGATCTACGAAGATCTGACCAGTTATTTGTAAACTATGGCTCCCTCCGTACAGGTCTAGCGACTTTCAAGCAGTCCATCTCCAGCTGGATTGTTTGCTGCATATTACTTTGTTACCAAAAAGCTAATAAATCTCTATCCAGTAAGCCTAAAGCTCACTCAACCAGAGGGAAGGCAGCTACCTCGGCCTTGCTTTGTAATATACCCATTGCAGAGATATGCAAGGCTGCTACCTGGAAATCAGTTCATACATTCACGAAACACTACTACCTGGACTCTGATGCCAAGGCAGATGCTCAAGTAGGGCAGGCTTCCCTTCGGAACCTATTTGCTTAAATCTGCATATCATTTTTTCTGTCTCTTCCACCCTGTTCTAAAGGGATGGGCTTGCTAGTCTATTAAAGTGCTTATGACTAGACATGGAATTTCCCTACGAGAGAAGGAACAGGTTCTTACCTGTAACTCCAGTTCTCTCGTAGGGGTATTTCCATGATCAGTCCTAAGCAACCCTCCCTCCTCCCCAGTGGAATAGACCTAGGGATCCATAACATACAGCATGCATTCACTTCTCATCGCCCTCAAAAATAACTGCCACTGACTGTGCATGATGGGATACTGGTGGTCTCTGGATTTATAAAGGCACAGCTTCTATTTTTAAGACATATAATGGAAGCCTATGGGGCTATTCTGTCCTCTCCTTTCATCTCTTATTATGAAAAAAGGAGTTTTGTGAAGGGGATTCTTCTGTGTTAAACACTACAAAACATTGCACAAAATATAGTATACTGGCTACCTTTTTTCACTTCAAGATGAAGATGCGGCCAGTGTAGCCTATGTTTTTAGGCTGCATTATTGTCTCTCTATCTCTGAAGTGTCTTTGCAGGCCTTCCTGAAGAAAGGCGAAAAATATCCACTTAAGAAGATATATCTAAAGAAGTGCTCCGGGGGCCCCGCACGTGGGCGGGACTATTCAAGTGATTGACTTGTCATGGAAATACCCCTATGAGAGAACTGGAATTACAGGTTAGAAACTGTTCCTTCTTTCCCCCTCGTGCCCCAGGTTGTGAGATACAATTGTCTCCTGTTAGATAGTGCTGAACAAGTTACTGGTGTGTGATTCCAGAGGACTGCGAATACAGAAATAGCATTAAACAAATCCAATAAGGCATATGCCACTGCTCAAAATGAATAGGGACTTGTTCAACATCCAAAGTGAAGAGTTAGGATGCCAGTGGATCAGGTCAGAAGGTTTTTGTGCCCGACTTATAAGATGTAGATGGTTGGTTATTAGTTGCAAACAAGACAAAGTTCTATGGAAGACGATTTGAAGTCCCATCCTCTTTAATTGTCAAAGTTCACTTGGGGAGACTACTGGTGCTCGGCTAGCAACCAAAGTGTGCACTCCTGAAGGTTGCAAACGGACTCCTTGCAGACAAGATTTTAATGTGCCAGAGATACCCGTTAGATCAGGCTCACTAACTGATGATTTATCTCTGGATCTTTCAAGGCTAGACTATTCACGTGCATCAAACTCATGACAACTGGTCGCTGCCACTGAAACCTCACCTTCGATCCTAGGGTAACGAGTCAAAAACAACATGTCCCCTTGGGGTTACAAACAAGCAAAAATAAACTTCCACAAAATCTAAGAATGGGATTGGGCTAGATGTGAATGCCTGGGCTGACTGGAAATGATCCACACTAGCTGTTCTGGAATGTTTTTTGTGGGTCTTCGTTGCTCAAGGTCCTTGTGCTTCCTTGACCTGACATCTCAATGCTTCAGAGAAATTACAGAAATGTCAAACCAATTTGAACCAGTGCACCTTCCGATCTCCAGTTTCTATCTTAAAAGAATGTGTTCCTGGTAGCCATCCTGTTCTTCAGGAGGCTTGGAAAATTCTAGGCTTTTAATTGGAATGACAAGCATATTAGTTGCATTTAGGTGGAGTAATGTTAAAAATGCATTGCAGATATGCTTCAAAATTGGGTGAATTCAAATAATTTCTGTAACCATAGGCTTCTGAAAGCTTTAAAACCCAGTTGACTGGGTCATACACATGCTAAATTAGGAAAGAGCTTTGGGTTTCTATTTAGAACGAGTCTTCACAGGATTTGTTGTTTTTAACCTGTGGCACTGAGAGAAAAGGTCCGTCCACGGCAAAGTATGCCATGGAGAGAGAGCATTTTGTTGTAAAATGTCTGCATGTGAAAAAGGCAATAATGGGCAACCGGAAGTGTTAGTGTGCCCACCATGTAAACACACCCTCGTTTGGCAGCATACATGCTTGCACATGCAAATCGCAGAGAGTCAGAAGCCTCCATTAATGTCTAAATCTAGATTCAAAGATCAGCATTCAAGTAGGGCTGGTGGTTATGAAGAACATATTCTGCTAAATAAATAATGAATCTCCCCTTTACCTGCCTTCTAGCGATTTTAATATTTGCTACTCTTTTATAGATTCAGATGCAATCCAGTTTCTCCTTTATAGACCTGTAGTTATGTTGTTTGTACTTGCGATCAGAATGTCTCTTGGTTGATTGAGGACGAATTTGACAGCGAGGAGTACGGGTGAATTTAAGCTCTGTTGTCCTTACAATAGTGCTATTCCAGCATTTGCAACAGTGTTTCACATTCCTTAGATTTTAGAGTATTTAATTTCAGGGAGTATTCACATTCACAGATTTGTTGTTGGAAATTTTTTTGTAAGTGCATTAATCTGTAAGGGGATACCAGCGATGAAGAACTGGAAGAATGTGAGGTTATATATGTGTCCCATTGCATTGTGGTTTTCAGGGAATGTGATCTACCACCACAAGTAATTTGATGCATGCTTAAAACCTAAAGCAAAAGACTTCAAATTGAAAAAAGTTATAATATTCCAAACCTATCACTAGTTGGCAGGAGAGTGCCTAGCACGTGTATCTACAACATAACTCATCAACCCTATGGTTGCAGTGAATAACTTTCCCTTACTCCTCTTAGAAGAACCTGGAGAACTAAGAGTACAACAGTTACTATTATATAACTTCCTCTTGAGTAATAACTCCATCTAGGCAGAGAAATAGGGACTGATATGAAGTATGGGACATGTTAGGTGGGGAAAGAGCCAGGAGTACGCAGGTATCGGGTCATTATTGATTGCATCAGGTAAATTACCATACCTTGGAGATTATTTATCAGATGCAGTAAATTACTTCAATTAGAATTTGCTTACTGCATCAAAATTCACTTGTCCAGGTAAATTTAGGGCCTTTTGTTCCCTGTTAAATATCTGCAGATATAACCTGCTTATTCACCTGTGGAAAGATATTGGGTCGGAGTTTTCCGAAAAGCTCCTAATTGTGATATATACGGTAACTAGAGTTGCCAATTCTAGTGTTGGAGGCTTTCCAATTGTGTTCATCTCAGGTTTTCCAATGCATATAATGTAAGAGCCTGAATGACCAAGGGTCTAGGAGTTGCTACTGTGAGTAATGCTTGTTACTGACAGAATGCAGCCTCACTCTCCTGACTTGAAAGGAACATTAGTAGGCGTTCAAAGGGTTCTGCTGTGGTAGGGTAAAAACCTGGGCTACCCATCAATCCCTTTGCAAATGTTCTTCTTTTCAGAACTTGTTTCAGAGCTCATGCCTCGTTGGCCAGGTTCCTCTCTGCAATGTCTATGCTGGAATAACTGTCATTAATTTTATGTCTTCTCCTTTCACTGCTTTCCTTCTTTATTCTAACAAACAACTGAGGAAGGATGGGACTTGGATGATACAGAAATTAAATATACCCAGGTAGTGATTTGTGTCCTTAGTTCTTGCTCCTCTCCTTACTTTTTTTTCATATTTCTTGATTGAGAAATTGATAACTACAACATAGGACCTCATATAGTACTCCACACTAGAAACATAAGAAATAAAAGGAACTAAAGGAGCCAGCACACTCATCCGGTACAGGATGAACAGCACCTGAGATAGCATCTGTGTACATTGCAAACCCCACCAGGACATGACATCCTCATTTCCAATCCATACCCACCCCATACCCCGCTGTCCCATACAGGAAAAAAACAGTACATTAGCTGTGTACAAGAAAGAGTTCCCCCCTCATGCCCCACACCACAGAGCTACGTCCATAGTGTTCCTGCTCAATGCCTAAATGTGGTATCAACTATCCTATCCACCAGTTCAGACAAACTGGAAGCTGGTGCATATGAACAAAAGTAGAAGTGAAGGAGATTAAGGTTCATGGTGGCTCAAGAAAGGATCCCATACATCGTCAAAAATGTGCAGTTGATCCTGGACCTTATAAATACAGCGTTCGTAGGTAGCCATATGGTACAGCTCAGTCAGCCATTTGTGATGCGTGGGCACCTGCAATGAGCACCAATGCCTTAGGATGCATATCTTAGCTACCATGAGGGCTGTCGGTATCCATCTATGCCAATGGGAAGTGGTATCTTCCAAGGTGACAAAATCGTGTGATAAGGTTAACTTACTCCAGTATTGGAACTTTCATACATTCACATGCTTGAATCATTCCCCATCGTCGAGATGGGAGTCCCCGGTGTATCAAAACAGCAGTGCAAAGTTAGCATAAACTAGAAAAACAGGCTTAGGCCCATTTCAGTTTTGTAACATATTCATATCTTTTTGTAAAAGAGACCAAATCTAGGCTTTAGCCAATCGGAACACCCTACCCTCTAGAGCACTCCTGACAGAACCTCAAATCTTCAGATCTTCTACCGACCTTTGTGCTTGGGAGTCTCCACTGAGCTCCGCTCAGTTTTTTCCTTATCTACTCTCTTGTGAGGTTTTACAAACCTTTTCTTTGGAATTCTACTTATTTGGCTTTCTTAATCTACATTCCTGATGTCGTACAAGGAGAAGGGTCTTTTTAGAGCCTCTGGCACCTGCTCTGAGAAAAGACTTCATGTTGATGACCCTCACAGAGACTATATCTACTGCCTGTACCCTGACCACAAGGCCAAGGATTGTAAGGTATGTCGTACCTTCTCCACCAAAACACCGAAGGATCGGGAGGGGCACCTTCTCATTTGGCTCCAAAACCTGAAGACCAGAAAAGAGCCTCTATCTCTAGTGATGAGGCCTCTTCATCCTCATCTTCCAGAAGGTCTCACAAGAGTGAAAGTTCTCCACCTCATTCATCTGGTGAGCACCCTCATAAAGCCTCAAAAAAGACCACCCATGGGTCTTACAGGCATAGGCCTACAAAATCTCCTCACCAAGGTGGAAAGGAGAGGAAAGGACATATTACAGGGGACAGCAAGGTAAAAAAGGCAAGTTCTGTGTTGCCTTCAACACCTCCTGAGGGCAGGCAAGCCTTCAAAAAGCCTTCTTCTGTTCCCCCTGAGGAGAAACTGTCGACGAAGGCTTTGCCGTAAACTAAATCATCCTCGTTGACTACTGTGACGTCGAAGAGACCATCTTCGACACAGAGCGATGCTTCCCAGGTATCTACAGTCGAGGAGCAGCCATCGTCGATACCTCCTCCAACGATAGCGTTGAAGACTTTGCAGGCATCGCCGGTTATTGTGCCACCGACCTTATCGTCGACTATTACAACGGCTACGGCGCCGTCGGTGGCATCGACTTCGGCGGTGTCAGTTTGCCTTCAACCCTGTCAACGGCAGTGGCTCCATCGACGACCTAGTCGATGAGGGAAAAAATTACTGCAGAGAAATTAAGCGTTGGACAGTTAACTCCAAAAGTCACATCAACTAGTAAGGTGACTCCTTTGATTCCTTCACATCTCCTGTAAGAACAGGACTCTGATGAAGACGATGGCCCCTTTGGTTACGCCCGCAGTCCATCGGAGTTACATGGAAAATGCGAGGAAGATGACTTCGAGGAGGGCTAATTCAATATTGATGTTCTCTCATTGTAATTTTCTAAACTGTTTTTACTCTGACAAACCCACCTCTCTTCCCCCTAGCACTGACTCTCCTCTCTCTTACTAATCTCCCACCAGATTTTCACTCCCCTTATTTCTTTAAATCCCCCCCTCCTTTTCTTTCCCCCTAGTCTTCATCTAACGACCCATCATGTCTTCCCCCCCATCCCTTCCTCACTCCTCCGGACCCTGCTCTCTCCAGACATGGCCCCAATTCATGGAACATCTTGTACCCTTCCAATCTTTCCCAAAACTCCAAGAAAAATTTTAAACATAAATTATTGATTCGTCACCCTGAAACATTAATAGTTGATAACTACCACAGCCTCTCCTCTCCTATAAAATCAAATTACATTTTCTACTCCAAATAGAAACATTTTCCTTCTCCACCTTACAGTCACTAAATCAAGTAAAATTCCATATGGATTTGAATTGTCTACTACCCCATCCCCAGCTTTTCTCGGTGAAATTGACATTTCCATATTCAAAACTGGTAATATTCAAGCCTCTGAATACCACCTCAACATCTTTGAGCACCATTTCAGTACCTTGTCCTACCAACTATCCAAACTAATTCCTAAACCTTCTTCAACCCAACAGCCTGACGCCCTCATGTTGTCTCCCACCCCCCCGATTCTGACCCTCCCTCCCCTAGACATCTCAACTGCACACGCCGTCATCCAAACTCACACTCTCTCTAACGACCGATCCCCTCCAACCCCCCTCTCAACCTCTAACCTCTCTCCTACTTCCCGGCCCCCACACCTGGAATTTCCTTCTGTACCCCCCCCTTCGCCAATATCTCCCTCTCCGAACTGCATTCTCCCCCTTCAACCTGATGTGGCTTATCCCCACATCCCTCGCTCCCTCTTATCTCCTACATCGCCTGACTCTATAAATGACCCGTCCTTCTCCACGTCCAATAGCCTGAACACTCCTCCGACTCCCCCTCCCGGCCCCCCCCCACATCAGACTTCCTTCCCCGGTCAATACGGAACCCACTTTATCCCCCCACCTCCTTATCAACTGAGTTATCCCTCAATCTTATAGCTCAGACACTATCTAACATAGAACGTAATCTCTCAACCTTGACGACTGAACTTACACGACTTAGAGAGGATTACAACTCCCTTAAATCCAGGACCTTCCTCAATCACACTGATTCCTTCTATTCTTGCTTCCAAAACATCTCCCTACATAATCGTTGGAGAACTACACCCCTATGCAGCCGAACACATAGGCCTCCGCGCTGTGAACTACCTCTCCACTTCTGACCTTACTGACCTATGCAACTCCTACCTACCTAAACCTTTGATACTGATCATCCCCTCCCTCACTCCAGCATCCCTGTGATTGTGGGAACTAGCAGAATCCCCTCCACTCCCATCTCCCCTAGACCACCAGCTCAACTTGCCACCATCCACTCTTGCTTCTCTTCCAGGGGATCCTCATCAATAGTCATAAGCACATGAATATTCCCGCCCATGTGCGGGACCCCGGAAACACATCACATATATGTGAAAAACCATATATGTAGCTCTATATATCTATATAAAAACACACAATGTAGCCTCCCATAAACATGCTGAGCAATGTTGCAAGGAATTCTCATGCACATAAACATATTCCAATAAAGCAGGGAGAAAGTAAACTTTTGAAAACTGCTTTAATATACAGCAGACAACACAATCCTGCAAGGAATAATGAAGAAAAACATTGCCAGCACATAGGCTGCATTGTAGAAACATTAGTGTAGAAAGCTGAAAAGCTAACCCACAAACACGCAGATAAACTGGCACCGTGCCTTTAAGGCAGCCATGACCCCTAGCTTCCCATCATGCCTCGGGTGACCGGTCAGTTGTTCTTTCCGGCTCCTTCTGTCAGGACCCTGGTTACTTCAGCTCTACCTCTTTTTTCTGTTAGAAAATTCTTCAATTTTTGAGAAAACCCTCTTACTTCGACGTCTTTTTGGTGTTGAAGTATTTCTCTACTGTTTTTTAGAGAGTTGAGCATTGTTTTACAGCAGAATGCCCTCTCTTTTTACCCTTGCCCTTCCTGTGGCAAGAAGGCCAGATCAGACTTCCATCCTGTCTGTATTCTATGCCTTCCTTCTGAACATAATCCTAAATCCTGCCAGCATTGCCGGCTGCTGTCCAACAGAACTCTAAAGGACAGGGAAAGGATTCGTCTCCATGGATTGGCGGAGAAGAGAAAATCCCCTTTAGAGACAAGCCTCTGATGAAGAAGAGGAAAGAGAGCTCATCTACAAGTAAGATTCCAGTATGCTCTCCATCGGCGTCGGGCTCGGCGCCTCAAATCCCTTCATCGGCAACAAAAACGTCGATGAGAAGACCATCGACGGCGGGCTCGCCGTCGAGAACACCGGTCGTTGTCGAACGCAGGTACGTCGAATCCTCCGCCGTCATCAACCGGGCGACGATCGGCGTCGAGGAGTCGCTCTCCGTTGGTGCGGGCTCGCCCAGCGTCGAGACAGATCTCCGTCGTCGCCGTCGATGCGGCGTTCGACGTAGAGACAGGCTCCGCCGTCGCAGGGTCTCCAGCGTTCGGCGTCTAAGCAAGCATCTCAGTCGACGTCACCCAGACGACAGTCGACGTCGAGACACACCTCGTCACCTGAGGCTAGACACTCATCACCTCCGCCGTCGTCCAGGCGGCGTTCGACGTCGAGGGCAAGATCCTCTCCGAATGCGAGGTATTCGACGTCAAGACCAAGAGTGAAATATACCAAACGTCGTTCAACGTTGAGACGGCGGTCTCCGTCGACAGCGAGAAGGTCCGCGTCGAGAGAAAGATCGACGTCGGGTTTTCTCCGTCTACCCGCTCATCGTTGAGGTCTCCACGCTCAACGTCTAAGGCGAGGTCTATGGGCTCCAGACACACTGAGGTCGACGTCGAGGAGAAATTCACCAGTGATGGTGACACAGAGCAGGTCGACGTCGAGACACACCCCATCGACGTCACATCGCTCATCCAGACGCCGATCACGCTCCAGAAGCCGCAGAGTCGTCTCACTCCATTCGGAGCTCACCCCAGACGGTGGCGGCATCACGCAGTGTTTCTGTTCACTCGCAGGAGCCTACAAAAGCACCGCCAGGAGGTTCTCCAAGGAGACCGCGATCTCCTTCCATCCATCTCTCTCCCAGATGGCTTCAACCACTCCATCATTGGCAGACGGGGTCTGCAGGTCACGCTCCACGGCCTACGACCTACTCCAATCCGCAGCACAGATCACCATTGCAGCGTCTTGTGCAGGAAGTGGACAAATCACCCACCACTCGGGCCAGGGAACACCGAGGCAGATCCCCTGAACGCAGGTCGTCTCGGGGACATCGCAAGAGGCAGCGTACACCGTCTTGGTCTTCCTCTTCGGCACATTCATCCAAAAGGGATTACTCACCTACCCTGACGGATAGTCCTCCCTCCAGAGTGTCGCCTATTGATGATGTGAACACTTTTCATGATCTCACCAGAGGGGCTCAGAAGATGGGCATCACCATGTCAGCTCCTCAGACAACCAAGTCCATCATTTTTGAGACTCTCCACCAAAGGTCTGCGACTAGACCATTGCTTCATTTGGTCCCTGGTATCATCGAGCCGGTAATGGATCTCTTCCTCGCTCCAGCATCGGCTAAAGCCGCTCCAGCTCGGATTCTTAAAAAATATAAGCCAGTTGCATCGGATCCTCTTTTCCTTAGATCGGATCCACCTCCGGGCTCTGTTATTATTGCAGCAGCGAAAAAGACGCATGTGGTTGCATCTTCCTCCTCCGGATAAAGAGAGTAGAGCACAAGACTCTTGGGGACGGAAGGCTTGTGGCTCTGCAGCGTCTTCTCTGCAAGTGTCCAACGCTGCGGCTCTGCTGGGTCGTTTTGACAGGTCACTATGGGACTCACTGGAGCGCTTCAAGGACAAGCTCCCAAAGGAGGATCAACAGGACTTCTCTGAAATCCTTCACGAAGGTGCTCTGGTGGCTAACCAGGTAATCAGCACTGCAGCAGATGGTGCGTCCCTGGCGGCTCACTCGTATGCACATGGCATATGTGCACGACGATCTTCCTGGCTGCACCTCACAACGTTAAAACCGGAGACACAACAACGCATCCTGAATCTCCCTTTTTCTGGCACTTCACTGTTTGGTGCTCACACAGACGAAGAAATGGCGAGGATGAAGGCCGAGTTGGACACCTTAAAGTCTGTGGGCCTAGAGAAGAAAAAGGAATTTAGGAAGAGATACCGGCCCTACAATCGGAAAAACTACCAACAGAGGGTTCAAACCCCTCAATGGTCACATAACAAACAGGGCAAATCCCAGTATCAAGGCTGCCGTTCCTCGAGAGGAAGAGGAGGACATCAACAGCAGTCCTCCGCATCAAAAACTCCAGGGAAGCAATGAGTTTCTGCTTCCTCTAGCATTGTTGCACACTCCAGTGGGAGGAAGTATCTCAAGTTACATTCAAAAGTGGCGCAACATAACCAAAGATCAGTGGGTGCTAAATATACTAAAAAATGGGTACACACTACGTTTTTGGACGTCCCCAAGAGACATTCCTCCTGTGAAATCTCGTCATCTACATATAGACCTCCTGCATCAGGAAGTGTCGACCCTTCTCGAAAAACGAGCAATAGAAGAGGTCCCTCAAGCGCAGAGAGGAAAGGGAGTGTACTCACGATAGTTCCTTGTTCAGAAAAAAGATCAACCGAACAAGTTCAGACCAATTCTGGATCTACGTTCTCTGAACAAGTCCATCAAAAAGGAAAAGTTTCGGATGTTGGCGCTCCACCAAATATTTCCACATCTAAGGAAAGGCGATTGGATGTGTTCGGTGGATCTCCAAGATGCGTATTTTCACATCCCAATCACAGCACGACATCGCAAGTTCTTGCGATTCACGGTGGGAACAAGACATTACTAGTTCAAAGTCTTACACTTCGGCCTAAAATCAGCTTTGAGGGTATTCACCAAATGCATGGCAGTAGTAGCGGCAGCATTACATCGCCAAGGCCTGTTCGTATATCCATACCTGGACGACTGGCTGTTGAAGGGACCCTCTCCTCAAATGGTGCAGGAACACCTTCGCACCTGCCTAGATCTCCTTCAGCGCTTAGGCCTGCATGTCAACCTGGACAAGTCGATCCTTCACCCAACTCAATCACTCCACTATCTGGGCGCCAACCTCAACTCCGACCTCGGAAAAGTGTTTCCTTCGGAGGAGAGATTGTCATCAATGAAAGACCAAGGCAACATCATCCTTCAGGCTCATCAGCCGTTAGTAAGACAGGTGGCTTCTCTACTGGGTTCGATGGCCTCGTGCATTTTTCTCATACCCAACGCCAGATTGAGGATGAGACCGTTACAGCAAGATCTCGAGGACAAATGGGATCAATCCTCGGGTCAGTGGAACGACCAGATTATCCTCTCTCCTGCAGCAAAGTCCATTCTCTGGTGGCTGCAACCACAGAACCTGCTGGTGGGAGTCCCTTTTCACCAACCTCTGCCAGAACAATCCCTGATCACGGATGCATCACTTCAGGGCTGGGGAGCGCATCTGGGTCATCTGCAAACTCAGGGCAGATGGACCAACAGAGAACAGACGTATCGCATCAATATGCTGGAACTGCGGGCGGTTCATTTAGCCCTCAAAGCTTTTCAACCGTCAATTCAGCTCGGATCGATCCTAGTGCAAACGGACAATACAACCACCATGTATTACTTGAACAAACAAGGTGGAACTCGCTCTCGCCCTCTGTCTCTCGAATCCCAGGCGATCTGGCACTGGCTGCTAGCCAGGAACCTATCGATCACGGCAATCCATCTGCCGGGAGAGCAGAACGTGCGAGCAGACGCCCTCAGTCGTCACTTCCAAGAGCAAGAAGACTGGGTGCTCAACGACTAAGTGGTGGCAGACATCTTTCATCAATGGGGTCATCCTTTCATCGACCTTTTTGCAGACGATCAAAACAGAAAATGCCACGCCTTCGCATCCAGGTTTTACCGACCAGGAACGAGAGGGAATGCTCTTTTGATTGGTCAGGGACATTTGCATACGCCTTTCCACCCCTCCCTCTAATTCCGAAGGTGGTGGCCAAACTTCTGCGATCCAGAATGAGGATGATACTCATAGCACCGGACTGGCCTCGCCAATGGTGGTATCCGGACCTTTTGCAACTCTCTGTTCGCCCGCATCGGAGGCTTCCGTGCAGGCCGGACCTTCTCACCAAAATGGGAGGGAAGATTCTGCACCCCAGCCTTCCTTCGCTCAGCTTGACAGCATGGCTCCTGAAGTCCTGCAGTACGGACATTTGAACCTCCCTCAGGACTGCATGGACATTTTAAGGGAGTCAAGGAGACCTTCCACAAGATCCTCATACTCTCTAAAGTGGAAAAGGTTTTACTTGTGGTGTATCCGTAATGATTGGAGTCCAATTAACGGGCAAGAGGAGGTAATCTTGCCGTATTTGCTCTATTTGGCCAAATCTGGTTTGAAATATTCTTCCATTAAAGTGCATTTGGCGGCTATCACAGCATATCGTAAATCACCTAACCAGCCTTCTTTCTTTCAGCTTCAGGTGGTCAAGGACTTCCTGCAGAGGTTGAAAAAGGTTTATCCCCCTGTTCGACCTCCTTCTCCTCCTTGGGAGTTGAATTTGGTATTGTCTAAATTGATGGGACCTCCATTTGAACCCATTCATAATGCAACATTGCAACACCTTTCTTGGAAAGTAGCTTTTCTAGTAGCAATTACATCAGCACGCAGAGTGAGATACAAGCACTCTGTTCTAAAGAACCCTATACGGTTTTCCACCATAATAGGGTGGTTATACGAACTCACCCTTCCTTCCTACCTAAGGTTGTCAGAGTTCCATGTTAATCAGACAATTTCTCTACCCTCTTTCTTTCCCAGTCCATCCACACCAGCGGAAAGGTCTCTTCATTCTCTAGACCTCAAGAGGGTTCTCAAATTCTATTTGGATGCAACAAAATCCATTAGAAAAGCTGATCAATTGTTTGTAAACTATGGCTCTGTTAGAACAGGCTTCCCAGCTTCTAAAAGATCTATTTCAAGATGGATAGTATCTTGTATAAAGTTGGCATACCAAATTGCAAATAAGCCTCTGTTTGCCTCCCCTAAAGCTCATTCTACTAGGGGCAAGGCTGCTATGATTGCATTCTTACATAATGTACCGATGGCCGAGATTTGCAAGGCGGCAACTTGGAAATCGGTCCATACGTTTACCAGACATTACTGACTGGATTCTGACTCCATAGCAGATACACAAGTGGGCCAGGCCTCCTTGAGGAATCTGTTCCAAAGCTAACCTATTGGAGTCTGTATAGGCCTTATGGCGTTTATGTATCTTGATGGTACTCTGTTTACTTGCCCGCAGGATGAGGGGATGGGCTTGCTATTCTATTCATGTGCTTATGACTATTGATGAGGATCCCCTGGAAGAGAAGGATAAGTTACTTACCTGTAACCTAGTTCTCTTCCAGGGGTATCCTCATCAAAGTCATAAGCAACCCACCCGCCTCCCGGGCAAGTGAACATGATACATACATCTCTTTGTAAAAGGTCTGCGGATATCCGCAAAGAACTGACCTAACTGTCACCCCTGAGGCATGATGGGAAGCTAGGGGTCATGGCTGCCTTAAAGGCACGGTGCCAGTTTATCGGAGTGTTTATGCGGGTTAGCTTTTCAGCTTTCTACACTAATGTTTCTACAATGCAGCCTATGTGCTGGCAATGGTTTTTCTTCATTATTCCTTGCAGGATTGTGTTGTCTGCTGTATATTAAAGCAGTTTTCAAAAGTTTTCTTTCTCCCTGCTTTATTGGAATATGTTTATGTGCATGAGAATTCCTTGCAACATTGCTCAGCATGTTTACGGGAGGCTACATTGTGTGTTTTTATATATATATATGGATATATATATAGAGCTACATATATGGTTTTTCACATATATGTGATGTGTTTCCGGGGTCCCGCGCATGGGCGGGAATATTCATGTGCTTATGACTTTGATGAGGATACCCCTGGAAGAGAACTAGGGTTACAGGTAAGTAACTTATCCTTCCCCACCAAAGACAACCCTAATCCCCACTCCTGCATGCTTGTGAACTGCTGATCTGCTGTCCGACATGCAACGGAAATATCAGAAACCATCCTCAATGAAGCTGACATCGCCTTCGTTACGGAAACTTGGCTCAATGACCACTCGACTGCCATCCTTGACTTACTCCCCCCCGTACCCCCCCCCCGGTTACTCTATCATTAGGAATGACAGACCTGACAGAAAAGAGGGTGGACTAGCTATAATCTATAAAAATGAACTTCAACTCACCCTTTTAAAGAACACAGACCCTTAACCTTTGAATACCTTGGAGTCGAACTCACTGTGCAGGATTCTTCCCCAATTCGTCTACATAACATCTACCACCCTCCGGGTGATCCTCTTCTCTTCGCTGAGGAATTATCCGACCTTCTTACACAATCCTCACTTTCTGACTCGAAAAATCTCTTCTTAGGTGATTTTAACATCCACTGGAATAATGTTGAGGATCCCAGTCACCCACCTCATTAATCTTCTAGAGATAAACGACCTTAAACAACTATGTCCTAATCCAACCCACAACAAAGGGGCCACTCTCGACGCCATCATTTCCAACAATGACTTGGCCTCCCTTTCCAACATCATCCCCATCGTCTAGTCTGACCATCACCTCATTTTGTTTAAGATCGTAACCACCGCCCTACTCCCCCCTACAAAAAATTTAAAACCCATGAAATAGACCAGAAATCTTAAATAAATCCCCCTTGGTGAACTTGAGTCTAAACTCCAAGCACAACTTCTTCTCACCCCTCCCTCCCAAAATGCCAATGAGCTCACTGAACATTTAAATAAGACTGTTAATGATGTCTTAGACCAAATAGCCCCTCCTAAACTAAAAAAAAAAAAAAGAAATATTCCATCCAAATCTTGGTTCAATTCTGATCTCAATAACGAAAGACGCTCACTAAGACTGACGGAAAGAACATGGAGACAACATCCCTCTCCCTCCCATCTCGCCCTCCTCAGATCCGCGAGATCTACTTACAAGAAACACATTTTCAATGAAAAGGCAACCTTCTTTCGAGCACAACTTGACCGTGCCAAAAATAGACCCAGAGAACTGTTTAACATTGTTAGAAAACGAACATCTTCAGCCCCCCCAGAGCTGACAGCCTCAACAGAGAGATGTGGGAAATTGCTAACATCCTCTCGGATAAAATCGCCAAAATAGATCAATCCTTGCATTTAACTTAGGTTCCAGCCAGCCCCCAATTTCCCATTGACGTTGCCTTTGACTTACCTCCCTTGTTGACTCTGCCCCTACCTCCTGACTTTTCCTCTCACCGACCCGTTACAACCCCTCCTGAAACCAGCCTTTCCAACTTACAGCTGAAAAACAAGGCCTCCTGGCATAATTTCCACCTCGTGACTGAGCTCGAAGTCTTTAACATCATTGCCAAACTTAAGCCGACCTCACGCACCAAAGACCCTCTCCCTTCATATCTTGTCCAAGATCTTAACCACATCATTGCCCCGTACTGGACTACTATCATCAACACCTCACTTGCCACAGGATGTGTCCCAGACTCCCTCCAACTCGGACAAATTACTCCCATTCTTAAAAACCTCACTGCTGACCCTAACAATCGCCGCCCTATCTCTAACTTCCCACTTCTTTCTAAAGCCCTTGAAACATGTGCTCTGCTCCAATTGGATAAACACATTGGCAATTTCAACTTACTTGACTCATTGCAATCTGGCTTCAGAAAAGGCTGCACCACAGAAACTGCCATGCTAAATATAGTGGATGACATCCATTGTTCCCTTGACAATGGTGAGACCTGCCTACTTATTCTCCTCGACCTCTCTGCTGCCTTTGATACTGTTAACCACTCTTCCTTACTTAACTCCCTCAAAGCTCGCTTTGGCCTTAATGGTCTTGTCCTCAAATGGTTTGCCTCTTATCTCCAACACAGAACTCAACAAATCAAAATCAATGACTGCCTCTCAAACCCTACACCTGTCTCCCTATGTGTCCCTCAGGGCTCTATTCTCTCCCCCTCTCTCTTCAACCTCTTTATGGAACCCCTTACCCTCATTCTGAAACAAGCTGGAATCCACTATCGCCTCTATGCTGATGACACCCAACTTTACTATAAGGTTAGATCTGATGTACTTCATCTAAACAATACCCTGAGTAAGATGCAATCCTGGTTCTACTCCAATCATCTCAAACTAAACCCTAAAAAAGCTGAAATCATTCTCTTCTCTCTAAAAACCAACCGGCTCCCCATCCAAGCCTGGATCTCGGACCTTAATGCCCTCAATTGTTCACTCTCCTTATCCAACTCGGTGAAATCACTTGGTATCACCATTGACAAAAACCTAACTCTTAACGACCACATAAAAAACTCGGCTAAAGGAGCTCTCTTCACTCTCCGTCATCTCAAGAAAATTAAACCCTTCATTCCATCTGACGACTTCAAATGTGTTGTCCAATCACTAGTCCTCTCGAAAATTGACTATGGTAACGCTATCCTCACCAGAACCCCCAAAGTACACCTAGTCCCCCCTTAGATCTGTGCTCAACCTAGCGGCCAGGCTAATCACTGACTGTAAACGTTTTGACCATCTCGCCAGCCCTTAAAGCCCTTAATTGGCTACCCGTTAAAGGAAGATCCTCCTACAAAAATGCATGCATTACGCACAAAGCTCTTCACCAAAAAACCCCGTTGTACCTCACAAACCAACTCAAAAAGGCGGGCTGCTCCAGACCGATGAGAAGCACTAACGCTCTCCTCCTCGTGTCCCCCCCCCCCTGTTAAAAACAGAAAAGCACACAACCTCGCCCCTTCTCCGGGAATGCCCCGAACATCTGGAATGCTCTCCCTAAGGACCTGCGTTGCAACCCCTCCTACCACAGCTTTAAAAAGACTTCAAACATCACCTTCTCAACAAATATTGGGATCCATAACCTCTCCTTTCACCCTATACTCTGCCTCCCCCGATCTGGTTCTCCTTTACTTTCTTCCTGGCTCTCACCTCTCTCCCCTCCCTCTTTTTAAATATCACCCTGTTCACTCTCTCCATACCCCCTTTTTTCCCCTCCCCCCATCTCCTACCCTTACCCAGCTCCTCCTCAAATCTCTCTCCGTTGATACTACCTTCTCCCCCTCAATTTGTTCTCACCCACCTATTTTAATCTAATTACTCATCACCCGCTGACCCGCCCAGAATTTTTGTTCCCCCCCTTTACTCTATATTGAGCTTTACCTGCATTACTTGTTACCGTGTAAATAGCTTTCCTTGATTGCCTCTATTCATGTATATTAGCTCTTTGACCATTTGTTTAATTAATGTTTTAGTCTTGCCTATCTGAGATTTATGCTATTGAACAACTGTTTTTTGTTTTTTTTCCCCCTGTACTGTTTCTGCTCATGTAAAGCACTCGGATACCCCCGGGTCTAGCCAGCGCTATATAAAACCTTTCAAATAAATAAAATAGGAGGATAACTATTACATACCTCCTCAGGACTACCACCAACGGTTTCAGGAGGAGATGGTTTGTATGCCATCCTAGTTGCTTTCCGATCTGCAGTTCATGCTTTTGGACTATAGGAAAAGATTTCCTTCGCCTTCTGCTGTTCCGGAACGTGCTTTGCCTCCTAAACAACATTCAGTTCCTTCCACCCCACAGTTGGGGGCGATGTTACACACAGTGACTGCTCCACCATCAACACAGCATCCTGACCAACACCCTGTCACCTCCGATGACCAGGAGGAGGGGGAGCTCCCAGATCCAAACAGGGTGTGACGACTATCTTATTCCCACTCCGTCTTCACCCTCACCAGTTCCTATAGATTCTCCAGCTGAGGACATCAGTGGTTTTCATAATCTACTATAAAGAGCAGCCAAAAGATTTGATTTGCCAATGCCAACTTCCCAAACGAAGTGTTTTCTTTATGACTTTAAAGAACCCTTTAGGAAATGAATGCCAGCCATTCCCATTGTTGGTTACATATGGGAGGAGGGCATTAAGGTCATGAAAACCCCAGTCACAAAGAATCCCCCAGTCACAAAGAATCCTGTTCTTCCTAGATTCAAAAAGAAATATAAAGCCCCAGAGGATAGTCCTGCCTGCCTGGTGGGCCACCCAAAGCGAGACTCCGTAATCTCAGACGGCTCAAGGGAAGATCAAGAACCCGTCTGCTCCGATCACAACACCTCTGGACAAAGAAGGCAGACGCCTTGACAATGCAGGCAAACGATTCTCTTCTATGTCAGGACTTATGGTCCGGGCAGCTAATGCTTTAGCAATCTTAGGTCGCTACGATCGCCAAATGTGGTGCGACCTAGTCCCTTACATCCACTAACTTACTGATGAGAGTAAATCGGATGCCAAGAAGATCCTCCAAGAAGGTGAGGGCTTCCTCAGAGGTTATAGATTGCACGATGGATTTTGCTACAACAGCTTTTAGGTCTCTGGCAGGAGCGGCAGTCTTACGCCGAAAAGGTTGGCTCAGAGCGACCTCTTTTCAGCCTGAGGTACAAAATAAGATATTGGACCTGCCCCTTGATGGAGAGGCCCTTTTTGGTAAACATATCGATGAAGCTTTCCAGGATATAAAGGACACTGACACAGCAAAGTCGTTTGGGACGCTCCAATACCGTAAGGTACCTTTTCGAGGTGCTCGAGGAAGAGGTCTGCCCTCATACAGAGGTGGATACCAACAATACAGATATCCCTCTTACACCTCCTCTACACAACCCTATCGACCGCAATACACTCAGCGGCAATCTCCATCTATGACCTATTCCAGATTGGCATCCAGAGGGAGAGCAGTGCGACAGGGAAAGGACTTCTCATGTCGCCAATGACCACTTTCAGGCTCCGGCTCTAGGGAATCTTCCGCCTGTTATGAGAAAAATGGTGCGCGTTAGATAGTATAATGCAAGCATTTCTCAGTCATGCCAAAAAATGTAGCATGTTATGGCTAAGCAATACGGACTGACCAGAACTCCATAACAAAGTGGCTTGTTTTTCGACCTCTTGTACGCAACGCTCAGACAGTAGCTGTATGAGCTCATGTGGGCTCAAAGGCGTCTTACACAACTTCCTTCCCACGCTCCTGCACCTTTGGGGGTAAAAATCTCTTTATACATCTAGAATTGGCAAAACATAACAGATCAATGGGTGCTCAACATTATTCAGTTTGGCCATACGTTAGAGTTTATTCAAATACCACCATCCACTCCACCTCACTTACAAGCGACAAAGCATCTACACCCCCTGCGCCTAGAAGCCCGGTTGATGCTCCAAAAAGAGGCAATAGAACCAGTTCCGGCATCCCAAAGAGGGAAAGGGTTCTACTCCCATTTCTTTTTGGTACGGAAGGCTTTCAGAAAGTGGTGGTCTATCTTAGACTTGAGGACTCAACACCTACTCCAAGAAACGGTCATTCCGCATGGACATACTATTGCTTCTAAATTCAGGAGATTTAATGGCCACTTTAGACCTACAGGACGCTTACTTCCATGTTCCCTTTCATCCATCGCACTGGAAGCATCTCTGCTTCACTGTAGCCAGGAGCCACTACCAATTCAAGGTCCTGCCATTCGGCCTAAGATCAGCACAAAGGATATTTACAAAGTGTCTGGCCCCAGTGTCTGCTTTCCTCAGAAGGCAGCATCACCAGATGTTTCCTTACTTGGACAATTGGCTGATCAAAGCACTGTCTATTTCGGCAGCCTGGGTGTCCACAGTGGCTTGCACAAGTCTGTTCGAAAGTCTAGGCCTTACTGTAAACAAGGAGAAATCAAGCTTACAACCATTCAAAAGCATAACCTTTCTGGGAGCTATATTGGACATGACTCTGAACAAAGCCTTTCCATCGCTCAAAAGACAAACCAAACTGATATCTATGGCTCAACTCTTCCTAAGAAAAAAGTCACTTTCAGTTTGCCTTTGTAAGTCTCTCCTAGGGTCAATGTCATCCTGCATCCCCCTCATTCCCTTCTGCCAC
Source organism: Calotriton arnoldi (assembly GCA_963921515.1). NCBI lineage: Eukaryota > Metazoa > Chordata > Amphibia > Caudata > Salamandridae > Calotriton > Calotriton arnoldi. The sequence continues at coordinate 810,256 of CAWUFW010003400.1, forward strand.
CTGAGGATGCGTCCTCTTCAGGAACAACTAGATTTACAATGACATCAAGTAGTTGGTTCTTTCAAGGATATCATCAGAGTAACTCAGACTATGGTTCAAGCCATCTCTTGTTTGAATGAGCAGAAAAACATTTCAAAAGGCCTGTCTTTTCTGGCATTCCCAGCTCCGCGAGTAATAACCACGGATGCATCTCTAGAAGGATGGGGAGCGTTCCTGCAAGACCTTCAAATCAGTAGCCGTTGGCAGCAACATCATCGCCTTCTCCACATCAGTTTGCTGGAACTAAGAGCAATTTGTTTAGCCCTGCAAGCCTTTCTACCAAGGATACGGAACTCATCGGTTCTCATCGGGACGGACAATACAACGGCAATGCATTATGTCAACAAACAAGGGGGCACAAGGTCTCCTCTATTGTCGCTGGAAGCTCAATGCATCTGGGAGTGGGAGATCCAGAATGGAGTTTTACTAGGAGCAGAGCACCTTCCGGGGAATCTCAACACGACCGCGGATACACTCAGCAGGCTCACGTCTGCATGCCACGAATAAGAACTGCACCAGGGAACGCTGGACAACCTCTTTCGGCACTGGGGCAAACCAACCATAGACCTGTTCGCGACTCCGGAAACCAGGAAATGCTGTTACTTCGCAAGTTGGCATCACCATCCGGGATCCTGGGGAATGCGCTTTCGATGGCATGGTCAGGCACCTTTGCCTACGCTTTTCCTCCCATTCCCCTCCTGCCAAGGCTTCTCATGAAGATGAAGGCGAGCCCTGCAGGATGATCCTCATAGCCCCATCTTGGCAGAACCAGTATCGGTACACAGACCTCCTCTCGGAGAGGAAGCCGATTCTCTTGAATCGTATCCCATCGCTATTGACTGTCATGAGGTCAAGTACTGCATCCGGATCCCAAATCGCTTCGATTAGCTGCATGGCTCCTGAACACAGAGTTCAATCATTTGAACCTTTCCACTGAATGTAAGGATATTCTTTCCTCCGCCCTGGCACAGAGCGTTAACAAAACCTATTGAATTAAATGGAAGCAGTTTTGTCTCTGGTGCCAGGAATCTGGCGTTCATCCTTTCTCCTCTTCGGCTCATGAGATCCTTCCTTACATCCTTTCATTGACAAAATCTGGTCTGGCTCATACATCTATTAAGCTACAACTCACGGCTATTTCACGTTTTAGAAGAACCTCTTCAGGCCCTTCTTTATGGTCAGCGAGGATCATCAAACAATTCATGAAGGGACTTTTTAATGCTTTTCCACCAGTCAAGCCTCCCCCACCACTCTGGCACCTTAACGTGGTCCTGTCTCAAATTATGAAACATCCCGTCGAACCTACCCATAAGGCGGAGATGAAATTTCTGTCATGTAAAGTGGCTCTATTTCTGGCTTCGACATCTGCTAGAAGAGTTGGTGAAATGCAGGCTCACTATCCAGGACCCTTTTCTTCAATTCAGGGATGACAGATTGTTATGTACAAACCCCAGGTTCATCCCTAAAGTTTCTTTGGACTTTCATTTAAATGAACCACTCGTTCTAAAACCTTTTTCCGTACAACACCAGCAGAGAGAACTCTTCATTCTCTAGTTATTCAGCGCTGTCTAAATTTTATCTCCAGAGGACTAAAACCTTCCAAAAATCACCCCAACTCTTTGTGGCCTATAGTGCTCCTTGTAAGGGCCGTTCTCTTTCCAAACGAGGCATTGCACGTTGGATTTCTAGTGCAATCCACTACTGTCATTAGGCCTTAGAAAAGCCCCTCCAGGGGAGGGCCCGTGCACATTCTACTAGAGCGGCCTCTGCCTCGACTGCCTTGTTTGCCGGCGTGCCAATCCAGGAAATCTGCAGGGCGGCGACCTGGAAGAGTATCCACACCTTTACCAGGCACTACTGCTTGGACTCCTTGGTTCGCAGTGACAGTGCAGATGGACAGGCGGTACCGAGGAACCTGTTTCAATGACGGTGAGCTTTCTTTTTCACCCCTCCTTCCTTTACTTTCTAAAGACCTTGCACATTTTCTTATATATATATCTATATCCATCCCAAGGAAAACTTCCGGCACAGCTGATCCCTTTGCCAGACTGGGTCGGTGCGACATACGGGTGCCGGGACCCGGTTACAAATACAGGAAATTCCGTGTCGACTATACGCCACAAAAAAGACTCGCACACCAGGGTCACTTTCAGGAGATAAGTGTATTTAACGACCACTCGTTTCGACCGAGACTGTCTTGTTCACAAGCTTGTGAAGAAGACCGTCTCGGTCGAAACGCGTTGCCGTTAAATACACTTATATCCTGAAAGTGACCCTGGTGTGCGAGTCTTTTCTGTGGCGTGTCGTCGACACGGAATTTCCTGTGTGTGTGTGTGTATGTATATGTGTGTGTGTGTATGTGTGTGTATGTATATGTATGTATATATATATATGTGTGTGTGTGTGTGTATGTGTGTGTATATATATATATATATATATATATATATATATATATATATTATGTACTTTCTCCTATTGCAGTTTAAAAAAATAAGAATTACAAACTTGCCTTCCTCTCTTGCGTTTCATTTTGTATTTTTTATTAAAGGACAATTACAACAAAAATGTGCTCCTAACTGCTAGCTACTCTGATTCAAGCATGTGAATCTATGAAAGTTCCAATACTGGAGTAAGAAAATAAGTTACTTGTCTGTAACTATAGTTCTCCAATATTGGAATCTTTCATAGATTCACATGCAACCCACCCTCCTCCCCTGAGAAGCTCACCTTTAAGACCTTTGCGGATATGCTTTTTGCACTGGTGATGTGAAAATCTGAAGGTATGAGGTTCTCTCAGGAGTGTTCTAGTTGGTAGGGTGTTATGGTTGGCTAAAACCTAGATTTGGTCTCTTTTACAAAAAGATATGAATATGTTACAAAACTGAAATGGGCCTAGGCCTGTTTTTCTAGTTTATGCTAACTTTGCATTGCTGTTTTGATATACCGGGAACTCCCATCTCGACGACGGGGGAATGATTCTAGCATGTGAATCTATGAAAGATTCCATACTGGAGAACTATTGTTACAGGTAAGTGATTTATTTTCTTGTCGGATTCCCCATAAGGTATGTGTAGGAAAGTGCCCCTTTTTGCATGGTTACCCCCCACTTTTTGCCTGATGCTCTTTGACTAAGTGTACACTGGGTTTCTGCTAACCAGGTGCCCAGGGCTTGTGTTCTTTCCCTAAAACTGTACCTTTGCACCCCCAATTGGTATCTCTCTGGCCACATGCAAGTCCCTTGTAGAAGGTACCATGGGTACTGGGACCAGGGAAGGCCTCTAAGGACTGCAGCACATATTGTACCACCCTTAGAGGCCCTGTACCTTAAAACACGCAGACTGCAAGGGCAGTGTGTGTGTGTGTTGGTGCAGAGAAAAGTGAAGAGTCGACCTGGAACACATACCTGTGTGCCATGTCTACAACCCACTTCCTATGGTATAGGTAAGACACCCCTCTAGCTGGGTGCACTATACTACGGGTGAGGGTTACAGGTACCCCTACAGTGTCCAAGACCATTCTTAGACATTGTGAGTGCAGTAAAGCCATAAAGCGCATATGGTCTGGGGGTTTGTCATTAAGCTCTCCACAGCACAATAATGACTTTATTGAATTCTGGGAAGTTTGGTATCCAACTTCTCAGCCCATTAAACCCACACTGATGCCAGTGTGGGATTTAATGCCAAATGCACTCAGAGGGCATCTTAGAGATGCCCCCTGAAAAACGACCTAGCTCTAGTGTTCTGGCTGAGTGGCTGCTCGCCAGCTTCCACCCCCAAACATGTTTCTGGACCCCTGGGTCGAGAGCCTCCCGCTCTCGAGGTCCTGAAACCAAGCACATCCTGGGCAGAGGTGCCAAGCCTCCTCCCCCAGGATGGGCAGTGTCCACAAAGGGGAAACTTTAAAGGCTTGCCGCCTTTGTGAGCTGACCCAGCCATTTGCTGATCCCAGCAACTGGCCCCCACCGGTTCTAACCCCCACTTTGGGAGGGAGAATCGGTGGGAAAACAAAGATAGGAGGAGAGGTGTGTCTACCTTTGCCAACTCCACCCCTCAGGTGGAGGAGGCAAGGCACAACTGTCAGTCCCCTCCATCTTGAAGATGGGGGGACTCAGCCAACCAGAGAGAGGCTTATGCCCCCCCTCACACTGGAGGGTGGCATATTAGGTGGTGTACCCACCCCAAGGAAGGGACCCTTTGGTCCCAACCTGTACCTACCTGAAACGCCCTTAAATTTAGTATTTAGGGGCAACCCCAAACCTTGCCTCAGACAAGCAAGAAGGAGGACCGAAGAGCCGTGCTGAAGGAAGAAGACACCAACTGCCTTGGCGCCCTATCCCTACTGGCTTACCTCGACCTGTTCCAGTGGAATTCTGGCGTGTCCTGCAGCCAGCAGCCCCCCCAGAACCCAGAGGACCTGCCCTGCCTTCCCTGCAAAGACTAGGTTTCCGAGGAGCACCGGACTTGCTCAAGAACCAGACTCTGGTTCCAGCTGAATTTGCGAGTCTGCACCACTCGACGCCCACAGCCAGAGTTCGAGTGGCCCAACACCACGAGTAGGTCCCTCCAGTGAACCTGACTTGGGATCTGGTGATCCTTGACCTATCAAGACTTCCAACAACGCATGCAGCCTCTTTCTGGAGGATCCCCCTGACCGAAGCTGGTAAGGAAACCTGACACCCCACGGCCTTGGGTGGCCCAACCAACGGTGTCCCGGCAACCCCCGGCATCCCAACTTACCTCTTCAACCGTTGATCGCCTCCAGAAAGCCTCCCTGTCCGAACCTGCAGTGTTTGTTCCGACCATAGAGCTCCCATTGAAACCAACAGGGCACCTGATGCCAAATCGGCACCGTGCGCTCGGCCGCCCCTGTGCCACTGTGGGTGCACCTGTGTGCTAACTCTGATTCCCCTTTGCCCTGAGCTTTGCTCCCTCAACCGTGTGGCTTGCCAGAGAGCAGCTACCAACCGACGGCCCCCTAGCCCCATAGCCTAACATTGGGCCTCGGCACTCTGCACCCTGCCGCGCTAATGCCGCTGCGGGTGCTCTTTGAGTGCATCCTGGACCCTGGGGGAACCCTTGTTCTAACCCCAGAAACTCAACCCTAAAGACCGATTGCTTACCTGCAAACTGATAATCTCATTTTTCTCCTTAGGATTGCGTTGACAGTTTTTCCTCTGAAAAAGTTCTAAGTGTCGAGTTATGTTTCTATGGAAACCTAAGCAACTGATTTAATGCAAAGGGTTTTACTTACCTTTGTCTAGGAAATGCCCCAGTGTGATATCCAGGCATACCACACTGAGTAGAAAAAGTAATTAAAAAGTACTCTCGAGTAATCTGAAAAGTAATCACAAAGTAATTACAAATGCCTATTGTCTTTAAATATTTTACAAACCTGTAACAAAGTCAATTTCATCCAGCTTGCTTATTTTGAACAATCTGTTTTGAAAAGTACAATTCTACTTACCTGTACCAAGTCCTGCTTGGTTCTAAAAATAAAATACAACAAAAGAATTGTTTTATACAAACACTTGGTCTGAGTTCAGTCTTTGAATGTGTAACATCATTTCTTGCCTGAGTGTGTACAATAAATGCTTAACACTACCTTCTGATAAAGCCTTGCTGCTCGCCCACACTACCACAAATCGAGAGTAAGGTATTATTTATCTATTATTTATCTACTTTTACCTCTGTAAGCCTTTGGGAGATCCACTGGACTCTGTGCCTTACCTTACTTTGGTATGGTATATACAGAGCCACCTTCCTAGAGTATGTAGCTAGAGGCGTGTAACGTTCCCCATATGGAGCACTAGTCGGTATCTAGAGTAGGGAAAGACCACAATATGTGGTACAGATCACAGGCAATATCGGCACATCGTCAGCATCAGGGATCAAACGTTCCATATACAACTTGCGAAGGGACCAATGTCAGCTATGAAGAATCTTGAAATAAGCATATTTTAGTCATGCTTCTCCAGTTGAACGATCATGGTACTCTAGGACTTTCTTCTAATCAGCCTTCAAGTAGGCTACTCTCAGCCATTCCTGCCAATAAGACCTAGTAGCCAGGCATGTATCGTGTGAGTAGAGATTGTCAATGAGTATTTGGTACATGTTAGACACACTTCCCCTGGACAGTCCCCATATCCTAAGGTAATCTAAGATGGGCGAGGCTAAGAGATGGATCCAATCCCGTCCCCATTTTACCCCGCAAGCAGTGTCACACTTGCCACTATAGCCACAGCTGTGACTGAGGTAGAGCTAATTCTGATTTGAGTATCTCAAAGGATCGAAATGAGTCCCCTTCCAGTCCATCTGATTGGCTTCTGGTCCACAGTAACGCCCTAATTGGACCATAGTGATGCTTCTTTAGGAATAGTTCTGTCATTACCCAAGAGTTTGTGCGTGTCTTTCCAGGTGACCAGTGCGGGTTTGTCAAAACGTGGGTGTTATACAAAATACCTAAACCCACAGGGGCCTGTGCAGAGTCTTGTTCCCAAGGCACCCAGAAGGGCTGATCATGATAAGGTACCAGCAATGTAGGACAGATGTGAGAGGTGTTGTGCCAGATAGTATAACCACATGTAAGGGAGTCGGAGACTTCCTGCTTTAGTGTCTGCATGCAGCCATGGTGGTTTAAGGAAAGGTTTCCTGCCCGCCTAGATAAACCACTTTATGCAATGATTAATCGCATGAAGGTTACGCGTAGGTATCAAGAAGGCAGCATTCCAAAACCATAGTTAATTCTTGGGGCTGTCACCATCCTAATCCTCTGTACTCCGCCCCCAAAAAGACACCTGTAGAGTCTACCATCTTGCGAAGTCCTGTTCCATTTTAGTCAGTAAGGGCTGTATATTGTCAACTACCATCTTATCCAGACTCCTGTTAACCATCAATCCCAGGTATTTCAATCCTGAGGTCTTCTGCGTGAAACCAAAAATATCTTGTGTAGGTCCCCGGTTATAGTTCTTTCGCAGTAGCGCCTCACACTTAGTCCGATTTATTTTGTACCCGGAGAAATCTGAGAAGGCATCAATTATAGATCGGAAATGTGTAGCAAAGAAATTTAGGTTGCTCAAAGTTAGTAAGATGTCATCTGCGTGGAGCAGAATTGTGTATCCACATCCCGTGTATGAACGGAGGGTGGATAGGAGCTGCTAAAGGCTCAAGAGTTGAAAGGAACAACATGGGTGGCAGTGGGCAACCTTGCCTCGTAACTCCTGATACAGGAAAGGGCTCCAAAATATGTCCTCCACAGTCACTCTGTGCCGTGGGGTGGTGCAGCGTCACAGGACCTTAGCCGTAAAGCTAGAGCCTATCCCTGTACTGCTTAACATAAAATAAATATCCCCACTCAACCCGGTCAAAAGCCTTCTCTGCATCCAAGGAGAGCAGCAACTTATCATCTGGATCATAATATACATGCCAGAGAACATTAAACAGGAGACGCATATTGTTGCGAGGAAGAACGCCCAGGCACAAATGCCACTTGAGTCATGTAACTAACTGGGGAGAACTCTCTTAAGGTGGGTCACTAGGACCTTTACGGGGATCTTCATGTCTGCATTAAGGAGTGGTATTTGGCGGTAACTCGCACAATTAGTAAAATCCTTGTATCACCGACAAGCTCTTTAAAAGAGTCTGTAGAGGAATGGGACCATCAATTCCCAGTTAATCTTCTAAAAGTCAATCGGAAAACCATAGTCCTCCGGGGCTTTGTTGTTGGACATGTCATAATAGCATCTGAGATGTCCTCCTCCGAAATCTCTCCCTCAAGGATCTGCTGACCAGCCTTAGAGAGGGCAAGTGGAGGTCCCGCACGAAATCCAGTTCAGAGGTAGGACCATAAGGTGCCTCCATGCTTTCGAGTGTATTAAAGAGACTGGCAAACGTTTCAGTAAGCTCTTCCCTCTTTATAATAACCTGCCACATCACTGCTCTGGCATGTTGGCGCATGTCGTCTTTGACATGAGCCGCCCCTCTTGCTAATGTAGATAGTAATAGAAAAGCCTACATAGGATGGACATGCAGTTTTAAGTCTCATTTTAAACTACTGACTAGCTGCAGAAGCAAGGTTTCTAGCATTACAGTTTCTGATATTATAAAGGGGCAGGATCATGAACTGTAGGGTATCCGTTTGCACCATACTGCAAATTCTTGTAGATTTTTTTTTTGTAACTCCAGATTCATATAAAGATATTGTCCATGGTGAAGGTGATTCACTATAATATTACAGTAATGTGGTTAATGTTGAAGAATTACTACTACTTGCACCCTGTTTAGATTGTATATCAATATATCCTTTCAGAAACAACTCTAATTATGCTTTTTTTGTGTATGCTTGTTCTACAGGTGAAGGCTCAGTGCGTTTGTATCAGGTGAACTATAACACCGACACGGATGAGAGCTACAGCCAGTACGATATTGTCATAGTGGCTACACCACTAAACTCTGGTATGTCTGGCATCCGCTTCCCCTTCTCTGTTCCAGCCGTCAAGAATCCCTACCACCAAACTGTGGCTACCTTTGTTAAGGGCCAGATCAACCGCTCGTTTTTTGGCTGTCCAGAGCCCTGCAATTTACAATTTACTGAAATTTTGACAATGGAAGACCCAAATCTGTTCTTCAGCAGCATTGGTGTCGTCACACCAGTTCAAGTCAAGGCAAACCAGCCACTGGGAGTTTCTACAGATGATCCTGTATGGAAGGTGTTCTCGCCCAACCCTCTAACGGAGCAGCAACTGGGGCTGCTTTTTGTGTCTCATGGAGCAGTAAAGTCTAAGACATGGCTAGCTTACCCACACTACCACCCTCCAGAGAGAGTGCCTCCAGTTGTTCTCAATGAGAGAATTTATTACATCAGCAGCATTGAAATTGCAGCCAGTGCGATGGAAATGAGTGCGATCTCAGCCAAGAACGTGGCGCTCCTTGCACACCACCAATGGTATGAGAACGCTGATAAAATCGACCAGGAAAATCTGAATGAAAAAATCAAATCCGAACTCTGATTACTTTGATATTTCTGTGTTTCCAAATGAAGATGTGCAAATGATAAAGGGTGACAAATTGTTACACCCGTCATCTTCCACTAATCTGTAAATCAGCTGTTGACCTGCTAGTCTCACTGTAAATTAAGTGCAACACTTACTTTCCTACGCAAACCCTGCCATGACCAAACGCTTTATTGCCACATCCAAGCAATGTAGTAAGGAAGCAGAAACGTATGATACCTAGTCATACCTCTGGGGTTGCACTAGTGCAAAGATGAGTAATTAAGACAATCCTATTTGGCTTTTAGGCTATCTAGGTAACCAGATTCTAGACAGCAGTCTGAGCCTTGCGTGTCACTCCTTCAGTCCACAATTTGCTTGTATGTTCCCATTTGTCACAACAATTTCTGCATAGTAGCTTTTTGTGATTTATTGTCTGTCATCATTTCGCAGCTTTAACCGTGTGTTCCTAAACCGCACCACAGTGTTACTGTTAGTAACACAATATGACTGTTGAAACACATTGCTTATGCTTTAATGCAAAAAGTGCCAATCATTTAATCACATGACTGAAGATATGGTCCGGATGAAGTGAAGGATATGTCTTACTGCATTTCGCTGCTATGGGGCGTGGACCAGAAACAGAGGTGTGGAGTGGCGAGAAACTTTTCCTGTGATGGTGAGCGAGATAAAGCCATCCCAAAGTCTAGCTGTAATGCAGAGAACTGATGTAAGCATGTGGCATATGAAGAAAACAATGCCAACATTTGAAGGTAGAACTGATTTGACATTGCGATGCCACAAAGTCAGAATCCAAGCACAGGGATCATGACGAGAAAATTTTAGTGACGAGAAAATTTTAGTGAATATAGTTTCTGTGTGGAGGGTGTTGCATTACCTAAGGAAGGGAAACTTACAAAGCTGGCTTGTGAAGAAATACATTCTGCTCACTTAAAGTGCAGTACTTGAGAAGAATAATGGTTGAGCAAGTGTTAGTCGTCTTAGATAGATTTTCCGTATATTAACTCTAGGGGATCAACCTCCCATGTATACTTGAAAAAGGTAACATATTTAAAATTCTCCTTGGACCTTGTTGTACCTCAGAGGAGAACTAGAGGATGAAATCTGTTGGAAGAATTTCTGTACTAATATGAGATTGTTAATCGGAATTATAGGGGGGTACGGAGTCTATGAAATTCTTGGAGCAAAATGCTCCTGGTACAGCTAATGTATGAGCACTGGTCTATGTGCAGATGCTCCCCAGAAAATGTAGGGATTTAAACACTGTTTCGATTTAGTACAGAATAGGCTGCTACAGAGTACAAAATATACACAACCATCTCTATTAAATGGTAATATTAAATGTATGTGATGGAAATTTATTAACTCCAAGTTTTTATCCTGTTAGAATACAGGTTAGCTGAAGGCTGAGGCCAGTAATGGATAGTTACTCAAATGGTTTTTAGCACCTTTCTCTGAGAGGGGAGCTCAGGTCCTGTTGCAGCTCATTTAGGAGCAAATTCCACAAGGAACTGGTATTTCCCTAGTAGGACAGTAAGGTGTAAACCAGTTTCAGATAACCGCAGCAATATCTACACAGACTTATGAATCATAGTGACTGTTTTAAATTGGATTTTGGGGCAACCGGCAGCCAGTGCAGGTCCATAAGCAAGGGGAAATATGAGCATTCCTGGGTACATTTAGGAGATGAGAGCTGGACCGGTTTCCTGATAACCATGATATAGAATTTGGGGTAATAACTAGAAGTGAACTAGCAATGTGCTGAAAATATGTGATACTCATCTCAAAGGAGGAATGGATAGAATGAGTAGAGAGACTATCTCCCCCCTAGCACAACACAACGGGGATACTGGTGGCGATGAGGAAAATCTCGTGGAAATGGTTGACTAGACTGGAAGGAAAACTCATTGGAACAAGTCTTTCATGAGTCAAGTTTGTTCTACCTGATCGTTAAAACCTGATATCCAATTTGTAAAAAAATAATTAAAACATTGAATGCAATAAAAATATTTTTTACAAAAGAATAACCATGAATAATTTAGTCCTGTATATTAGAGATGAGTCCCAAAGATTTTGGATGATGAATGACCGCCAAAGTGCAGGACCTCATTGTTCATATGAAAATGCTAACCACTCCGGTCATTGCCAGAAATTCGTTCTTCTGTAAAACAGTTGCCCATCCAGCCCCGTGTGTTTAGGTATTATCGACACTGACTGAATATTCTAAAATATTTTGCCTCCAATACCCCAGGGCGCACTGCGAGTCCGGTTAGTGGCTTGAGAAATGTAAAAGCTAGATTGAACAGAGTGGAATTTTGCAGTCTGTTGAGTGGATATTGGTTTGGTGGAATGTCTTCCAAAGGAAAAATTTATTATCTACCTTCTTAACAAAGTGCTGGGATTTCTTTAACCATGTGCGGATTTCTCTTCATCACATTGGCGATGAGTGTAAAGCAATCCATGCCCCCTTACAAGGGAGAGCCAGCGTTTGCTGGATCTGTAGTAGCATATTTCAGCACTATTATGGTAGTAGCCATGACCATCATCTAGTGTGTCCGAGTATAATACTGTTTTTGTTTAGGCACAGGAGCTGTGCTTGTGGCAGGGCGGTGGAGTTGGTAGTTAACCTGGTATAATCTCTTCTCGTCAGCCTTTTGTTGTGAGAGTTCACAATCATTTGGTGCCTTTGCACGTGACTTGTAGCTTTTCCCAATTGGATCTGCACCTGTGAGTGGAGCTTTAGTTACACATGAGGCTTAACATGTGCTTAGTTTTGGTGGTCTTTGGTGTAACTGAAGTTTTGGGATCATCTTTGAGCTTGGTGTACAGCTCTCAAGACCATTCTCCCAAGTGGATATCTGTTGCCTATGCATTATGTGGCAGCATGTGTTGGTCCCTGTGCAACAGATACGGAGTGTGAAAGGATATTTTGTAGATTAATTATTATTCTTGATCTTCCGAAAAAATGGTCATGGGAATCTTCTAGGTGAGTTTAGCACAGTAATTTGTTTTGCCGTAATCTTAACTCCCCATGACTGTTTTTTGTCGAAATTTGTACACTTTGTTTAAAAGGTGTTGAGTTTGTGGCATTTCAAATTGGCTTAAACTCCTAGTAAACTCCAGTTTGGCTTCACACGTGGATATATGAACAGAATGGTCTCTCAGACTTTGCACTCCAAAGGATACATGCGATCTTCGGTTTAGCATTGTACACCAGTGGTCTTGGATATGGTTTAGCACAGTGGAGCGAAGTGGGAGTTTGAGCAGTGCTAATGCACTAAATATGCAAAATATAAGAGCACCAACTTTTTTTTTTTTTCATTGTTGAATCCAGGAGAGCCTATGTTAAAGTGAAGTTTGTTGATGTATCTTAAACATTGTGATTGCAGTATTTTGCCAACGTTTTCAGTGGTGTGGCAAAGCAATGTAATAATGCACTGTTTGGGTATGGAAGGCTTGCAAGTGAGAGTCTCCAATAATTGACAAACAAAAGTGTGGGGGTGTTGAACCGCTTTGAAGTGTGCTTATAATAACTTAACATGATTAAAGACACCTAAAATTAGTGTTCTTCTTGAAAGATCTGATTGTGGAATGAGAAAGCAAAAAGATGGTGAGACTTGTCAATTAGTAGATAAGTATGATGAGCATTTTAAAGATCAGTTTGGCGTGAAAGAGTGGGACAGTGTGAAAGGAAGTGTGCTTGAAAGAAGACCGAATCTTGATGAGGTATTTTATACTTCTAAAAGCATTGAGCAAACCATAAATTGTGAGGAGGATCTGGATGAGTGCTAGACTTGGAAGGCACAGGTGGTGAAGGATGGGAAAGTTAGCAGTCAAGGAGAGTTATGAGGAGAACTTGAGGAATGAATGAATGAAAGCATTTATAAAGCGCAACTATTGCCGAGGCGTCTTGGTGCTGAACTGGAAAGGGAGTGGTGACTGGTACGTGGCAGGTAGAGATTAGACGGATGTCGTGGGAAACAACCAAGTTTTGATCATCCTCCTAAACATAACTCTATCATGTTGTAACCCGATAGCGATCGGCATTGTGTTCCAGAGTTTGGCTGCCTGGTATGAGCGGGCATGTGTAGCGGTTCACATATCAAAGTTGGAGATGGGTTAAACGTGTGTATGTTCAGGAACATCCCAGTAAATGTACATGAGACGGTTATTCAAGAAATGGGGAGGTTATGCAAGGACCCCACTGAAGCTTTACGGTGATTATCCCAAGTTGTGGTTGCTCTTCGTGATCAAGAAAGGTTAAGATAATAAGTAGATCTTTGCAGTTTGGAGATTGAGTGATACTGGATACATTTTGGTTATCCCATATTAACATCTGTGTTTCCATTACATTGATGATTGGCATTTACATATGGCACAGCCCCCCCAAAAGACATCCTGGCGAAGTAGGCCTGAAAGATAGAGTACTATACTATAGAATACTCCTAGGCAACAGAGCTTTTGTGACATTTGTGTTTTTTACACATTTAATCAGCATCATTCACTTATTTCAAGCCTTAAAGACATGCTTTTGCATGGCAGGTTCTTGAAGCCCTCAAAAATGTTAAGAGAAAGAACAAAGGGTACCTCATAAGAGTGTTTAACAGCAAATATATAAATATTTAAGAGTATTTGCTTGCAGACTGGGAGCCAGTGGAAACTTTGTAGATGAGAGACTGAGATTTGGCATTTCTGGCCCAAAAATTGATCTTGCTGCCTGTAAAAAATCGGATTGTTATTTGAGGTGGGCGACTGCTCACCTCAAGGAACAATCTCCGCTCTAATCAGGGTGAACTCTCAAAGTCACTAAATTAACCTGAGGTGAACCACCTGGTATCTATAGCACAGAACACGCTGGCTTAACTTAGGACAAGGTGTAAAGTATTTATGTACTACGAAGCTAGTAATAAAGTCAAAACACCAAACAATAAAATTTCCAAACTGAATTTGAAAATGTGAGTAAAATCTAATAAACAAAATGACACTAAATCATCAACATCCAGTAAAGGAATCCGGAGATATACATTTTTTTAATTTTAAGTAAAAATAGCGCCACATAGCACTAATGTTAGTCAATGGTAATGGTAGATCAGGACTTAGGCACAATTTGAGGCCGAACACGATGGAGCCAGGTTCAAATAACGAGGTTCATCCTGGTCAAAGATTTTCCCTTTTGACTTAATCTTTCAAGTCCCAACCATAGGAGTACAAATCTAAGTCCCACAGCACCACAGTAGAGGTTGGTAGAGACTCGGAGGGTGTCAGAGGCCAAAGGCAGGGTCCACTCCAGGTCCAGTTGCCACTGGTCAGCTGGGAAATTCCTAGAAAAGGTCTCTTGCAGCTTGTTGTCTCCCGGTAGCCACACAGGGGGTCAGCAAACTGACCTTTGGAGTCCACCTCTTTATCCTGAGTACAGAAGGGAACAGGTCCAGTCCTTAAGGACCCCTCCCAGGTCACATAAAGCAGGTCCAGTCCTATTCTTATCTTCAGTAGGTCCAGAAAGTGTCCTGAAGTGGGTGCCTGTTGGTGCCACCTTAATGCCTAGCACAAGCTAGTGAGTGGGGGTAAATCCTAGCCCCTCTCAAACCAACGGTGTTAAAGTTCCCGGGGCCACCTTACCCACTTTTGCAGTAGTTCCTATTTGCCTGTCTGTAAACCGGCACAAAATACCATGTGTCAGGGCATTTTCAAGATGGCTAAAGTCTTCGGCCACAATAAACCTGGGATCTGAGGGCTGGTGTGTGTGTTAAGTGTACTAAGGTAGTCCTAGTGCCCTTCCCCCCCCCCCCCTCCATCTAACACTAAAATCTAGTTTGAAGTTCAAAGAAGGCACTGTACCCACAACAAACCTAGAGACAGAATTCAAATTCAGGTAGGACAAAAGCAGGATCCTTTAGAAGCGAGGGAGGGGATCCACAAGAATTGTCTTGGCATCCTGTTCTCTCCCTTCCAATTTGCCGTAAGTGTTACTTGTGGCTCAACAGGCCTGTCAGGCAGGATTTGACATTATGCTGTCAAAAGGAGGCCCACAGCCGCCCACCTGCATATTTTGTTCAGCTCAGAGGAGTCCTCTCTGCCGTTCAGTTCTGATGGATACATCTGCCTGTGGATTCCTCACCTTTTGAATATCCCCCTGCGCCAGCATTCCGCGGAAATTTTTCCTAGCTCTCCACACCGACGAGGTCGTCACGAAGCCATGGCTCCGCACGCGGCACCGCATGACGTCACCGGAACCATAAGAGAACCACGTCGGCGTGATGACGTCAGTTCCCTTTTTTCCGCGCTGTCGACGCAAACGGTTTTTTCTGGGACTCTCCATACTTTCGACTGGATACTTTGTTTTTTTGGATTGTATCTTTCTTACTTTTGGCATGTCTGCCCCGAGGAAGTCTGGCTTTAAGCCCTGTAAGGAATGCGGAGGACATATGTCTATTACGGACCCGCATGAAGACTGTCTTTGGTGTTTGTCGTCTGACCACGACGTCGGGGGCTGTTCTTCCTGCAGGAAGATGAACCCGAAGGCTCTGAAGGAGCGGGAGGCCAAGCTGTATATGGCCAAGGCAAGAAAAGAAAAAAGGGGTCGAAAAAGGTCGAAGTACAAGTCTTCGACTTCGCATGACTCCAAGAGAAGGCATAAGAAGAAGAAGAAGAGACCTACTTCTCGACGCCGATCAACAAAGGCTGTGGTTTCGAGATCGCCTTCTCCGGCGCCTCGACGTCGAGTTAAGGACTTTATCTCTCCTTCTCCATCGGCGTCTCCTCAGGCGACTCTGGTTCATTCCCCGTCATACCAAGGGACTCCGGAGCGTTCTCCGGCGCCGAGAATCTCTCCGGCTTCAGAGGAGGTGTCGAATCCGGCTGATACAGAGATGCCTTCGGCTCCTGCGGCTCCAGCGGCTCCGTTTCCAGAGGTGCCTCGTATGGAGTTCGAGCCGGACCAACTTCCTCATTTCCCGGCCCCGGGTTCAGACCCGTCACGCTTTCTGAACGCTATGTATGGCGTTTTCGCCAGGGCCTCATACCCCTCTGGTGCACCTTCGGGTCCCATGGGTCCTATGGCATTTAATTTGGGTGTGCCTCAACAGTACCCACAGGCCCCCTTTGTGCCCTTCATGCCAGTGACGTCGTCCTGGCATTTTCCGGCTCCGAGGATGTCGACGCCGATTGGGGAATCCCCGGCTCCATCTCGGGTAGATTCACGGATTCGAGCGGCACCGGTTACGGCGATGGATCCTCCTTCGACGCCGCTCCCGGAGTCATCGACGCCGCAGCCGAAGATGCGCTCGAGGAGAGAGGCGCAGAGGTTGTTGGAAGAGGAGCAGTACCAGTTGGAGGAGAGGGAGGAAGGAGAACTGTATGATACAGAGGATGTGTTTGAGGACTTGTGTGAGGCAAGTGGACTTGATGTTTCTCCTGAGTGGGACTTTGTTTCTCAAAAGGCTTCCCCCTCGAAAGAGGTTGTTCCGTACCATTCTGTGATCAGGAAGGCTGCGGAACTTTTAGATTTGCAACTTCCTACGGCGGAGTATAAGCCTAATCTTCTTACAGAGGTACTCCACTCTCCATCCTCGGTGGTTGAACCACTCTTACCCTTTAATGATGCTCTAACTGAGCCGATACTTGAGGTTTGGCGCAACCCTCTTTCTGCACCTGCGGTTTCAAGGTCAGTGTCCAGAAGGTACAGGCCTGCTCCTGGAGATCCAGTTTTTCTTTCCTCTCACCCCTCTCCTGAGAGCTTGGTGGTACAGGCTTCGTGCTCGAAGCAGTCTACAGGGGCTTTTCCGCAAGCTCCCGCCGACAGGGATTCCAAGAAAATGGAACAGTCTGCGAAGAAGATTTTTTCTTCAGTTAGCATGGCACTGAAATCTACCAACGCAACTTGTCTCTTGGGTAGATATGTTCATGCCTTAATGGACTCTGCCAAACACCTTCTTCCAAAGTTGTCGGAGGAAGATAGGGGGAATCTGAGTGAGGTGTTAGCGGACTCTCAAGCTGCAGCTCGCCAGGTCATCCAGACTGGCTTGGACACGGCGGACTCTGTGGCCAGAGTGATGGGTTCGTCCATTGCAACAAGGAGACATGCTTGGTTGAGGTCTTCTGGATTCTCTCCCGATGTGCAGGCTGCCCTTCTCGATCTGCCTTTTGATGGGTCTAGGCTTTTCGGAGAAAAGGCTGATTTCACCTTGCAAAGATTTAAGGACAGTAAGGCCACGGCTAAATCTTTGGGTCTGCAAGCGCAGTCGAGAGGTTATGGTTTTAAGAGATACAGAGGCTTCGGGAGGTCTTCCTTTCGGAACTAGACAGCCTCAGCAGCAGCAGCAACAAAACCCTTTGTATAGGATCTATAGGGGTAAGGGCAGAGGTCGCCAACGTGGAGCCGGTCGCCATCTCTCCTCCTCCTCCTCCACCTCCCCAGCCCCTCCTGGGAATGCGGGGAAGCAGCCCTAGATCTGCCATCCTGGATCATATAGGTCCTGTGGGAGGCCGGCTTACCCATTTCCTACGAGATTGGAAATTGATCACTTCGGACCATTGGGTTCTAGATCTCGTAGAGAATGGGTACGCCCTTCCCTTCAGGGAATTCCCTCCTCCTTACCCTCCTTGCCAGGGGTTTTGCACGGAGGATCATTTTCTTCTCCTTCAAAAGGAAGTTATTGCCCTGTTACAAAAAGGTGCGATAGAGGTGGTTCCAGAGCAGGAAAGGGGTCAGGGATGCTACTCCCGGTATTTCTTGATCCCCAAAAAGGACAGCAGGTTACGTCCGATCCTGGACCTCAGAATCTTGAATTTTTACCTGAGGCAGGAGAAATTCAAGATGCTGACCCTTGCTCAGGTTCTTCTGGCGCTGCAGCAAGAGGACTGGATGGTGTCGATCGACTTGCAGGATGCGTATTTTCACATTCCCATCCTGAAGTCGCACAGGAAGTATCTCCGTTTCACGGTTGGGTCGCAGCACTACCAGTTTGCGGTCCTCTAGTTTGGTCTTACTACTGCACCTCGAGTCTTCACAAAGGTGATTGCGGTGGTGGCAGCTCATCTCAGGAGGTCGGGGATTCCTGTTTTCCCCTACCTGGACGACTGGCTGCTCAAAGCGGAGTCGCCGGGGATGGTGCTTCATCATCTGCGGGTAACATCTCAACTTTTGTTCGACTTGGGTTTTTCAATCAATGTGCCCAAATCTCACCTGGTGCCCTCTCAGCGCATCCTGTTCATAGGAGCGGTACTGGACACTACTGTGTGTCGAGCATTTCCTCCTCCACAAAGAATTCTCGACATTCAGGAGATGATCCCTCTATTCCACAATGGAGCGGTTGTTCCAGTTCTGAAGGTCCTACGCCTGCTTGGTCTGTTCGCCTCCTGCATTCTGTTGGTCAACCATGCACGCTGGCACATGAGGGCGCTCCAGTGGTGTCTCCGCAGGCACTGGTATCAGCACAACGGAGATCTCAGGGAGTCTGTCAGGATCTCCAGAGAAACTGCGGCGGATCTATCTTGGTGGAGCGTGGAGGGCAATCTGTCTCAAGGAAAGCCCTTTCATCTTCCTCCATCGGTGGCCACAGTGATAACGGATGCCTCTACCCTAGGGTGGGGTGCTCATCTAGGGGATCTGGAGATCAAGGGTCTTTGGTCTCCAGAGGAAAGGTTGTCTCATATCAATCTTCTGGAATTGCGGGCAATACGTTTGGCGCTCAAGGCCTTTCTCCCTTCCCTTCGCGGTCAGTCAGTTCAAGTCCTGACGGACAACACTGCCGCGATGTGGTATGTCAACAAGCAGGGAGGAGTGGGGTCGTACCGTCTCTGCAGAGAGGCTTTGCGACTTTGGTCCTGGGCTCAGGACCATCGGATTTGCATGGTGGCAAATCATCTGGCCGGGGTGCTAAACGTGCGTGCGGACAGTCTGTCGGCAGTTCTCCGCCGACCACGAGTGGAGGCTTCATCCAGAGGAAGTTCAGCACATCTTCCAGACGTGGGGGACTCCTCGGGTGGACCTCTTTGCTACTCTCGAACGCGCACTGCCCGTTATTCTGCAGTCTCCAGTTTCCGTTGCAGGGGGCGTTGGGGGACGCGTTTCAGTTGAGTTGGGGCTCACAACTTCTTTATGCGTTTCCTCCCATACCCTTGATTCCTCGGGTTCTGAGGAAGATTCGCCAAGACCGGGCCCAAGTCATATTGATCGCCCCGGATTGGCCAAGAAGGGTTTGGTACACAGACCTTCTTCACCTCTCGTCGCACCCTCCGCTCCGTCTCCCTCTCAGGGTAGACCTCCTCTCGCAGTCGGAGGGGCAGGTTCTTCACCCCACCTCCAGAGCCTGCACCTTCATGCCTGGAGATTGAACAGGGCAACCTGAATTCATTTTCTCTCCTGCCTGACGTGGTGGATGTTATATTATCGGCCAGGCGACACTCCACCTACTCCTACAGGTGGTCAAAATTTGCTAAGTGGTGCGGAGAGAAGTCTATTGATCCCTTGAAAGCTCATCTTTCTGATGTTCTTTGTTTTTCGCTTCATTTGGCCCAGCAGGGTTCTGCTGTGGCCACTGTTAAAGGATACTTGTCGGCTTTATCGGCATTTCTCTGTCTGCCTGATCAGCCGTCTCTTTTTAAGTCTCCAATAGTTTTAAGGTTCATTAAGTGGCTTACTAACATGTTCCCGCCCACTCCTTTTATTATGCCCCAGTGGGATTTAAATTTAGTGTTAACCTTTTTAATGGGTTCCACGTTTGAACCTATGCATAGCTGTCCTTTAAGACTGCTGACTTTCAAAATGGTCTTTCTTGTGGCTATCACTTCGGCTAGGAGGGTGAGTGAGCTTCAAGCTTTGAGTTCAAAGCCCCCGTTTTTGACCATACATGCTGAACGGATGGTACTCAGGACCAGGGCTGCTTTTCTGCCTAAGGTTGTAACTCCCTTCCATCTAGGGCAGTCCATTACCCTTCCTACTTTCTATCCTCCCCCTCACCCTTCCAAGGAGGAGGAAAGGCTGCACCGTTTGGATCCTAAGAGGGCGATTAGTTTCTATCTTGATAGAACAAAAGGCTTCCGTCAGGATGATCAGCTCTTTGTGGGCTATGTTGGACGTATGAAGGGCAAGGCGGTGCACAAGCGCACTTTATCCAGGTGGATCATCTTGTGCATCAAGATCTGCTACGCTCTGGCTGGTAAGGAGCCTCCTGTAGGCATTAGAGCTCACTCTACCAGGGCTAAATCGTCTACGTCTGCTTTGTCCAGGGGTGTTCCTGTGTTGGACATCTGTAAGGCGGCAACTTGGGCCTCCCTCCACACTTTCGCGAAGCATTACTGCTTGGACTCCGAAGTGAGGAGGGATGGCCATTTTGCATGCTCTGTTTTGCAGGACTTTTTGGTATAAAGGGGTGGACACCCGCCTCCGGGAGCGGGACTGCTGTGGGATTCTATTCAAAAGGTGAGGAATCCACAGGCAGATGTATCCATCAGAAGAACAAGTTACTTACCTTCGGTAACGCTTTTTCTGGTGGATACAGTATCTGCCTGTGGATTCCTCACTGACCCACCCGCCTCCCCGTTGTCCACCCTTTTATACCTTTAAAAGAGGTTTTCGTTAATATGTTATCTCATATTGTCTTTATGTATTGCCTCTATTTGCCTTTGTGTAGGCTTGTAGGAAATGCTTTCTTTCTTTTGCTTTCCTTTGTTCACTTTGAACTGTGTGATTTGTGTGAATAATGTGTACTATGTATGCATTGTCTCGTGGTCGGTCCGCCCGTTTGCCTCGGTGGCTCGGAAAAAATGGGTGGAGCTGACATCACGCCGACGTGGTCCTCTTATGGTTCCGGTGATGTCATGCGGTGCTGCGTGCGGAGCCATGGCTTCGTGACGACCTATGGAGGTCCTCAGTGGCAAGAATCTATGGCTGGGGAGACAAAAATGGCACGATTTTGCACAGGCTGGCCACTTTTCCCAGGGCGAATCGTATAATTCCGGAAGTGGTGGATGAACAGGGTTCGGTATGCAACGCCCCCTCAGCGATGGCACACACGTTTGCCAGCTACTATCGGTGCTTGTATGCTGCACAAACTCCCGATTCATCGCTCCGTGTTCTCCTCGGAAGGAGCCGCGTCGGTCTCCCCCGGTTGGAGACGGCAGCCCAGAAAGACCTAGACCGCCCCATCTCTAGAAAAGAAATTGAGGAAGCCATTTCTCTCACGTCCCCGGGCAAGACTCCGGGACCAGATGGTCTTCCCCAAGAATATTACGCGGCTTACCGTGACACACTGGTGCTCCATTTGGCTGGCCTTTTTCAAGAAGCCCTTGATCAGGGCTCCTTCCCGCCGGAGACCGACATCGCCACTATTGTGGTCCTTCCGAAATCACAGCCTCCCTCCCGTCACTGTGCGGACTACCGCCCCATATCCCTCCTCAATACAGAGATCAAACTTTATGCCACCATCCTGGCCCAACGGCTGAAGCCGTACCTGCCCATGCTGGTTCATCCGGACCAATGTGGCTTTATGCCCGCATGCGCGACCCGTCATTGTCTCCGGAGGGTAAACCTGGCTCTGGCCCACCGACACTTACTCACTCCTTATTTGGCCCTCCTCCTTATAGATTTCGAAAAAGCTTTCGATTCGGTGGATTGGGCACATCTCCAAGACGTGTTGACTGAGATGGGATTCGGGCCCCAGTTCCGAGCATTGGTCCGAGTACTTTATGCGCAGCCGCGGGCACGGGTGTTGGTGAACAGAGTCCTGTCTGAGGCCTTTCCCATTGCTAGGGGCACGCGGCAGGGTTGTCCCCTTTCGCCCCTGTTGTTTGCCCTGGCAATGGAACCCTTGGGGGCCCTGGTGCGGGCTGACGTCCGTGTTGGGGGATGGGAGTGGCCAAACACCGAGACGGACAAGATTGCGCTCTACGCGGATGACGTCCTGCTCTTTCTGGCCGAGCCCGCTTCCTCGGGCCCGCCCTGTCTCCGGTTGCTGCAGGCGTTTGGGCAAGTGTCAGGTCTTCGGCTGAACCTCGGGAAATCAGTACTGGTCCCACTTCACCTGTCAAGGGACTGTTACGATTGGCAGTCTAATATTCCGATCCGGCACAACTCCTTTAAATACCTGGGAATATGGATTACCCTGCTCCCGGAACTGGGCTGGTCCCTGAACGTAACCCCACTGGTCAAAAAGGCCAAAGAAGACCTTCAGAAATGGAAGACACTGCCCCTGAACCCTCTGGGCCGGGTTGCCTTGTTTAAAATGTTGATCCTCCCCAGGTTCTTCTATGTCCTCCAGAACACCCCGTTCTGTTTCCCGAGATCCTGGTTTAAGGAGTTGGACGGCTTACTTACCAAATTTTTATGGGGCGGCGGGAGGTCGCGTCTGGCTCTCGCCACATGTCGGATCCCTTCCTTTGACGGGGGCATGGGCATGACGCATCTGTACCTCTACTTTATAGCCACACGTTTGCTGGTGGTCCATGATTGGTTCAACGGGGGATGGACTGACCCGGCCTACCGGCTGGAGTTGTGCGAGCAGGGATTTTCTAAAGTACAGGCCATGTTGTACGGGGGACCTGTCCCGATCCAGCTGCCAGACGTGACCCGTTCGGTATTCCTGGCTTGGCGGGCTTCGCTGTGCCATACCGGCTGGACCGGCAAATTGACCCAATGCACACCCCCCCCCCCCTCTGGCAAGGGGCTTGGCTCCGGGAAGTGAGTGGCCTACGGGGGTTCAAAACATGGGACCTCATAGGCATAACACAGCTTGGGGACGTCTGGGTTGGGGGCCACATGCTTTCCTTCCAGGATATGCGCACCCGTTATTCCCTGCACCCCTCCCAATTTTATAAATATTTACAGTTGAGGCACGCCCTTCGCATACACATCATAGACGACACTCAGCTCCCGCAATACAGCCCTACGGAGGCCCAGACGTTATTAGGGGACCTGGGCAGGGGGGGCATCTTCCGTATATACCGCACTTTAATCAACACTCCCACCTCGCTGGACAAACTGAAGGACCAGTGGACAGATTGGGTGGGGCCACTGGATGAGGTGGACTGGCGCGATGCGCTCATGGCGCCCAAAACAATTACCGCCTCCGCCAAACTTAGACTAATCCAATTATATTACTTACATGCCGCTTACCTCACTCCGGTACGCCTTCACCGAGCGGGCCTACGCTCTGATGCGTCCTGCGCTAGGTGCGGCCAGGCCCCAGCAGATTTTTTTTCACGTGGTCTGGACCTGTCCCCGGCTGGCAAATTTTTGGGGAGCCATTGAAGAGGAGCTTACAGAGGTCTTGGGGTGGACAGTTCCTCACGATCCACGACATTCATTATTGGGGATAACAGATGGGCTAGATGGGTCCCGGAACGATAAGACCTTCTTTAACACAGCTATGATAGTTGCCAAGCATGACATAGCGGCAGCATGGATTTGTCCCGATCCACCGGCTCTGGGAAAGTGGTGCAAGGGAGTGGACTGGTGCGCGACACAAGAGAAAGCTCTATACACGGTGCGTGGATGCCCCAAGAAATACCGGAGGGTGTGGGGTAAATGGCTGGGCGCTGTCGAAGAAAGTGAATGATACTCTAATTCTTTCTGTGGTTGTACACCCTGTGGGGTGCTGAATTGGGGTCACATGGATTTTGATGATGTAAATGAATATCTGCTCTCCGTGATTTTGCTGATTTGTTTGTTATGTTAAAAGTACTTGTTAAGCGCACGTACACTGAAAATGGTTTCATGGCGCTCAGGGCAAAGAGGACGGTGCAGAGGTGAGGAGGTAGTATTACTGATAAGCTTGAGAGAACAGCCAGGTCTTGAGCTTTTGCCTGAACTGGGAGTACAGGGTCACAGATCTTACTTCAATAGGCAGTGAGTTCCATAGTTGAGGGGCTAAGACCGCAAATCTAAGTCCGCCATGCTTTTTACGCTTGAACGATACAACAGTCAACAAATTAAGAGTGGAGGAACGCAGTTCTCGAAGAGGGGCGTACCGCTGCAATTTGGAAGAAATGAAAGCAGGGCCATTACCGGCAAGGGCCTTAAAGATGGTGCATCCCAGCTTAAAAATACAGCGTTTACCTACCGAGAGCCAGTGCAGGCTCTTCATCAGAGGTTTAACATGGCATCGACTGGACTGGCGAGCGATTAGTCTCGCGGCGTGGTTCTGCACCAGCTGCAGGCGGTGGAGTTGGTAGGCTGGGATGCCTGCATATAAAGAGTTAGCGTAATCGATCCGCGAGATTACCAGAGCAAGGGTAACCAAAATTAGAGCCTCAGTGGTTAGAAATCTGGCAATCTTATGGATTCTGCGCAGATGAAAGAAGCAGGCGGAGACCACCGAACTGATCTGTGCATTCATCGTCAGGTCGCTGCTAATCACAATCCCCAAGCTCTTAACAGAAGCTACAGGGAGAGGAGGACTGCCCAAAGAGGAAGGCCAGAAGTTGGAGTTCCACGGGTTAGCCAGTCCAGCAGTTAAGATGAGTTGGGAAGGGCAGCAGTCGGTAGGGGAACCGGAGCCCACTTTTTTAAGAAGAGCAACAAAGGTGTCTTCTGAAATAGGAGGAATATGGTCAATCGAGGGAAAATTCTGACAAGCGGTAGAAGGAGCTATAGAGGAGGTAGGAGGGGGAATACTGGCCTTGATTGTGGCAATTTTATCAATAAAGTACGAATTAAGGGAGTCACATAAAATTTGTGAGGGGACAGGTTTTACCATGACTCTGTCGGGGTTGGCAAGTTCATCGACGATGGAAAAAATATCCTTGGATTTGTTTGCCGAACTAATGATCTTAGAGGAAAAATATTCGGCCTTAGCCTGGAGAATAGCTTGTTTATAGGCTTTAAGTAAAGATACAAAAGCGGCCTTTTCAGGTAAGGAGTAATTGCGTCTCCAACTGCGTTCGGCTTGCCTCAAGGCGAGTTTCTTAGACTTGAGTTCATTAGAGAACCAACGTTGAGCATCGTGGGGACGCAGACTCTTTAATGTTTTTAGAGGGGCAAAGCTATCGCTGGCCGACTCCAGCCATGTTATAAGGTTATTTTCTTGCCTGTCAAGTGGTTCCTGTGTCTTGGGGGCCGTGGTGGCTAATAAAGAACAAAAGTCCTTGATGTTGACACGGTTCCAGCTTCTAGCCAGGAAGTTTCTAGTCAGTGAATTTTTAGCAGAGGCGACCCTGGGTATCGCAAATGTTATAAAGAAATGGTCAGACCAAGTACAAGGCGAAATTAAAGGTTTAGAGATGTCAAGGTTGGATGTCCAAACTTGATCCAAAGTGTGCCCCTTTATGTGTGTGGCTACATTCACGTGCTGGGTAAAATTCAACCCAAGAAGAAGGTCTGTGAATTCAGAGGAAGTAACACTTTCACGGGCATCGTCAGGCCAGAAGTTAAAATCTCCAATAATAAGAGTGCGGGCGTGATTAATGACTAGATGGGAGATCATATCACCCAATAAGAGAGGAAACGAGGGCATGTGAGCGGGGGGTCTGTAAAACAAGGCACAAATAAATGCGGAGTGAGGGGATTCAAATTTCAGTATAAGGCTGTCAACTGAGGGAATGCCTGTAACCACCAGAGAAGTGAACTGAAGTTTGCAGTGAATAATGGCAGCTACCCCTCCTCCAATTTTCCCCGGAGGCCTATTGGCCTGAAGTATATAATAGTTGGCAGGTACTGCTGCCAAAATATCTGCATGTTTGTATGTGTTTAAAATCAATAAAAACTTGAATATCAAAAAAAAAATTGTGGAAGATCAATTTATCATTGTCAATGCTGGAAGAAATACCTTTAACATTGTAAGTAAATGCCGCTTTTTGTATGGTCACCCCCAAGTTTGTGACTGATGCTAGTTTTTTTTTCATCTGAGAGTGCACTGAGGTCTGTTACCCTGACCTCAGTGCCTGTGCCCTTACTCTTAAACGGATCTGTCGAATTGGCTTTTACCCAGTTGGCTGAACTAGCTTACCTGTAAGTCCCTGGTAAATGGTACCCATGGCATGTAAGTTAGTGGGTCCTCCTGTCATAAGGATTCTGCACACACACAGAACTATGCACAGGATGATAGGACCTCGGAATATAGTGGTGAGCCTACCATAAGCCGTAGCACCTAAAACCCCAACCCAACTAGCCTTAGCGTCCCATTAGCAACAATGTACCAATGATTAGACAACCCAGAACACGGTATCTCTCTCTTTCAGGACTCGCAGTAGCAAGAACACCCTTTCGTCACTCACGCTTGTCCACAACGGGCGTAAGAAGAGACACAGTATAGGTTAAAATGTTTATTTCAACATACGTGCTCTAAGATACAGTACACGTGTCAGTACTATCAGCATAATGCATAAGAATAATATAATCAGCATAGTTACAACTCCATAGAATACTAACGGGGAAAGCATTTCATAAAGCAGTGGCTATAGGGCTAAATGACCTTACCACCCTCCCCGTTCTAGTAGCTACTGTATTTTAAAAATAGAAGACCTCTGGGCTTTGACTAGCGAACCCCCATACCTCAGTCTCTAGATGCAAAGACTACATCAGCAGATTATCACAGCTCTTCTCCCTGGAAAGGTTTTTCTCCAAGTCCCTCTCAAGAGGGAAAAACGCAATACTAAAAGCCCACCAATTTCCCCATGGCAGCTGTACATAGTGTTATGTCTAGGTGCGAGGGACTGGCCATATCCGCAAGAACCAGGGACGTTGTTTTTCGACCTTGTAACTGTTGTTCAGACTGAGCCCAAAGGGAACAGGAGAAAAGGTGAGAAACAGAAAATGCAGACAGTTGTAAAATAACTTGGCAGGAGCAGTGGGCGACAGAACAACGGCTAAGAGTAACGTGCGCAAAAGTCATCATGGCAGCCAGGCCTATGCCAACGTATCCAGGCAGGCCAGGAGGCCACAAACCACAAGACACCCTCCCCTGGACAGTCCATCGGCCAAGATTAGGGACGAAGACAGAGTTCAAAACACCTGAGCAGAATGGAGGCGTCTACAGCGGAAGCAGTCCCAACGAAGGACCACGGATGGGAAAAGGGAGTAAATAAGACAGTCAGCGAGGCAGTTCACGGTCAGTGAATGCCATATCAATCCAAAAATGTGGAAGTGCAAAAAAACGCTATACCGTCCAAGAGGACATCATTGGAATCGTCAGAAAACATAGACGCCATCCAGTCTAACCGATCAAAGCTGCAGGAAAGCTCCTCAGGATGGAGCATCCAAAAGCAATGCGGGACAGCTTGCGTGATATTCAATATAGCTTTGTTGTAGGAGAGTCTGAGCAGCCGCCCAGATATCCCATTGCGCCAAAATCCCCAGTGCAGCCCGCAACGGAACAGTCCCGTTCATGGGCCTCTAAGGGACCCATCAACCGAACAAAATCCGGAACAGACAAAGACGTGTTTGGGAGTCAATAATCCATGGTCCAGGTGAAAGGACAGCGGATGCAAGACATCACAGGTTGCACGCAAGTGAAACACGCAAAGCGAAAAGAAAGGGTATAGGACACACTCAGTGTCGCCAACGGCAGAACTCTGAAACCAGACAGAAGGCGTTCACGGAGCAGCTGGAGGCGTCCGGGGTCGAGAAGGGCCCATTGGGGAGCAGCCATTGCGAAGGAAGCAGACCAACAGCAGTACACCAGCCAGCAAGGATTAACGGAAAGCCACCAAAGACGCTGGAAAAAATTGAATGAATAAACGCCGGTATCACACCAAAAATAGTTTGGAAAGAGGACACAAGGCCGGACCCCACCACCTTAAAAAAATGCACCAGACCTACAGTGTTAGATGCGTTAAAAATACGGTGAATCAATTCACCGAAATGTTGTGGGAGGTTAGTGTTCAAAAGGGCCTGTATTTCACTGTGGGTACTTGCCACCTGGAGAATGAATGTCTCCCGGGCGGAAGTGAGCATAACCTCCTCGTTCAATAATAGCGCCTTTATTCTGCTCAGTTTATTGAAATCCGCCTCCATAGTAGGAATGGAAGGCCAAATAGAATTATCTATGATGTCGTGAGGGGGAGGAAAAAGCACATTCTTGCAGCAGACAACCCTGTGCGAAACAGTAACAATTTAGGGTATGCCGGCTTGCATGCCACAGCAGTTGTCGTTATTCAAAAGCAAATAGCTACCATTTGTAAGCAAAGTAAAGGTAGGAGAAATAGTAGGAGCAGGAATGCCCTTTAACACACAAGCAAGATTAGGAGCTGAAACATTACAAGCTCCGTGCAATTTAATATGTTTACAAACAAGGGAATGACCTACAGTTGAATCGCATGACTCCCCCGTGAGAAAAACTTCCTTGCCGTCTCTAAGGCATTTATACATGAAAGGGAGGGACCAGAGTTCATGCAGGAAGGCACTACCCAAAGGCTGGAAACGGCCCACAGGATAATGTTTCATGCATGAACTAAATTCAAACAAGGAAAAAGGCAAAGCGATAACCCCATGAACTAGCCACACAGCAGAATCCAATTCCGCCACAGAGAATGGTAAGGGCTCCACTTTCTCGATATGTAATAGAGTGTAAGCTGCATCTTTCATGGACATGAATTGCTGTTTGTCAGTTAAATTAAAAGGCCGAAATAAGGCAGTGGTGTTCAGAAAATGCCAAGGAACTTTACCCAACTTAAGTGTTTGCAAAGTCCACGCAAACTGCATAACGGAACGGAACTGATTTTGACCATGGTACAACACAGAAACATCATCTTGTACAATATCAACAACAGAGGACACAATATTCTCTAACCTGTAAATGCGGGAAGACAGGGTATTAATACTATTGTCAACAACAGCAAGCACCTTTTCCATATTAGCTTGGTCTATCTCCCGTAGACGGGAAGCAGCTTCCATTTGCGATAGCTTCCAGAGTTCATTATAAGCTTCATAAATGAACCTCTTCGGTCCCAATATAAAGTCGGACAGATCAATGTTGCCTGTTAGGAGGGATAAATGTTGTTTAACAGATTCCAGGGAAGAATGCTGTAACCACTGTTTACATAATTTACCAACAGAATATGTCGTGACAGTATGGGAGTCTGAAAACCTAGGATCGGGCCTATCCTGTTTGTAGCCAGGGACTGAGTCGTGAAAACGCAGTTGGCACGCATTAGATGATATGGGCCAAGCCAACCAGGGTGACTGCACAAGCGTAGAAACATTAAACAAATTGTTCTGCAACAAAGCTTGTAAAGTGGCTAGGGACATATTAAGGTGCACGCTAGTGTTTGTAGTGGAAGACAGCGATGGAATGGAAGGTGCATTTAATTGTTTGGTAGTAGCCAAGCCCCAACATGTAGTCTGATGGATGGAAGCATTCAGAAACACAATTTGGGTCGGGATAAGGCAAGCACGATGCAAAGCCTCGGTGCCTTGCACTTGCCATGATTTTGAACCCCAGATCGATTTCAAATCTACAGTGTTCTTCCAGTACTCATAACCACCCACAGCTAAGGCACTCAAAAAGGAACCAGAATATAGCAATTTGGTGTGGGTCAACATGATTTTCTTAGTGGATGGGGCGTTTAATTTAAAAAAATAAGAACCAGGGTTCGATCTATTAAAATCAGTGAAATATGTAAATTTATTTCTAAGAGTCCGGGAACTACCCGGTAAAGGGTTTGGACAATGTTCCCATTGGGTGTATGCGAAAGAATCACGTAGAGCACTTGGTTTATGAACAAAATGGTTGCCCCAATGCTGGTAGCAATATAAATCGGCATAATTCGCAGTATTCATATATAAATCCTCAGAATTAAAGGAAGCATAATATTTTAAATCAGCAAACAATGCTTTAACGGCATGCACATCCCAATCGTCAGAATGAATATTACTTTTACTATATCACCCATCGAAACTCGAAGGACATTGGGTACATTAATAATTTCTGTTGGTCCATGAATTTGAAAGTTTACTGCATCCCATACGATGCCATCAGCAACTGGAAAAGCTGAAATGTTCACAAATGTGTGATCACGCTTCATGATGTGAGATGAGGAATGTGGAGCCAAAGTTCCAGCAACACTGTTCACAGCAGAGCGTTCCGGTAGATAGTGACCATTGATGAGCAGAAAAAACACTGTGACAAAGCCAATGGACATGAACAAAAAAATGAGGAACAGCACCAACCAGATGTATGTCCAGGGGGAATCAAAAAATTGTCTCTGAACCAGGATACAAAAATACTGAACTTGGACGGGACAATGGATGAGGTGGAATCCGAGTCAAAGGAATAACGTGTTGGGCTCAGCGGCGATGTTGGTAAGTGTGCCACCGATTTGGTATCGGGATAGGTATACTCGTTCTCGTCGATGCAGGGGGAGACAGGGGGTTCGAGTATACTTTCAGGCAAATCAACCATCTCAATTGTAACATCAGTGACCGTTCGGGTAGGAGGGCCACGAACACAAGTCCGGTAAATGACAGGACAAGAGACCGCTGGTGTAACACTATTCAGGATGGCCAGATGTTGTAGCTTGACATTTTCCACTGAGATGTATCTGTTCTCCTTGTGACCAGGAAGCGGTGGTAAGATGACTGTACGTGTTCCCTTCAAGCCCAGGACTGGAACCGGTGCACGATAAGAGGGGCCGAATTCTTTCTTTCTTGTTCTCCACCTTCTCTCGAACCAGGTCGCCAATCTTCGGAAGCCAGCCGGCAACCGGAATCTGCAATGCAGGGTCTGTGGCTGAGGGTAAATGTGCGATTGCAAGTTTGTCTCGGGCTTCTTGTAAGTCCTGTAGCATAGTAGAATGGTTATCTACATCAAAGATGGCGGATTGCGCCGCCATGTCTAGACCATCAAGGTCAGGCACAAACATTTGTATGCCAAAGAGCATTTCGTATGGGGTCCGCCCACCCAGAGATCTTCTAGGGAGATTATTAAGTGCACGTTGTACGGTATACAAGTGGGCCAGCCAGTTCCTAAGACTCTAGCTGTCAAGGATTGCTTTAAATCACGGTTCATTCGCTCCACAATTGAATTACCCTCAGGTCTGTATGGAGACGAAAACTTCACCCGTACCCCCAGTAAACCCATTGCGTCCTTGTACGCCTTGGAGGCAAACGCTGGACCTTGGTCAGAATGGAAGGTGCCGCAAGCGAAGATTCCCACAAAGATAAGCAAATCCCTGATGACATTTCGAGCGTCAGCACTACGTTGTGGCCAGACCCAGATGAAACGTGTGCACAAGTCCACTGCCACTAAGATATATTTATAGGCAGTGTCTGAAGAAAATGGACCGCAGTGATCGAAGTAAACACACCCAAAGGGTCTGTTAGAAATGTAGAGCGAGGTCTGTGGTGGTCGTGTAACCGTAGAAGGCTTAATCTGTTGACACATGTCACAAGAAAGCACATAAGTACGGGTGTCTTTATATAAACCACGCCACCAGTACCGCTGCTGCAAGATGGAAACGGTCGCAGACACTCCAGCATGAGCCGAAGCCATGCCTTCGTGTGCAGCCGTTATCAAGGAAAGTCTGCGGTCCGCGTTGGGGATCAGCCGATCACCAACGTCGGGTATTGTTACATAGGGAGCCTGTTCGGGACCTAACTGATAAGAATATTTGGAAGGAAAACCCCTAGGGTAATTAGCACCTTCCTGTGTTGCAGCAATAGCTGCCAAAATATCAGTATCAATTTTAGACATGGATCTAGTAACTGCTGCTACTGAACACGTGACCACTGCTGATTTGGCCGCTTCGTCTGCCAAACCGTTACCAACAGCGTGTGCGCCCACCCGCTGATGGCCAAGGGTGTGAACCACCTGTGTGAGTGGCAGACGTTGTCTCAATTCTGCCACCCGAACCCAAAGCATTTTATGCTTAATTGTGCTACCTTTAGCGTCTCTATAGACATTTTGCGACCAAAAGAACAGATTGTCATTGTAAGATTGAACACAGTAGAAAGAATCGCATACAATTAGAGTGGTCACATCCGGAGTAGCGAACTCAAGCGCAAGCACCAATGCGCGCAGCTCGGCCAATTGTGCAGTACTGTCCCTGAGTGTGCACTACAGTGGATTTGAACTTTCCGTTCACGAAGGTACCTGCAACAATAGCACATGCGGCTGAATAAGCATGCTTGGACCCCGTGGCCGGTTGTGCCGAACCATCGGTGTAGATCACACAGTCGTAATCCTCAAGCGGGAGCAATGACAGAGGAGGAGGATGAACGAATTCGTACTGCAAAAACTCCTGAGTTTGTAGAGATGAATCAAAGATGAAAGTGACATCCGGAGACGTCAAAGAGGTTGTCCATTGAATCCAACGGGGGTGCAACGCCTTAGAGTTCGGGACACTCGCCTTTGTCACTGCCTCTAGGGCAGGATATGGTGTTACCACCAGAATGCGCTTTCCCTGTGCCAGTGCGCGTTCCTTTAGAATCGCCATCTGCACTGCAGTCAGAACTTTCTCCACAGATGAAAAGCGCATTTCTGCTGAAGTGTAAAGATGTGACTTGTACGCGATCTGAACTGTGTCACCTTCGTTAAAGGTTAAGTACGTGAAACCCACTGCCCCCGGAATTATTCTGATCACCAGGTTTGTGTGGTTATCACGCGTCAACAAGTATTTAGACTCAAGAAGGTCTGTCTGTAAAGACTGCAGAATGGAGGAATGCTCCGGAAGCCAACTAGACTTCGAAAAGTTTGGTTGTATCAAGGCATACAATGGCTTGACACACTGGGCGTATTCGGGAATATAAGTACGCCCGAAGTTCAGAAAACCCAGCAAAGACTGAAGTTTTTTCAGAGTAGTAGGAGGGCACAAAAGTGCAACTTTTTCTAAGAAGTGGGGTGCTAAGCCCTTACCTTCATTGTTGAGCTCATAGCCCAAAAACAAAACTGTTAATTCAGCAATGTGTGATTTGGCAAAGTTAAACTTGTAACCTAAAACCGCAAACTCGAGAATAATGCGGTCCACTCTGGAAAGATGCGGATATAACTCGTCGTCGGTCAGGTAAATATCATCGACGTACGAACATGCATCTGGGTCTATGCCGTCTAACAAAGAGACAACACGGGCAGCGAACACACCTGGACTGTTTTTGTAGCCCATAAGGAGTCGCCTTAATTTGAACTGTTTACCACCGGAGGTAAAAGCGCTCCATTGGCTACACTCCGTGGCTAAGTTGTGCATGTAAAATCCATTGGATAGGTCAAGTGTCGTTTTATATTTTTTACGAACAAGACTGTCTACAAGCGCAGAACTGTGTGTATTTTGCACCGCAAAGGTCCGACAATGAGAGTTCAAATGCCGGTAATCCAATGCTAGGCGGTACGATCCATCGGGTTTAGAAACCGCGAAAAGGGGGTTATTCATGGGTGATACGCATGTTTCTATTACTCCCTGATATTCTAACTGAGTCAGAATTTCAGAAACGGGGCCTTTGGCTTCACGTTTAATGGGATATTGGGGTTGTGGCTGCGGTAGGGACCGTAAAGGTATCTCATGGGAAGAGAATCTTCATCCCAACCCACGTGGTTGCGGTATAACGCAGGAGCGAGGGACACAGCCCACTCAGCTGCAAGAGCCTCCGCTTTGTCCTTTGGGACATGTCGAGAAAAGCTCGGAAGGATTACCTCCTCCCCTTTACGCGCAGCAAGTACGAATGGGGGTGGCCAATCCGCCTCCGCTAACAAAATGTCGTATGAAGAGGTCAGATTTTCCCAAAAAATCCCTTTAATTACACGCTGTATATCACCTTCAATTTGGATGACAATATTAAACAGTCTGTCAGGGGGTGCCACTCTGGTGTCTGCTGTCTCGACAGTAATGAATGTTTCAGTTGCTGTCGCCTCCATATGAGGACGTAGCGCCTCCCGCACTATGGTAACTTCCGCAGCGCTGTCTAGGAGGGTGACTGCCCACGTCCAATTCAGGAGTCTCGTTCTCACCGTCTGTGGCATATTTCGCTGTTACAGCGGCAACTTTCTTCTTCTGAAATTGTGGACAAGAACGTTGAAAGTCCTCTGCTTTCTCTGTGACTTGTTGTCGAGGTTGGTCTCGTCCCTGAGGAGCCTCTCGACCCCTTCCTCTATCCTGGCGATCTCCTCCACTGGCCTGCGAAGTTGTCTGTGCCTGTGAAGAACGAGGAGAACGCGTATCAGGGATCTGAAACCTATCCGGAGATTTAATTCTCGCCCTATCGTGCAAATCATAAGTGCGTTCAGAAGAGACTGAAACCGGGGATGCGCCTCTCGACCCCGGTTTCTTTTGTTGCTTACCCTGTTTTTTCAGCCTCCAGCTCTTTTTAGTGAAGACTGGTCTCTCATCTTTCTCAGATTGAGGTTTGGATTGTTGTTGTTGTTGCGATTGTGTTTGCTGTTTTGCAAAGGTTTATTACCCAGGCTATTCCTGCCAATAGTTTTGTAAGCCTGTGTAATAATTTTCGGTAATTCGCGAGGCTTGTCCAATTCTGGGACTAAAGCCAAAGCATTAGCTACTTGAAAGTTCACTGCATCGCCCTTGACATTCGCAAGGATCAACTCAGCTACTACTTCAAACACTCCCACCAGTCTCATCCCTAATTCCACAGCCGCTTCAGGGCCGTGTTCATCCTGTACTTTTTTAATTACAGTGGGGAGAACCGTCATGGAAGGAGTGCCGAAACACTTCGAATAAACTGCTGCGAATACACTACCCCAGTTGTCACATGCTGTCAACTCGGGAATTAAGTCTTTTGGCAAACTAATCGTAAGAATTCTATGTTTATCCACCGGTGTTGTGTTTGGAAAAACTGCCTCCAACTGGTCAAATTTTTCTGCAAGCCAATAAGGAAAATCATCCTTATTTTGTGGACGTTTGCCCATCACGGAGTTTTGCCCATCACGGAGTTCACCATGACGGGACTTATGGTCACTCCGCCTGCAGCAGCTGGATGGCCTGCAACTCCAGGTGGGGCCCCCTGGATGTTGCCTGTAACATATTGCACTAAAGCGCGATGCACTCGCACCAAAGCTGAATACATATTGCGCAGGTCAGCGACTGGTATCTGCATATATCGCGGATGTGGGGTGTACCCGGCCAAAACAGGCCAAGTGGCCCCGTCAATAGACAAGGGGCCTAAACGAACCGTGGTAACCGGTTGTGGGAGGGCGCCATCAAACCACACACGGTGCTGCCAAGCCGTGAGTGGTACTTCAAGATTAGTATAAGGTCTGTAGGCAGCAGGAACAACGGTGGGTTCATATTCATGGAACAGATTATCGTTCGCATCCACCGCTGGAAAGGTGACCCAAGAGTAGAATACTTCAAAGTGGAAAGCCGGATCGGCTTGGACCACAAAGATCAGTTCGACTCCCGTGTCTGGCACTCCATACACCCTCAAGTGATCCCGGAGCGCTGTGCGGCTATGTGCCGCTATGTTTATACCCGCCATTGCGATCGGGGATTTTCGACAACCTAACAGTAGGCAGCACAATAGAGGGTTCGATTAAGAAACCTTTTAACAACTTCAAGCTTGAAAGAACCTACAAAAACTTCAATATAGGAGGTATTACCGTCACACACGCTTCCGGAAGCGTCCGTGAGGGTTGTTGTGGACAAGCACAAGCACTACTCAAGCGTCTCGCAGATGAGCAGCCCCACTCGTTGGTCGCGCCATGTCATAGGGATTCTGCACACACACAGAGCTATGCACAGGATGATAGGACCTCGGAATATAGTGGTGAGCCTACCATAAGCCGTAGCACCTAAAACCCCAACCCAACTAGCCTTAGCGTCCCATTAGCAACAATGTACCAATGATTAGACAACCCAGAACACGGTATCTCTCTCTCTCAGGACTCGCAGTAGCAAGAACACCCTTTCGTCACTCACTCATGCTTGTCCACAACGGGCGTAAGAAGAGACACAGTATAGGTTAAAATGTTTATTTCAACATACGTGCTCTAAGATACAGTACACGTGTCAGTACTTTCAGCATAATGCATAAGAATAATATAATCAGCATAGTTACAACTCCATAGAATACTAACGGGGAAAGCATTTCATAAAGCAGTGGCTATAGGGCTAAATGACCTTACCACCCTCCCCGTTCTAGTAGCTAGTGTAGTTTAAAAATAGAAGACCTCTGGGCTTTGACTAGCGAACCCCCATACCCCAGTCTCTAGATGCAAAGACTACATCAGCAGATTATCACAGCTCTTCTCCCTGGAAAGGTTTTTCTCCAAGTCCCTCTCAAGAGGGAAAAACGCAATAGTAAAAGCCCACCAATTTCCCCATGGCAGCTGTACATAGTGTTATGTCTAGGTGCGAGGGACTGGCCATATCAGCAAGAACCAGGGACGTTGTTTTTCGACCTTGTAACTGTTGTTCAGACTGAGCCCAAAGGGAACAGGAGAAAAGGTGAGAAACAGAAAATGCAGACAGTTGTAAAATAACTTGGCAGGAGCAGTGGGCGACAGAACAACTGCTAAGAGTAACGTGCGCAAAAGTCATCATGGCAGCCAGGCCTATGCCAACGTATCCAGGCAGGCCAGGAGGCCACAAACCACAAGACACTCCCTATGGATTGCAGCACTGGCTGTGCCACCCTGGGTGGGACATGAGTGAAACGAAACTCCCAGCTGCCGTTTGCAAGCTGAAAGAGCAGTTTAATTGTTGGCCCGACGTTGCATTTAAAGCAATGCAAAGCCAGACTTCCACCTGGTATATATGTAAGTCACCCCTAAGGCAGGGTACAACATATTTAATGGGCAGGGCATATATTTTTCATGTTCTAATAGCAGAATCGGTAAACTGTCATTTTTACTATGGAAAGACTTAATTGGGCAATTGGCGAGTGCAGAGTTACACACTGACCCATCAGCTGTGCTAACTCTGGAACGATTCGACCAAAGTGGGTCATCCAAGGTATCGGACAACTCGTTACATGAAGCCTGACTTGTTTCTCCGGTCAAAATTAATGTAACAAGTTGCAGTGGGCATACTGGTTGCACTCCGGGTCCTGTAGCTGAGCCCGCTTTCTACCCTCCTGTGGGGATGTGCTAACTACTTCCAGGAAAGGGGACAGTAGGGGCCTGCTCTGGAAGGAGGCGTCACCTCCCCACTGTAGGAAGCCACACAGGTGTTGGCCCAAAAGGCGAGCTTCAGAGGAGAAGCCACATTTGAAGGGAAAATTAGTAGCACTTTCTGCTCCATTCTTCAGGCAGACAGACTAGCACTTTGGACAGGAGGGGGGAAACCAGTTGCCAAACTGGTTTTCCAGGAGAGTGTAGCCACACCTCTGGTAGGGCAAGGGAGCTCCACACACCGGAAGAGAGATACTGCTATATTTGAAGTGGGCAGAATTGTGCATCCTGGGATGCCTAGATGCCACCCTCGCAGGAAGTGATAATCCGGCGGGAGGGAACCTGGTAGCCCATTGGCTACCAACTGCATCCTGCCCTGGGGGCATTTTCTAAGAATAAGTGGGGCACCCCTAGCACCCCGAATGCAGATCTCGACTGGAAGAGAGACCAAAGAAGGACTGCCCTGATTCACCGTGGAATCAGCAAAGAGAGGCTGAACCAGCGTTAACTGAACCTGGTGGCTAGCCAAGGAGAGGGACTGTGCCTGCTGTGTCCTGCTCGAGGAGAAGCAGTCTCCAGGGCCCAGTCAGAGGAAAAAGACTCCAAGGGTCAGTGAGCTGGCCTCCTGTTCACAGCTCAAGGACACAACAGCTGAGTAGCCTGCTGGGACAAGTTGGTAGCCCAAAGTCTTCAACCCACCGCGAACTGCTGCCCTGCAGCACCAGAGACCAAGACCCGATGTGCAAAGTTGCCCCTGAGTTCGCTGAGCCCTCTCCAGCTGCTGTGGCCCCTCCCCCTGCCGACTCCTGCTCCCGCCTCCCAGCTGCGCTTCCCTCCCCCTTCCCAATTTAATGGCGGCTGCTGCCCGCGTGCCAAAGCCAAGCCAGTCTGCCCCCGTCTGTGACCCGACTGCAACCAGCACCAGGGATCCTGGATCTCCGACCACCCACCGCTACGACTCAGCTGCCCTCCTCGCACTCAACCCCGGAAGGAACAACAACTGCCAGCTGTCCACGCCGAACACCACCCATGGCCAGTTCTGCTGTCACTGCCGCCAAACCTTCACCACCCTCTGCAGCCCCACGGCCTACAGGCCTCCCGGACCTCGAACCACATTCACCACTACCATCGCCGACCTCCTCGCGCCCCACGCTATCTCCTCCATGGACTAAATACTTATTGGAGACCTCAACTTCCACCTCGACAACCTCAGCAGCCCCAACTCCGCCACCCTCCTGGACAACCTCGCCAACCTTGGACTGAAACAACTCGTCACCACCCCCACCCACAAGGCAGGACACAACCTCGACCCCATCTTCGCTGGAGGTAACAACATCCACACCACTCAACCGGCCTGGACGGACCACCATTGCATACACTTCCACATTGTCAAAACAACCACCCCCAAACCTGCACCCTGCCCCAGCAAAGGAACTGGAGCAAGGTCACCGAGGAGTAGCTCAACTCCACCTTCAACCGCGATGCCCCGTCCACCTGGACCGACGCCAACCTTGCAGCCAAAGAACTTCAGATGGCTCACCAACTGCAAGACGAGCTCGCGCCCCTGCGTAACCCCGACAGACAACGCCCCAGAAAGGCCACCTGGTTCACCGCCGACCTCCAAGAATCCAGACACGCCTGCAGACGTCTTGAGAAGATCTGGAGAAACCGCAAATCCTCGGAGGACCACACCACCTACAAGAACGCCATGACAGAATACCACCAGCTCATCAGATCCACCAAAAGGACTTTCATCCAGAACAAGACCTGCGCCAACTCCAGCAACTCAAAGGCACTCTTCAGCATCATCCAGAAATTCACCAAACCCTCCAGCGAAACCACGGACCTCACCCTCTCCCAGGACCTTTGCAACAAGCTTGGCTCCTACTTCCATCTGAAAATCAAGGTCCTCTACGACAATTTAAATGACCAGACAACTGACTCCGAAACCACCCCCCTCCTCCAACAACGCCAGTCAGCCCACCATTTCCTCCTGGACCTCAGTCACCATTGAAGACACCGCATCGACCATGAAAGGCATCCACTCGGGCCCCCACGGACCCCTGGCCCCTGCACATCTTCCACAGAGCCATCGCACCGGAACTACGACGCACCATCAACGCCACCTTCGAAACTGGCACTTTCCCCGACTGGAAACGCGCAGAAGTCAGGCACCCACTCAAGAAGCCCTCAGCAGACCCTACAGACCTCAAGAACTACCGACCCATCTCCCTCCTCCCCTTCGCAGCCATAGTCACCGAAAAGACCGTCAACGCCCAAGTAACGAAATTCATCGAAAATAACTCCATCCTTGACCCCTCCCAATCCAGGTTCCGAAGCAACCACAGCACTGAGACCGCTCTACTCACCGCTACAGACGACATCCGCACCCTCCTCGACCAAGGACACACCGCGGCCCTGATCCTACTCGACCTCTCTGCAGCTTTCGACACCATCTCCCACCGCACACTCACCGCCAGACTCCACGAAGCCGGCATACGGGGAACCGCCCTCGACTGGCTCCGCTCCTTCCTCACTGCCCGAACCCAAAGAATCAGACTTCTATCCTTCCTCTCCGAACCCACAGAGATCAACTGCGGAGTACCCCAAGGATCATCGCTCAGCCCCATGCTCTTCAACATCTACATGCCCCCCGCCGCCATCGTCGGACACCACAGACTCAGCATAGTATCCTATGCCGACGATCCCCAGCTCATCCTCTCCTTCACCAAGGACCCCATCACCACCAGACAACTTCCAGGAAGGAATGAAGGACGTCACATCCTGGATGAGCAGCAGCTGCTTGAAGCTCAACTTGGAGAAGACAAAGGTCCTCGGACCCTCCCCCTCAGCATGGGACAACACCTGGTGGCCCACCGCCCTCTGTAGCCCTGCCACCCCGACGGACCACCGGAACCTCCGCATCGTACTCGACTTCTCCCTCTCCATGACCCGACAGGTCAATGCCGTCACCTCCACCTGCTTCAACACCCTCTGCATACTCCGGAAGACCTTCAAATGGATCCCTCCCCCCATCAAGGAAGACCATCACCCACGCACTTATAACCAGCAGACTGGACTATGAAAACGCCCTCTACGCCGGGATCAACAAGTCTCTGCTCCGCAAACTCCAGACCACACAGAACACCGCAGCCAGACTCGTCCTCGGCATCCCTCAACACGAACACATCACCCCACACCTGCGAAACCTCCACTGGCTCCCAGTTGGGAAGAGGGTAACCTTCAAGATACTCAACCACGCCTACAAATGCCTCCACAACACAGGACCCCAATATCTCAACAATAGAATCTCCTTCCATGTGCCCAAGAGAAACCTCCGCTCTGCCGACCTCACCCTCACCGAACCCCCGCGCATCCGCAGAGCCAGAACTGGTGGAAGAACCTTCTCCTACATCGTGGCCAAGACCTGGAACAAGCTCCCAATCGACAACAGACACGCCCCCACCCTGCATGTCTTCAGGAAGACCCACAAGATCTGGCTCTTCGACTGACCCGAGCTGCTAAACCCCCCCCCCCCGAGCGCCTTGAGACCCTCACAGGTGAGTAGCGTGTTTAAAATCCCCTGATTGATTGAGGTCCCTGCAGGGAGAGCCTGATAGCACAGGACGTAGAGGAAAGAGCCATAGCCTTGGCTTAAAGAAGATTGGTCCTGGAATAGTGGAGTTAGACCCCAAAGAAGATGGTGGCAGCAGCAGAATGGTAACTAGAGTGGTTGACAGGAGTGCATCCAGTTATGTCATCTCACTGAGCGCATCGCCACCCATGTCCTTGCTACTCAAAATGTTCTACTCTTCAGTGACTTTAACTATCATTTTGATGACCCTTTGGACTCGGATACATCCCAGCTGTTAGCTGACTTGGAGGTCTTGGGCCTTTACCAAAACAATTCAGGCCCCACCCACTCAGCTGGCCACACCCTGGACGTGATCTTCACAAATTCGAATGATTTACTGTGCAAACCACCCCTCCCCCTAAAATGAACTGATCATGCCTTGATTCGATTCCAGATTGCCAACTCTAGAAAACCAGACTTGAGACAACATGGCAACAAAGGTGCCACTAGACATTGACACTGCGTCTCTCCTAA
The DNA here is from genome assembly GCA_963921515.1 of Calotriton arnoldi. Taxonomy (NCBI): domain Eukaryota; kingdom Metazoa; phylum Chordata; class Amphibia; order Caudata; family Salamandridae; genus Calotriton; species Calotriton arnoldi. The sequence goes on from CAWUFW010003400.1 coordinate 851,399, forward strand.
TTCCTTCTCTGACTCTTTTATATCCCCCACCATCAGGCAAGTTCCTGAAGTCAACCAAAAGGCAGATTTTCTCAATGCTATGAATTTTGCCTTGGACAACACTGCGCCACCAAGAAAGTAGGCTAACTCTTTGAGCTGAAAGCCAGGAAAGCGCTTTGCAAAAAGGTATAGAGACACTGGCGTCGTTACTATGATTTAGATTACAAAGCTGCCTTTAAAGAGACATCTCTGTAGATCACCTCAACATTAAAAAGACCCACCCAAAAAATGCATCTGTGACCAAATTGATCTAGCAGATAACTCCTCAAAGGAATTGTTTAAAATCCTCAAAGAATTCACTCGCCCTTCTGCCTGCACACAGCCATTCCAGGCAACACAAGAATTATGCGACTCCCTTTCAGATTATTTTTTTACAACAAGACCTAACGGTTCTACCAAACCTTTGCCAACAAGTCACTCCAATCCACGGAAGAATTAACCATCATTCCCTCTTCGAGCTCCAGGGGTTGCAGGTTGGACAATTTCCAAACCTTTACTCTGGAACAAGTCCAACTAGGGCTCGAAGGGGTGAAATCTGGTTTGTCCGAGGACCCCTGCCCTCCTAGGATTGTAGCTCTACTGGCAAAACAAATTGCTACTACAGTTTGATCATTATTTAACCTAGTCTTCAAGTTGGGGAAAAATACCTTTAGACTGGAAATGGGCACAGATAATTCCTATCCAATAGAAGAACAACTTGGACCCACGTATTCTCTCAAACTACAGACCCGTTTTTGCTACTTCTGTGTCTGGGCAAGCTGCTGGAAAGTTTAATCAACAAACAACTGACTATCTCAAAGTGAATATGATCTTGGATCCTTCGCAATCAGGTTTTAGAGCAGAGCATAGCATCAAATCGGCATTGATGGCTGTAACGGACATCATCAGGTGCTTGCTGACATGCCTACTATGCTCATGCTCTTAGACCTATCTGCAGCATTTGATATGGTGTCCCATGTTAAACTACTCCAAAGACTTCATAATGTTGGAATTGAAGGGACTGCTCCGCCTGGTTCCAGGATTTTCTGAAAGAGAGTGCAGAGCATCTCCCTGGGAGCCTTCCAAGCCAAGCCCAGGTGGGTCGATAAAGGGGTCACTCAAGGGTCATGTCTGAGCTCCACGTTATTTAACATCTGTGTGGCACCCTTCGCTAATGTCATCAGAGCATATGGGTTTGAGATCCTGTCATAGTCGGACGATACTTAGCTGGTCTTGTCCTTTGACGACGATTTTGACAGTGAAGTGTTGCTTCTTGGACTGCATGAAGGCGATTGTCAAGTGGATGTCTGATAACTTCTTACAGCTGAACCCAGGGAAAGCAGAGATTACACTGTTTGGGAAAGCATAAACCTTGTGGACTTCCGATTGGTAGCCACCAGAGCTAGGCATGGCCCCTGTCCCTAGCAAGGTAGTAAAAAACCTAGGAATCAAGTTAGATGAGGAACTTAATATGAAAGACCAAGTCCCCATCTACAACGGGTACTTGTTTCTTTATGCTGCGCCTATTGAAGAAAGTATTTTCATTTCTCCCCTTATTTGCTATAAAGACCATGGTACATGCTCTAGTTGTGAGTTGGCTGGATTACGGCAACGCGCTACTGTCCTCTGCCAATGAGTCTCTATTATCAAAACTGCAGGTCATGCAAAAAAACTGCAGCTCGGTTAATTAGTAATCAACCACCTAGTTCAGCTTTTGCTCCCCCTCTAAAAACCCTTCACTGGCTGCCAGTAAAGAACAGGATAATATTCAAAATGTGCTGCCTAACCTATAAAGCCCTGCCGGGCAAGAGTCCCGAGTATCTCTATCAAAGGCTCAAACGATATCACCCTGCTAGGAACTTGCGTTCCAGCAAGAAGGAACTACTGTCTGTCCCCTGTATCCGACGATCGAGATGGGGTGGAAGATCCTTTTCCTATCTGGCTCCTACCCTTTGTAACAAACTGCCATTTCATGTCATAACCTGTCCTGACTAAAATAAATTTAGGAAAGCGCTAAAAACTGCTGTTTTAACTCCGTACCTAGCCTGCTGTATTGATTGTGCGACGAGATACCCCTGTGGGGGTGATTCGTGCACGTTATCAAATTATTTCATTCAGTCATGTCCAGGGGAATGACCTAGACAAGCGGCTGGCCTCATAGGAGAGGTCTTGCAAGATGCAAAAGGTGGGTACACAACACTGGGGGACACTACTCTGTCATTTAGTGCCAGTAGATGGTAGGGATAGACTACTTACCCTTGAGGATAAGGTAGCAGAATCCTAACCACACATGGAGGCAGCATTGTCGAGTTGTTTGGTCTCACCCCTGAAGATTATAGACCGAAACTTAGTACAACACAAAAGGGGGCAACACAAACATTGGTGGACTTTGACACTTGAGTTAAGGCACTAGATGGTTGTATTAAAGGCAACAAAGTAGACACGTTTGAAGGGCTCTACAATTTGGTTGTTAAGGAGCACATTTTGATAAATTGTCAATCGGAGAAGTTGGCCCGGCATCTGGTGGACTCTAAGCTGTCTAGCCTCAGGGACCTGAGCAAGACAGTTTGAGTGGGTTTGTACCAGGGTCCCCAAAAAGTTCCTGGGGGGTGCCCAGAAGAAAGGTGGTCAGACTCCCTTCAGGGGGACAAGGGGGTAAGGATAAAAGTAAAGATAGCTCTAAAGAAACCATAAAAAATGCCAAAGGAGAGGAGCCCTGAGCCACATCCCACTTAAAGGAAACGGGGTGTATCGGGGAAAGAAGTTTGACCCCTTGAAGGCTATGGTGGGCTTTGAGTGCAGTTTTCCAGGATATAAGAGGGGAGATGTTGTGTGCACAAAAAAAGCACCCACCGGTGACCAGTCCAAGGGTGCAGCCAGTGTAGGTATGGGGTTGGAGATTGCTCCTAGGGATCCCAAAGTATACACAGAGGCCACCCTGGGGGAGGGAACATTGAGCCTTTGGCTCACTGGCCTCCAATTATGGAGAAATACCAACAGTGGCCAACAATCAGTGGAGTGGAGGCGAAGGCTTTGAGGGATACAGGTGCCAGCGTGACCATGGTTATGGCTAAACTGGTTTCCCCAGACCAGATCCTACCAGAGGAGTTGAATGAGATTGTCAACACTGACAATGTCACAAAGTCACATGCTGTGGTTGGCTTTGAGTGGGGAGGAGTTACTGGCCTAAAGAAGGTAGCGGTGTTTCCTACCATACCTGGAAAGTGCTTAGTGGAGAATGATCTGGAAACCTCTGCTTGGGCGGAGGTAAAGAGGAGGACCCATGCAGCCATGCTGGGTCTACCTGAGTGGGTGTGTGCTACTACAAGAACACAGAAGGCCCTGAAGGAGAGTCCGGGGATCCTGGAGCTTGAGACTATGGACCAGGGCCCCAAAGCCAAGAAGGGAGGAGGAGGAGGGCTGGCCCGCAGCCCCCAAAGGTCCACAGGCCCAGGAGGAGTCCAACCCACATGCGGAAGGCCTGGTGCCAGCAAAAGACACTGCTCCTGGAAACATGCCAGAGCTGCAGAACTTTATGGCGAAGGGGGGTCCCTCTAGGGAGGACCTGAGTAATGGACAAAGGACCTTCCCCACGCTAGAGGACCTGCAACAGTGAGCTGCCAAACAGGAACAAGTGGATACCAGTGGTACCCATAAACTATACTGGGAGGAGGGGATCCTGTACAGCGAGCCAAGGGACCCCAAACCAGGAGCATCTAAGATTTGTGGTCCCACAGCAGAACCAGGAGTTCCTCCTTAACCTGGCCCATGATATCCCCTTAGCTGGGCACCTGGGGTAGACCAAGACCTGGGAGAGGCTGGTCAATCACTTTTATTGGTCCCAGGTGTCTGAGACGGTCAAGGAGTTTTGTTGCTGCTGCCCCAACTTCCAAGTCAGTGGCAAGGCGGGGGGGAAACCACAGGTGCCCCTGATACCACTACATGTGGTTGGGACTTCCTTTGAGAGGATGGGGATTGACCTTGTTGGCCCCCTAGACCCTCCAACTGCCTCGGAGAATAGATTATCTTGGTGGAAGTGGACCATGCCAACAGATACTCTGAAGCTATTCCCCTTAGGACAGGCACTGTGCCTGCAGTGGCTAGAGCGCTCCTTGGAATCTTCACAAGGGCTGGGTTACCTAAGGAGGTGATCTTAGATAGAGGCATGCATTTCATGTCTGCCTATCTGAAAGCTATGTGGGATACATATGGTGGGAATTATAAGTTCACCATCACCTACTGTCCCCAAGGGAATGGCCTAGTTGAAAAATTCAACAAGATCCTAAAAAGCATGATCCTGGGGTTGCCTGAGAAACTCAGGAGGAGATGGGATGTCCTTCTCCCTTGCCTACTATTCGCCTACAGGAAGGTCCCCCAAAAAGGAGTTGGCTTTATTTCCTTTGAGTTATTCTTTGGACACCCTGTAAGGGGTCATCTAAGCTTGGTTAGTGAGGGTTGGGAGAGTCCCCTTAAGGAACCCAAGCAGGACAATGGTAGCTATGTGCTTGGCCTTCGCTCCAGGATGGCTGAGTATATAAAGGAGGCGAATAAGAATTTGGAGGCCAGCCGGAAGCTTGTGAATCACTGATATGACCAGAAGTCCTCTATGGTTGAATACCATCCAGGACAGTTGGTGTGGGTTTTGGAGCCTGTGACACCCATGGCACTCCAGGACAAGTGGACTGGGTAATACCCCACCATAGAGAAAAAGAGGGAAGACGCCTACTTGCTGGACTTGGGTATACCTAGGAGCTCTCACAAGGTCATCCATATAAACAGGCTCACATTGCACCGTGACAGGGCAGACCTCACCATGTTGATGGTGACAGATGATGGAGAGGAAGAAGAGAGTGAACCTCTCCCTGACCTCTTAACATCCAATGCCCAAGGTGGAAGTGTGGAAGGAGTATTGCTCTTCTCCACCTTAGTAACGGACAGCAGTCCCTATGTTGCTGTTCTGTTGAGGCAGTTTTCTAGACTGTTCTCCTTGACCCCCACGTCTGACAACATGGTGTACCCATGATGTGGACATTGGTAACTGCTTACCTGTTAAAAGCAATATATACAGGTTGACTGACCAGGTCAAGGCCAGAGTCAAGGCTGAGGTTGCTAAGATGGGGGTGATGAGCCCTCCAGTAGTCACTGGGCCAGCCCAGTGGTAAGGGTGCCCAATACCAAAAGTGGGAAACCTGAGATGAGGTTCTGTGTGGACTAGAGGGGTCTTAATGTAGTCACTAAGAATGATGCCCATCCCATACAAAGAGTTGATGAGCTCATTGATCAGGTGGGGGCATCCAAATATATGAGTACCTTTGACCTGACATCAGGTTATTGGTGGATAGCCCTCACCACAGGAGCTAAAGGGAGGTCTGGTTTTTTTCTACACCTAAAGGCCACTTTCAGTTCAAAGTGGTGCCCTTTGTGTTGATAAATGCACCTGCCACCCTCCAGAGGTTGGTGAACCGACTTCTTTCATGCCTGGAGGGTTTTAGTGCAACTTATTGTAATGATATAGCTGTATTGAGCTCCAACCTAGGAGGATCATGTGGTCCATCGCAAGGAAGTGTTTCAGGCCCTGCAGCAGGGAGGCCTGGCTGTCAAGGCTAATAAGTGCCAGATAGGGCGAGGCTCAGTTATGTACTTGGGCCATAAAGTTGAAGGCCATATACATCCTCTCCAGCCTAAGAACTAGACAATCATGGCCTGGGAGCTCCTAAGACCCAGACTCAAGTCAGGGCCTTTCTTGCCCTGACTGGGTACTACAAGAGGTTTGTGAGGGGGTTATGGTATCTTAGTGGCACCACTAACTGACCCGACCTCCAAGAAACAGCCCGGAAAATCTATCCGGACTGAGCAGTGTCAAAGGGCTTTTAACAGCCTAAAGGAAGCTCTGTACTCAGTACCTGCCCTGAAGACACCTGACTTCAGTAAGGAACTCACTGTTCAGACAGATGCCTGTGAACATGGGATTGGGCAGTGTTGTCACAAGTGAATGATTTGGGCGCGGATGATCTAGTCTACTTCAAAGCTGCTCTCTGGAGAGAAATCACCTGCTAATGAAATGCCATTGAGAGGGAAACCTTTGCTCATGTTTGGTCCCTGAAGAAGATGACACTCTACCTGTTTGAAACTCAATTCAGAGTTCAAACCGACCACAGGTCTCTTAGATGGCTGATGCAGATGAGGAGAGAAACCCAAGTTGTTAGTGTGGTCCATTTCTTTACTGGTTATGGACTTCACAGTGGAACACAGACCTGGGACAGACCATGCCGGTGCAGATGGCTTTTCCAGATGTTTCCACTTAGATGATGAAAACCACCAGGACAACGGTTAGTTGCTCATAACCTTTTGTCTGGGGGGTGGACAGACATGCAAATAAATGCCTCCTTTTTGGTATGGTCACCCCTACGTTTTTGAGCTGATGCTGGTTTTTCGGCTCAGAGGGCACTTAGGCCTGCTAACCATACCTCTGTGCATGTGCCCTTACCTTTAAACTGATGTGTTGGATTGGCTTTTACCCAGTTGGCTTAGCTAGCTTATCTGTAAGTCCATAGTAAATGTCTTTGGGTGGGACATGAGTAAAACAAGACTCCCAGCCCTCCATTTGCATGCTGGAAGAGCAGTTTAACTGCTAGCCCGACTTTACCATTTATAGCAGTGGCAAAGCCAGACTTCCCCCTGGTGGATTGGTAAGTCACTCCTAAGGCAGGGTGCAACATACCCCATGGGCAGGTAATGTATTTTACATGTTCTGATAGTAAAATCGGTAAGCTGTCATTTTTATTATGGAAAAGCTTGGTCGCCCAATTGGCGAGTGCAGTTACACGCTGACCTCTCAGCTGTGCCAAATGTGGAACGGTGTGACCAAAGCGGGTCATCCAAGGTATCAAACAACTTGTTACATTAAGCAGAACTTGATTCTCAGGTTCAAACTAATGTAAAAAGTTGCAGTGCGCAACTTTAGCAAAGTTGCCACTTTGTTGCCTTCAGTCCTGTGTGCCCTTACTGGTTTCACGCGGGGTCCTGTCCTTTAGGCGAGATGGCTTTCTGCCCTCCTTGGGAGATGTGTGAAAGACTCCCAGGAGAAGATACAATAGTGGCCTGCTCTGGAAGGAGGTTTCTCCTCCCTCCTGCAGGAAGCCACATGGGTGTTTGCCCAAAAGGCAAGTTTCAAGGGAGAAGCTGCCTTTGAAGGGCAAATGGGTAATATTTGGCAGAGGGGCTGTTCCATTGTTCGGGCACAGGCTGTCACTTTGGACAGGAGAGGGGGAACCAGTTGCCAAACTGATTTTCCAGGGGTGTGTAGCCCCCTGGGTAGCCACACCACTCGGTTGGACTAGGAAGCTCCACATTCCTTGAGAAGGGTCCTGCCATATTGGAAGTGGGCAGAATGGTGCATCTGGGGATGCCAGATGTCGCACTTTGCAGGAAGTGGTCATCAGGTGGGAGAAAACCTGGTAGCCCATTGTTTACCAACTGCATCCTGCCTCTGAGCATAAGTAGGACACCCTTGGTTCCCTGAACTCCGATCTCGACTGGACTGGAAGGGCGACTGCCCTGCTGCACTGTGGAACCAGCAAAGAGAGACTGAACAGGCATGAACTGCACCTGCTGAACCTGATGGCTAGCAAAGGAGAGTGCCTGTGCCTGCTGTATCTTGCTCGAGGAGAAGCTATCTCAAGAGCCCAGCCAAAGCTAAGAGACTTCAAGGGTCAGTGACCTGGCCTCCTGTTCACAGCTCAGGGACACAACAGCTGAGAAGCCTGCTGGGGCAAGTTGGTAGCCAAAGTCTTCAACCCTCTGCCAACTTCTGTCGTGGAGCACCAGGGACCAAGACCAGATGCACAAAGTTGCAACCGAGTTTGCTAAGCCCTGGTGTGTCATTGAGGTGCAGCTGGGACCCCCAGAGGACGAGTTATCGGCCCAGGAAGGATTGGCCTTTGACCGTGATACTGGGCGACCTGTAATCCAGTGTAAATTAGACTTCTGCCTGCACCCAGAGAACTTGAGGGATGTCGAACATGTGACCAGGACCGCCTCACACCCTTCGTGGACCGAGGCATAGCTTCAGCAAGACCATCGCATCCACAGCATCCTTTGAGCATCTTCAGCATCCTTTATCCCTTGCATCATGACCACTTCCATAGGAAAGCCCTGCAATGGATAAAAGTGCTTGGAACTGACTGAGCACTGCTTTGACCTACTACTGGAGTTGCTCGCCTAAAGTGACTCGGTGACCGCATTCCAGCTAGCCCAAACTTTTTGGTGAAAAGGTTTCTAAGTGTCAAATTTGTTGAATTCACCAGTGCTTTCTCATGGTTGAGTGAAATGATCAGATTTAGTATACCTTGTAAATTCTATACCTCCAGAAACCTCCAGTTGGTCTTTTTTGTTGTGGTGTCTAAAAATACGGTCTTTTTTTCTAAATTGGTGTCAGATTTCTTTGGTGTCTTGTCGATTTCTTGTTCAGTTGTTTTGGTGCTGTTTAAATGCTTTACACTTGTTTCCTGGCTGCTCAGAGCCACAGCTACCCAGGGGTGAGCTGAAGGTTTGACAAACGAAACCTAAGGGACCTAAAGGTGTTTGATAAGTATTACACTGTAAGGTCGCACAACCACACCATATAATACACCCCATTTCCTCAGAAACCTCATGTAAAGTATTTTTGAAGACTATGGTTAGGGAAGACTCCTTTTTAATTGGCAGGCAGTTAGTTAATAAAGACCCAGAATAGCTTTTATACATTGCTTTTGGGCAGCCATAGAAGATAAATATATATGAAAGAGACAGTTAGTTATAGATTCCTTACCTTAGAATTACCCCCCAGGCGTCAGACTGGATCCGGAGAATTTTTTTCTCTTAGCAGTACCCCTGCACGTCGGAAGGTGGCGTCTGTCGACTCCGCGTCCATCGTCGGCGTCGTGGTCGCCGGGATGACGTTGCAGTGCCTACTTAGACGCCGCCCCTGCGCGATGACGTCAGTTCTTTCTTTTTCTGCACCAGCCTATGGTAGATCCGGAGAGAGCTTATCCCTTTAGTCACTTTTTGACTAAGCTTTTTTAGACTTTTGTCGACTTCTTTTTTCGAGTCATTGGCTCCTGGTGCGCAAGGGATGTCCCATTGTCAGACCGGCTTTAAGCCCTGCGAGGTCTGTCACAAACTGATGTCTGTGACTGACCCGCACCTCATGTGCCTTTGTTGTCTGGAGCACGACCACGACCCGAAGTCGTGCTCCGACTGCCGGGCCATGAATCTGAAGTCTTTGCGGGAGCGGTCCCGAAAGCTTTTGGAAAGCTTTTGGAGACTTGGCAGTCTGCTCCGCATCGCTCTCGGTCTCGCTCGAGGGGAAGGCCTCGAGACCGTTCGTGTAGCCACCACACCTCGTCCAAGTCTTCGCACTCCCCGGGTAAGTCGAAGCACCGTCGCTCTTCACCTTCTCCCTGTTGGTCGGCTGACGCGACGCAGGATCCGGAGTGTCATCGCTCTAAGGATCCATCTCCGGTGCTTGATTCAGGGACAACTCCGCTCCTCCCCCCCATTTCCGGGAGCCGGGGCGTCCCAGCTTCATATGTTCTATGAAGCCCTGCATCGCATCTATGGGCAGCCCAACTCCGCTGGCGCCCCTTCGGACCCCGCGGAGGGGCCTGGGCCTATGACACCCCAGGCTTGGATCCGGATTGACGCCGGTTGACCTTCCCCGGCGCCGATCCCGGGGACGACGACCCCGGTGTCGGCAGTGCCCCGGCCGTTGCAGTCCCCATCCTCATCCCCAAAATGGACCCAGAGCCTGACCGATGTCAGCCGACGTTGAATCCGATGCCGGAGGGTACTTTTGTTGCCATGTTCATCCCAGGTGTTCTCTATCGCCCTGAAGGTGGTGATGAGGACTGGGAGGGGTCGCTGGACCCTTTGGCAGAACAGCTGGAAGAACCGGGCTGGAGAGAGGAATTGGGTGACGCCAGTGGTCTCGACACTTCACCAGACCTTGGCATTCTTTCTCCCCCTACCATGGCTACGGAGGAGGGAGCATCCTATGCTGTGGTGGTGCGTAGGGCAGCCGAGGCCTTGTGCCTGGAGCTCCTTACAGTGGCAGTCAGGACTAATCTCCTGACTGAGGTGCTTCAGCCTGCGGCAACATCTTCAGAACCCCTCTTGCACTTCAACGAAGCCCTCACAGACGTCCTTCTGGGCACTTGGTCCAAGCCCAGCACAGGGCCTCCTGTGGAACGGACGATTGCCCGCCGCCACCGCCCGGCTCCGGGCGATCCCATTTTCCTCACCCAACACCCTTCCCCTGAGAGCTTGGTGGTCATAGCTTCTTCTTCCAAGGGCACATTCCCTTCTGCTCCTCCAGACAGGGAATCCAAGAAGCTGGATCATCTTGGGAAGCGCATGTTCTCTTCCTCAAGCTTGGCTCTTTGGTCCGTGAATACCGCGTGCCTCTTGGGCCAATACTCCATACAGTCTAGGATATGGTTGCGCAAGTGCTGCTTCAGTGCCCAGAAGAGTCCCGGGCTGTTCTCTCACAGGCTGTGGCAGATGGGAGAGACACCGCAAAATTCACGATTCGCTGTGGACTGGATACCACCGACTCACTGGGCAGAACAATTGCCACGTCGGTAGCCCTTCGGCGCTACGCCTGGTTGAGGACTTCTGGCTTTTCGGGGGCTGTCCAAGCCACTCTGCTTGACATGCCCTTCGATGCCTGTCGCCTTTTTGGTGACAAGGCAGAGTCGGTGCTGGAGCGCTTTAAGGATTTTCGAGCTACAGCCAGGTCCTTAGGCCTCGCGCCCCCCACCCCGCCTGCAGCAGCCTCCAAACCCTCCTAGTCTGACTTTTCAGGGCAATCAGCGGCCAGTGGGAGGCAGGATTCACCATCACGTCAGACAGGTGGGTTTTGCAGATAGTCCGAAGCGGCTACTCCCTCCCCTTCGAGACTACCCCTTCCTCCATGCCACCGTCTTTCGATCTCATGTCGGAGGATCATTTGGTGCTTCTCCACCAGGAAGTTTCAGCTCTCTTGGCCAAGGGAGCTATCGAAAGGGTCCCTGCACCAGAAGTAGGTCGTGGTTGCTATTCCCGCTACTTTCTGGTGCCCAAGAAAGAAAAAGGCATGCGTCCCATTCTAGACCTCAGGGCCCTCAACTGCTTCCCCCAGAAGGAGAAGTTCAAAATGCTCATGTTGGCTCAGGTCCTGTCTGCCCTGGAGACTGGATGGTGGCGTTGGACATGCAGGACGCCTATTTCCATATTCCCGTCCTGCCAGCCCACAGACGCTACCTACGGTTTACGGTAGGCCACGAGCATTTTCAGTTCACTGTGCTCCCCTTCGGCCTTACCAGCGTCCCTCGGGTGTTCAGGAAAGTGATGGCAGCGGTCGCAGCTCATCTGCGTGGATCAGGGGTTCCAGGCTTTCCTTATCTCGACGACTGGCTGTTGAAGGCGGGCTCGCCCCAGGCTGTCATCTCCCACCTCCAGACTACGGCGGACCTCCTGCATCCACTGGGATTCACTATCAACGTGCCAAAGTCACACCTGACTCCCTCTCAGTCACTCCTTTTCATCAGGGCTGTTCTGGACATAGTGCAGTTTCGGGCCTATCCTCCCAAACAGCGAGTCCGGGATATTCGGGCTATGATACCGATGTTTCAGCCTCGATTTCAGTGAGAATGACCCTGAGGCTGCTGGGCCTCATGGCCTCCTGTATCCTGCTGGTGGATCGTGCCAGGTGGCATATGCGGGCTCTTTTTTTTTTTTTTTTTTTTTGCAGAGTTTTATATAGCGCGAACTTGACCCGAATCGGGTATCAGAGCGCTTTACATAACACCGGTTATGTTAGGACACACATTCATTTTTGTTACGCACGGGGAGATTAAGTGATTTGCCCAGAATCACAGGATGTTCAGCGTCATTGCCGAGACTCGAACCCAGTTCCCCAGGTTCGAGGTCGTACGAACTAGCCGTTAGGCCAACTCCTCTCCCCTGCAGTGGGACCTGAAGTTCCAGTGGGCGCAGCATCAGGGGAATCTTTCAGACTATGTCCAGATCTCGGAGGGAACCACCACTGCGCAACAACTGCAGTGGTGGTTAACGAACCAGGATTGGGTCAGATCTTTCTCCCTTCCCCAACCCGAACTAACAGATGTGACCAATGCATCCCTCCTGGGATGGGGCGGACACCTGGGAGAAGCGGAGATCAGAGGAGTCTGGGCTCCATATCAGCTTGTTGGAGCTCTGGGCGATTCGCTTGGCACTGAAGGCATTCCCTCCCTCAAGGGGAAGGCAGTGCAGGTGTTCACAGACAACACCCCGCCATATGGTACTGCAACAAACCGGGTGGGGTCGTGGACCCTTTGTCAGGAGGCTCTTCGCCTTTGGACTTGGCTGGAACATGAGGGTATGACCCTGGTGGTTCAACACCTGGCAGGATCAGCCCTCTCTGTTTAAGTCTCCTATTGTTAATAGATTTTTTTAGGGCATTATTTACCTCTTTCCTCCATCTCCTTTCAAAATGCCATAGTGGGACTTGAATCATGTCTTGACTTACCTTATGTGTGCTCCCTTCAAGCCTCTTCACAACTGTCCGCATAGGCTCCTTACTCTGAAGACTGCCTTTCTTGTTGCCATCACCTCTGCTCGCAGAGTGAGTGAACTTCAGACTCTTTCTTCTAAGCCCCCTTTCTTCTCTGTGCATCCGGACAAAGTGGTGCTTCGGACGAGACCCTCGTTCCTTCATATAGTAGTTGTATTGCGTATTTATTTGTATTGCGTATTTATATAGCGCAAACTGTCACCCTACGGGTATCTAGGCGCTGTCACATAGCAGAGGGATTCATCAGTCTATAGTGCTTCACACGCTTAAGGAGTAGTATTGCTATTCCTGGGGAAAAGCCATGTTTTCAGATTCTTTCTGAAACCTAGCAAAGTGTCAGCTTGTCTGATCTCTTGTGGGAGTTCGTTCCATAGGCGAGAGGCCGTATTGCTAAAAGCCCTTCCTCCCATCCTGGATTTTTTAAATCTGGAGGTGTTGACCAGATTGGCGCCAGAGGATCGAAGGGATCTGGTCGGTTTGTACCAAGTAAATCTATCCTGCATAGGAAGGGGACCCGAACCATGTGCCGCTCTATACACTATGCATAGAGATTTAAAACTCACTCTGTCCTTAACAGGTAACCAGTGTAGTTCTCTTAGAGCCAGCGTAGTAGAAGCCCTACGTTGCCTTCCTAACGCCAGCTTGGCTGCCATAGACTGGACTCTCTGCAATCCCTGCAAGATATACTGCGGGGCTCCTAAATATAGGGAGTTGCAGTAGTCCAGTCTGCACAGAATGGTACTTCTTACTACCAAGGGTCTGGTTTCCTCTGGCAGTAAGGGGAGGATCTTCCGCAGTGCCTTTAGTAGGGCAAAGCAGACACTGGTTGTTTTATTGGCCTGTGATGCCATCTGGAGGTTGTCATCGATTAGGACACCTAAATTTCGGACCGTTTTAACTGGGGACAAAGATTTGTCTCCAGGGGAGAATTTAATTTCCATCGGTATCTGATGTGTCAGTTTGGCCCCACCACAGTACACCACTTCTGTTTTTTCCTTATTAAATTGCAGGGAGTTTTCCTTAAGCCAGCTAGAAGTTTGGCACATGCATTCTTGGAAGATGTCCATAGTCACTGCATCTTTCCCTTCTATGGAGAAGACTAGTTGAGTGTCGTCAGCGTAGTTAACCAGGTCAATCCCAAATGATTTTATTAGGGCAATCAGTGGGCGCAGATATATATTGAAGAGGATGGGGCTAATTGCCGAGCCTTGTGGCACCCCATGGCAGACCTGGGATTTGGGAGAGGCATATGGCAACATCGAAACCATCTGCTGTCTCTCTATAAGATATGATTGTAGCCACTTCAGTGCTCGGCCTTTCACCCCTATCCTTTCCAATCTTCCCAGCAGTACTGCATGGCTTACGGTATCGAAGGCGGCCGACATATCTAACAGTACTAGTATCGAGACGTTCCCATTGTCAGCTCGCAGACGAAGGTTATCCATTACAGTTGCCAGGGCTGTTTCTGTCCCATGACCTGGTCGGAATCCAAATTGATCCCTATCTAGAAGGTTATTCTCCTCCAGATAGCATGACAGAGACTTACTGACTAGTTTCTCCAAGACTTTTATAGGGTATGGCAGAAGTGATATAGGCCTAAAATTAGCCGGGTCCGTGGGATCAGAAGATGGTTTCTTTAGCAGGGGAGTCACCACTGCCTGCTTCCAAATTCCCGGGACCACTCCTTCCTCTAAGGATTGATTGCAGATCAATCGCAGCCGAGGAAAAAGCTCTTGCCCCCAGGTCTTCCAGATCTTGTAAGGGAGGGGGTCTAGGGGGGATCCTGAGGAAACATTTTGTGCTGACCTGTCGAAAAGCTCCATGGTAAATAGTGGAAAGCATTCTAGGGATGTTTCTGCCCACGGTTCCCCTGCAAATGAGCAGGGTGAGGTGTCTTTATCACTGATGTTATCCTGAATCAGATCTCCAACAATTTTAGCAACCTTATCTTCATAGTGAGTGGCGATCTTGTCACATAGTTGTTGTGAAGCCACCACTTTGTTGCTGATGCAAGTGGGATTAGTGAGATCCCTTGCGATCTTAAAAAGGGTTTTTGTACTGTTTGAGGCATGTATAATGGAATCAGCTATATATAGTGCCTTGGCCTTAGCAATAACCTCCTTATAGTGTGCTTGCGCGGCCCTCAGCACTAATTTGTCCACATCGAAATATGACTTCCGCCATCTCCTCTCAACCTTTCTGCACGTATTTCGCAGAAGTTTCAGTTCCTCAGTGTACCAAGGGGCTGAGGGTTTGCGCCCAACCTTAATTCTTTTTAGAGGGGCTTTTACGTCCAGAACATCTGTAATATCCTTACATAGAGTTTGGTAGTTTCTATCCACTGAATAATCAGGGAAAAAAGAGGTTTCCTTCGGCAAAAGTGGAACTGAGCTGTTTTTCGCTAATTTAGCCCAGTCCCTGCCTATCCGAAAGGCAGTTGAACTGACATTTTTTTGCCCTACTCCTTTCACATAGGACAAACTATCACTCTGCCCACCTTTTTCCCACCTCTGCACCCTTCCAAGGAGGAGGAGAGACGCCACTGTCTGGACCCAAAACGTGCGCTGTCCTTCTACCTTGACCGCACTAAAGATTTCCAGGTGGATGATCAACTCTTCGTTGTCTGTGTGGGTGCCAAGAAAGGTCGGGCTGTCCAAAAGCGTACCATCTCAAGATGGGTTGTCCTTTGTATAAAGATTTGTTACGCTTTAGCAAAAAAGGAACCTCCAGTAGGGCCGCAGGCTCATTCCACTAGAGCTACGGCAGCAACTATTGCTTTTTCACATGGAGTCCCACTTATCGACCTCTGCCAGGCGGCTACGTGGGCATCTATGCACACGTTCAACAGACATTACTGGCTGGATAGTCCAGTCCGGAGGGACGGCTATTTTGCCCTTTTTGTCCGCCAGGATTTTCTGGTGTGAACTTGGTTTACAGACCCTCCTCTGCGGTTGGTATTGCTGGGGTATCTATTCTAAGGTAAGGAATCTATAACTAACTGTCTCTTTCAGATGAACAAGTTACTTACCTTTGGTAACGATGTATCTGTAAGAGACATAGGTTAGTTATAGATTCCTTACCGCCCCACCCATCCTCCCCGCTCTGCGAACTGATTTCTAGGGATATGGACTCCCTTACAGGGCCCTAGTTGTGGCGCACCAGTGGTCAGTGTCTTTCATGGCTCTGTGCTTTTGCCGTGGATAGTCGTGTTAGAACTGACGTCAGCACGCAGGGGCGGCATCCAAGTAGGCTCCGCTATGTCATCCAGGCGACCACGACACAGACGCGGAGTTGACCGGTTCCACCTTCCGACGCGCAGGGGTACTGCTAAGAGAAAAAATTCTCTGGATTCAGTCTGACGCCTAGGGGGTAATTTGAAGGTAAGGAATCTATAACTAACCTATGTCTCTTACAGATACATCGTTACTGAAGGTAATTAACTTGTTCATTAATTCTAATGTGTCAGAACAAAAAAAGAAAATATATTGTTTTGACTTATGTATTGCCATATACTTTTATTGACAATTACTAGAATCCCATTTTAAAGACAAAAGAAAGATGTGCGTTATGCAACTGTTTAAAAGAGATTATTAAAATCTTACTTTGCATATGCACAAATGTAAATCTACTCAGAATAAAATGATTACATTTAAGTTTGAAGGAAGCTGGCATAAGAGTGATTAGAGCTGCATTCAAATATTCTATCACTGATGATTCCAATCTGGTAATCATTAAGTTAATAAAGTTCCTGAGGAACGATGATACAGCCTTAGTGAATCTTGGTAAAGAGTTTGTAACATAAATAACGAAATTGTTTAGAAGAAGCACATGTAATAATACAACACATGATGGAATCAAGTAGCTGACCAACACGGGTTTACATTCTGTAAAATAGGAGCACCCCTAGTTCCCCTCTGTCCACTGTATAAATGATTGTTTACATTTGATATTTTAATTGTCAGAGGTAATATTGAGTGTTTTTATATTTTCTGCTTCTTGGAGTGTTCCTTAAATTGGTATTGTGATACCATTTCTTACTCAAACAAAAAACTCTTATTTCTATCAAATCAGTGGCCGAAATCAACATAGTAAAGTTATTTAAAATAACAAGATTCATGCGTACAAATGTTTAAATAACACATTTATGCAACAATGGTGGCAGTAGGACCAGTCTCCTCAAACGGTACAAGAAACAAAAAAACAAAAAAAGGCAGCATCTGAATTTACAACCTGCACCACAAACCTTAGGAAGGCTTGCATATCTGGCAATAGCTTATCGCCAGGTTAAATTAATTCCCTCTTCATAGGTATTGACAACTTTTGTTACTCTATATAAGGTATTTCAATTCAAGTGGATGCTGGTATAGGCAGTGTTAGTATTCCAGCGAGTTGAGGCTGCGCTTTTCAAGGGGGTTAGGGACAGAACCAGGAAGATCACAATAAAATATTGTAAAGATTGTTGAGCATAATAGGGGAGAGAAGGATTTATGTTAAGAAGTGAGATGGGGTACTAAATTCACCTTAAGGGCAGAACACGCACAGCTAATTGTGATATCTTCATGGAGCGTGTTCTCCAGCATTTGGAGATAGACCACACAGAGGCATTGTTTTTAAGTGTTTTGAAGTGCAGTATTGTAAAGTGTGAACAGTGGAATTGCACATTGCTTTTTGTAATTCTCGTTAAGGAAAGTTCAGAGTGAGGTCGTTTGGAAAACGAAAAGAGCGAACGGATATTCCAGGAGGAGCTTCGGGAAATCATGAATGGCTAGATTTTATCTAAGTAGATGTCCGACCAGGGGAGGGAGAAGGGTGGCGGCTCATTTGAGTGGCTGGGGTTTTACACCTACCTATTGGTACTGGTGCATCCCTTCTGATATTCCTATGTGCATTAAAATTTCCTTTTTGTTGGATGGTTAAAGTTTGCTGCTATTATGTGTGTTTTTAATCAGAGCCATCTTGATTATAAATTGGTATAAAATAAGAATAGCCTACATCCTCTGCAACAAAAATTTAGGCACAAGTATCGCCACGTAAATAGGTAAAGATCAACTCCAGTTCTCAACTTTGTGCTTATGTTCTCGCCCTCCAAGCCACACGAGCAGCCGGCCGGCCTAGGAATGGAGGAAGAATAGCACTGTCCATGTAAACCAAGTGTCCATCAAACCCTCAATTGCTGCAGAAACACTGAGAGGCATTGTCATGCACTGAGTATAAAAAGACATGTCTCATCAAGTCCCAGAGTGACTTTCTGCCTGAGGTCCAAAATCACTTCTGCAGACTCCACCTGTGTAAATAAGTATCTCCCCCCACCCAAATGCATGCCTTCGTTTAGCCAGGTCCAAAGTGAGCACCAGCCTAATAAACTGCTTCTTTATCCCCTTCAG
Organism: Calotriton arnoldi; assembly: GCA_963921515.1. Lineage (NCBI taxonomy): Eukaryota > Metazoa > Chordata > Amphibia > Caudata > Salamandridae > Calotriton > Calotriton arnoldi. The sequence goes on from CAWUFW010003400.1 coordinate 869,393, forward strand.
CTGGCGTCTTTATCGCTTGTGTTGTGTGGCTGTAGTTTGAGAAGAGCAGGATTTTCCCTCCATTCATGGTTGCCACACTTCAGTTTCTGTATGCTAGCAGGAATAGTATCCTATCAGCCGTGCTGCCATCTCCATGATCACTGCCACTTTTGGTTCTGCTTCCCTCTTCTGGTTGGATGCTGCTACTCTCTAAGCACTTCAATCTATGAATGGGTCTTTTCCAGCGGTATTTCCTCTTCTTGAAGTTTAGAGGCAAAGTAGCCTTCGTATAATCATCTCACGGTATCCAAGAGGTAGATCTTGCCGGTCCTCATTAGGATTTCCAGGTACTTAACCAGTGTCTCATGGTGCACCTCTGACACAGTGGCAGTAACTCTAAATTCATGGTGAACTCTCTCTTCAGCTTCTAGATTTGCTGATTTCGCCAGATAGGGTACAGATACAACCATGTAACATCAGTTCTGCCTTGTTTCAGTGATCATCTGTTGCTAACAGGGACTCTGCATTTTTTAGGGGCTATGCTAAGGCACTTCACTTTATCATCACCCCCAAAAAACTGAAAGGCATATTTAAAGCCCCACTTCATGTGGTCCCCAAGCTATGAGTGAAATGCAGTCCCTCTATGATGCCTTGTAGCTCCAGGACATAATTAATTCCTCTGCATATGCCAACAATCTTTCAGTCATCTGTCTGATCTGGAGCTGCCTGCCTCTCCTCTCTCTTTCACGGACTGCGACAATCTGTACCTTACTAGTTGGCGCTCACTCCTCTTCTGGGTCTGTGCAGGCCTCTCTGTTCACAGCTCTTCTGTCCACCACGCTACTCCCAGTTGGAGCTTTCACTGACCTCTCAAACCTGTGGTGTTCTAATATATTCCTCGCTGGTTATGTATGTGGTATATGAGTATATGGCTTTTGTATAGTGCAAACCTAGCTGAAAGACAGAGTGCTGTACAATGTGACAGTCACCCCCAACAGTCACTAAGTGTTTGGAAGGAGTAAATGAGTTCCTAGAGAGCAGTTCTGATGGATAGATGGACTTTGTTCCAGATCCTAGGGATATAGATTGAGAAGGCTTTTACCTTGTATTTCTGGTGTGAACTTCATTGTCGCCTATCCGATGGTGTCCTGGTTGTTGGTGCGTTGAGAGTCTGAGGTGATGAACTTGTCAGCCAGAAAGGCAGGGTTGCTGGTTGTGATGGCTCTGTTGTAAACAATACAGCTGGTTTTGAAGATGGTCTAGGATTGCAAGGGGGTGCCCATTGGATTCCATCAGTGTGGGGGGGGGGTGATGTTAGATTTTTCAGACCTTTAATGAGTCATGCTGCACTGTGTCTGGGGAAGGGAGGCTCCGTGAAGTCTGGAAAGCCATGGAGTATGGCATTATCACAAACCAGATACAGGAGTATGAGTACTTGAAAGCAGTTCTGAAGCCGCTTTCTGTGAAGAATCATTTCACTTACTTTTGTAGAGGTAGCTAGTAGCAGAGTGTCTTGATTTCCTTGGCAATGTGTTTCTTGAAGGAGAAGTCCGTGTTGAGGGTGAATCTAAGTGACTTGGTGTTGGGTGAATGTTGGTGTTCAAATCAGGCCAGGGTCATATGGTTGAGGAAGGTGTGGACTTGTTAATTATTCTTGGTGAATAATAAGACATCTCCATTGGACAGCTTGAGCTTAAGGTAAGTGCTGGACATGCAGGTGTGGGATGAGGTGCAGGCGTGTTTAAGGCAGTGGATATCTAGAAAGGAAAAGACTTTCAATTGGATTGTTCATTATTAGTGTGTTTGTGAATTTTGATACTGTTACTGGTGAGGGGCTCCATGCAGAAGATGACTTTTGAGCACTGTTCCCTGTAAGGTGCGCGCGCATCTTTTTCACTACGAGCGCGCATGCCTTCTTTGGAGCGCGCACGCGCACACACAGCACATCCCCCGAGAGACAAGTGTTCATGTTAATCGCAGCGCCCTGTAGAAGCATGACGGGCGCTGCGATCAACTTGAATACTTTTTAAAAAGCACACAATCTGCCTGCAGCCACGCTCTATTAACAAAAGGCATGCAGCAAGCCCAGGGCTTTTAGTGGGCCGGGTCCTGCCGGTGCTCGGCACCTGCAGTTCTTAAAAGCAGGTGCTGAGACTGGTCCCTATCGGGCTCTTCATTTTTGCCCTCACCCTCAGGGTAAATAAGAAAATATCAACTTTGCAGCAGTGCAACTGCTCGAAGCCTTTTGGTGTAACTTCAAAGAGACTCGTTAAAGTTCTTTCACAGTCTCATCATTTCAGAACTGAATCATTTTCAATATTATATTCAAAGAAGCCGTAATTGTTGCTTATCTATCTTATGCAACTAACAGCCATTGACAAAGCCAATAGTCCTGGCTTGTTGTAGGTATAATGTTACTTGTTGTATTATTTATCCCAAAAAACGATCGCAACATCACAAAACAATCTGAGCTCCAACAGCCTTGTATTGAACCTTCAGGAGGACAGTTTCGCTAGAGCAAGGTAAGACTGCAGTTTTTGATATACTTCCAGATTCTTCTGATGACTGTCTCTGTATTGGACTTTAATCTTTACATGTCCACCAGAGATTCCTGTTCTGGTCGCCTGGGGGTGCTTCTGGGGACCTCAGGCCAACTGTTGCCAAAAGCACTGGAAGTCTCATCCGGAGTAGCATGCTTAGTTTACAGCTATTGCACCAAGCGTTTCTTGGACATTCTCCAGAAAAGTAAAGATATTGGAAGCAGTTTAAACCGACGACAATCCCATAAAAAAGGGACAGAAAATATCCGTATTAGACTCTGCTTTTTTCAGTTGAAGTAAAGGTAATTATTTTTGTTTGGTAGGCCACCACCATCTCCAAGTCATGCTTTACAAAGACTAAGGAATGGTCCATTAAAAGAATTATTGGTACAGAAATAAGTAACACATTTGAGAAGGGACGGGTTGAGATTTAAAGTAAAAACAAAGGCAAATAAACATAAATTGATTATCAGTTCTGAAGAGTGGAATGATCCCAGTTTTGCAGCGATGCTGCAATATCGGCCCCCAGTAACAAAAGCAGCAGTGCTGGAGACCGGTTTGGTTAAGCAGTAGTGCTTGACACTTTGCCCCCCGGGGGTGGGGGCCAGTCTGACAAAATTGCCAGGGTTGCTTTGGGTTCCCAGTCCGTCCCTGCTTGCCCCATAAAGCAGGCCTCTTGCATTCAAGTACCTAGGTCAGTAATCTGCACAATCAAGCGGGAACCCCAGTGTCTGAACCCCTGTCACTGCACCCACACGCGCAGGCTGCAGCGCACAGAGACCATACACTGCCGCACACAGAGGAAAAACACGAGAGGGAACATTGCTGGTGAGTAGATGGAACCCTGGCCTCCTCCACAGGAGACAGGCTTCTTCTGAGACCTGGAGATGCCCATGATACATGAAGCCTAATTGGTAGTTGTGCAAGAGATGGTTGGCATTGATCTGATCTTGGAGTTGGCATAGACTGCTTTTTCGATGATCGTGCCTATGAAAGGTAGATAAGTGATGGCTTGGTAGTTGCTGAGGTCATCTGGGCCTAGTGTGGGTTTCTTCAGGAGTGGGAAGTATTAGGCCTGACATGGAGCCTTTGAGAAGATGCTTTTAGTGATCGATTTGATGAAGGTAGTGATGACTGCTTTGATGAGCGCGAGCCACAGGACATGGCTTTGAGACAGTTGAGGATCAGAGGGCTGCTGACTCCTTGCTTTGGTTAAAACCCACGGCACGGGAGTTCTTTTGAGAGATTAGTGAGCCTGTCTCAAGATATTCCTGGTGAAGAAGTGTGGCACTATTCTCGGATCTTGAAGTGAGTGCGGTCGGCAGCGAAGAGTCTGGATGGGGCGAGATTCACCGCTGGGAGAAACCACAGCTGAAGGAGGCAGTAGGCTATGGCTAATTGGGCATAAGGGGGAGGATTGAAGCACTGCTATTAAGGGGTTTGTGAAGCGACAAGGAAGCCGGCGTAAATTCGATATCTGGACTGGTTCAGCATTAATGGGGTTGGCATCATGGCTTGGAAACTGACTGAAGTCACCAGTGGCTCTCTTGGGTAATGGTGCTGTCGCTTGTCCTCCCCCCTACTGCCAGATGGTGCTTGGATGGCTGGCTGCAAGTTTGATTCTTTCCTCAAGTAACTCCAGAGACCATATCTTAGTGTGAGCTATCACCCTGACATCGCTATAGCTAACTGCCAGGCCGACCGTAGTCCAGGACTGGGACTTTGGATTATAGAAGGGAAGTAGAAGAGAAGTATTGGGCTCTTATTTGAAGCAATATCTTGCTGCAGTATGCAAACAACATAAAACTGTGAATACCACAGGTGCTGCGATTAGTCAATCCACTCTGGTTCAGAGGCTGAAACGCAGTGTGACCCAAGCGAAACCGCCCATAACCCAAATGAATTGCAATGCGCAAAAAAGGATGGAATAAAAAGAAATCTAGCTTTTGCATCAAGAAATTTCAGTTCTATTAAGGACACGGAGGTGAGGATTATGCTTCCCTTTCTTTACTATAGAAAATACAGCAGGCAAATAAAACCTTATAAATGAAAAAACTACATTTCCCATGAGCCTCAGTAGTCCAGTCTCCACTAATCACTGGGGTCATATATCGTATATAAACCCATGTAACGATAAATCCTCCTCTTTCTTTGGCAATCCTCAAAAATCATGTCTAAAAGTATTTGGCAATCCTCAAAAATCATGCCCAAAAGTCCTTGTCAACGTGAGCTCCAAACTTCAAATCCTCAAGGAATCTGGATCTGTACGCCAAACTTGGCAACCATATGAACTTCAAAGGGAAAACATCTCCTCCAATAAATGCTTGAGCTGGAGAGCAAGGCACCAAACCTCTCCGGTTGCTTTAGCCTCTGCCCCAGAAACAAAAAAGGAACGCAGTAGCACAGCATTCACCAATTCAGTAAACCACCTCTCCAAGTGTGGGAAAACACATTCCAATTAGAACTAGATTAATACTAGACCTAACATAATCAATTATGAATAAATCAATCATGAATAAATCACTATCTCTGGGCGGAATAATCTTCGCCTCCGTGTCCTTCATAGAATTGAAAATTCTTGACGCGATCGCTAGAATTTCTTTTATTCTATGTCAGGAACGGAGGCTTTGGATTATGCTAGTTTAAAGTTGTGCTACAATATTAGAAGCAACATCTACAACTGGTTTGTGATAGAACACTTTAGAAGTTGAGTCAGAAGACTAGTCCGCCGCGGCCATAATGTCCTCAAGACGAGAACCGGTGGAAAAAGCCTTAGAGGCCATGGCTCCCCTCACCGAGTGTGCTCCAAAACGATACACATCAATTCCTGCTTCTGTGAGAATACATCTGACCCACTGGGCCAAGGTTGCAGAAGTGACCGGGCGGAAATGTTTCTGCAAAGAAATAAGTAGTTGGCTCGCTTGATCAGTTCGCGATTCACAAGTATGTTCTTCATAATATTTCAAACATTTTGCTACACATAACTTATGATGATGAGGAAAAGCAGGATAAACAATGCATCTCGAATCAGTCTTGGTACACTCTCCCTGCTATTTCCAAGGCACGAACAGCCGACACCCTTCTGCAGGAAATGAGGCACAACAATAAAGTAAGCTTCGCTGATAACTGCTTATGCGTAAGATCTTCATAAGCTGGCCAGGCCCTGAGAAAACACAGAACCACCTCTACGTTCCGTAAAGTAGAATACTTTGGCGGCGGGAATGCAGCATCCTTATACCTCTCAACTCTTCGCACACAAGAGGGTGCTCCCCCACAGGTCTACCATCCAGATGAGGATGACCCACAGAAATGGCCGAACGGAAATTATTTACCATTCTATAGGCCAGGCCTCGAGTGACCAAATCCGACAAAAAATTCACAATAACATAGACTCCTGATCCCATGGGATCCACACCCCGTTTACCGCACCAAGAAACCCAACGACGCCAGGCGGACTCATATCGCTTGTGCGTAGAGGGAGCCCAAGATTGGTTAACAAGAACAATGTATTTGGCGAAACTCCCGGCATTTGCCAACGTCTCCGGAAAGTAGCCACACCATGAGGTACATGAGTTCCTGAGTCACTAAAGGATGAAAACGTGTCACCAGATTCAGTTGGAGGTCTGGTCGAGACTGAATTGGAATGGCGCAGGATAACTCCATCGCCACTGGAAACCACGACTGTGCCTTCGAAAGAGGCGTAACCAAGACCAACTCCGCTATCTGTCTGCCCACCTGCACCAGAACCCTCTGGATCATTGAAAAGGGAGTGAAGGGGTACTACAGGCCCACCGACAAATCCTGGGGAAACGCATCCGAGCTCACTGCTCCAGGATCCGGTCCCCAACTGTAAAACCGTGAAAGTTGAGTGTTGAGTCGGGAGGCAAAAAGATCTATTGTGCATGGACCCCTGTGCAAATTCAGGGAATGAAACACCTGGGGGTGCAACCTCCAATCGTTGCGGAGAGAGCGGGAATTCCAATCCGCCGTACATTGGACAAGCCTGGAATGTATTCGGCTATCACCGAAATTTGATTCTGAAGGCAATAATGCCAAAAGTCTTTGACGATCTCCACCAAAAGTCGTGACCTCGCCCAGCTTAAGCAGTTGGTGTAATGTACCGCCGACACATTGTCCATCTGCAATAGGATACAAGAACTCGCCTTGTGTGATGACAATATACAAATCGCAAAGGACCCCGCCAGTAATTCCAGACTATTGATGTGGAGCAAGAGTTTCTCCAAGGAGCCCCTGCTCTCCAACGAGCCACATTGGGCTCCGCAGCCCCAGCGGATGGCCTCCGATTCTATCACTACCTCTGGGATCGAACTGAAGATGGCTCTGCCATTCCAGGGCGCATGTGCTCCACTAGGACATCTCCATCCTGACCTCTTCCATCAAGGAAATCTGTTCGGAGTAAGACAGACCCTTGCGAAGATGGAGAATTTTCAGTCGCTGGAGGGCCTGATATTGCAATGGACTAGGAAAAATGGCTTGTATGGACGAAGCCAGTAGTCCCACTAGGCGAGCAAGGGTCCTCAAGGATATAGTCGGAGTGACAAGGGCTCTCCTTCTTGATGGACAACCGTTTCCGTAATGATAGGAGAAGCTGGGCCTGGACAGAGTCCACTTTAAAGCCCAGAAAGTCTAGTACCTCTGATGGCACCATGATGGACTTTTCCCTGTTGAGAACAAACCCCCGGATCTTGCAGGAGATGTCCCATCCAAGATAAATGAAGGAGGACACTCTCCCTTTCCTGTACCATGATGAGAATTTCATCCAGATAAATGATTAATTGTACCCCTCGCTCTTGAAGGTACTGTACTACTGGTCAAAGGAGCTTGATGAAGCACTAAGGGGCTAAAGAGAGACCGAATGGCATGGTGGTGAATTCGTACCACCGATGTCGCCATTGTAACTGTAAAAATCTCTGATGAGGGCGAAGATGGGCACCGCCAAATATGCATCTTTTAGATCTAAGCGAACTAACCAGTCACCTTCCTGTAGAAGATCTCACAATAAGTGTATGCCCTCCATCTTGAAGTGGCAATACACAATCCAAGACTTGAATTCCTTTAGATTGAGAACCAGTCGAAAGCCCTGGTCCTTCTTGGGAACCAAAAAGATCGCACTGATGAAACCCCTGGGGTGTAAGGTTGTCTGAGCCACTGCACCTTTGGTTAAGAGGGACTGAACCTCTTCGTCTATGAAAGACTTCTCTGTTTGGGGAAAAATGGAGAAGGAACGGAGGACTCCCCTGACGAGGGGTGGAGTAAAACTACAATTAAAACCACAGTACCGTCTGTAATACCCATGGGTCCTGTGAAATCGTCAACCAATGTGTTAAACAAGTGAATTCCCCCCCACCATAACTTCTGATTGAGGAAGTAAGCTCACCTGCATAAGAGGGATCTGTGGCGTTGTCTCCGCCACGGTAACCTCCACGGCTGGCATGACCTCATCCGCCTTTATTTCGTGTGGAGTAGATGTTGGAGTAGCGTTGAGGTGCGGCCTGTTGAAAGCCCAAGCCTGGCGCTCTGCCGCGATAGAGTCCGGCCCTGACAAAAAGGCCCCTGTTAAAGACCTTCTTCAAAGATGTTTGCGCCTTGTCTAAAGCAGAAAAGGTCAACACATACTTTCCTAAATCATTAACGAACTTGTTGCCGAACAATAAACCGTTGGCCAATGTGCTAGCCTTGGTGGAGGCCAAATCTGCTAGCCTTGGTGGAGGCCAAATCTGCTAGCAGAGGGTCAATACGCATAAGAATTGATTTGCGTCTTTCGGTGGACAATGCACAATTGGCGTTACCCAGAAGACACAAGGCCCTCTGCACCCACTCCAGGACCATGCCACGATCCAATTGGGACTGATTGTCCTTAGCCTGAACCGCCAGTATTTTAGTGATGGAGCCAGAGATATCGAGTAGTTTGTCCTGGCAGCCTCTCCAGGCTCTGTCCAGACCCTTCTTCAGGTCTTTGGAGAACTTCTTAAGGAACGTGGCCATGTTGGGGTCGAACTCCGATGTATCCGCTACTTTACCCAGTAGAGATGGGCGCGGGCACTCTGAGCGCAACATATTGCGTACTTCCCTCTCAAAGCCCTGATGCAAATTAGCTTGCACATAGTGTGCCACCTCCATACAGGGGACTCATTCCGTAGAACGAGTATGAATAATCTCCCTGGGGTCAAACAAGAGGTTCTTGTTGGGTGGTATGTCAGGTCTCACATGCTGCACCTTGCGCTTATATTTGGCGGCCGGTTCCGAATCCTCCTGAAGTGTCTCCTTGTCTGAATGGGAATCTGAGGAGGAAGTAGAGGGATCCGCCATGATGGTGGAGCTCTTAGGGAAACCAAATGGTTCAAAATCATCAGTACTTCCTTAGTCATGGTCCGGAGGACCAATTGCGCCAACTGTGAAAGGACCTCCGCAGAACATCCTCTGGAAGAAGTACTACCAGCAAAGCCCGCCGCCTTCCAAGCCAAATCATGTTTCACAGTGCCCCCTGCTGTACCCATCAGTTCACGACGGCCATAATGTAAATGGTTGAAAGGCTTTAATTAAGGTTTGGTTCACTGCACTCTGCACTTGAATATCAAGGAGCTTCTACTAGACCCTCCTCCATGTCTTGTTCATAAGGGACTTCTGCATATTCCAGATAGTCCTCATCCTATGCCATTTTAAATCGTTATTGTTGGTCAGGAGGAGGTTCCAGCGGGAGAGAGAGCCCTAAGCAGGTGCAAACCAAAGTTCAGGGAACCAGGTATCAGGGCCAACCAGCCCCAAAATTTTGCCAAAAATGTGGAGGGAGGCACCCAGCTCTCCTGAGACAAAGCCTTTGTCTCACGTTTTTCGCCCCGTTGGGAGCTCACCGGGGCTTAAAAGGGGCCAAAAACCTCTCCCTGCAGCAGCGCGTTTAACCGATCGGTAAGTTCTCCAATTTCGGCTTCACCGCGCATGCACGTACAGCCGCAACAAGAGAAGACTGGGCCTCCAAGCGCATACACACTGCGTCCTGCTCCACGGCAACCAGGTAAAACAGGTGGCGTAGCCCCAAGTATGCACACACGACACCAAAAGTCATAACCTCAATTAAGCATGAATAATCGCATTATAAATATTTTACCAATAGTGAGAAAGAAAGAAATGACTTAGCTCAGCTGCTGCAGCAGCAAAGAAAGAGGAGGATTTATCAGTACAAGGGCTTAATTACTATATATGACCCCAGTGATTGGTGGAGACTGGACTACTGGTGCTCATGGGAAGGTAGTTTTTTTGTATATAAGGTTTTGATTGGCTGCTGTATTTTCTATAGTAAAGAAAGAGAAGCATAATCTGAAGCCTCCGTTCCCAATATAGAATCTAAAGTCAGAGAACTGCTTGAGGGAGAGAAGAGTGGTGGACTCAGCAACTAAATAGAGGGCGAGAAGGGGGTCTGAAATCAGGGGGGGGCGGAGTCCTCAGACACCCAGTTGATGGACTCTGGATCTTCCCCTTCAAGTCTGGAGTGCCAGATAACAATATTGAACAAGGAGCCAATACCATTGTGAACATTATGGAAGTTGCTTCAACTCCAGCTAGGCCAAACAATATCCTCTATTTTGGAAGCATTTGAAATCTACTACGTCGGTATTAGGTGAGCTGAGAGGTGGAGCGCCAAGTTTGACCAAATCTCTAGGAGGGCAGGCGGATATATTGGCAGGGCCCCAAGCAATAGAAAGAAATGGACAACATCCCCCTTCTCCCCAGTAGGCACCCCCTTTAGTAGATGTATCTCAGACCACGAAGGCTAGCAACGAAGTGGCACAGGTGTCACCAGAGAACGAAGATATTCTAGGGGGACACAATTTGCAGCAGCAACTGGGGGGTAATGGTGGTGGATCTGAGCAGACTATCAAAAGTATGTTTGAAATCATCCTAGCTAGGATCAGAGAACTGAAAATATTACAGGCACAGGAAATTGCTGCCCTCCATGAGTGACTAACACAGATTGAGGAGGGTATGACTCCGTTCCTGGGAAGATTGAAGGAGACTGAAACTAGAATCTGTCACTTGGAGGATAGGTTGATATCTATGCAGCAGGAAGTGCTCCAGCTTGAAAAGAACAAAGGCCTTCTCGACAATAAGCTGCAAGATTTGGAGAATTATAATAGGTGGTAAAATCTCCAAATGGTATGAGTACCAGAGGGGAGTCAGTGACAGCAGGTACCCGAATGGGTGGACTCCCTGCTGAAGAAAGCAATATCTGAATTAATGGGAGACTTGACTATCACTGGGGCTCATAGGCTGCCAGCTCAACCCTCCTTCATGGCTAAGTACCCTCACAGTGTACTGGTGAACTCTGCAGACTATCGGGTTTCGGAGCACATCCTGCCTAAAGCCATAGAAAAAATAACCTCAACTAAGGAGGAGCCACAGTTCCGTATCTTTTCTGATAAGTCTGCTTGGTGACAGAGAGAATTTGTTAGGATGATTGACTCCTTTAAATCTAAGGGGGCTCGGGCATCGATTGTGCTGCAGGCCAAGCTTAAGGTGTTGGTGAAAGGACATTCTATCTTTTTTCTGACACTTGGGAGGCCCAGGAGCTTCTCCAGAAGATATCCAATTATGTTTTGAATATATATTGGGTTAAGTGTTTCCTCCTTAGGATCCCATTTATAATGATAGTTTGCTTCCAGCAGGGCCAACACTTAGTGAGATGTGGTATGCTCTCGGGGGGTAACGATGGGTATTCCCTGGGCTATGTGCGTAGTTGACCCTGGGTCTTTGCTGGAATTCTTAGATCTGAGGATCCCCTCTTCGACTGATTTGCTTCCACATGGGTGTTGTTGGGTACCCTCAGGGCATGAGTGCGGTGGGGTGCAGTGTTATGTCACCCCGGCTGTTGTGGGGTGAGAGGAAGGTAATGCGGGCAATTTCCCTCTTGGATTTTAGCACAGGGTGGGCGTCAAGGGGAGAGGGTGATGTCACTGCAGGTTAAAAAAGTGGAAGAGTTCACACTTGGATATGTGGAGTTGTTTATTGGCTAATGGAAATGTAGTTATATATGTGCAAAAGGACTAGGTGAGAAATGTTAGTAATGTTTAATGCAGTAAAATGTATTTAGGCACTTTAAAGACGGACCGGTGCAATGCAGAAGAGCAATGGAGAGGTGCAATAGGGAGGTGAATTGCTGTGAAATGTCTAGGAAGAAGCACGTCTGACCACGCATAGCACTTTAGGACTTGGCACTTTATATTTTTATGCATATTATTCTTTTTTGAAAAGGTGTGGACCTTGGTGCTTTTATTTCACTTTAAGTACGGCACACTTACTTAGTTGTGGGTTTTATTGAAGTGCAATGAAATGCCCTTAGGCACTTTATATACAAAGCAGTGAAATAGGGAAGTGAAAGAAACTTAAATGATGTAAATTGTCTGAAATATTTGAGAACAGTATATGAATATTCATGCATTGCACTTTATTTTATGGCATAGCATATTTTTAGGAATGCTTTCTTTTTCTGAAAGTTATGAATATGAGAGAAGATGTCTTTAGTGAGAGATTTGGCGACGGTAGTGATGAGGGTGAGCCACAGGACATGGCTTTGACACAGTTGAGGATGTTAGTGACGTCTGTGAGAGGCAGGGACGTCCATTGCGGAATGAGGTGTGGAGGAGTTGGTGTCCCAGGAGAAGTAGACTTAGTTTTGATATGCTGCCAGGTCTGTATTTTCCCATTGAAGAAGAGGCTGATTGCATTGCACTTGTTTGTGGAGTGTGAGATAGGTGGCTTGGGCATGTTTGATTGTTAAGCCCACAACACGCAGCAAGTCTTATGCAATCAACCAGTAATTCTACAGATATTAAAATAACAAGTGTCACTCCCAGAGGATGTAATTTCTGATTCCCGTTTCTTTTTTTCTCTCTTTTAATCTCAGGCCACTTTATTTTAATGATCTACGTAATCTGTTAAATAAAAATGTTAAGTCCTGAATGCCATCATCCCTTTTGAAAGATGGCAATCGAGAATTTATCTGGCGAGTGTGTTTTTTTCTTTTAGATTACCCCCACTTGATGATTCTACTACTCCTTCCAAAAGCTTGAAACCTTAATTGACAAAGACCATGCTTGATTCCACAAAACTTCTTTGCTAGTGGAATCCTCTCATTATGGGCACAAATAGTGCTTACATTTCAGTCCATCTAACGCTCGCTTTCCTCTCTGTTAAACCAGCATAGATAGATTCCAAATTCACAACAAAAGAAATAAATACAAAAACTAGTATCAAAGGTTGGCAAGAATTTTAGTTTGAACTTCTCTCCTCTATAAGGTTGATAATTGTTTGTAACACTATTACAACTGGCACAATTGATTCAAGGATATGCCCTTTTTTCTTTGGATGGAAGGAAGGATTTGTACGTTTTTTCTGCTTTAACCAAAAGCAATTGGAAATAGCTTAATCGCCTACATGCAAACAAAAGTGTTTCTGGAAACATTGTTCAGTAAAGATAATTTATTTTACCAGACGCTGCCCAGTACTCTCTGACTGCTCTGCGACCCCAAGGAAAGGCCTTGCACACACTGATCATCCACCCATGTTCACAGTGCCTCGACTTCAAATCATTTTGACAGCTAGACAACTCAAAAATTCTGATAGGTTACGCCAGACTAGAAAACATTCCTATAAATGGAATCCTCATCAAAGGGCCATCTTCTATATATTAAACTATTGGGCACATCATCTGTAGAAATTCTCTCATCGCCTGAAAGCTGAAAATCTCCTTTCGGGCTCCTATGCCCCTCATTACGTGCTTCACTGTATAAATAAAGCTATTGCAATGCTAGAAGATCGTAATTTATCCTACCAGGTTTAAAAAGATAGGATTCCTGACCCTTCACAGGTGTCAATTCAACACGGTGTGCACTTTTTGCAGCACTTCAGATTATTATTCAAGAGGTGAGGCAATGGAAGGTACTTGGCCATGTTGCCAGCACATTCAAACTTGCAGCTTGATGCCAGAGGTCTTGGAGATGGGGCTTGGGAATTTACTGTTAAAGAGTATGGGCAATCAAGCTCATGCTAGAGCAGATTCTCCCAGCACCACATACCACATGAAATGCAAATGATATTGAATGTGATCTAGTTTGAATAACATGTCTATTAATGAACCTTCCATGTTTGTCATTGAATCATTACAGAATCGTAGAGTTGCTACACAGGGTTTTGAATATACATTTCTCTCACTCTTGCCATAGAAGAGCAGCCTCTAGAAAGATCTGAACAATTTGGTTTCGCAAAACATTTTTATTTACATGCTTGAATTACTGGGAAAACAGGTTTGTACAAGATAATCATACATTACTTAGTTAAACCCTCTCTTGCTAAATTTGGCTTGGTTAACATTTCATATTTTCCGTAACAGCACGGCTGCTCTACCCATGACAGAGACAAGTGTTTAATTGGTTTTATTATTCATATGTTTGCAATGATTTTTATTTATGTTACACTATATAATTATTCTATACAACTGAAGGTGACATTCCTGTCCCAATAGTACCCCTGTGTTAGGGTAAAATTAGACCAAGATAGGGAAAATCACTGTCCTAATATTGCCTAAATACTAGTTTGTGAAGAACACTGATTACAAATAGTACAGTGATCCACGATAGTAGATTTGGTATTACTGAAGACGAGCTGATTTGTGATTTCTTATGGTTTTACTTTTTACTGTGTAATAATTTTAAATTGTTGATAAATGCTATACCTTGTCTAGTCTCAAACCTCCACCTGAGTTTAAATGACTGCTCAGCCATACTACCCTGAAGAGTTGCGGCGTTGGCGACCCAGCTTTCCGTCTCAGATCTTGAACCCTGGTTAGAAGGCTAACACATGCAGTCTCTTCTAAGAAGTTTACAGGTCGTCATGTCACATACTTACCTAATTGCAGATAAGACTTCTCTGATGATACCCCCTCCCTCCAGTGCCAGTATTAGTACCACCACCAGCTACCTTTACCTGGGCAGGAATAATATCCATCCAGGGTATGTGAACATAAGACATAAAGGATACCCCATAGGCGACAAGGCCACAAAAATGATAGAAAAGGAAAGTGATCCCAGTGTCACAAGAAGAGATCCTTGCAACCCTCCCCCCCGCACACACTATAAATGTTAAACTCTGAAGATCTAGTGGAGGAAACCACCATTTTTATTTTAAAACACACATGAGATTGGTCCAAATAATAGGTTCAGAACAGTCTTTCACCTAAATGATAGGCACACCAAAGCACATTCTGTTTGCAAAAAGTCCTTTTATAGGAGAAAATACTTCAGAATCATTTTCCAATGTTTAGTGAATCAGAGTAAGGGCGCCGTCATCTTTGATTAGGATATCCCTATAGTTTCCTGCGGGCACTGCCTCTTGGAATGGGACTTCTGCCCAATACGTAGAAGCTGTACTCCACCCGACTGTGGTATTGTGCGTCCTAGTGCTGTAATTAAACTTGTTCAGGCATACATTTAATAATAATAAAAAAAAAGTTTATATTTACATTGTTTCAAACCAAGAATCTCCCTTTATTTTGAAGATAATTTTGAGACATATTCCAAAATGTTTGCTAAAACATTCTACCATTGTTTTAACATCTTCAGTTTTCAAAACACATCAAATTTCATAAATTATACCAAATGCATTTTGAAATGTAAACTCTTTTGGGGGCTTAAATCAAAGAGTTTTCTTTGGAACAAAACATACAGTGTGGACTTATTTGTATTTATTACAAACATCACATGGTAATAGCTGTAGTAACATACCTCACTTCATACTGTGTACCACAAGTAGTCCAACGTAACCAAGTCAGACTGGGTCAAATACAGAAGACGGGAATCCCTATCTCCTCCTTGACATTCCAAATTCGAATCAAAGTTATTTATCCTCATAATTTTTTTTTTTTTTAATACATTATAAACGTTAATCAGAGATTGGATTGAAAACAATCATTGGAAGAAAGTGCCCTGTCCTGTGTTCATGTATATACATGATAGCTTATTACACACATGCAGCAGTATCCCCATATCATACAACTCCTTCTCTAAAAGATGCAAAAGCGAAGAGGGCCTCAAGAATGATCTAATCAACAGATGTGGTGGTCTCTAGGCCCTTTAATCAAGAATCAAAATTTGGTCCGAGACTGTAGAAAAAGGCTTTGGTCACGTCAGCCTGCAAGTTTCAATGCCTACAATGACCTTTCTGGGTTCCATTGTATGTTTCAGCCACTATTGCAGACAGATCCGCCATGGTGAAAAGGGGACGGGGCATTTAACCATGGGAGAGCCTGAAAACTGACTTACAGAATGATTGGCCTCTGCATAACTCTGCAGTCACTATAGCATATTCTTTAAGATAATGTAAACATGAGATTGGAAATGAGATAGTAGGATCAAAGAACGGCAGTAGTAGCACTTTTGAGCAATCTTTCTGGGCATAGTGAAGACAGTAGGTTTAATATCTCAATTCTTCAAACAGCATCAATGTCCTAGAAGAAATGTGAATGTTGACAGTGAGGAATGGGGGGGCAGGAGGTGTTTCTTGATGCTCCTCAGACCAGCAGTGGTGTAGGGAGTGGGGCTGATACAACAGAAGGTGCTCAGTATGTTGCACAAAATCACACCTTTATCATTAAAATACAAGCAACCCCACACCACATAAAAAGGGACTTGCATAGTTTCCAGTTTTCATCTAACCAAACTCATACTCAAGTCTGAAAACTGTGAAGTTAGAGAGTCCGGTATGGGATTTTATAGTCATTTCTCTTGCAGCACATGTATGTATATCTATTTGTATAGTACAAACCAAGCCAAGAGGCAGCAGAGCTCTGTACAGTCAACGATGATGCATTGTGATACAGTATTGTTTAAAGAGGACTTCAACTCATTCCTAAATTGGAGCAATGTTGAGGCGGTACCGATGGATACAGAAAAATTCTACCAGATTCTGGGTGCATAAATGGTAAAGGACTACTGTATTGTTTTTTCTTTTCAACAACAGTTTGTCTCCAATCTCATGATGGCCTAGCTGAGGGTTTGCTGAGAAAAACCAGAGATGATGAGTTTGCCTGCAAGATAAGCAGGGGTGCTGGTCATGATGGCTTTTTGAAATGGTGCAGCTGGTTTTGAAGAAGGCACAGGCCAGCAAGTAGAGCAAAGTTAGTGCCATCATGATGGGGTAAAGTGATCATATGTCTTCAGCTCTGAATGAGACATACTGCGGCAAGTGTGAGGGCTCAAACATCAGTTCTGAAGTCATTTTCTGACAATGGTTTCACTTTCTTTAGAAGAGAAGGCTGGTACCTTTGATTTTTTTGGTAATGTCTGAGGTTGGAGTCCAAGTAACTTGGCATTCGGCTAAAGTTGGGGTTCAAAGCCGTCATGGTTCAGGGGGGAAAGCTTTTATAACGCAGTCATTAACATGCATTGCCTTTACCACGCATATACCTTTACAACGAAAGGTAAGCGTATTTAAGGTATGTCTGTGTGAATGTGTGTGTGTGAGTGCTACAATCTCAAGCCAACCATTCTTCAGCCACTCACTTTGAGGAGGAAAAATCCGGCTGTAAGAGACATTCGTCCAGATTGCGAACCAACTGCATGATGGGATCTGCAGTCCATAACTATGAACTGACCGAGTGTTCTCTGATGAGATATGGTGTAGGTGTGCCCCACGCTACTTTAGAAGGAGGGGCTTAATAAATAAAAGGAAACTTTGAAATTTGTAACACCAGAGGCATCTGAAGAGGCTACCGCTGAATCGCGTCATGCCAGAGAATTCGAATAAATGATTCCTTGAAGCCCTGCCGTGTCCCCTTGTCTTTTTCGAAGCAGGAGGATATTTTTTGCATATATATATATATATATATATATATATATATATATATACACACACATATGTATATACACACACTTATATACGGTTTAGGGGTGGGTGTTTTTAGGGTGGTAAGGGTATCGGTTAGTAAGGGCCTTTTTAGGGTTTAGCAATGGGTTGGGGTACAGGTTGGTATATGTATTTTTAGGATTTTGGGGTGGGTAGGGCTATTGGGTGGTAAGGGTGTTTTAGGGTTTAGCAGTGGGCAGGGCTATTGGATGGTAAGAGCGGTTTTAAGGTTATGGGGTGGTAAGCGTGTTTTTAGGGTGTTGGGGTGAGTAGGGGGTCTTAGGTGATAAGGCTGTTTTGGGGTTTGGTAGGGGTATTGGGTGTTTTAGGGTGTTTTTAGGGTTTAGGGGTGGGTAAGGGTATAGGGTAGTAAGGGCATTTGTAGGGTTTTGGGGTGGGTAGAGGTATAGGGTGGTAATAGTGTTTTTAGGGGTGGGTAGGGATATTGGGTGGTAAGGGTGGCTTTAAGGTTTAGGGGTGGGTAAGTATGGCGTGGTAATGACATTTTAGGGTGTAGGATGGGTAGTGGTAAAGGTGGTTTTATGGTTTAGGTTTGGGTAGGGGTATAGGGTGGTACAGTATTTTTAGGGTCGGTAGGGGTATAGGGTGGTAAGAGCTGTTTTGGGGGTTTGGGAGTTGGTAGGAATATTAGGTGCTATGTGTGAATAAAGAATTTTATAAAGGGAGATGGAGGGGTCTGCCCCAATAGAGAAAGAAAGTACATTTCAAATAATCTAAAGGGGGGGGGGTTACAATTTATATATATATATATATATATATATATATATATATATATATATATATATATGTGTGTTCACTTACCTTACCATATACTTAACTTGCGTGGTAAAGGCATGCATTTTCCCTTCGTTCATCCGGTTCAGGTCATTGAGCCAGGTTTGCACTACTTTTTGCTTGTTCTTGGAAAATACAGGAGTTCTGTTGAGCTTCAGGTAGGCACTAGACATCCGGGTCTACAATATGCACAAGATGCAGGTGGTGTTTAAGGCTTTGGATACATGGAGCAGAGGTGACTTTTAGGTAGAATTGTGTATCTTGATGCTATTATTTGGTAGTAGAGCCCAAGGAGCTCCATGCAGGGGTTGACGATGACAAGACAGTAGGAAACCTTGGGGTACTCCGATAGGGATCTTTTGTGACCTAGGAGGTGCACATGTGAATAAACTGGTGTTGATTAGAAAGTTAGGAAGATAATAAATGAAGGATATTGCCAGTGAATTCCATGTGAGACTCCCAGGCCGATCATGGTTGGATGGTAGACTATGTCAAAGGCAGCTGAGAGGTCCAGCATCATTAGGAAGCAGGGGTCATCTACGGTTAGGATGGCAAGATAGCAGTCTCTGTAGTGCAGCATGATTTATTCATTTGTTACGCTATTCCTTGTTCTATTTGTCCCTAATAGGGGTAAGATCTGAGTATGTTATGTTTTATTAAACATTTGTACTGAGAAGAGGCTATGAGTACCCTGGCCACTTATGCACAATGCTAAAATGCTTCCCACATAGGCCTCACTACCATACAACACCCTTCCAAGGAAGTATTTTCTACACATTTGATAATGTGCTTCAGTGACCCACAATTGAGACTGACCAGCCATAGTAATGAATCTACTATGATACAGTAGTCATCTTCCCCATTCCCATGTTCTCCTAATGAGTCCAGGCTACGGTTGCACTTGTAATATTTATGACAAGATGTATCATCCCATCAACAGCAAATCACTGTCATTACATCCTTGTGCCAAAATTATGTTTCGACCCCTGCCCCCAAAAAAACAGAACCAAAACCATAAAGAGACAAAGTAAACATTGGTGAAGTATAATACTACAAGTCAGTGTATGAATAACAAGGTGGAATGGTCAAACAACAGCTGTGGATTAGGTCTTATCTGGGTTGTTACCCACTCTCGGTTTCTGGGGCAGGAGGGACTTCCATCACTACAAAGGATGTGCAGGACTGTAGTATTAGCTCCAAAGTCAATGTGATTCCATGTGGCCTCAAACCCCTCTTTACATCCCTGCTCAAGGCAACCCCTTCAGATTCCTCCCATTTGAATACTCCATTTCCCTAGACAGTGATCCCCAAGATTTTCCTACTCATTGATATCTGGTGCTTGGCCACGATAAGCGCCAAATCCACAAATCTGGATGTAACTGCCTTTGCCCTTGGATAAAGGCCAAGGAAGCAGGTCACTGGTCTCCTAGGAACGTTCCTGCGTGTGGCTTTATTAATGTACTGCACCGCTGTGTCCCAATAATTTGAAAATGAATGGCAGCTCCGCACCATGAGGTGCAAGTCTACCCCTCTATATCACACCTTGGGCACCTCTAAAGCGCAAAAGGAAATATGGGGGAATGTTTGGGGATAAAATATACTGTATGTAAAATGTAGTACTGTACAAGATACCGGACTCCTTCCTGCAAAAAAAACAATAATTGATGGCCTTTTCCTCTTTCTGTGTGTGCTGCAGAATGCAGCACGCATAGAAAGAGGAAAAAACGAGGCAAAATAAAGTCTTTTTTCTCCTTGCACCACTTCTTTGCCTCCCCTGGGGAGCTTTAGGGTTCTGACGCATTCCCAAGTTTACGATACTTTGTAATTCTGGGAATGTGTCAGGTTCCATGGATGTTGCGTCGGAACACCCACAGGAACACCCACAGCAACACCCCTTTCTTGCAGAGTAATGTTTGAAAGGGGCCCATATTTACATGGCCATGAAAAGTCACGCAGTGTGACTTTATGTGGCCGTGTAAATTCGGGATAGCCGTTTGGGGAGTATACATTGGAAAGAGAAGAGCAACGGATTATGATCTGAATGCCTTTTAGCAATATATTCTGCATGCATGCATCTGCCTGTTAAACAAAAACGTATCCAGTGTAACAGATGCATCATGCATCCCAGAATAGGAGTATTTCCTGGCGCCTGGATTTTGAGTTCTCAAGGAATCAAATCACTTCCAATTGCAGCATCCAGTCCTGAAAACAATTAGCCGTTCTCTGGGCATGGGACGCGGGCAGTAGAGGGGTGCCACTGGTCTATGGCTTCTTCTATGCAATTGAAGTCTCCCCAATCACAAAAGGGTAGTGCAGTATGGTTGTGATGGCGGGGGTTGGGGGGGGGCATGCGGTCAAGGAAAGCCGATTGATCTGTATTTGGGGCATACACATTAATGAAAGCAATATGCCTCTTCTCTAAGATATCCTCCACTATAATACATCTTCCATCAGCATCAATGATTTCTAACTGGGGTTGGAAGGGTGTGCGCAGGCAGAGCCAAATCACTCCTACGGCAATCGCTGAATATGTTGTGTAGTACACCATCCCTCACCATCTCTTCCCCTGATCTTGGCCTTCCCGCTTAGGTGAGTTTTTTTGGCGGAATGCAATCTGAGCCAGTCTTTTAAGAAAGGCCTGTATGTCATACCTCACTTAGGTAATAAAGACCTCTTACACTCCATGTTAGCACTTTGATGCGAGTGTTCCTACTGTTCATTTCTAAAACATTCATTGCGGTGCTCCAACTTGCTCCTTCCACCCTGCCACCGCCTACCTGTACATTGGGGCCGCCCCCTCCTACTTTGTAGTTCTCCAACCATTCTGGTGCCTGACTAGCAGTAGTGAAGTGGGTATGTCCGTCTGTTTGCACTCACAATTTAGCTGAATAGATTAGAGCATATTGAAGTTCTAGCTCACGCAGCCTCCTCTTCACCTCTGTGAACATTGCCTTTTGACTATGAATCACTGCGGTAAAGCCTGGAAATATGGACACTTTTTTTCAGTTTTATATAGCGCGAACTCGACCCGAAGGTATCAGAGCGCTTTACGTGAGCACCAGTTGCATTACAGACAGACACATACATTTTTTCAGGCACAGGGAGATTAAGTGATATGCCCAGACTATCATGTTCTCAGCACTAAAGGGCCCTTTTGTGCGTGCTTCTTGCAGGAAAAAGTCACAGTCCCTGTAGTGCAACTGCCCCGCTATCATAGGCTGTGGGTGCTCCCTCAGTCACTGCTGAGGGGAAGGGGTGGCGGAATACTGTGGGCCTTTTGCAGTGCAATTTAGAAAGACCAGTCCTCCAAGAAACAGATCATGGAAGTACCTTCAATATTCTCTGGGAGGCCAATTACTCTATATTGTTTCTTCGAGCAAGACCTTCTTGATCTTATGCTCTGGCCTCAGCCACTTGTATCTGCTCGGTCGCATCAACAACAAATCTTTTGTTGAGGTCCTCAGAGGCAGTTATCAGTTCTATCACAGATGCCTCAACCTTGCGTACTCTGACATTCTTCTATGATCATCCCACAGTACTCCAAGGTCTATGTTTTATTTTCCAACAAGCGTCTTGTGGCACCAAGAGCCACAAGGATGGCATCTCCTATATCCCACACGGTGGGACCTTCTTCTGAACTTACCACCAGGGAGCACAGGTGGGTCTTATCCTGCCTCGATTGGGGCCTCTCATAGGTTCATCCCTGTGCCTTTGACTCCTGCCCATGATTGCCAGGGCTGCAAGGTGCCAATCCAAGTGGCCTGTCTTTTCTAGATGAGTTCTTTATTCTAAGTCCCCATGAGGGGCCTCCCACTGCTGTGTTATGCCTGTTCACTCTGCCAAGGGGCGTGCCCAAGATGCAAGTTTCCCACCTATTGATCCAACCATATGGTGGGCCATCTCACTCACAATTATATCACTCACAATTTCTATCTATGTCATTTATGGAAGGGGTGTTACCAAGGCTGCTCTCCTCCTTGCAGCTCCCTGTACTCGGTGCAAGATCCGTCGTCAGGTCAGTCAGACTGCTATCATTTAGGAGCAAGAGGTTCTCAGCACAGATCAGGTCGAGCAAAATGCCTCCTCTGAGGTATAGCATCCAGCCAGATGCACAAGTCAAGTGTGAGCAGAGATTCAACATGACCAGTGTTCGCCTTTGACCCATGGGGTCCAGTAACCACTCTGATGACATGGAGTCAGTTGCAGCCAGGCCACAGTGAGCACCGTTAACGCAAGGGGCGACCCAGTCTTGGCCCAACCAGTGTCAGACACCACCCTCAACCCCAGGCAGTGGCACAGTGCAGCTCGGACCTCCTCCAGCCGATTGTAATCGAGGGCAGTCATCCACATAGCCTCTCTATGCTTACACGTTGCTGCAGGGCAGGGGACCACTCAGTCGATGTGTGGAGCTCCAGGGCTGTACACCTGGCCACAGCGTCTCTTCTTTCACAATCAACCAAGTCTATGCCAGCGCACGTCCTTGCTGCCACTCCTATGCCATCTCGCTCCCATACAAGGGGAAGAATGTGCTCTGCTCTTGGGGCACCGGCACTCGCCACCATTCAGGGTAGGGTTTTTTTGATTGCCAAGTCTGCCACTCAGTGGTCCGCAGAGCCTCTTCATTGTCATAGCCAGGAAGTGGCAGTCATCATGTGACCAACCAAGCAAAATCTGGCAAACCCTTGCTGCTTCTAGGTTTCAGTCTCAGGGAGCACCCCTAATTACGGATCCCAGGTGAAAGGATGCGAACTTTAATCCAAGTGCTTTGGGGGGAGCTCTGATCAGCCGTTCCTTACTGTGACATTGCTCACGATCATCATTCTTAGGACAAGAAAATATAGATCTCTGAATATAGCATGATGAAGGTCACATGAAGTGAGACAACCATGCACACATATTATATGCAAGATTCATAAACCAAAAAGACAGGCCAATTCTATGCCCACTGTATGGTATTGCCCACTAGCTGCGAGCAACAGAGAATGCAGCACCCACACCTTCTCATCCATGAACTGTAACCTCAGGATGCAGAGCAATTTTGCTACTATCTGTTCAAATGAGAGCAGAAAACTCTCAGACTACATTCTACCCTGGCCAAAACAGCATGGGACCTAGACACGACACTTGTTACAGATTCACCGTGTATACACCAATATGTAGACGAATGTACACATTAGTAATCAGGGTTGTTTCACTACCGCTGAGCTTAAGCAGTAGTGCAATCGCGCTTTTTTTTGTATATTTTTATTGAGAAGTAAGTTAGTTTATAAACAATACATTAAAAAAGGAGAATAAACAATACATCAAATTATGGTCACACAATAAATTACTATGAAATGTTAACTTCTCAGATTTCTAAACACAAAAAAGATAATTCAGTTATCAAAAGATACAATATCTGAGATACTTATAAAACTTGGAAAGGAAGAAATAGGAAAAGTGGACTAGGTAGGAGATGATGTAGATAGTATACAATATGTAGTAAACCATATATTATAGATAGTTGGAAGATAGTAGCGATAATATCATACAAATATATTTCAAGTGGAGATATTCCTACTAACTCAACAATTTCCAATAGGTGAACAGTAAGTCCTAATTCAAATAACAGTGTTAATGGCTAAAGCATCAAAAGTCCTAATGATAACAGCAACAGCATGAATATTAATGATGGTAATGAATTAATGAGATGACAAAGGAAGTAATTTCCTTATTGTAGTTCCTAGTTAGAAGGAAAATTCTGAAATATTACCAGAAATTGAATATTTATTAGCTAGAAAAGGGTTCCAAATTTGGATGAAAGTTCCAACATTGTCCTGCAATCTATAAATGAGTTGAACATATAATGCTATTTTATACATTTCAATAAGCCATTCATCATGTGTAGGATATTCTGGTGTTTTCCAATGTCTTAATATATAAATTTTTCCTACGGTGAGTGCAATAGCTATCAATCGTCTTGTATGGTTTGTTAGATTTGGGAGATCAGTAACATCATGTAATAGAACTCATCTTTCCGTTAAAGGAATGGACACTTGTATAGCTCTGTGTAGAGAGACAGTTATGGAAGACTAATATTCCTTCAAAATTGGACATCGGAATAAAATGTGTAGTATATCACAGTCCTCCTGTGGGCACCTTCAACAGGTAGATTGGTGTAGTAAACCTGCGGTCTTGAGTTTTTGTGGTGACCAGTACCAGTTATGAAGAATTTTGAAGAGGGTAAATTTCATTCTGGCCTCTCAGATTCCCTTATCCATGTTCATAATATCATCAGCCCATTCTTCATCAGAATAAGCTACAGTACTTAACCCTTGCCATTTGACATGAAGTTGTGCTAGTAATGGGTATGAGTGTCAGTCAGTCAGTCAAAACACTTTATTCGATTAATTAAAATCATAAAAGTACAATACACAGAACATAAAACAACAATAATATCAATCAATTCAAATGGGCGATGTAAAAAACTTTAAAATTCCTACAAAAAATCTATAATTCATCAGAGCTTGAAGGTTATCAAATAAAACAATTGCATTAAGATAATTTAAAAATTCATACATCATTAATCATAGGAAATCTCAGTCTCCTAAGGCGAACAGCAGCCACAAGAAAACTAGCAGTATTGAAAATATTCCGGGTATCATCTAACAGTTGAAGATACAAAAACCCTTTCCCCTCAAAAGGGGGGCTATAAACCTCCTCCGTATTTCATTATAAAAATCACAAAACATGATAAAATGCAATGTATCCTGTAATGAAAAATTATCACACTGGCACGGGCCTATATCCTCTGGTTTACACCACCCCGGTAGGTTACCCAGGGAAAAATGAATTAAGTTGAAGCGGAACCTTGTCAATAGCCAACGATAAGGCTTGGTTACAATTCTCAAGTAGGGCTCAATTGACGGGGAAGAAATAATTAAATAGTGAGCCCTAACCAAAGGTTTTTGAATCTCCCGTTCCTCTCGTTCCAACATCAATATATTTAAAAATTGTGCTTTTACCCAAATTACATCATCTTTTTTGATCCCTTCTGGGACATTATAAATATCAGGTCGCCCCAGTTTAGAAAACATGGACTTAACATAAGACAGCCACGGAATGCTATTAGCTTTCTCCAGGGCAACACAATCCCATAAGATCTGGTGATTCAAAGTTAACTCAGGATTAAGCCAGGTTTTAAGCCAGCAGACCAAGGGGGCCAGTCTCAGTGAGTCAGTTACATAACTCAACCCCAATTCCTGATGAATAGCAAATGTTGGGGTTGATTGGGGCACAGACAGGAGGGTTCGTAAAAATGTGTTTTCAGCCATCTGCATCCCCATCTGCTGTTTATAGCCCCAAATAGCAGAGCCATATGTAGCAATAGCCAGACATTTAGATCTATAGATGGAGAGAATAGCTTCAAAAGGCCTTGCTCCCAATCGCTGCGAGAACCCTAATAAAGCAGATGTTGATCTTACTACTGCATTTTTTTGCTTTAAATTGGGGGACCCAGGAACATCTATCATCGAATAAAACCCCTAAATATGTAAAAGAGGTCACTCTCGATACCTCCGCTCCATTGCATAAAAAAGTTTTTTCTTTTCTTTTTCTTTGGCCCATTATCATAACATGTGATTTCGACATGTTCACAACCAGATCCAGGGATTTCATATAAGCCCCAAATGCATCCAACAGTCTCTGGAGGCCTATAGCAGTTCGGGATAATAAAACGGCATCATCCGCGTATAGGAGGACCGGGATAGTCCCGGTCCCTACACGCGGGACATCCAAACTCGCCTGTTCCAAGGTTTTATCTAAGGCATTAATATAAAGAGTAAAAAGTAATGGCGCCAATATACAACCCTGGCGGACACCTCTGCCTGATTTAAAGTGACTAGTGCATTTACCATCCCGAGTAACCCTAACTACAGCTAAAAGATCCCGATGTAAGTCTGCTAAAAAATAAACCAAACAGGGATCAATACCCATAACAAGTAAAATGGACCAGATCGAAGGCGGAGGTAAGATCCATAAAAGCCATTTGTAGGGAACCTTTTTTGGCTACGGTGTATTTGCCTATTAATAAATATAAATTAAGACACTGATCCATAGTACTTCTGCCCTGTCTAAAGCCATACTGAAGATTGGATAAAACCCCGTTATCATTTACCCAATCAGTGACTTTAGCCAAAATCACTTTACCTAAAATTTTGACGGCAGAATCAATCAATGATATAGGTCTATAACACCGTGGGTCTCCTCTTTGACACTTTTTAAAAACTGGTATAATTATAGACAGGGACCAAGACACGGGAAACCCCTGCACAACAGAGGCATTAAACACATTGGCCAAAATCTTGGCCCAAAATTTAGGTTCACTTTTATACAGGTCTGCAGGGACACAATCAGGGCCAGGAGCCTTATTGCTGGATGTCTCAATTATTGCCTTTTCAATATCCACCTCTTTAAAAACCAGCAAAGAAAAATCACCATATATATCTAGTTCTGGGAGGGAACCTGCAGCTCACTTGATCCATAGATTGTCTTAAAATGCGCCAGCCACTGCTCTTCTGATATATTAGTTTCCATGATGTCATTCTCTATACCTGAAAAAAGAGGTGTATTAACAATAGCCCAAAATTTTGAGCTATCCTTTAAGACTTCAACAGACATTAGGGCATTCCAGGCCTCCGATTTAATCTCACTTTTACGGGTATGAGTGTCATTTATGCACTATGAGATTATAAAATTCAGAGACTGCGCCTTTGAATTTCCCCAAATTTCTAAGTATTGTAACAGGAAAATCCTCAACTATCCAAGGACATGGCCCTAGTCTACGAAATAGGGCTTGTTTTAGTTGTAAGTATTTCCCCTCTTGGGAGGTTGGGAGTTGAAATTCTATCTGAAGCATTTCAAAGGTTTTAAGCTCACCTTCTAAAGTGAGTAAGTGATTCAACATTAGAATACTTGCTCTCTCCCATATAACCCATAGTGGGGGAATAATCCTGTCTGGGCCAAAGATAAACCAATTGAGATAAATGGAGGGCTGTATAGTAATGCTCAATGCATGGTAAACTAAGGCCCCCATATCGCGTCTAAGACGGAGGTTATCATTTTTGGTAATAAACCCTCCCTCTGGACACCTGACTGGTGGCCACCAGTACTTGATGCGCTGCCTGTACCCTCCACTAAAACTAAGGATCTGGGCATCATCATTGACAAAGAACTCAAATTCAAGGACCAAGTCAGTAAAGTCACATCCATTTCCTTTTGTGCTATAAGACTAATCAACAAAATTAAGAAATACATACCAGAGGAACTTCTAAAAACAGTGACTCTGGCTTTGGTCCTCTCCCGTTTAGATTACTGCAATAGTCTCCATCTCACCATTAATTCAGGCCTGATTAACAGGCTTCAGATAGTACAAAACGCGGCTGCACGTCTCATCTTAAAAATCCCCAAAAATGTATCAGCGAAAGAAGCCATAAAAAAATTACACTGGCTTCCAGTCAGGCAGAGATGCAAATTTAAAGTCCTATGCCTGGCTTTTAAATCACTATTTATGCACTATGAGATTATAAAATTCAGAGACTGCGCCTTTGAATTTCCCCAAATTTCTAAGTATTGTAACAGGAAAATCCTCAACTATCCAAGGACATGGCCCTAGTCTACGAAATAGGGCTTGTTTTAGTTGTAAGTATTTCCCCTCTTGGGAGGTTGGGAGTTGAAATTCTATCTGAAGCATTTCAAAGGTTTTAAGCTCACCTTCTAAAGTGAGTAAGTGATTCAACATTAGAATACTTGCTCTCTCCCATATAACCCATAGTGGGGGATAATCCTGTCTGGGCCAAAGATAAACCAATTGAGATATAGTAATGCTCAATGCATGGTAAACTAAGGCCCCCATATCGCGTCTAAGACGGAGGTTATCATTTTTGGTAATAAACCCTCCCTCTGGACACCTGACTGGTGGCCACCAGTACTTGATGCGCTGCCTGTACCCTCCACTAAAACTAAGGATCTGGGCATCATCATTGACAAAGAACTCAAATTCAAGGACCAAGTCAGTAAAGTCACATCCATTTCCTTTTGTGCTATAAGACTAATCAACAAAATTAAGAAATACATACCAGAGGAACTTCTAAAAACAGTGACTCTGGCTTTGGTCCTCACCCGTTTAGATTACTGCAATAGTCTCCATCTCACCATTAATTCAGGCCTGATTAACAGGCTTCAGATAGTACAAAACGCGGCTGCACGTCTCATCTTAAAAATCCCCAAAAATGTATCAGCGAAAGAAGCCATAAAAAAATTACACTGGCTTCCAGTCAGGCAGAGATGCAAATTTAAAGTCCTATGCCTGGCTTTTAAATCACTACATGACCAAGGACCAATACAATTCAGGAACAAACTAAAATGGTATGTTCCCAACAGAACCTTACGGTCAGGAATGGCCAGGAATATGGCAACCACCCCCTTCAAGAAGGCCACATGGGTAGGTAGGAGCCTTTTCAGATCAGCAGCAATGCTGTGGAATACATTACCCTAAAAACAGTACCCTCCTTGATGAGCTTCAGGAAAGGTCTGAAAACGTGGCTTTTCACACAGACCACCTGAAGGAATTTACCTGATCACCGCCTGCACTATGGTTCCTTTTTGTTCTCAGTTTGTTTATAGCGCCAAGACGCCTCTGGGCATTAGTTGCGCTTTATAAATCTAATTTCAATTCAGTTCAATATCGCCTGTGAGCAAGCAATTTTGAGAATTTAAGTCTAGATCTCAGAGACCCCCAAATAAAGGTCGATATCTCGCAATATTGATATTTTAACTGTCAAAAGCAACATACCTAAAACATAAGTGAATGGGGCACTATAATCATTTTCACTGCCTGTACTCTACCCCAAAAGGACATGTTAAGATTAGGCCATTTTTCATACTCTGACTTCTTTTTGGCAATAAGTAGATCTAAGTTATCTTGAATCATAAGTTCTAAACCTGTGTTGATATAAATACCTAGATACTTCAGGCGGTCCACTTTCCATTGAAAATTATAGTCCAAAATAGCTGCTTTCGTTGCACCCCTGGACAATGGGAGAGCTTCACTCTTATTCCAATTGACTTTGTAGCCAGAAATGATCGCGAAGCGAGAATTGGCAGACATGAGTGTCGGGAGTGAAGTAAGCAGATCAGTAAGTGTGAGCAATATGTCATCTGCATAAAAAAGTATTTTTGAGATCCCTGCTGGTGAAGGAATGCCTCCTATTTGTGAACATTGTCTTATTGCCGCAGCCAGCGGTTCAAGTGCAAGAAGGAATAAAAGGGGTCATAAAGGGCAACCCTGGCGGGTTCCTCTTTGCACTAAAAAAAGATTTTGAAAGGAAACCCCCACAATTCACTTGTGCAGATGGTGTCTCATATAACCATTTGACCTTAGAGATATATTCATTGCCTAATCCCAGCCTATGTAGTGTACGGAACATATAGTTCCATTCAATACGGTCAAAGGCCTTCTCAGCATCTAAGGATAAGGCTACTCTGTCTTCTCCAGCATCCTTGGAAAGCCAGAGTATGTAAGCCAAAGTGTGTAGGTGGTTACGAGACTTTCTGCCTGGCATGAATCCCACTTGAGAATTATGTACGAGTTTAGCAATAACTTGTTTGAGTCTTTTTGCGAGAATGGTGGCTAATATCTTTGAATCGGTCTTCAGAAGGGAAATTGGACGATAGCTACTACAGTATAATGGATCTTTCTCAGGTTTGGGAAGGACCGTTAGGATAGCTTTATTTGCGAGAGAGGAGAGGCTACCAGTTTCCTCTGCTTCTTTATAGGCATCATAAAGGGAGTCTATTGCTTTTAGTTTTACCCAACAGTAAAATTCCCCAGGAAAACCATCTTCTCCCGGTGCTTTATTGTATGGAAGATTGGAGATTGCTTTGGCAATTTCATCTTTTATTTCGCCTGCCAGTATGAGTCGCTCCGGTCATTGAGGCGGGGGGGGGGGGTATTTTATCAAAAAATTCCTGCTCTTTGTGGTGATCATCAACCTCAGAGCTATATAACTTCTCATAATAATCTGTAAATGTATCAGCTATTTCCTGAGCCTCAGTTATTAGCTTACCTTCAGAAATATAAATAGCTGGAATAGCTGTCATAGCTTCTGTCCGTTTTAACCGTGCCGGTGGTAAACAACCAGCTTTTTCTTCCTTGTTCGTAATTTCGAGCCTTAAGTCTATATAACATATATTCTGCTTTTGAAGTATATAGTGTATTAAGCTCCATTTTAGCCTTTTCCAATCTACATCTGGAAGATTCGGTTGGATTGGTAAAACGAGCATGTCAGGGTTTTGATATCATTTTCTAATATAGTCTGTTCTGTTCTACGTTTATTGGCTATGGCAGAATCTCTCATAAATTGCCCCCTATTGGTGGCTTTTGCATCTGCCCATAAAATGTGTAGAAGAAACTGAACCTTTGTTGTCTTTCATAGAAGTAGTCAAATGTGATTGTAATTGTGATTTTTCTGTCGGTAGTTTGTATCGGGATATGTTTAAACGCCATGGTTTCCTACATGGGCGTTTCAGACTCCAATCAAGCTGTGGACTGATAGGAGCATGATCTGAAAGTGCAATTTCTAAAATGTCACAATCAAGTACTTGTGGTATGATAGAATGTGAAATAAGGAAATATTCTATTCTAGAATAGGAACCATGTACTGCAGAGTGATATGTAAACCCCTTATCTGAAGGTTGTAGTAAATGCCAAATGTCAGTCAACCCATGATCTTCATGGATGTCTCAGAGTATCGCTCTATCTCTGCCATGTGTCGTGTCTAGGGGGCTAGTTCTGTCAAAGATCACATCCGGGGCAAGATTCCAGTCACCCCCCAGAGCTAATTTGGAAATTTCCATCTCCGTTAGAATTCTGTTTAGATGAAGGAAAAAAGGAGCGGTGTTCCCAACGGGGGCATAAATAGAACCCACTCCTAATATGTTCTCACCGATTTTAAGCTTGGCTAAAACAAACTGACCAGGACTGCAGTATTTGACATTGCAGTGTTTTCTGTATCAGAATGGCTACACCACATTTTCTAGTAATAGTATGGTATATAGGATCTCCTGACATGTGAGAAGGAGGTTTGCAGCTGTAAAGAATCTGGCCTACCCAATCTCGTTTTAAATTTTCTGATTCTATACCGGATAGATGTGTCTCTTGAATGAGAGCTATATCTGTATGTTTGGAGGCTAAATAGGAAAGAATGTTCTTCCTTGTAATGTAATTAGTAAAGCCATTGACATTGATGGACACAATGTGCATAGGACTAGTTGTCATGATGCAGATTGGAAATGTTAGAGTAGGTTTGTATTGAGTGAGAATGGATCAAAAGGGTAAAAAGGGAAAGGAAGGTCGATAAATGATGGGGGAATGTGGCAATGGAAAATTACTGAAGCGAAAAAAAAAAAACTATCATAACCAATATGTGCATATATAATCACAAAATATTGTTAATACTAAACTCTAATTGGTCTAAGTACACCGTTATAACTGCTAGAAAGGAAAAGAACACTACAGATCAAACAATGTATATCTTTTGTCGGTGGGTCTAAACCACAATGCGAGACGCAGACTCTGCAGGGGAGAATAGAAAACCACCCGTGGTAAACAGATTATGAAAAGAACCACACCATGGCGTTATAAAATCCATCTAGGAGATTTGCATATACAAAAACAGTATGAGATATACATGGTGTATTGAACAACAATGTAGGAGAAAAGGAAATGAATCGTATCCATCAGAGGTAATAACTGCTGTAAAACAGTAATAAAATTATATTAATACATAGCATGCAAATATACTCATCTGGCTGGAAGATGCAACTCTAGGTTTAGCATCAGATACTTTATCAAAAGACGTGGATGACTTCAGAGGTGATCTCGATTTGTCTCTGGTATTTTCCTGTGTGAGTACTTCTACACAGCGGACCACTTTATCTCGGTCAGACTGTTTCTTGAAGATACGGATGTGTAATCTACCAGTACGGTGGCTTTGAGGATCATTCCGTAATTGAAGTGGACTGTTCATAGTTGTTTCGGTCAGGGGTAGTAGTGCTAAGTCCATGTGTTGGTCCTCTAAACTGTCCAGGAAGCGTACTAGATACTCAGGCTCTGTGTAATCCCTTGATTTCACATCCATTGTGATCCACATTGTAGCAGGTTCTAAAAGACCATATTTAATATCCTATTTCCAAAGTCTTGGCCTAAGTTGCAGGAACGCTTTTCGTTGGGCTTTGGTATCAGTGGAGAAGACCGCAGCAATAAATACTTTATGGCCTTCCAAGTCGTAAGGACCATGTTTACGAGCAGCTGTTAGTAATTGATGGACCTGTTCATGACGCAGGTGACACGCAATAATTGGTCTAGGTATAGATTCACGGGTTGAAGTGGAAGTTCTTGACCGAATCCTGTGAGATCTCTGCAACTCAAGGGGATGCTCAAAAGATATGTTCAGTAGCTGCGGTATTAAGATTAGTAGCAAGCTCTTCACATCATTACTCATTTCCATTTTTTCTGGAATTCCATAAAAGCGAACGTTACTTCTTCAGGCCCTGCCTTCCAAATCTATTACTTTTTGTTTTAAATTCCAGATATCTGGACCCCAATACTCTGCATTATCTAATCTTTCTTCCAAAAGGGTGGTTTGTTTATCTAGAGTTTCCACTTTGGTATGAAAAGTACATCCTTACGGACTTCATTTCTGTTGTGAGATCTGAGATTTTGACCTCCATAGATCCCAATCATTGTCCCACAGCAGACATCTCTTTTAAAATAAGGTCCATAGAAGCAGTATCTTGTGGGACAGTAGTAGAAGTGCCAGAAGGTAGAGTATTCCCTACGACTTGTGTAAACAAAGGCTTTCTATTAGGTTTTCCACTGGCCATATTGTTATACTTCAATGTTAGAGAAGACAAGAAATAAGTACTGCCTAGCAACCAAGTATGATATCCAGTCACCTCACAAAGCAGTTGGGTAGTAACACTATAATTGCAAATACATATTTGGATATGGACAGACTTCTGGGATTCTCAAAAATTATGGATGTATGTTTTCAAACAAGGGGTGCTGAAAAAGTATCAGAAATGTCACACAGCTTTCCCCTGTTTATCCAAGTTCGCTCTGCACCCTTTTGCTGGTAGGAATTTCCTTGTCTACTTAAATGTGTAGCAGAGTCTAAGCTGTCAAATTAAGAGAAATACCTCAGGTTTGAAAGTTCTCATATGCTTTCCCTGCGCCCTGTGAGAAGTACAACAGTAGTTCAAAAACACCCAGCAGCCTTTCCACTTCAAGAAAGGGAATTCCACTTAACTCTGGGGCGTGGCTTGGACGCATGGTGGAGTAGCTGTGCTTCATCGGAGCTCCCGCCGGCAAAGCAAATACGTGTCATTATCCTGAACACCTACATGTATGCTGAGCACCCGAAGGGTAGGGGAGCTCGGAGACTGCCTGCGGCATTAATTCTGGGCAGATCTGCCGGCAGGAAGGACCAAAACGGGCGAAAATCCCACGACGCGCCCCCTCCTGCCCCCCCAGGAAGCCGGACAGGGGAGCTGAGGCCCAGACTCGGCTCTTGCCGTTGCGCAACGAGCGCACGCCTACTTAACCCCTTCGATGCTCATGACGGAATGGTTCCGTCATGAGCATCGGTGCCCCTGTGCTCATGACGGAACCATTCCGTCATGAGGACAGGGGCAGGAAATCCCTCTGCTGCAGACAGCAGAGGGATTTCCTTCTCTTCCCCCAAAGCCTCGGGAGCTGGGGAAGAGCTTCCCCAGCTCCCCAGGCCCCCTCCCTGGTTTCTGTGCAATGACAATCAGCGCGCACGTCGCGCTGTCATTGCACAGAAACCGAAACTGAAATGAGCCTTTAGGCTCATTTCAGTTTCACTTTCTATGTGCTCAGGGTGCTATCTCAACCCCCCGGGCACAAAGAAAGACGGGAGAGGTATCATTGTAAAGGGGAGAATCTCCCCTTTCCAATGGTACCCCTCCCCAGTGGATCCCTGCTTGGGGATCGCCCCAGGAGGGCGATCCCCAAGCAGGGATCCACCCACTAGACGCCAGGGAGGGGGGAGCGGCCCCTTGGGCAAGGGCCTTTGCTCCCCCCAAATACATTTGGCATAATTTAGTCTTTTTGCCCCCCCCCCCCCCCAGAGGGGCAAAAAGCCCACTAGACCCCAGGGACTTTTTTTCCGGTGCATACATTAGGGTGGGGGCTGCCCATAAAGGGCATGTCCATGCCCCCACCCCCACAAAATTTACAGCCTTTCTGCCCCTCCTGGGGGGCAGTAGCAACCCCCCCCCCCCGATATCCCCCCCAGGGCGGCAGAAAGCTGACTAGGCAAGGAGTTTTTAGCAATATGCCTACCTGTGGATTTTGGGCCCTAGCGCAGCCGGCACATAGGGAAACCTAGCAAACCTGTACATTTTTGAAAACTAGACACCCAGGGGAATCCAGGATGGGGTGACTTGACTGGCTCTCACCAGGTTCTGTTACCCAGAATCCCTTGCAAACCTAAAAAAAAAAAAAAAAACATTTTCCTTCCATTTCTGTGGTGGAAAGTTCTGGAATCTGCGTGGATCCACAAAATTCCACCCACCCCGCGTTCTCCAAAGTCTTCCGAGAAAAATGGTACCTCACTTGCGTGGGTAGGCGCGATAGGAAACGGCACAAAACGCAACGTGGACACACCACATTTTCACAGTGAAAAATGACCCTTTTTTTGCAAAGTGCCTAGCTGTAGATTTTGAACCCTAGCTCTGCCGGCACCTAGGGAAACCTAGCAAACCTATACATTTTTGAAAATTAGACACCCAGGGGAATCCAGGATGGGGTGACTTGACTGGCTCTCACCAGGTTCTGTTACCCAGAATCCCTTGCAAACCTAAAAATTTGTAAAAAACAACCACATTTTCCTCACATTTTTGTGGTGGAAAGTTCTGGAATCTGCGTGGGTCCACAAAATTCCACCCACCCCGCGTTCCCCAAAGTCTTCCGAGAAAAATGGTACCTCACTTGCGTGGGTAGGCATAGTGCCCGCGACAGGCAAGGGCCGAAAACCTATTGAGGCGACATCAAAATCACAAAACAACCTGGTTTTGCAAGGGGGGTCCCATGAGTTTTTGGCCCCGGGCTTGGCGGCCATCTAGGGAAACCTACCAAACCCACACATTTCTGAAAAGTAGACACCCGGGGGAGTCCAGCGAGGTATGGCTTGCGTGGGTCCCCCAACATTTTCCTACCCAGAATCCCCTGCAAAACTCAAATTTAGCTTAAAAAATAACTTCTCAAATTTGTGTGGGAACGTTCTGGAATCTACGTGGATCCACAAATTTCCTACCACCCAGTGTTCGCCCAGGTCTCCCGATAAAAATGGTACCTCACTCGCGTGGGTGGGTCAAGTACCCGCAACAGACAAGGGCCCAAAACGTATTGAGGAGACATCAAAATTACCTATCACAAAACAACCTGGATTTGCAAAGGGTGTCACCTGGGTTTTTGGCCCCGGGCTCGGCGGCCATCTTGGGAAACTTCCAAACCCACACATTTCTGAAAAGTAGACACCCGGGGGAGTCCAGCGAGGTATGGCTTGCGTGGGTCCCCAACATTTTCCTACCCAGAATCCCCTGCAAACCTCAAATTTAGCTGAAAAAAAATCACTTTTTTTCTCAAATTTCTGTGTGGGAAAGTTTGGGAATCTGCATGGATCCACAAATTTCCTCCCACCCAGCGTTCCGCCAGGTCTCCCAATAAA
This sequence comes from Calotriton arnoldi, assembly GCA_963921515.1. NCBI lineage: Eukaryota > Metazoa > Chordata > Amphibia > Caudata > Salamandridae > Calotriton > Calotriton arnoldi. Next base: position 905,412 of record CAWUFW010003400.1, read on the forward strand.
AATGGTACCACACTTGTGTGGTTAGGCAAAGTGGCTGAAACAGGAAATGGCCCAAATTGTATTGTGGAGACTTCAAAATTACCTATAACAAAACTACCTGGATTTGGGGGGGGGCACCTGTTTTTTTGGCCCCGGGCTTGCCGCTATCTAGGGAAACCTACCAAACCCACATGTCCAAAGAGGTATGGCTTGCGTGGATCACCCGTTTCCCTACCCAGAATCCCCTGCAAACCTCAAATTTAGCTGAAAAAAACATTTTCCACATATTTGTGCGTGGAATCACCGTGCTGGCACAAATGTCCTACCACCCAGCGTTCCCCTTGTTCTCCCGAGTAAAATGATACCTCACTTGTGTGGGTGTCCAAAGCAGAACTGGCTAAAAACGTATTTTTAAAAAAATGTAGCGCTTAGAATTCTCGGTGCTATACTCTAAATCCCTATGTTTAGGGCTCTTCCTAGTCACAGGCCTTTGGCCCACCCACACAAGTGAGGTATCATTTTACTCGGGAGAACAAGGGGAACGCTGGGTGGTAGGACATTTGTGCCGGCACGGTGATCCCACGCAAAAATGTATAGAAAAAGTGATTTTTTTTCCAGCTAAATTTGATGTTTGCAGGGGATTGTGGGTAGGAAAACGTTACGGGACCCACGCAAGCCATACCTCGCTGGACTCCCCCGGGTGTCGAGTTTCCAGAAATGTGTGGGTTTGGTTGGCTTCCCTAGATAGTCGCCGAGCCCAGGGCCAAAAACTCATGGGACCCCCCCTTGCAAAACCAGGTTGGTTTGTGATAGGTAATTTTGATGTCGCTTCAATAGGTTTTGGGCCCTTGCCTGTCACGGGTCCTTGACCCACCCATGCAAGTGAGGTTCCATTTTTCTCGGAAGACTTTGGGGAACGCGGGGTGGGTGGAAATTTGAAGATCCACGCAGATTCTAGAACTTTCCACCACAGAAATGTGAGGAAAATGTGTTTTTTTGGACAATTTTTTAGGTTTGCAAGGGATTCTGGGTAACAACCTGGTGAGAGGCAGTCAAGTCACCCCATCCTGGATTCCCCTGGGTGTCTAGTTTTCAAAAATTTATAGGTTTGCTAGGTTTCCCTAGGTGCCGGCAGAGCTAGGGTTCAAAATCTACAGCCAGGCACTTTGCAAAAAAAGGGTAATTTTTCATTGTGAAAATGTGGTGTGTTCACGTTGCGCTGTGAGCCGTTTCCTGTCATGGGCACTAAGCCTACCCACACAAGTGAGGTACCATTTTTAATCGGGAGACTTAGGGTAATTCAGATTTGTAAAGCAACTGTTATTACCTATTGACTTTCGATGCATTTCTGCCTTCCAAATGAAAGACAATGTGTAAAAAAAGTAATTTTGAAAAATGATCGATAATTCTCATGCTAGTATGAGTATTCCCAATTTCGGAAATGTGCAAATATCTGTTTCTAAACTCTAGATTTTGTTCTCATTTCAGAAATACATGGGTGGCTTTCATACCGATTTTTCCACGTATACATTTTCCCAGAATAATTGCTATATACCCGGTACATAATAAAAAACCATTGCAAGTCGCTGCTCAGTTTGGCTCTGGGTTCGTCGGGTTCTTGGTGAACCTACAAGTCCTATATATCCCCACAACCAGAAAGGTCCAGCGGATGCAACGGTATATTGCTTTCAAAGAGTTGTCATAATTAGAAGAAGTTACATGTGAAAACGTTGACACAAAAGGCTGTTTTTTTCAACTAATTTTCAATTTTTCCTATATTTAACTGTTAGTTTCTATAAAGAAACCTTGAAGGATCTACACAAATGACCCCTTGCTGAATTCAGAATTTTGTCTACTTTTCCAAAATGTATAGCTTTCCTGGATCCATTATTGCTTTCATACCCATTCCTACCATTAACTGGAAGGAGGTTGAAAGCACAAAAAATTGCAAAAATAGGCAATGTCCCAGAAAAATGCCAAAACTGTGTAAACATTTTTTGGTTTTCTGACAAAAGTCTGCTTGTCCCTGAAAGCTGGGAAGATGGTGATTTCAGCACCACAACCCCTTTTTTTATACCATTTGCAGGGAAAAAACCAGACGCTTTCATCTGTAGCCCTTTTTTCGCATTTTTCCCCCAAAAAACAAAATGTAGCTGTATTTTGGCTAATTTCTGGGTCCCCTCCAGGGGAAATCCACAAGCCCTGGGTACCTTTAGAATCCCCATGATGTTGGAAAAAAAAGGACACAAATTTGGCGTGGATACCTTATGTGGTCAAACAGTTACAGGGGCCTAAGCGCGAACTACCCCAAATAGCCAAAAAAAGGCTTAGCACAGGGGGGGGGGAAGGCCTAGCAGCGAAGGGGTTAAATAAAGCGGAGCTGTGCAGCGGAAGGGGTGAGCAGTGTCTCCCCATCGAGCAACAACCCCAGCAAGGACATCTGGGCAGGTCGGTCCTGGGGACAGAAATTAACTGGGAAACGGCTGTTGGGGATGGGGCGCCCGGGTCGTTGCGGCCCCGTCTAGCGAGTACCGGGGCAGCAGGGCCAAGATCCGCTTTGAGAAGGGGAGAGGCTTTGGGGCTGTCTGCGCCCGCCCCCCCCTCTACCTCTACTAAATACAGTTGGCAGCAGCAGCCAGTAGAGCCACAAAAAGGCACCTCAGCCAGCTGGAGGGAGGAGAGGCCGGGTCCTAGAGGGCGATTTATGGCGCATGAGCGGCTGGCTGGAGCGAAAGACAGCAGGGGCAGACAGACCCTCCAAAAGAAATGATTCATATTAGAAAGGGGCTGCCTTGGAGAATCTGGCCGATGACTGGATTGTTTATGACCTGACTGAGGTGGCAGGACAGGAGTGGAGGGTGCGGCCTCTGAAGTCTAGTACAGTGAGCTAGTTGGTGTTGGCCCTGTAGGAGACGTGTTGGAGTGGTGGGGTATGAGTGAGTGTCCCCGATTTTTGCGCTCCACGAGAGGGCTAAACGGACAGATTTCGGGGGCGCCCTAACACCAGGAGCTGGTACGGCAGACACAAAGGAAGTACGCCAAATGCTGGGAAGGAGATTAACACCGACTTGGAGGGCTGACCCGGGAGACTGCCTGGACCCTCGTGGAGTTCAAGATGGTGAAAGATAAGGCCGCAAAAGTACGGTCTAATAAAATTTCTAACTACGCACAGCTGTGCCCAGCAGACACGGCCGGGGCAGGTGTGCATCAGACTGACCAGCGGGAGGATGCCCCAGGATTGGCGGACACGAATCCTACGCTGGCGGACATAATGGCGGCAATCCACTCCTCGAGGGAGGATTTGGTGCATAGGATCGACGCGGTGGTAATAGATGTGAACCTTCTGAGAGCAGATTTACATAAGGTATCAGATAGTCACCGCCATGGAGCCAAATGTAGACACTATGAAACAGGCGGTCCGCTCTCTTAGAGATACTGTGGGGAGGCTCCTGCAAAGAGTTATACAGCTAGATGATCGAGCGGAGGATGCGGAAGGTAGATCTAGAAGGAACAATCTGAGATTTGTAGGCTTCCCCGAAAAGGCAGAGGGCCCTTCCGCTGATCTCTTTTTGGAAAACTGGATTGTGCAAGAACTGGCCCCCACAAGCCTATCCAAATTCTTCAATATTGAAAGGGCTCACAGAGCACTGGGTCTGAAGCCGCGACCAGGCCCTCCCCGCCCCCCAGAGCCATCATAGCCTGATTTTTTTTAACTACAGGGATCGGGATATCATCCTGAAAGTACCAGGGCGAAGAGCCAGATCACCTATATGGGCCACTATTGCAATCTTTCCAGATTATACGCAGCGAGTACAGGAGCAAAGACGATCTTTCATGGGAGTGAAGAAGCGACTTCGAGAGTCGGGACTGAAATACAGCTTGTTGTATCCTGCAAAACTAAGGGTGGAACATAAAGGAAAGGCCCTGTTCTTTCAATCGGCGGATGAAGCGACGGCATGGTTGGACGAGACAGGCCTGTCGGACTCTTGCTTGGCGCTGCAGATGGGCACTGGTGGGTCCTGGCGCAGAGGAGGGAGAGCGGGCATGAGGTCTCAGCCGGCCTGGAAGACACAGTCAGAGAGGACAGCCCGGGCAGGATCAGAGTACGCCCAGATGGGACATTGCAGGCGGAATCGGTGCCGGACTCAATAGATGGCTCTCAAAATGTAGTGCCGGACTCTCTGGGGTCAAATGAATCAGCGAGCTGAAAGGGGTCTGTACTATCTAGGATTATGAAGTGATGGATGGGTGCTTAGGATGCAGAATATAAATAGTATGTATAATGTTGGAAAATGTGTTATTTAACGGTCTGATTTTTGCAGGCGGGGGATCCTCCACGCGCCCCGCAGGGACCAAGCCACGTTCCGGGAGCTGGAGGCTAGTCCTCGCGCCCGGCTGGTCGCTTGGAGTTGAGGGATCAGATGATCGGCTCCTAGGCTACATAGCAGGAAACAACGCTGGTTTGACCTAGATAGTTACTGGAGCCATAGTTCTTGTTTATTTGTAAGTTTTCACAGGGAGGTATGGGGCGGCTAAGGCAGGCCCTGCCTCTGCAGGAGAGGAGGGGGGGGGTGGGTGCTGCCTGGTTGCCCAAGGGGTGGAGGGAGTTGGGTGTTCAGTTAGGTTCTTATGTTGGGATACATCGGATGCACTACAAGAAACTGGGGGATCTGCTGAGAATGTAAATGTCAGGGGACCAACTCATATGGCAGTTGGCAGAAGAGTGGTGTTGGGAGGGGGGGAGAAGAGTGGGTATCGTAATTTTTTTAATATGGCGAACACAGCTTACTTACCTGGAATGTTCGGGGGTTGGCAGCCTTCAAGAAACGAAGGAGTATATGCATATTTGAAAAGGTACAAGGTGTCTATTGCCTGCCTACAGGAGACTCGTGTGGGGGGGATCCGATCCCATGTATTAAGCGCAGATGGCGAGGACAAATATATGCTACATCCCATTCAGGATTTGCTAGAGGTGCTCTTATTCGGGTGGCACCGGGAGTCCCTTTTAAATATTTACATCACGTGGTGGACCCGGATGGGAGGTATGTGATCCTTCATGGATCGATGGGAGGGAAACGTGTGTAATTAATGTTTACGCCCCTAATGTCAATTGTCCGAATTTCTTCCCTTCTGTGATGACAGCCGCTGCACCATATCTAGCAGTCGACGTTTATGTTGGAGGATTTAAATTGTGTGTTCAATGGGAATCTAGATCGGGAGCCTCCACATTTAAATACCAAACCAGGCAGGACAGAAACCCTGACTGACATGAGGGAATTGCAACTCATGGATATATGGAGGGAACGCAATCCGGGACAGAAGGTATTTTCGTGCCACACCCCAGCAGCTAATACATTTAGTCGTTTAGACTACAGCCTACTAACCTCGGACCTGGCTCGGGAGGTTCAGGGGATAACATATCAAGCCTGGTATCTATTCACCGGTCCTGGTCAGCTTTGAGGGCAATAGACCCAGATCAGCTATCCCTACGTGGCAGCTCCGAGCGGAGGCATTGCTGGACCCCCCTTCTGCGATTGCAGTTTCAACTGCACTCACTAAATACTCTGAGAAAAATTGGGGGTCAGCCTCGCATAGAGCCCATGAATGGGATGCCATGAAGGCAGTGCTTAGGGGTGTTTACATACATACAACTTACGGGGTCAGGCAACAACTAGAGAGGGACATTGCAGTACAGGAACGTAGGCTGACCAAACTAGAAGCATTGCTGCCCGGGTCCCCGCAGAGGAGGGGGGGGGGTGTAGTGGTGCGAGGCCCGAATTGAATTACTGGAGGCATGGAAACGACTAGAAAAATATGACTATACAGTATATAGGCGGAGGCTCCATAGAGAGCGAGATACATTTGGAGCCATGCTGGCCAGGCTATTGAAGAGGGAAACACCCACGGGGAAAACACTGCAATTACAGGATGCGGATGGGAAATTAGTCCAGACGCAGGCGGGTATCCTGGATGTTTTCACCACTCATCTAGCCAAAGTGTACAGTGGTGGGGAGGGGCCTGGAGGGTCGATCATAGTGGAGTTTCTGGCTGCAGTAGAATTACCCCAATCGGATCAGGAGGTGGAGGAGAGCATAGGGGGCCCCAATCACGAAAAAGGAGATGCTGGGAGCTATTAAACTACTAAAGCCAGGTAAGTCGCCTGGGAACTATGGCTTCCCGGCGGAATTTTACCAACAATTTGCTCCACAACTGGTGGATCGGCTGCTGGAGGTATACAATGAAGCCCTACAGCGGCTAGCATTGCCGGATTCTATGCAGGAGGCGCTGGTGATAATGATCCCCAAACAAGATAAGGACCCACAGGTACTGAAACCATATAAGCCGATTTCACTGCTCAATATTGATGTAAAGATACTGAGCGACATTCTGGCAGATAGACTTCTCTGATCCATCCAGACCAGGCAGGATTTATCCCACGCCGCACCATGTTCAATTTACAGCGGCTGGCACATGTGTGGCATTACCAGAGTTTAATAACGGAAGACCACGCTCTAGCCCTATTAGATTTAGAACAAGCATTTGATTCGGTGGCCTGGCCTTGTGTATGGGCCACCTTACAAAAAATGGGGGTGGGCGAGAGCTTTCTTCAATGGGTTACATTGTTATATACGTCCCCCCCCCCCCCCCGAGCCAGGATTAAGACAGGGGTAGAATTTCTATGGCATTCTGATTGAAAAGGGGGACCAGGCAGGGCTGCCCCGTCTCCCCTCCTATTTGAAAAGGAGCCAATGGCGGTAGCACTCAGGACCCAGCTAAAAGACTGGGAGATTACAGTGGGGGGCAGAGAACATGTGGTCTCCAAGTTTGCTGATGACACACTGGTATATTGTAAACAACCTAGGAGGTCGGTTCCTCTCCTATTGAAGATTCTTACGGAATTAGGCGAGGCGTCAGGTCTCCGCACGAATCAAACCAAGTCTAAGTTGATACCTATTGGGAGACTAGCAGACCAGCCGGCTGAGGACCTTCCCAGCCTGGGGATGCAGTGGACCACGACGGCTCCCAGATACCTGGGAATTAAACTAGCAAAAACACCTGATCGATTTCTGCAACTTAATATGGGAAGGGTCGTGGAGGGGATCAGGGGCTCGGTAGGCTTCTGGAGGAACCTGCACCTATCCCTTATGGGCAGGGTTGCAATCACTAAAATGGTCATTCTCCCACGATGCCTGTACATACTACAGAATTCGTTCTATAAGATCCGGTCAAGTTATTTTAGAACACTGGACACATTGGTGATAGATCTTTTGTGGGGTCCTCGACGCAAACGAATTAGCTACGCTACACTGCAAAGACCTTGACCGCTGGGGCGAGTAGAGGTCCCATATATTGAATATTATTACATGGCAGCGCAACTACAGCATGCAATACATTGGCTAGATGAACAAGTTAACTGGGAAACAAGCATTGGCATAGCCAATAGGTCTCGCCTTTGGGATCTTATAAGTGTTTAGCCATGCAGTACACAAGCTGCGAGGTTACAAACATCAGAAAGTACATTCAGCAGCCGGTCACATTTCATGCGAGTTGCTTTTTTAGGCATTCAGAACATTGCTTAGTTTACTAACAGTGCCCAATTGTTACTGGTGACGGGGAGGTAGGTACAGGCAGGCTGTTGTTAAAGTGCCCTAACAGTGACTTCAAAATAAACCCCATAGCTGAACCACATAAAGGTAGTTGAAAAGGGCGACACTCCTCTGCAAACAGCCCCAAGTGTGTTGATGACTTGGGTTTTAGAAGGGGGGGGGAGTATGCATACCTTACAGGCACGTCTGAATTTAAGGACAGCCACTCTGATTTGGCTATAAAGTGGCAACACTGCGGTATCTGAGCTCAGTGCTTAAGGGGAGTACCCCAAAAATCATCTGCAGGGGTCAAGCCTGCTGTCAATCAAAAGTCCGGGAACTGATATAATGTACAACACACACCCCGTTTACAGCTCTCCATTAACACCGAGTAGCATGTGTCGAACAAAACGGAAAAAAAAAATCATTCTGATATTTAGCAGTAATTCACAAAAGTGAGGACCATTGCTCCAAAATACTGATCCAGATACCTAGTGCTAGACAGCACAAGCATTGGCAAAGCCACTAGGTCTCGGCAATCAGAGAGCTATTGGCCTTGTCAATGTCTTTTAGCCATGCTGAATAGCAAGCAACAGGGCTTCTGTTCAGCATGGCTGAAAGTCAATATGTGTATACAACCAACAGGTCATCTGTGGACACATTGTATTAAAAACACCAGCCGCATTAGAACGCTCACGCCGATATGATGCCAAATTATAACATGAAAGCTAAGGGAAACAAAACCAACCCAACCACCAATCATATGAGATGGGCATACCACAACATTAGCTTTGTCTGCTCCATCCATTTTATTCCCCAATCTCAACATGGCAGCTATAGGGAGGGGATTTTTTTTTATTTAGCCCGAACAAAGATAGCGGCTACTGCTCATGTGTAATGCAGCTGCAATAGACCCACCCTGCGCCCAGACAACCACCAGAGGGGCAAATTCTGCACATTGCAAAACATGGAGCGTGACGGCGCGTCATTATAGTGTATGAACCCAACTGTAAATCTTGACGACTCACTCAGCAGGTAGCGAAAAATTGCATGCTCTCCATGTGAATTGAAAAACAGTTTGAGGAGTCTTGTCGTGGCATGCATCGTGCCTCCCATAATGCAGCTTATCGCTGTAAACATGTCAAAGTGTGGGCTTTAAAAGCTTTGCCTTGGCGCAAAGATTGTCTGATGGAAAAACACGAGAAAACAAAAAGGCAGCATTTCTGTGGTTGCGTCTGCTTTCATTGCCCTCAATGTACCCGTTTTTTATGTCCGCCTTCAGGAGTCTGCCCGGACTTGGTAGCTCCATCTGCCGATGTTGATGCTCGGCGCTAATTAAAACAATAGTGCTTCTAATGTGTGGCAGAATGAACATTCAGCGAAGACCTGCTTGGCGTACTAATGTGGGAGAGGGGAAAAACACATGCGCAAAGAAACACTCAACCAGAGGTGTGTGCTTCATGCGCAACATGTGTCCCCTTTTAGGTATAAACAGTGACAACGCACACAACTAGAGGCATGCACTGCTGACACGAGCATCGGCTAACAAGCTTGAAAATAGCAACACACCACGAAGCACAAACAGGAACACACACAACCAGAGCAGGGCAATGCAGCTGCAAAGTTTGTCCATTTGCATGTTGAGAACTGTAACGCATACACACACACGCACAGATGGGGGCACTACAATACAAATTTGTTTGTAGGATTAGATACACTGAAGCACACAAACAGCTACACAGAAAACAAAAGGTGGTAACTGCAGATCAGCTTGTCTTTCCACAGACTTAAAATCATCAACACACAAATGCCCAATGAAAGCAAGTTTCCATAAATACATTGCGCCGCGAGTCCTGTGCCCACAGAAAGTGCTGCCAGCTGCACGCATGGTCACCTTTAAAACAAGGGAGGGTGAGAGTAGAGGAATGTCAACAAGCGCGCGCGGCCACGCTAATTGAAAACAGATGGCCCCTGCGTGCCGCTGCTCGCTCCCGCAAGGTGCATGCTAGCACAAGCACGAGTGCTTGAAAAGAGCCGACCGATTTCTAAAGGTCACCCCTAAAGCAGCGCTGCACGCTGCCCTAGGCGCGACCTAAAAAAGGCTTCTTGAGGGGTCCTATGTGGGAGGTTCCCTACCGGAATTGTTTATGCTGGAAAGGGGGATACCCGGAGATACTCCATACATTAGACAGGCAGCCAAGGTCTGGGAGACCACAGTTAGAAAGGTGGTGAGACATGCACCTTACGCACCCCTGTGGGTGGTTCCGCCGTTCACCAAGATTGCAGAATCAAGGTCGATTCCCAAGTGGAAAACAGGGGGGGGGGGGGGGATGCCTGACAATGGGTGATTTATATCAGAATGGTCAGTTTATAAAGAGGTAGGAAGCGGCGGCAGCCTTTGAGCTAGGTAGAGGGCAGCCCATCCCCATACAACGCAGATGGGAGGAGACATTGGAGTCCCCACTGTCAGAGAAAGAGTGGAGCAGATTGCACGAAACGGTGAAGCAGGGGTGCTCAAATGTACGTTTTAAATTAATACAACTTCACACATCAAGCCTCTTTCACCCCGATCCAGTAGGTGTACTAGATGCCAGCAGGCAGAGGCGGATTTTATGCACGTGGTGTGGACGTGTCCGAGGGTGGCAGAATTTTGGGATATGGTACTGCAGCGCCTTAGAAAGGCTTTGGGATGGGCTATACCCAGGGGGGTGAAGTCGATCCTATTGGATCTTCTCCCATCACCAAAAAAAGGTCAGCAGGAAGTTTGTGCTGCTGGGATTGATAATAGCAAAAAGACGCATTGCGATTGAGTGGCGTATGTCGACCTCCCCGAAGTGTGATAGATGGGTTAAAAATGTGTGAGTGGGCAACAGCTGAGCAAGTAAGAATTAAACAAGTCCGAAAGGACGATAAATTAGGAGGATCTGCTGGCGTGGTCAGTGATGATAAATGAACTGCAGCCCCCAACAGAAGAACAGTGAGAGAAGGGTCGAGTGTACCCCATGACATTCTGAATAACTATAATCTAAACGAAGGAGCAGACCACGCATCATCTAGTTTTATACGGTACACTAAGCATCCGATGGGGGCGTGGAGGGGGGGGAAGAGTTAGGGGGAGACGTTGACATATGGTATAACTGGTAAGCAAACAAAATTTAAACGAAAAAGGGGCCAGAGGGGCTGGCCATAGTTGAAAATGTAAGGAAAGCAAATAATTGTTTCACAAATATGGCACGAATGTATATATGATAACTGCAAACATTCCCCCTGGTCACGACGTCATGGTTGACATTTCTGACAATAACGCTGTATATAAGATGTTTCTATAAAAAACCAATAACGTTTAAAAAAAAAAAAAGCTCTTCAGAATCAGGTTGTGAAGAGTTCAAGAGTAATTAAATTCCCCTGAAGCAGCCTGTGTGTTTAAAAGCAAGGAAAGTCACTTATCTCTTGAGCAGCTGACTGTTTCCTGACAGAACGAGTTGTGAGACTTAGCTGAAGGAAAGACTGGGCTTTGACAGCTGTGTGGAAGAATTCTCCCCTCCGGAGCCTCGGAGCTCTACACTGAGGTGGCCATTTTAGCCGCAGGCCAGACCACCCCCCCCCCGCAATCTCGCTTCTTGACTAAATAATTTCATTGCCTATTCACCAAGCCTTACACTTGAAACATTTCTTCTTCCAAAGTTGGGGGGTGCCTTATTTACTGCAGATTATCTATGCAGAAGATAAGTTGTATATTATTTGATTTATACATTTGTATAGCGCGCGAATGCCCAAGGGCCTAAAGGATTACAGTGATCCCAGAACAAGTTACAAGTTTACACGAAATCAATGGAAGCATTATACTGAGAACACTACTGTTTTAATAACCCCATTAAGAGTGTTTAAAAGGCTATAACTGGTCTGGACAAGTTTTGAACTCTGATACCTTCTACGTACTGAGGCATCTTACTATTGCATCAGCTCTTGCAGGTTGGGATGTGTAAAACTGATTAAGAATGGTAAAGATGCCTTTTGAGACTAGACATTGAAGATTATAAGCACGAGATTCTGAGAGTGGTGATCATGCTTTATAAATATGTCCAAGCTTCCAAAGAAAACAATATTTTAAAAACGATGTCCATAGTCTCACATAGGCAAAGGCGTTCACATACATCTGCGATCTGTATTGGCCTACATAGTTCTGCAAAATTTATTGTACACCTTGAGGTATTTTTAAAACTCTGTAGAGCATTTGAGTACCTCCAACAGACTTAGTGTTAATATTTCATGCATACTAATACATAGAAACCTTTTGGTAAATCGTGGACAAGTTAATATTTTAGGCTTCATGTTCTTGAAATGTTTAAGACCTGTGGAACAAATAAACCAGCAACAAATGTTGGACTGTGATAGTACCCATACATGTAGAATTAAAATAAGCAATAGAATTTACAAGAATTCACTCCAAGCAAGATCTTTTCCGGTTACAAAAAATTTATTTAAAAAAAAACCTAAACAAACCAAAAATAAAGTGGGGTTTTCAAACTGTCCAGATGAGTGCTCAGCACATCAGGAACGCAGGTTCAAAGGGGGTGGGGACGGGGGACATAGATGGACTGTTTTCATCGTTGCACTCATACTCTCTCCAGTGCTTCCAACATGATGATGCTGTTTCCTCTGATTACCTGTGTACCAAATTAAGAGAAGATTGGTGATCAGGTTTGCCAAACTGACACTTGCAAAATATAAATCGCCTGCCACAAAACATCTTAAAATATAAAGACATAGTTTATTTGTCCACATCTATCTTTCAAGTTACCTAGTGAGGAAACTGGTATGCAAAACTTATTTTAAACCTAGGAATAGGACATCAGCATGAATACAGGCACAATGGTCATACTATCAGTAACATGTGAAAGGGGCTGAACTAGCAGGATTTTCATCTTGGACTGGATTGCCAGTGCACCTCTCATTATGGAGACGACTCAACCAGGCAAAATGGTGCAGACTGACCATTCAGAACAGCATGTTGCGAGCCCAGGGCCTTTCTAAGTGTGTTAGGCATGGAATTTTGCTGGGGAGGATGAAGTCCAAGATGGCGCTGCAGCTTAATAGTGTGGAAGTGAAGTGCTCTAACGTACCATTTCCCAAGTCAGCGTTAAAGTCCCATGCCAAATAATGTATTTGCTGGTGCGAATGTTATTCACAAAGTAAAAAGAGGGCGATCCCTTTAAGGACCCTCCTGCCACCAACTTATCTCAAGACGAGGCACCGATCATGCAAAAAGAACAATTGACGGACAGACCGGTACACAGATCTGGGCCTAAATCCATCTTTTTTTTGCTCCCCATGGCATTTGTTTAAACCCACCCACATGCAAATCAGTCTCGAACCTGTTCCCCGTGGAAACAGTCCAACCCAGACTGCCAGGCAAGGTCCTCCCTGGACCTGAAACAAGCATCCTGGGACCAGTTTCAGGGTTTCACCCTTCATCAGTCAGGCTAGCCTGACTCCAGTGGCATGGAGAGCAGTTCAGGCTTGACTGTTCCCATGAGGAGCATGGTCAAGACTGATATGCATATGGCTGGGTCAAAACTGGGGTGACATGGCGAGCAAAAGAACAATGGATTTAACCCAGATCTCTTGACTGGGGGGGGGGGGGGGTTACTTTGATTTGTGCTGCATTCAGTCTATCATGTGTGCATCTTTTGCTTTCTCGCCCCGGAGGCACTGACCATGACCTCCGAGTACCTATTGATCGCAAAGTTAAAGTGAAGGGGGAGGAACTGCTGGTGAGTGGCAGTTGAGAAGAAAGCATGGGATTGGGCCATTGTTTATTAAGAAATTAGAGACCTGAACAGACCAGACAAGCAATGGAAGGACCCGAGGCATTCAAGAAAAGTACAATATAGGGCCATGGATAATACCAGAGCGGAAATGGCACTCATGTGATGAGCATATTGCCTTGACGGTCTTGTCACAAGTTTGTCTAATCAACTTATTTTTAAGACATCTTAAGAATAAATTGAATAAGCAAACTTGAGAGGAGACAGAGGATGGATGTAATGGTTTGAGAGGATATCCATCCTCCTCAAGCTCCTCTCTGGCAGTTCAAAGCACCAGTATGCATGTGTGGTGGCAAGGGGAGTAAAGCAACACATGCAAGTTCAGTATCAGGAGCAGAGATGATCAAGGGCTGCAATGAGAATCCCAATGACCTGTTGGCTGTAATCTCAGAGAAGTTGAGAAGCCACATTGAAGAGCTAGTGTGCATACACTGCGATTTACTCCACACAATGGGTTCAGCAATTCGAGGCCTCTGCTAGTCACTTGCATCCAAAGATGAAGAAAAACAGACTACAAGATGCCAGAGGGGCCTGCACTCAAACTGGGAGAGTCCCAGCAGCTGAGCCTTCAGAGACATGTAAAGGTGGGCCCCAAGCCTACAATGAAAATCTGCCACCGACTCGGCGTGCTTCTCACACCTACAAGGGAAATTCTATGATATGTTTACCTTACATCTAGAAAATGTAAAATATGAAACAACTGATTACAGATTTAGCAAAAGACATACAAGCTGTGGACAACTGGGTGGCAGTTAATGAGGACACTATAACCTGGGTCAGGCAATCGAGTACACTCAATCAACTGTCTCTCGATTTGAAGAAAGTGATGGACATGAGGGACATCGAAAATAACAGACTCTAAAACGTGACAGGTTCTTCTGAGGAGACAGACAGTAGTTTTCTGGACTCCTTTTTAGATAAGAGCTTGGAGGAGGAAAAATGACTCTGGTTGAAGGAGCCACAAGATTCACATAGGAAAGAGAACCGGAAGTCATTGCGCTTGAAAGACAGGATTGTGAGGGTGGTCAGGAAAAAGGAGTTATTTTTTCCAGTGAAAATATAATCCAGATGTCCCAAGACTTCTCTAAAACTACTATAATACCAGTTACTAGGGAACTGGGGAGCTAACAGACCATATCAATAGACTTTTCTATAAAGTGGGAGTTGAAGGTCAAACATCAGCAACTTAGGAGAAACACTACCGGCCACAGAACATTGCAGAGGGCTTGTGGGTCCAAGGGCTTAAAATGCAGTTGCACTTAGGTTACACTAGTTTTGAGCCGAGTAGCGATTCTTGGCAAGTACCCTGCTCTCAGAAGGGAGTCAGACAATGGAATTTTTGAATGGTGTCAGAAGGTTACAGCACAGCTGTAAGAGGGGCCGAGGGATGTAGATGACCAAGTGCATGGTTTCATGTCCGGGGCATATCTGTTTACCACCAACACCACAGGTTATGAAGGGTTTAGTTACATTGTATTTGTTAACAGGGTGTTTTTTTTCCCCTTTAAGTGGAGCGCATAATTGTAGTGCTGACGTTGACAGGAAAATATGCTTGGCTAGATGAGGTTGTGGCAGAAATGGGACCCCGGAATGGGGTACTTGATATTGCTCATGGTATGTACAGGAAGGGACTGGCTGAGTCGCCCGATACAACAAATATTTGTGTTGTCCCATACGCGTGGACATGAAGCAATGTTCCTTTTATGTCTAACAAAATGATTACTCGGTATCCATGACCCACTTCTAAATGCCACTAAACAAATATTTGTAATAAAAATTAAAAAAGGCACTCTTTACGTACTGGTTGGGCTTTTGTACCTCACCAAAAATCAGCATGCAGCACACTGTTTGGGAAACACTGCAGTAGATTCTTGGGATGTGGGCCCGAAGGGCCTAAAGTGGACCGAATTTTCTCCACCCCGCTCGCCACTATACCATAACTGGTTTTATTTCTGCTATGGAGAAAGATTAATTATGGAGTTGGAAGGTAGAGAAATGTAGGATGAAGAGGGATCAATCGGCTCAAAGGAATATCAAGCCCTTTGATGACTACAAAAGAGGGTTCTTCCTAGACAAATCAGAAAGATTACATTACCACCAATTGAGTAACGGGGTATTATCCCTCAAGAATGCAATGTACTGACGCCATTTGAGAAGCTATTCTCAATGCTCACTTCTACTGGAGAATTTATCTCCAATTTATATTCTCTTTAGACAGATATGAACATGAAATTGTCCCCATAAATGGAAGAAAACATGGGGGGAAAAGTTGACACCTAGTTTCCAGTGGCCATGGAGGAACAAACTGTCGACCGAAGTCTTGCCGCAAGACGCTGTGGTTACTTCACTTATCGTGGGAGAAGAAATTCATAGAACCGCAAGGAAAAAACTGCTCACGATTTGATCTCTGTTCTAGAGCCATTAGTGGTTAACAAGTTGAGACTTATTGAGATTGAACTATTGAGCTACACAAGATGGCCTGGTGTCAAATTTCTGGATCTTCCTCAGCTGTAATGCCAGACCATATTAATACTGAAACAGAACACTTTTTGCATAAGGAGAAACTAGCTTCTGCTGTAACATTGCATGTCGGTAAGGCAGTTTGCCTGCCAAAAGAACGAGAAGACAAAAAGCCAGGCACCGAAACTGCATTAGTGGAGGAGTTAGAGTGGGTCTTCACATCAGAGTAGGGCTGTCACTTTGACTGCCTCAAACACAGAAGGTGGACCTGCAGAGGATGTAAAGTACTCTAATTCTTGGACAAGTGTACAACGAAGCAGATTAAGAGCATATCATAAGATTCACGAAAGAACGGATAGCAGTTGGCCAGGACGGCCTTTTCTGGTACCCAACGAAACTTCATATGCAAGGCCTGATATGAGTCAACGATTTCAAAAACCTCACCTGCAGGCAGCAATGAGCTTCCTGAGAAGGAGGATTTCAAACCCTAGAGGAGAGGGTCCAGTAGTGCACCGGGAGAAGGGCTGACAAACAGCAACGGAAGATGGCAGGATGTGCTGACAAATTATACTGGATTTGGAGCTAAATGTAACTGTTTTTTAAACGTTTAAAGAGTGTTGCTTTGTTCTTCATTCCTGATCCCCGCTCCCACACTAATTGCTTTATTTGGAAATTCCAATCAGTTTGATTCTGTATGGTAGGTGCATTTGTATTCAACTGCAATGTGGTATTTCTTACTGGAGGCTGTGGTCTACAGTTTAAGGGCCTGCGTCTTTAATTTCTTCATGCCCAATAAAACAGATTTACAACTAAAACTCTAAGATACAAGAAAATATGATTCTTAAGACTCTGAAAATAGTATTAAGTAATAAATTAAAATAATTTTCTAAAATCTGAAGGACTTTTTTGCAGCATTTATTCAATATATGGTATGTATGATCTAAAAATGAAATATAGTACAGTCAGTTTGAAGATTTGCCACCAAAATAAAAGTAAAAAAAAAATACAATAGCAGAAAAGGAAGTTATTTTTCGGCAATAAGTCAGAGTTTTTTTTTTATTTTAAAAGCAGTCAGTACACATTGGTGCTCTTAGACCACAGGAATTGCGACATCTGATGTCCAGGTGAGTATGGACCAGAAACACCAACTTTTCAATTCATTCTTATGCCCCAATACATTCTAGCAGTTTCAATCTCAAATAGTTTCAAATGGTAAAACTACACATTTATGTAGAACAGAATAGGCATTCAATTGGGAGAATGGTGTTGATTAAACTTAGAACCATAATGTCACCTCTATTAAGGCGAAGAGTATTATGTGTAGACGGCAACTTTTGGACTGAGGCAGTGGAAGGATGTTTAGTCAGGAGGCTGCCTAGAGAAGGAATTTTCTTCAAGATTTATGCGTAGTGCTTTCTACGAATGGGTTCTGAATGGGCAGCGTGTAACCACAGCAAAAACTTTTTTTCAAATGAGTAAAGATTGCAGCTACCAAGTATTACACAAGCCAGAGAGAGACACCCTTAAATGCCAAAAGGGACAGGGTAGATATGACGCTATAGAAACAGGTTCCATTTGTGCTACAACTTTCATTGGGGTATGAGAATGCTATTGAAAGGATTTGAAGGTGCACTAATCACTCAAACCCTGTCAGATAATACACTTTTTGATATGAGTTTTAATTATGTATTGTTTAAATTGAGGTATTTTGCTGAGACAATAAGCTGTTTGTATTCTGCCTTAAATGTGGGGAATTTGTGTTCATATGTAGATTAATGTTTTTTTTAAATGTACTAAACTTGCCAGCACTAAAAAATTGAATATAGTTTTTACACATTGAGTAAGATGTGTGTTTGCTTTGTATAATTCTTGGATACAGCCTCTTTCAGGGTTTATATGAATGATCGGTGCCCCTTCAAATCCTTTCAATAGCATTCTCATACCCCAATGAAATTGTAGGACAAAAGGGAATCTGTTCCTATAGCTACCAAGTATTAAACTTTCAGGTGTTAAAAGATGGGAAAAGAAGACAGATGTTCTCACTGAACATTTTAAGGTGGTAAGAGGATTTTGGGGCATATTAGCAAGACCCACGTTAAAATTATCGCCGTTTTAGCAGCAGGAAACTGCCTCTAAAACGGCGATAATGGGCTTGCTAATATGCGTTATAGAATTCCAATAGAAGCCCAGGTTAGATGTGCAGGACATCTAACCTGGGCTTCTATTGGAATTCCATAACGCATATTAGCAAGCCCATTATCGCCGTTTTAGCGGCAGTTTCCTGCCGCTAAAACTGTGATAATTTTAACATGGGTCTTGCTAATATGCCCCTTTGTCTTTTTGTAATCTGGGCTATTCAAATCTCAAAAAAAGTGCTCAGTGAAACACCCCCTTTACAGTACACCTTTGAAGACCATATAAAGAGATTGGAGCTCTAGATGGTTAGTGACTAATCGAAAACCTTAGGCTATAGCAAAGGTGCGCTCCACAGTGCTGACAAAACATTCATGCTGCAGCTGAGTTTTCACACTGACTGAAATACAACTTGACTGCTTTTCTTTGGTGGTACCATTATTTTCTTCATATGCAGAAGAATTTTACATTTTTAGAAGCTGGAGCAGGTGACTGCAGTTCTTATTAACCGTAGATTAATTTACAATTTCACAACGGCATAGATAGAAAAGGCAGGCATGATCAAGCTTAAAAAAAAAAAAAAAAAAAAAAAAACAGAAATATATGTTGAGGAATCAAAACGTGAAACCCAGTCTGTTAGAGCATGTATGAACCAAGTACTACCCCTTAAAGTGTCAATTGCTTATGAAATCCAAGAAATATTTCAGCAAAACTACACTGTTATTTATTACACACATAATTTGTGCTGTTTTGCATTCTACTTACCACCATTCCGATGGTGTTCTGCTGGCCTCCAGCTGCCATCTCTATAGATTCGTCAATCACAAGATTCATGAAGGGGTCAAAGCCTCGCAAAATGCCCTGGACATGGCGACCACCGTTTAACTTTACTGTGAGAAAAAACTACCAGTAAGAAGTGGTTGCTGTACATCTTCACCTTTTAACCATCTCAAGAATATATTTAAGTTTCTTTAAATATAAAAGCACGTACAAATAAAACAGGACAGGGTGGGAGAACCTGCACCAGACTGTTACAAACAGAAATGCCTGGGGGCGGTTATGTTCAGTTTGTTGGTATTGTCACCAGCAATCTGCCTACCACAATCAAGCACGGCTTGATAACTGCATCATGGTTTAGGCCCTAAAACTTTTGTCCAACACCACTCAACCCACTGATTATCAGAGTGTCTGTATGGTGTGAAAGACACCAAAGCAGCCGTTTCTTGATTTGGGGTTCAGGTCCCATTGAGGGGTGGTGGGGAGGGGGGGGGGGGCTGTTAAAAAAATTAACTACTAGGAAATAAAAATCTAATTTTGAAAATCAACAATCTTATTAAAATTAAAGTACTGTTATTGTACACTCATTTGCTGGTGAATTAAAGAAAATAATTCACAAATTGTGTATCCGTTTCAGTTCATAAACTTTATTCGGATAAACATTGTATCCATAAAAGTACAGTATGATAAAAGAGGTATTAAAAACAAAAGAGTAACAATACTAATAAGAGTTTACAATTATAAAACACAAGGTCACAGATTTTAGGTTGTAAATAAAATGGGAAATTCATTATCAACAATTACAAGCTTATCCATTCATGACTTAAAAACTCAAGGGTTGAGCATTGTCTTACGTGCCCGAGTAGCAATTCTCAAAAATGTGCTTAAACGAAAAACAAGCTCTTCATAGGTCAAGGCAAGCATACTTAAATAGGCAGAATCCAAGCTAATAGGCCTGCTCCTATTAAAATAAGGGTAAAGAAGCTTCTTGCTGTATTTCGTGTAATATTTACAGAAAAGCAAAAAATGTAAGGTTGATTGTCCACTAACCCCGTCACATGGGCAGGGTACTAAATCAAGTTTCGAATGGTAACCAAGAGGGAAACACAATGCAAATTTAACTGTCCCTGCTCTCAAGCGAAATAGGAGGCACCTTTCCCAATAACTCATAGGTAAAATAAGATAATTTGGTAAAGGGTAACAGTGCCGCTCAAGAGACATAACTAGAAACGGAGGGTTTCTTCAATTCCAGCGCAATTCTTTCTGTGCTGTATAACAAATAGAGTGCGCTTCCGAGTTCTTTTTTGTGCAGGGTTTCGGCTTTGCTAGGATTTAAGAAAATACAGCCTTGATTAACGCTGCATAAACTCTGATATACTCCAGATAGCCAAGGAATATCCATCCCCTTCTCACACTTCAAACAATCAGTGATAATGTCTCTAGTTAGAGTCGCTGCCTCATTCTTCCAGACCGATAACCGTAAAGGGCTGGTCGAGCACGTATAAAATCGGTTACGTAATTTAAATTTAATTCTTTGTGACAGATATATTGTGGTGTGGAGATAGGGATGCCCAACAATTTCCTACAGAATCTATTTTCTTCCTGCTGGATGCAGGAAGTATTTGCAGTACCCCAAATCTCGGCTCCATAAGTGGCCACTGGAACACATTGTAATTTAAAAAAAATTTAAATAGCTAAAATAGCACCTGTATTCTTTGGACGGGGAAAACTAAAAATCGAATTGAATATATTTAAGTTTCTTTAAATATAAAAGCACGTACAAATAAAACAGGACAGGGTGGGAGAACCTGCACCAGACTGTTACAAACAGAAATGCCTGGGGGCGGTTGTTTGTTGGTATTGTCACCAGCAATCTGCCTACCACAATCAAGCACGGCTTGATAACTGCATCATGGTTTAGGCCCTAAAACTTTTGTCCAACACCACTCAACCCACTGATTATCAGAGTGTCTGTATGGTGTGAAAGACACCAAAGCAGCCGTTTCTTGATTTGGGGTTCAGGTCCCATTGAGGGGTGGGGGGGCTGTTAAAAAAATTAACTACTAGGAAATAAAAATCTAATTTTGAAAATCAACAATCCCATTAAAATTAAAGTACTGTTATTGTACACTCATTTGCTGGCAAATTAAAGAAAATAATTCACAAATTGTGTATCCGTTTCAAATCTACTTAATTCTGGAGTGTTTTGCATTTTTTGGAGGTTCAAACCATTGAATTTGCTTAGGCCGGTTTCCCGGGCTTACAATAGCAGTTCAATGACTGTAGAGAGATCAAAAAGAACCGCTGCTGCAAAGATACCCTCAACTCATAGAAAAACACGGCGTCAGAATTAAAACAGGAGTCATGGAGAAATATGACTAGTACGCCTCTAGACAAAATATTAAAGGGCAGTTTAGCCTGCTGCGACTCCAAATGAAAAATCCAGGTTACTAGGTGCCACTTGGAGTAGTGTTTCCGCTTAAAAGGCTTACAAAAACGTAGGAGGAATGGTTTCTGAAACTCGTAGCATAATGAAGCTGCCAGTGAAGGGATATGCAACTATATAGAGAGGCCGCTTCCACCGTGCAAATAACTAATCAAAACAAAGGCAACAACCTGTAATGCACTCTGGCACCCCTCCCCCTCCTTTTTTTTGCAGCCGAAGAATGAAACGGCATTCCATAGATTTGGCACTCTTGTGGCGCGAGAGAACAGAATCGTGTCAATGCCGATCACAGCTCCTGTCGTTCAGCCGGAAGATCAATTAACGAAAAATCTATAACTGGAAAGTATGCCAATTTGCATATGTTTAAGGAAGTTAACTAAGAGTGAGTGTGTGGTATACAACTCTGGACAGGATGCACGGTCTTCAGGCATAATACACACCGAGTTATTCAGGATGATAATACTTACATGACAGCTTCTTGTCCATGAACCTAAACAAATAAGAGAAATAAAAATTAATACGTTAACTGCATTTTAAACCTCAATTCACCCGACCCATTAGACAACACTTGATTTCACTCGTGAATATAACTTTACTAGACTAGTTTCTTTTCGTACGGGGCCACAGCCCCTTCCCCTAACGGTTCGACGGATTTGTACCTCTAGTGCTCGATTGTCTCTGTTACCTAACGCTCATGCCGCTTCTACCCTATGTATAACACACCCCTGGCTCTTCGCTCCCTTGTATCCCTGGGGCTCATAGCCGCCGGCTCATCCTGTGTATTCGGATTCTCCCACCCATTTCACCGAGGAACTTACTTCTTGAGCTCAGGCGGGTGTGCTTTGCTCATGTTGGCGCCTGTTCTCCAGAGAAACCGAGAGAAAGACCGAATCCACCACAGCACGCGAGTCAGAGCGTTTGACGTCAGGCCGTAAAAGCAACATCCTATCAGCGCAAGATTACACGAACGAGGGACGGTTACGCGTTAACGTCACTACGCATAACCGGATACTGTAAGAGATAAACTGAGAGACTAGAATGATGCCTTCTATATTTTTTCACTTGAAAAGGACACGATATGTGTAACGTTCAGTCGTCCATCTTGTAACGTGTCTGCCCTTTCCCAGTGCAAAAAGAATAGAACGGAGCATGAATAGCAAGGCTGGTACAAAACATATTTTTTTAAAGATCTATATTGCGCGAACTCGACGCTTTACATGAGCACCAGTTACGTTACACAAGGACACTTCTACTGAAATAACACATACTACCACAAAAGACTTGAATACAGTAGGTTTATCAAACAGCTGCATTTATTTATTTTACAGTAGCAACAGAGCAAAATGCTGGGGTTAGGTGTTTAATATGAGTGGGAACATGAAATGGATGTTGAAATCTGTAACTTTGAATAACGTAACTATGAGATTGATGTGTTGTACTCTTGAATGCAGTTAACCTCATTTTGAGATACTGCCATATTTTTAATAAAAATAATAAGTTATAGAGCTTTCCCCAACGGCTTCAACCTTTTAAGTGTCCAAGTATGATAAGATTGAATAAAAAATTCTCAAGCTGTCGTATCAAGAATTTTCAATTCTATTAAGGAAGAGAGGATTATGCTTCCCTTTCTTTACTACTTATTACAGCACCCAGTAAAACCAACACGTATTTGACTACATTACCCATAAATCATAGCTCCCCACTGGGCCTACCTCACCAATAAGGACCCAAATGCCCTCAAATGCGAGCGCCGTAACCACTTGTCCGCTTTCTTTGCGTCCCTTTAGCACGTTAGTAAAAGTCACAAAAACTGCAGAAATCAAATCAACTTTGAACAGCAACGCTGTAAGTCCAAAATACCAGGAAGAACATCTCCAATTCCATCTCAGAAAGAGACTGTAGTCCTTGGTTGGCAACCGAAATGACACCAGAACCTCTAAACCTACTTGTTATCTGCACCTGTAAAAAAGAAAACACCGTAAACTACTGTGAAGCCAGAGCTTTCTAACATATACAGCATACACAGTAGATTGCAACTCTGAACGCAACCTCAAACAGGGTGGGATAATCCTCACCTCTGTGTCCTTAATAGAATTGAAAATTCTTGACACGACAGCTTGAACCGTCAACCAAAAGACATCCCGGCCTTGGGGTGAGAGCAATCTCCTTCACAGAGAGCTAGGACACCTTGTGGTGAAAGCCAGAAATTCCTGGTAGCCACAAAGCCGATCCACCTGCTTTCGACTAAGACCATCTCCATCGGGACATGGAACGTAAGGACCATGTACAAAATAGGTAAAACGGCCCAAGTGGCAGATGAAAAAATATAACCTTGCTCTGCCTGACATCAGTGAGACCAGATGGACGCAGTCCAGCCAGAAAATAGTGGCTCCAGAAGGAATGCTGCTGTATTCTGGACACGAGGAAGAGAACGTCCCACAGTAACACCGATGCTAACACCAGCAGCCAAGAGAGCTCTGATTGGACGGGAAGCCCATGGTCCCAGAATAATTACAGCGATCTTCAGCACAAAGAAAAAGAGGATCAATATGAATGTTATCCAGTGCTATACACCTACAAATGACAACAAAGAAGAGGAAAAGGAACAGTTTTATAACAGACTCCAGTCCATCCTGGAGAAATGCCTTGAGAGAGACATCACTAAACTGATGGGGGACCTCAATGCCAAGATTGGTAACAACACTGTGTACAATAAAAACATGGGCAACCATGACCTTGGCGACATGAATAAGAATGGTGAAAGGCTCGCAGATCACTATGCCCTGAACAATCTGGCAGTTGTGTATTCCCATACAAAAGAATACACAGGACTGGGTTCTCCAAAGGGGAATAATCAGGACTAATCCAGTCCGTCTCCATGCTTGCACCACCACACTCAGACTTATGATGAAGGGGGGAAACACATAATGCAGGTTCCCTGCCTAAGACTGAAGGAAGGCATTTGAACTCACTGACAGAGGATCCGGCCAACAACTGAAGAAAACCAGAAGCTGTGCGTTCAAACGTGATGCAAAGAGAGCCACTACACAAGGACCCCACAGCTGATTGAGGAATTGGAAGTCTTTGGGATGAAGCTTCCAGTCGCTGGAGTCCTGAAGGAAGCACAAGTTCCAATCGGCTATTACGTTCGGGTGGCCAGGAATGCATTCTGCTGGTACAGAGACTGATTCTGTAGGCAGTGATGCCAGGAATCCTTGGTGATCTCCGCCAAGAGGTACGACCATGTACCCCCCAAAGCGGCTGATATAGCTCAGCGCTGAGACATTGTCCATACTGAGAAGGATGCAACATTTCAACCTTTGAGGAGAAAGCCTCTTTATCGCAAAGGAGGAGCTCCAGACAGTTGATATGAAGTTGGAGTTCCTATCGAGACCACCTGCCTCCCATAGAGATAGGACTGCATCTCGCTCCCCAGTCTTATCTGCTGGCATCCGACTCTATGATCACATCCAGAACGCTGGCGAATATGGCCATGTTGTTCCCGGCATCCATATGGGCAAGCCACCAAGTCATCGCCGCCTTTGCCTCTTCCAAGACGGCAATTTGTTCCGAATAAGAAAGACCTTTCCAGAGATGAAGGATCTTGAGGCGCTGCAGAGCCCTGTAATGAAGGGGGCCTGGGAAACTGGATGGAGGAGGCCAGAAGGCCCAGAATCCTGGCCAGAACCCTCAAAGAGATAGTCGAAGATGACAATGCTGGTCTCAATTGCTTCTGGATTGCTAAAAGTTTGGATTTTGTCAATTGGAGTTGGGCTAGACCAGAGTCTACTTGGAAACCCAAAAGCTCCAGATTCTGGAAGGGAAACAAAACTGATTTCTTCTAATTTATAATGAACCCCAGCAATTGAAGCAGTTGAATTCCCCACAATAAATAAAGTACCACTGTGTGTTGTTCCTGGGCCACAATGATATTGTCTAGATATACAATCAGTCTTACACCTCTTTGTCTGAGATGTTCGATTACAGGCCTTGAATATTGTGTGAAACACCAAGGGGCCGCCGAGAGTCCAAAAGGAAGAACTGCAAATTCGTACCAATTTTGTCTCCACTGAAATTGGAGAAATCTCCTGTGGAGAAAAGTTAGGGACGGACAGGTATGCGTCCTTGAGGCCTAGACGCCCCATCCAATCTCTTTCCTGCAAGAGGTGACTCAGGAGGTGAATACTCTCCATTTAGAAATGGAAGTAAACCACCCAGGAGTTGAACTGTTTGAGGTTGATCACCAAACGAACACCTTCCGCCTCTTCTGAACCAGAAAAATAGTGCTAGTGAATCCTCTGGGGTGGGGGTGGGGGGGGGGGGAAGGGCGGCACATTGGCCTATTTGTCTAGGAGTTTCTGGATTTCGTGGTGTATATATACACTTTTGCAGTATGAAAAATGGTGAGGGGGTGGGAAGGACTCCTGAACCTGAGAGTCGTAAAGCTCTATCTTATAACCCCAGATAGTCTCCAGGATCCAAGCGTTTTGTGTACTAACAAAATGTCTGAGCCTTCCGCCTAAAATCACCTTAGAAGGAGGGATGATCCTTACCTATAAGGGCGGTATTGGAGGGATTGCTTCCTCCCTGGAAGGAGTTCTTCTGGAGTCTGCCCGAGCTCCTCGTGGTCTGGTCGTGTAGAAAGTATCTCTACCGGAGTAACATCCATAACCTCTGTGCCGTATCCTCTAGAAAAGGCCTGAAAGGATCCACGACCGGACGATTGACCCCAGAAGCGCCTGTCCCACCCAAAAAGGCCACAGTGGGAAAAAAAATTGAGACACGTTCGCGCCTTGTCTATGGTGGAGATGGTCGCCATATATTTTCTGAGGTCCTTGACAAATCTGTCCCCAAAACGAAGATTGTTGGCCAAGGGACCGGCCTCTGAGGTAGCGTGGTTCACCAACTTGGGGACCATTTACATTAGGAAGGACCTCCACCTTTATGCGGATATAGCCCAATTAGCATTGCCGACGAGGTCAACGGGGGAGCCAAATTTCTTGGCCGGAGCAGCCATCTATAGGATTTTCGTCATTGCTTTGAGATGTCCAGGAGTTTATCCTGACAGCCGAGCCAGGCACGGTCAATGCCTTTCTTGGGGTCCTTGGAGAATGTTTTATAGAAAACAGACATGCTAGGATCCAATTCAGGTGTCTCTGCTACCTTCGTGGGAAGGGAGGGCCTAGAGCATTCCTTAGACCTCACTTCTCTCTCAAAACTTTTACATGCTGCACATAGTCCGCCACCTCAAAGGGCGGGGGAGGGAAGGGCACTCAGCCGAACAAGGATGAACAATGTCCTCCGGTTCAAAATCCCATTTGTCGTGCGCTTCGTTTTCTTCTGTCGTTTAACCGGAAGAGGGTGGTCATGGGAGGTATCTGACCCAGAGGAATGAGAGGTGGTCTCGACAGGAAATGGATCGTCTGGAGGCGGTCCGGATGAGCGTGGTAATTCAGTCGCTTCATACCCATGAACCAAGAGCACTGATTGGGAGAGCCTGTCCAGCTTATCAGAGTGGGGCCACTTAGCAGCTTCCGGGGTAGAGCGAACACTGTGTCCTGCTAGCTGTACCTCCAAAATGGGGGTGCCTTAGGGGGCTCCGTTCCCAAATCTCTACGTGCATAGCGTTTCAGAGATCTAGTAAAGGGGTGCAAGGCCAGAATCAAGGTTCTACTGAAACTCCTGAATGGATTTGTCCAGAACCTGAACAATGCGATCTTCAGTTTGGTAGTAGTCGTCGTCCTCTGGGTATTCTTCACAATACCAATCATCCACAAGGGAGAAAGGAGCCATGGTGGAGGTACCGATTATATCAATTGCACCTTCAGTGAAGGTCTATGGGGGCGGGCACCTCAGGCGGGGCAAGGAAAAGAGTGCTTGGCGTTTGGTGAAACATGGAGGGAGCGACCTGCAGCCCCTCAGGCAGAGCCCTAGAACAAGTTTGCTAGCCCCATTGGGCATGGGAGGAGTAGCACAGATGAAAACACGGCCGCGGAAGGAACCGGAGACAAGAACCGGGTCTCTGAATCGCTCCTTTGGAATTCAAAGATGGCACAAGAGACCGCAAGTGCACGCGGAAACAAGGGAGCGAGCAGTCTCTACTGCTCCACTCTCACTCCACCACCAAGCAAGGAGAACTCCATCTCCCAATCCTGTAAGAGAGAAGTATGATTAGACGCCGCAAAAGACAGATGTGCGGCCGCCGTGCAAGGACACACAATATCAACACCGTAAGTGTGAAAAGAAGGGGAAGGTAATACACATCTGACTGCACAACAGCAAAGAAAGCATTTTAGGGGCAGCTGTGCCCTGATTGGTGGGGTAGGCCCAGTGGGGAGCCATGCTTGATGGGTAATGTAGTCAAATACTGGTTTTGTTGTTTTTACTGGCTGCATCTGACTGCGCAGCAGCAAAGAAAGCATTTATAGGGGCAGCTGGGCCCTAATTGGTGTGGTAGGCCCAGCGAGGAGCCATACTTGATGGGTAATGTAGTCAAATACTGGTTTTGTTGTTTTTACTGGCTGCTGTAATAAAGAAAGAAGCATAATCCGAAGCCTCCGGCCCTGAAATAGAATAATTTTGTTGAGTGGCATCTTTGGAGTCAATAGAGAATACATTTTTTTTGGAGTGGGAAGGAAGATGTCAGGACAGACTACATGTATAGTTTAGAAGGTACACGCTCTATTATCACTTAGTAGACCTGAGCCTTTTGTCGCAGCTTGGCAGGTGAGCTTTAAGTATGCCCTCTCCTCCTTCCAAGACTGATTTTAGACAGTCCCAATTTGTTAGATACAAAATTACATTGTTTTACATTTTTGATCATATTTGAAGCTCTGCGTTTAACGCACACTGGGCTGTGATAAGAGTATTTTAACTGGTGTTGCGGGCATGCTTAACTTTGTGAGATTGCACTTTTCGAAGTAACACTGTTTTCATCCATGACCCCTGGCTGCTGCACTTATCTCTGTGGTGTAACACTTTATGCCAGCAGCAAGTCCGGTCAGAGTGATGTCAGAGTCTCAGAACTGCAGCTGGAGTTTTTAGCACAAAGCAGCAAGGCAGCCCCAGTGGATGAAGAAGGTAGGCTGTCAGAGAGCAGGTGGGAAACCTGCCAGGACCCGTGTCATCCACCAGTCAGGTGAGCTGAGAAGTATAAAAGACTCCTTGTGCGCACACAGATCTCTTAAGTTTTGGATATTCTTAGAAGGGAGAGCTATTTGGTATCACAGCAAATTCTGTCACACAAACTTTTACATCAATGACAAAATACAAGAAGTGAGACGAGTAAAAGAAATGCAACAATAGGATAACACTAAAACCTCATTAAGTAGACAAATAGCTAGCAAACGTAGTGGAGGAGAACTTGGGTGGGACCACAGCATCCCCTCCCATCAAGTGCAGGGATCTGTGTGAGGGCTTCCTGTGAGGTGGCAGTACATACTGAAGCCTCTACTGCTCCCAGCAGACATTCTGCACATTGGTGGTCTCTGAAAAGAGGATTATTAGACTTTAGCTTCTAGGCATTTCCTGCTGTGAGTGAAAGCTCAACTGAGCCTCTAAATGAGAGTTTCACTCTCAATGAGTGAGAGTCGATGCCTCTGCTCACAGAGATGCCACATGATTGTACAGGCAATCTTGAAATGTTTATTGTGAGGACTTTTAACAAACTCAAAACTCACTTTAGGCTAGAGACACCAATTTTAACCCAAAAATGACATTATTTTACCTTTGAGTATATATAGAATCCAATGTTAAACCAAACTGGGATTTGGTATTGTATTCATGGGCTGCTATTCTTTGTGCTCATCAGAAGAAATGAATAAACAAATGGAAGTGAAAGGCCATGGTTTTTCAAAGCAACAGTGCTTTGATACATGGCCTCCGTCTTGCTCTACTTACCTCTTGGCTGTAAAAGTTTCAATAGGCAATCTGGCCAGAGCTCTCTGTTCAACGTCACTCTCAGAAATGTAGCTACAAAGTATAGCACAAAGTAGCAAGGTGAGTTAAGAGAGGCTGTGGGTGGATGGGTGTGAGCCACCTGCATCCTTCACAGGGAGTGGGTCATGACTTCAGCTGTC
Organism: Calotriton arnoldi; assembly: GCA_963921515.1. Lineage (NCBI taxonomy): Eukaryota > Metazoa > Chordata > Amphibia > Caudata > Salamandridae > Calotriton > Calotriton arnoldi. The sequence goes on from CAWUFW010003400.1 coordinate 934,699, forward strand.
AAAGGTGGGCGAGTTGAAATCTAAGCTATGAGTCATGGCACATATTTTTGAGTTCCATTCCACACTGTCCTCTTTTAAAACAGACGCACCAGTCACCTTAAAAGATAATATTTGACAGGACATTGAGTTTATTGAGGGTGAATACTATGCCACACTATATCTAAATTCTAATCCATCCACCATCTCTTAGAGTAAGCACTGTCGACTTCCAGCTATTAATTTTGGAGTCAATTTTACAAAAGTAATAAATCGGTAATCCATCTGGAATGAATAGGATACCAATGATAAACAACAGTATTCACCACAAACTGCCTTAAGACCGCAGAAAAGGCCTCACAATTTCATTATGCCTTAATTTGGTTATCTGCAAAAGAAACAATTGATGGACGGAATGCTGGACAATGCAAACATTCACCCCCCAGTCACAAGGATCTGGGTTAAATCCATCACTTTTGCTCACCACCCCACCCCAGTTTGGACCCAGCCATATGCAAATCAGTCTTGACCCTGTTCCTTGTGGGAACAGTCCAGCCCGAACTGCCAAGCCACTTATGTGGTGAGCAAAAGAATGATGGATTTAACCCAGATGCTGGGGAGCCAGGTTCGAGTCTCGGCAACGACGCTCAACATCCTGTGATTCTGGGCGAATCACTTAATCTTCCTGTGCCCAACAAAAAAAAATGAATGTGTCCGTCTGCAACGAAATTGATGCTCATGTAAAGCGCTCTGATACCTTCGGGTCGAGTTCACCCTATATAAAACTATTAAAAAAAAAAAAGCAAGTGCTTAACAACGTCATCAAAATATTCTGGTAATAAACACTGTATTATCAATCTGACAAGGTATCCAATATTGTGGCTTGTCCTTGTTAATGCAGTCATTGGGCCTTGCTATTATAAACACTCCCATCCCCAGTAGAGGTCCCTGCTTGACTTGAATCCCCATGTGATCAAATTGTGTGCTCCTGGGTAATCACCTTTTGAACTTATTCCTGTGCTCCTTTTTTCGGTAATATCGATCTGTGATAAGAAAACTGGACAGGAACCCTACATAAATTGTATATATCCAGAGGAAAAAGAGAACCCAGTTTCACACACTACTTACCAAAATTGGAGATTGTGGGGAAACAACAGGTGCCTTATGTTGTAGTCTTCATTTACCTCTTTTACAAAACCACTTGAATTATGTCTTCCATATGCCTAATCTCCCATTATGTAGGAAGTTTGAAATAAGCAAGCTACAGCTAGGACAAATATTAAAAAATGGGCTAACTGTCCAAAAATCAATAATGTTGGCCACCCCATCATATTGTTATTGTCAATTAGCATAACATATGTACAGAACGCAAGAGAAACTGCCCATCCAGCAGGAGGGACGCCTCTCACTGCAAGACACCGGTTTGTGAGTGAACACCCCCAGTGTGCTTAACTACTTATACTGAGGACAGCACTTTCTCGGACTTGCATTTATCCCATCTCGACTGTGGAAGCTGCGTGACCTCAGGTGTGTACTAGAGAGTCCAAGCGGGTACGTTGGGAGAGAAGGTGCCAGGTAGGAGGCTGCCAGTCACTGGCAGCTGGTATCAGGAGGAGACTGCAGTCTGGAGCCAGGGAAATGACCAGAGCCCCTACAATCACGGCGCTGCTGCCTTTAGTCTAATTGGGGAAACATGTTGTTTGCCCTTGCTACCGACCTGAGCCGTTTGTCCACTTCTGGTGTGGTGTAGGCACCAAAGTAAGGTCCTCAACTGCACCCCCTCCCCCTCTCCCCCTGCGCCACCTTTATTTATTTTTATTTATTTGCAGAGTTTTATATAGCGCTGGCTAGACCCGGAGGTATCAGAGCGCTTTACATGAGGATTAGCGAGTTACAAAGATTACATCATGAGCTTCTAGAACATAGCATAAAATGGACACACATCCTATGGGGAATAGAAGGTAGAGGGGGAAAAGTAAAAAAGGGGTTGAAATGTCGATCGGGTCAGGCAGACCGGCAAGGGGGAAAGAACTTCAGGGGAACCAAAAAGTCAAAGAGAGTCCAACAAACCAGCTGGGGACCAGCGATCACCACATGCAGTGTCGGGGTGGCTGTACAAGATGAGAGGGGTGGAAGAGACAAAGGGGGGGTAGACTAGAGGTAAAGGACAGTCAGGCGACGCAGGGAGCAGTCCAGCGGAAGAGAATCGGTCGAGCCGCTAGGATGACCCGGGTCATCATCTTACTCCGCCATCGGCAGATCATCGGAGAATTCGTCGGAAAGGTGAGGGAGGAAGGAGACACAGCGGAGAGACGAGGAAACGATGCCCAATGTCCGGCTGGGTAGGTGACGGCAGAGGAGGTGATCCACAGCCAATCTCCGCTATAGCTGACTAGGCAGCTCCACCAGGCATCGGCCATGTTACTAGGGCTCTGTGGTCGGTAAAGAAAAATTCACAGTTCTTCAGAGGTTTCGAGATCAAACGCGGGAGTAGGAGAGTCGAGGTACCGCAGTTAATAAGGACCCCAGGTGAGTAAAAAGGTCAAAAGAGGGGTTAGATTCAAGGGGATTAGGGCCAAAAAGGCAATCTCTAACCAGGGAGCTCCCAGCCGGGGCTCCTCACCTTGTCTTTTGACCCGGGAGCGTGAACACCAGAGGGGTCACCCCTACTCCGTCGTATGGCGCAGACAATTGCAGATGCCGATGAGTTTCTCGCGACCATGCGGTGGGCCCAGGCCTCGGCCGAGACGCCATGTCGCTCACCCTGGAGGCCGCTGTGGACCAGTAGGAATCCCCGGGCTAACTTCTCACGAGTCCCCTCCCTTGGTCCGCATACCCACCGATCCACGCTCAGGGAAGGGCCAGAAACCGGGCGCTGGTCACGGTTTAGATGCAGGGGGGGGGCCCTTGCTGCTTAGTGACTGGCCGACTGCTCTTCTGTTTGGATGTTTTTCTGGATAATATTGAAGTTCCCTGTTCCCTGGGCGTCCGACCTTGGGCTCAAGTCCAAGTCAGGCGAATCCGCTGTTGCTCTGATTGAATTGCTTCTTGATTGAACAGCACCACTTTGTAGACCCTGTGTCTACCACAGATTGTTAGTGAGCGACATGGAAGAGGTGATTATAAAAAAATGAATTTTAACTTGATTCACATTGCTAGTGCATTCACTAGCAATGTGCTGCAGAACCAGTTGGGATTGTTCTCCTTTTAAAAGCCCTTACCAGGCTTTTCTCCAGACACAACCTTTGTGTAGTGATGCTCCTCACAGCAGGGTAGTATCCAGCGTGGTGCACCCCTAACAGAGGTACAAAAAGCTGTGAGGTTTCTGCATATGGCTGTCATCAGCCCAAGTGAAAGTGTGATTAAGGAAGACAAAAGGCTGGATCTTGCCACAGGGTCTCCTTCACCTTGCAAAATGCAGTCCCACCCTTCACCCCAACCATCTACCAGCAGGCAGTGGGGCAGGAAGTCTAATCTAAAGGCACTTGCTAGCAAAGTCTTCATTGAATTTCTAAAGGCAGCCTTGTCTCTTTCCTCCTCGGCTTAATGTCCGGATCACCAGCCGTAGGAATGCAATCAATACACTTCCTCTGTGTAGGGATGCTGTCCTCACCCTCCATCTTGTGTCATGTCAAACCAGAGGAATTCAAATGGATCCCCTTTTGCTTTGCAATTAATACTGTGAGCCATACTTGAAGATGAACATCAGAAGACATCCACTCCGCCATTTGCTGAATCTCCCTCTCAGTGTAGGCATTATTTACTCATATATTTTCCATTATTTCTATGATCCAAAGGTTATTGCTTCCTTTGAGCACAGTCTAAGCTTAGTGGTAGCCTAACAGCGGACAGACTTTTTGCCGGTTTCTATGGTCTATTAAAAAAAACAGTATAGCACTATCTTGCATGCGCATAATGCTGTTCCTTTCTACAGTCTTGCATCCTCAAATGGCATGCCATCTCAAAAAGCATCTCTATACTGCTAAAACCTTCCACGATAATCTGACCTTTACTTAAAATGTCTGATTAACGCCTCTCTTTTTTTCTTTCAAATGGCCCTCTCCCCTTTAATTTTCTGCATATCTCCTCTGAGCAGAACCTACTCTAAGAAATATGCATATTTGCCTTAATCTTTATTAATGTATTTTTGTAAATTGCCCACAACTCAAAGGTCACAACCTCTCCTTCTTTGAAAGTCATAGCCCTGCAACCTAACAACACCTAATCCCTTCTAGCTCATTTATTAATCCCAGCAACCCCATAGTCTAATCTACCACAAAGAAACTGGAGTAAAAGAATGGAATGGTTTGCTTGAGTGCACAAGACTTATCCCAATAACCAACAATAGCCATTAAAACTAGACTAACCACTAACCTTGGGTTCCAGAACAGCATGTTAACCTAAGTAAAGTGCTTCAACACCTCATCAGCGCTACTAAGTGCTATATCAATACAATATAATACAGTTTCTGTTCTTGGTGGAACACTTGCATTCTCTGATGTCCATTCCGCATCTTCACATAACACACTCACAAAAAAATAATCACATGGACAAAAAAACAACTTGTTTTTTTGTTTAATTTGGTATGGACTTCCTTAGATTATAAAATAAAACCAAAAACACATGAGAAATGTTGTAAACAGCAAAGGTGAAGCAATCTTGTTTCCCTTGGTTAGAACTCTATGATTGAGGGGATATTCATTGCCTCCGTATTTACGCCAGACCACCCTCCCAAATTAGGCAGTTTTGTGTTCTGTGCCTCAGTACTTTTAACAAAAGGACAGAGTTAGCATGAGCCCTTCCAAATCCCGGGGGAACGGGAACTGCATTCCTCTCAATATCAAAATTCTTGGTAACCAGTTAGGGCCCACGATCAGTCCAGGCATTCTCTCATGTCTTCGAATCTTCTTGTTTTTTCACTGAATTAACATTAATAATCCATCTCTATAGTTCACTACTAGGAGCTGGGCTGTGGCAGGAGGTTTCAATTGGCAGACGGTTTCACCAGAAAAGTGAGTGCGTCTCTGAAAGTTCGCTAGAGTGGGATAATCAGTCATACGAAAGCAAGTCTGTGAGGTAATTTGACACCAGTCAAACACATCTTTAAGAGGCACCTGCCCGTCAGGCTAATATTCCTATTTCACTAAAGGCAAGTTCCCCTCAAATCTGACCTGACACAGCAACCCTCTCTGCACCACTGATCTTTCAGAGATATTGGTATGCAGGTAAACTCCCTGTGTTTGCCGTAGGCTTGCTCTGAATATCTGGCAATTAATTCACAACCAAAACCTGGGAACAACAGTTATTGGCGGAACAATTCCATTGAAATCGAATTACAAGTAGTTGTATATTGGACACCGGAAGAAACTGGAAGACACTTGGTGGATAGGAATGATTTACTGTGATGGGGATTGTCGGGCAAAACTAAGCTCCTAACTTTGAATCTGGTCACTCAGGCTGCTTGAGAATAAAGTGCCCGGGTGTTAAATCTCCCCTCCCACCTTGCCGTTGGGCACTGCAGAACTTGCTTGGGTCTTTCAAGAGCATCTGAGGAGTCTTTGTGGTAAATGCACTAACTGTGTGTGAAAGCACAGTAAACATTAAATCTTGCAGGTGTCCCTGATTACACAGACTCCATCATCTCCCCAAACTGGCATACATGCTGTCATACAAATCTTAGATGCCCTTTGCAGGTTATGGTCTAAAAGCCTGCTTTGCTTTCTTGCCTCCTTGGCTATGTCCTTCTGCACCGCTCCAATGCTTAAGATTTTCCACCATTGAAGCCTAGCTATTGAGCAAAGGATGCCAAGCTTTCTTTCAGCTTCCGGGTCATGCTGGGGATCAGGTTCATGTGCTCGTCTGCACACCGGGATACACAGTTTTCTAGTTGCAGCTTGACCTGAGGCTCCTTGCCGCCAGAGTCTAGGGCATCTTTGGCCTTGTCATTGCAGTTCATAGTACAGCGAGCCAACCGGTTCTGAAAGTCAAATAATAGCAACAAGTCAAGAATTTATTGAAGGCTCCTGACGTGCACCATGACGTACAGTTAGGTAACCAATACTTAATAATGAAAGGTCATAAGTAGGGAAAGTGATCTATAGGTGTGGAGGTTAAGATTACATTTGGAATTGTATAAAAATAGGTAGATGTTTTGGCTAGTACAAATACATTTTAATTTGAAAATTGCTGTTTTAGTTATAATATATACTTTAAGCTTGAAGCCTTCTTCTACACCTTTCTAATTACACAGGGGAGGTTTCACAAATGGGATATCCAAAATATTTTTTTCAACAATAGGGCCCAAGATAGAATACTTATTGATTTGAAGCACAGAGGGCAATGTCCAGATGCTGATATTTTAGAGGCGTGGTAAAGTTGTAGACAATTCTTACTTTGCTATTTGGTCTGACTGTGTGTTTTATTATTGGGGGGGAGGCGTGGTTTATCACAGCCACTGTTAATAGCGACCTATTGGCACAAGCATTTTACATTCACTGGGAACGGTACTTTGTGTAAGAGACTGAATATTGTGAAATCTGCAATGCTGCTACAGCTGTAAAATCATTTATTTATTTAATCAAATTTAAAGCTGCACCTGTCTTACTTGAATAGAAAATATGCTTTACATTAGATTTCTCCTTTTTAGTCAAATATAGATGTGATATTGGTTAGAAACGTGGGATGCAGTCTTGTTTTTTGGAACTAAGCAATTTGGCCGGGGGTATGTTTGTGCCGCAACACACATTAAAAAACAGAGCCTGGGAAAGTTGAGATTGCTGGCAACCTTTTCTTGTAATCCACAAACCCATATGCCTGATATTCACGTAGGTAAGAAGTCCGCACATAACTATTGTCTAAAAGCAGTTCAGGTCAACATTATTACATTTATGGTGAAATGTTTAATTTAATATTCAACATGTTCAAAACCTCGTCCACGAATATATTTGCTGTTACCAACAACATACCATATAGTGTGAGATATATTTGCGGTTACCTGCAATATGGTTTGTTTGTTATATATTCACAGAGCAGTGAAACCCTATATCTATATGGTATTTTGCATTCTGTGTATGTTCGGCATCAGTCATTTTTTACTTTGGAGAGATAATTAATAGGGTCATGGTCCAAACTGATCTACTGGTGGCTAAGAGACAAACCAAAGTCTATAGAGAAGATGTGTTAGAGTATTCCAGTCCCACTCCGAGTTCTGGCTGTCCTAACCTACAGAGGGTTCGTAAGTTGCTCAGTTGTTGGCAGGGCATTTGCTAGGCCAAGCCTTTTGTCTTTGTTATGCAGATGCAGGAGATTAAGTAGAAGACTGCAGTATTTGCCTATTTGAGGTGCGGGAGGGGCCCTATGGCCGTCGGTTTTGATGTATAGGCAGGTGGAAGTGATGTTTGCTTAGGTATGTGTGATGGAAAGAACCTTATGAGAGTTCTGCTATTTTGATATATTGCTCTTTAAAAAGTGTGGCATTCTGGCTACTGTGACGGTCAGTTGATATGATATTGCTCTTGAATGGTTTGTGTTTAATGCATTGAAGTGCAATAGAAGGTACAGAGCATACTGTAGACAAACGGAATGTTTTATACTGAGTGAGGTGTGATGGTTGTTTTTGTAGTGGCGAAGTGTGAAGAAGAATGGTGGGATAGGTTGGAAGCTACCTTACGAGTAAGAAATGTTGAAGGTTCTGGATGTGCTGGAGATGTGTGGTGGATGGAGGTGGGTGATGAAGTATGTAGCTGACTGGTACGGTATGTTGTTGTGTGATACGTCGTCGATTTGGCAAGAAAAAGTAGCAGTATGCCAATTGGGTAGGGCAGGCGAGTAGGTTAGAGGGTGATGGTTATGTGTGGAGTAGGTCAAAAAGGGTCAGTGTAACTGTGAGAAGGGAGGAATGGAGCTATTTAAAGCAGGAGAGAGGAAAGTAGGTTGATCAGGATTAAGCAAGAAGTTTGGGTGGGAGAAGGGAAGGAGAGAGGTGGGTGAGAGAAAAAGAGCAAGTAGATCAAACAGTTTTGGTTCTAATAAATCAAATGAATGATTGAAGGGCTGAGCAGGGACGAGGAAAGAGGATTTAGGTGGGGGATGAGGGAGATAATACAGCAAGAGGGAATAAAGAGGTGGTGAAAAGAGGTTGAGTGGGAAAGAAAGTCAAGTGGGGGGTCTGAAAGAGAGACTGAAGGAAGAACACGCATTCTGGGGTTAAGGTTCCAGTTTCCTCCACAAAGTGACAGCCACGTCTCCATCTGGTGAACTATATTCAACCAGTTCAAATTGAGCTAGCGCACCAGCATAGAAGGCTCTCGAATCAAATAATCATAAAGATCCCAAAAAAATGTGTGATGGTCAGAAGGGCCTACATACATCATTAAACATTCAGGCCTTAAGACAGACACTAACAAAACACCCTCATACACACCTTCCACCCACTCCAAAGTTGTACAAGACAACCTCTTTGCTCTACAAAACAAATACATTATTATTACTTATCTTTTTGTAATGTGGATATTAGGAACTGTAAAATGTATTCCATCAGTCTCTTTTAAACATTACCTGTGACAGGTGAATAGTAAAATTGCCCACACCAGTTAGCCACTAAACATTTTACAACATGAAGGGTCTACCTAACCACACTGAAGTAGTAACAGTTTGGTTTCAGTAAGTGTGTGCCAATTATGCATGATTAATGTTTTAGCACCATTACACTCTCCATGTATAACAGTTATTTTAGAAAAACAAAAGGCATGCCATGTTTGTAACAAAATAAAATAAAAGGAATCTCAGCAAACGTGACCAACATTAGTAGCACTATGTGGGAAAATAATTCTAAAATAGACTAAGAATACCTCTATGAACGACCTCAGCCCAATAATTATGGTACACATGCTTGTGTAAAAACTTCCAATTTCATTACAATTCAGATCAGGGTTAGTGCACTTTTACCACACTCATCTTTTATGTTTACCTTTCCTGTCTGAGGATCTTGTTTGAACAGGAATCAAAGCTTAATGGGTAACTCTGGACAAACCTTCCTCCCCCTTTTACCTGGTATGTCCCTCTGTTCCAGTGATTACAGTGCTTTCTGAAGTTCATGAGAACCAAGGACACCAGCTAAAGATATGTGGTGGCCAGGGTTCTCAATACATGTGAATTAATTTTGTTTAAAAAGGTTCCTTTGAGCAAGTCTATATAACCACTATTGTTTGTTATTATTAAGGCTTTTTATGACATTTTTGAGAAATTGGTTTATGAGTAGGGGTGGATAGGTGTCCACCACAAGTAATAAAGGCACTCGCTTGTTAGCTCCAGTCAAAGGTTTCAGTAATTTAAATTCAAGTTCAACCCCTGGTAGTGTGGCACAAAGAAGACAGGCTTAACTTAATGAAAATTTGTAAAGCATTCAGAAGTAACAGAACAGTTAAAAAGTAAAAATACCCAAAACAATAAAAATCTGACTCCAATTTAAAGGTTTTGAATTACATTTAATGAATAAATGACACCAAAAAAAACAAAAACCCAGTAAGAGGAACTGGAGATATGAAGGTTTACAAATTTAAGTGAAAATAGTGCCAAACAGCGCAAAGTGTCAATAGAAGTCAATGGCCGCAGTAGACTGGAACCTAGGTGCGATTTGATGCCGACTGTGATGGAGCTGTGGTCGGACACAACAAGTAGATTTGTCCAGCTGAAAAGTATTTAAAGGAACTTAGTCACGTTTTGAGTTGAAAATCCTCCCCTCGTAGGTAGAAGCTGTAGCCATTGCAGTGGAACCTGCAGGTCAGGTACTGGAAGCAGGTGGGCCCTACTAATGCGCTGGAGCTTTTCAGTGTTTGGGCGAAAAATCTTCCAAGTCAACGCAGAAAGGGACTTTGTCATTTTTTTTAGGGGTGCGTAGATCTCTGCACAGGACAAATATGAAATTCAATATGACGCTGTGGAACTGCATGTTGGATAAAAATTCGTGGCAGGGAGCTCTGGAGCAACATTTCTTCAATGTTTCCAAACTTTAGTTTCCAAACTTTATCTGCAGACCGAACAACCACAGGAGTACACATCTGTAGCCCCTGGGACCTAAGGGGAAGGAATTTAGAGACTCCAAAGGTATCAGGCAAAGGCCAACAGCAATGTCCAGTCCAAGTATAGTTGCCACTGGGCAGCTAGGCACTTTAGGAAAAAGGCCTATTGAAGCTTGCTGTGTCCATGGAGCTACCCAGAAGGTCAGTCAACTGACCCTTGGGGTCCACTTCTTTGTCTTAGGTACCAGACAGAGCAGTCCAGTCCTTCAGGGCGCCTCTCAGATCACAGACAGCAGGTACAGACCATTTCTGTTCTTCTGCAGGTCCATAAAGCGTTCCCTTGCTGTGCCATAATTATGCCTATGCAAAAGAAACAATTGATGGAAGGAATGCTGGACAAGGATCTGGGTTAAATCCATAATCCTTTTGCTCACCACACCACCCCAGTTTGGACCCAGCCATATGCAAATCAGTCTTGACCCTGTTCCTTGTAGGAACAGTCCAGCCCGAACTGCCAAGCCAGGTCCTCCGTGGACCGGAAACAAGCATCCTGGGACTGGTTTCAGGGCATCACCCTTCATCAGCCAGGCTAGCTTGAATCCAGTGGTGTAGTGAGCACGGGACCTACGTCTGGGCAAACCCTTCCCACTTAGGGCGACATATGCAAAAGAAACAATTGATGAACGGAATGCTGGACAATGCAAACATTCACCCCCAGTCACAAGGATCGGGGTTAAATCCATCATTCTTTTGCTCACCACACCACCCCAGTTTGGACCCAGCCATATGCAAATCAGTCTTGACCCTGTTCCTTGTTCACCCTACCTTGGCAGGGTATGCCCAGACGTGGGTCCCTTGATCACTTTGCCACTGGATTCAAGCCATCCTGGCTGATGAGGGGTGTTACCCTGAAACCGGTCCCAGGATGCTTGTTTCTGGTCTAAGAAAGACCTGGCTTGGCAGTTCGGGTTTGACTGTTCCCATAAGGAACAGGGTCAAGACTGATTTGCATATGGCTGGGTCTGAACTGGGGTGGCGAAGTGAGCTAAAGAACGATGATGGATTACACCCAGATCAAGGAGTGAGTGTCTGAAAAGATTCAGCACTCCGTCCATCATCTCCTTGTGTTTGCTTGTTTGCCCTACGTTGGCAGGGTATGCACAAACGTGGGTCCCTTGCTCACTTTGCCACTGGATTCAAGCTAGCCTGGCTGATGCGGGGTGTTACTCTGAAACCAGTCCCAGGATGCTGGTTTCCGGTCCAGGGAGGACCTGGCTTGGCAGTTCGGGCTGGACTGTTCCCATAAGGAAAAGGGTCAAGACTGATTTGCATATGGCTGGGTCCAAACTGGGGTGGCGTGGTGAGCAAAAGAATGATGGATTAAACCCAGATCCTTGTGACTGGGGGTGAATGTTTGCATTGTTCAGCATTCCGTCCATCAATTGTTTCTTTTATAATTATGCCTGGCACTACCTAGTGAGTTGGGATGATTACTGGGCACTCCATAAGCAATCGGGTAAACGTTCCCGGGGGCAACCCTATCCACTTTTCAGTAGATTCTATTTGCCTTACTGCAAATAGGTGCAAAATGCCACGAGTCAGGGTATTTTCAAGATGGCAAACGTCTTTGGCCACACTAAACTTGGGCTCTGAAGTTAGTGGGTTTGTAGAGTAGTGCACTATGGCAATCACTAATGTCTTCCTACATCTAACACTAACATCCAGTTTGAAGCAGGCCCTGTACCCACATCAAACTAGGAGAAAGAAGCCTGGTAGGACAAAGGCAGGGACCTACAGAACCTAAACAGGGGATACACAAAAAATAACCTGGCATGCTGTTTTCTTCCTTTCAAGTGTTCCAAAGTGTTACATGTGGGTCAAACAGATCAGTTAAGCATGATATGACACTGCAGGGTCAACAGGATGCCCACAGCCCCTAAACTGACGATTCTGCAGCGCTCAGGAGTCATCCCTGCACTGCAGGTCAACATATTGTGCAGCTCGCAGAAGGTATTTCACACCTCGTTTACACCTCACTCAATGCTGAGGAAAGGCTAATGTTAAGAATGGGCTTTCTGAAAGCTCAGGCAGGTATTTATGTTATTTATTTATCGAGTTTTGTATAGCGCGAACTTGACCCAAAGGTATCAGAGCGCTTCACAGAGTTAGCACAGCAGCAATTAAACAAGTTATATATAGAGAAAGTAATAATACATAGTAACAGTAAATAAAAGAAGTATACGATAGACCTTAGTGTAGAGGGACGATAGCGCGAACCAGACCAGAAGGTATCAGAGCGCTTACAGTTATCATAGCAGCAATTACATGAAATACACAAGGAGTAAATAAAAATACAAAACAGAAGCATATACGAGAAGTATAATCTAGACAGTAGGATATGTGGACAATATAGTTCTGAGGTAGTTATGGTAAGTTCTTGTGAAGGTGAGGAGAATATGCACAGTTCCCCCCCCCCCCCAACCCCCTCCCGAGGTAGTGATGCTCAGCATTATTTGGAGGGTGTGGGGTCAGGGCATCAGACCAGACAGACGGTTTAGGGTGGAAGGTTTAAGTATTTATTGAGAAGAAATTTGAGTTTCTTCCTGAAGGGAGGGAGTGAATGGATGTCACGCGGCCCCTGAGGCAGCGAGTTCCAGATTATGGGAGCATTCCTGGAGAAGGAGCGGGTGTGAGATTTTTCTTTCTAAAATTTGGGCGGAATCAGGAGCAGACTATTAGAGCTTCAAAGGGGTCTCTTTTGGCTGCCTTTTGATAGTTTGTGAGGTAGACTGGCTTTTCCATGTGGAGAGCTTTGTGGGTTAAGCAGGCAGGTTTAAGAATATATCTTACCTCAATTGGTAGCCAGTTGAATTTCTCGTGAGTAGGAGTGATGTGCTCAAAGCGACTCTCCTCCAACAGTAGTCTGGCCGCTGCGTGGAGGGTGGCTTTCAACGGGGCAAAATGTGTTTTTGGGACGCCCGATAGCATTGTGTTACCATAATGCAGCTTGGAGAGGACCAAGGATTGCACCACAGTGTTTAGGTCTTTGATGGGGATTAAGGGCTTAATTTTTTTTAAGGTGCTTCAACGAGTAGCAGGCACTTTTAGGGCTCTTTCATGATCAGGTTTCTGTCAAATGTAATCCCCAGAGACTTGACAGAGTGGGAGCTGGATAGTTTATAGTTTAAAGCAGTGAGGTTGTCCAGCCAGAGATCTACGGGAAAGGACTTTCCTATCGGTTGGATGAAGAGGAGTTCAGTTTTGTTGGGGTTGAGCTTAAGATGGTTGTTGGTCAGCCCGGATTGAACCGTGGAGAGAGTGCTGTTTAGGTGCTGGATGTCTTTGGCTGACAAAATGTTAATGTAGAGCTGGGTGTCATCTGCTTAGAGATGATAGGCAGTTCTGGCTTGTTTCAGGTTCACTGCAAGGGGTCCATATAGAGATTGAATAGGGCAGGAGACGGATTGACCCTTGTGGAACTTCTTGTGAGACCGATGTTGCTTTTGCGGTGTAGTTGTTTAGTTTAATTAGCTGTGAGTGTTGGTTGAAGAAAGAAGCAAACCACTGAAGGGCAGTTCCATTAATGCCTGCATGCTGTCAGAGAGCGTTTAGGAGGATGTCATGGTTCACAGTATCAAAGGCAGCCTAGAGGTCCAGGAGGATTAGGTGGCAGGCCTGGCTACCATCTAGAGATCTGTGTAGGTCGTCTACGGTGTTCAATATTGCAGTCTGTTTTACTGCAGCCTTTCCTGAAACCAGACTGGAAGGTGTCATGCAGAGGGCATTTTTCAATATGATTGTTAAGTTTGCAAGCACATATTTTCCGATGGTTTTGGCAAGGAAAGGGAGGTTAGTTATAGGCTTGTAATTGTTACGGTCATTCTGGTTGGCATCCGCTTTTTTTGAGGGGGGTGACTTGGCTTAGTTTGAGGGAGATCGGCATGGAGCCGCTCAATAAGGAAGAGTTAATGATTTTGGTCCATGCAGGAGAGATGATGTGAATAAGATTTTTGATAAGCGCAGCAGAAAGGGGGTCGGAGATGTGCAAAATCGGTTTCATGCCAACAAGTAATTTGAGGACTTCTTCAGGGATATGGTCGAATTCAGTCCAGGATGCATCCTTTTTCAATTGCAAGGGGTTGCGGTTTGTGTTCTGGATGGCTGAGAGTGGGCGTTCGGGGAGGCAACCATTAGTTGGAGGTAAGGCCTTGGATGGACCCTCTTTGCTAAGGGGGGGCATCCTTGGTGTTGGGTGGGGAGGAGCATGGGTCACGGGAGAGTTCAATGTTAGATATTCTTTCAGAGACGGATGTTATAAACTCTTCACAGCGCTTGGTAGAAACAATAATTGAGTGTCGAGGGAAATAGGAGGTTTGCTGTTTGATGATGTTGAAGAGGTCTTTAAATCTGTTCCTAGGTTGGTCAAGCAGGAATCAGAAGGACGACTATTTTTTTCTGAAGATGTGTTTTTTTGTATTTTAGGGATTCAGCTCGGAGGATTGAGAGATAGGTTAACGTGGTGTGAGAATATGGGGTTCTGTTGCAGTACCTCCCCACTTTTTGCCTGGCTTTTGATGCAATTTTGACTGTAGAGTACTGGGTCCCTGCTGTCCAGGTTCTCAGTAGCAGTGTTCTTTCCCTAAAACTGTTCTACAATTGGCCCTTCGGGCCTCCTGTAAGTCCCTAATAAATAATACCTGGGTACCTAGGGCACTGGGACTAAAGAGGGTCCCCTAGGGACCTCTCACATAGGCCATGCAGACTGCCACTGCAGCATGCATGGCCTGGTGCAGACAAAACAACAAACTCAACATGGCACACTGCCTGTGTGCCATGCCAACTAGCAATGCCTAAGGAATAGGTAAGTCACCCATCTAGCAGCACTATGACAGGGTGCACTATACCACAGGTGTGGGCATATCTGCACAAGCACATATGCCCCTACACTGTTTAAGTCTATTCTTAGATATTGTAAGTGCGAGGGAAGCCATAGAGAGTACATGGGCTGGAAACTCGACAACTCGAGTTCCAAAGCACCATGATGGCTTCTCTGAACACAGGAGTGTTTGGTACCAAACTACTACTCTCAATAAACCCACACTGATGCCAGTGTGGGATTTATTGAAACATGTACTCAGAGGGCACCTCAGAGGTGGTCCCTGAAAACCTACCAAGCCTGGTGTGGTCACAGACTGGCTTTAGGCAGCCTGCCACGACCAGACATGTTTCCGTACCCCTGGGTCGAGACCCCCCGCTCTCTGGGACCAGAAACAACACACATCCTGGGCAGAGGTGTCGCACCTCCTCCCCCAGGATGGGCACAGTGCTCGAGGGGGAAGCTTCAAAGGCCTGCTGCCATTGTAATGTGACCCCAGCCTCTGCTGCTAGCAGCAGATGGCAGCTCCCGGTTTACACCCCCACTTTGGGTGGGAAAAGCTAGGAAGAATAAGGTGTGCCCACCTCTGCCAACTTCACCGCTAAGGTGAAGGAGGCGACGTGAAGCAGATCTTTCAGTCCCCGCCATCTTGAAGAAGGGGGGACCCCTCCAATCAGGGCTAGGACTATGCCCCCTCCCACAGGAGGGTGGTATAATAGTGGGTGTAATCACCCCAGGTAAGGGACCCATTGGCCCCTACCTGCTACTCCCCTGTAATGCCCCTAAATCTAGTATTTAGAGGGCTCCCTCAGACTCTGAAACTAGTTCCTGACGACTTAAGAAGAAAGACGGAGAAGGCGCAGTGCAGCGAAGCCTGAAGACACCTACTGACTTGGCCCCAGCTCCACCAGCCTGTCTACAGCTTGAAAGACCCTGCAAAGAAGACAACGCCTGTCCTGCAGCCAGCGACCTCCAGAACCCGAGGAACACTGCCTAACCTTTGGTAAAGACCAGAACTCCAGAGGACAGCAGACCTGTCCCCAAGAAATCTACACAAAGGACTCTGGTGCCCACTAGAACCGCGAGTCCTGTCCACTCTGTACCTGGCAACTCCGGCCCATGTCCAGGGGGCCTACCGATCCAGAACAGACACCCCAGCGATCCTGACCTCAAGTCCAGTGTTGGCTGACACCTCCTGGACTCCACAACAACAACTGCAGTCTGAATCCAGAGGCTCTCCCCTACCGCGACCGGCCCGGCAAGAAAAACCAGACTTCAAAGGACACCCCTGCACCCGAAGCCTTGGGGAGCTTGACCAACAATGTCCTTACGACCTACAGCATCTCCACTTACCTCTGCTGTCGCTGGTGACCTTACAGCCTCTGGTTCGATGCCTGCAGCCTGTTTGTGCACCGAGTTTCTCCATTGAAAAGCATTGGGCGCCCGATGCTGTCTTGGCATCCTGCACCTGGCAACCCCTGTGCCGCTGGTGGTTTATGTTTAGTGCTGACTTGTGGCCCCCCCCTGTGCTTGCTTTAAACCCCGAAGCTTGGCCCCTGCAATCAATTTACTTACCTGCAAGCAGCGTGGCTTCAAATGCCCTCAGTCTCTATTGAAACGCATTGGTCCTATCTTCGAATTTGACCTCTGCACCCGTCCACCTCGGCACCGCTGCTGGTGTATACTTTGTGCTTACCTGACCCTTGCCCTCTGCTGACCTTAAACCCTGAAGGCTGGAACTGTAAGTTGGGTACTTACCTGTGAAACCGCATTGTTGTTTTCCTCTATAGGTTAACACTGAACTGTTTGAAAATTGCACTTTTCAAAGTCTAAAGTATTTTTCTTGAATAACGTTCTCACCTTTTTGAGAAGATCTTGGTCTTAAAATAAAATTCAAACAAAACTTATTTTTATAAAGTGGTGTGGATCTCCTTTTTGAGTCGTGTTTCCCTTATTGGTCAATGTGTGTGCCATAAATGTCTTACACTCCTCTGTGTTAGGCCTAAGGCTGCTCATCCACACTACCACAAATAGAGCACTTTGGGTTTGCATTGACACTTCTGGGGGAATCTCTGGACTGTGCACGGTATAACCACCTAGTGGTATATCATATGCAGAGCCAGCTTCCTACATGTGGGTTGTTGTCTCCAGTTTCTTTCAGCCAATCGGAGCTGTCGCCTCTCTTTGTTAAGGTCTTCATTGAACAAGGATATGGAAGGGATACTTCTTGATTTCTTGAGTTTCAGAGGGGCGACTGTGTCAAAGAGTTCTGCTATATTTGTGTTGCAGTGGGCGGTGAGGTAATCGGCAGAGGGGAGGCCGGGTGGGGGAAGAATTTGGGAACTGACTAATGCTTCAACTCTGCCTGCGTGATTAGATGTATGTTCCTCGCCAAGTGCTTGGGCCGGATGGTTTGGGCCGGATGGTTTGGGGTGGGCCTTAGGTTGGATGGCATTGAGATCAAAAAGAATTAGGTGGTTGTTAGTCCAGTCAGTGGGTAGAATAGAGTGGAAGGATAAGGTGTTGTGCTTAGAGATGACTGCGTCAAGGGTATTGTAGGTTTGTGTATTGCAGTGTTCGGTGAGATCGTTCGCTTCCAGGAGAGTGGATAGGGCTTGTACTATTGAGCAGTGGTGGCTGGTGACATTTGAAAGTGGTGGGCGTAAAATTATTGGCATACTGCACCGCAGCGAGCGAGCGAGCCCGAACAACCTAAGGGGAGTTCGGGGGTTCTCCCCGAGAAAAGTTTGAAAAAGAGTGGACAAATGGTGCATTTTCAAGCAAATTTGAGAAAGCAGGATGGTTAATAAAGCAATTGTGAAAGTGCAGTTATTACATTAATAAAGAGATGTCATATAACATAGTAGTTTCCCTTTCTTATTTTATCAGGTAATGTAAATATATCTGACGACTAATTTCTACAGCATCTCATTCGATCCCTGAATAAGTTGCTATATTCTTACCTGTAAAACCTCTTACACCCAAGGGCTTTTGAAAGCGTTAGACGAAACCTTCAAATAATTAAAATACATTGAAATACCACGGACAACAATGGCAAGTCATAAAAAGGAACAAACACTGTCCAATTTACTGCTAACAAACTACAATGCGGCCGAAACAAATATGTTCATATCATAAAGCTAATGCTGGCAACACAAACTGTTCTCTGAAACGGCCTCAGCCTCTTAATCGCCAACACCACCCCTGGTTCTTTTAAACCGGGATCAGTCAAACACAGAATGACATAGTTGAGTCTGATAGAGTGACAAAGTGAAAGGATATAAAAGTGAACACAAATAATGAATCCTTAAAAGAGGATAGGTAACAAACTGAAATGCCAGCAAAAATAACCAGCGCAAATAGGTTGCTTAATTCTCCGTTCCATTTAATGGTGGAGGGAGCATGGCGACAGCATTAGAGCCCACGCAAGCCTCCCTCAAACTTGGCAGCGGGAGGCAGAAAACACCAAAATATTGCCCCACACTATCCTTTGTTTATAAATCCCACCCCAGCAGAGCCTTTCAAACATGCCAGACCCACACACCTGATCTAAATATGTATGTATATGTATGCAACATGTGTATGCACACACACGTGGCATTCACAAAAGCACAAGCATTTAGCGTCCTTAAAGATCAAGAAATAAACATTACCTAAACACAAAACGTCTAAAAAATACAATCCAACCGAGTCGGTAGAAGAGCGCCATTTAAGTTCAGTAAGTTTGCCAACAAATTCAAACATGTCTCCGATGAACGCGCAAATCAAATATCCTGGTTTGCAAATTACCACATCTTAAATTCAGATTCACAAAAGCTTAGCTGATGCATTGGAAAAGCAATTGCACTCTGACCTTTCGTTTTCAAAGCGTTCTAGCGCAGATGCAGAAACAAAACCATCATTCACTCACCCAGCGCCCCCCAGCCCTCAAAAGCACCAAATGCATTAAAGAAAGAGGTTTCTTTTACTAAAATGTAACTAAGGCTTTTCTGCATTTCAGATTGTTTCTTAAATACATTTATTAAATGTGTTTACGTGGATACTTTTCAACTGCAAAACCAGGCATTGATTGTTAGCATTAACAGTCCTGTTTTATACTTGCAGAACAGAGCATGCTTTCATTACAATTGTACTTGTGACAAACAAACGGATTACAACACTCTGCATAAGGCCAGCGACGACATTGTTTGCAGTATATTGGGATTTGTAAGACTCTGTTTGTTGAAAGAATGTATGCGTGATTAAATTAAACACTTGTACGGTCCCAAAGGTGAGACCTATTGGCTATGCCAATGCTTGTTTCTTGTGGAGGGTGCTGGTACAATAGCATATTGAGGTTTTTCAGCTATCCTGCCGATAACTTAGAATGCAGATACATCATTAAAATGAAGTGCTCTGTGGTTGTATCTAGTGCGAGAAGTGACACTTACTGAACTGGGAAACAGCTAAAGTCTGTTGGAATCTTATACAGAAGATTAAAATGTCCCAGCCTGGCTTATTTGCTGACGCGCAAGACCGTATCTTGTTGTACCCAAGAGTTGAACACTGCTCTCTGCCAAGACATTCACCCCCACACCAATGTTTACACAAACATAGGCACGGAATGGCCAGACTCTGAACATAGAGGGAGACTCAGGCACCAGGAGTGAGTTAAGAGAGTGTGAGAGAGTGAGAGACTCGGGCACTGGGAGTGAGTTAAGAGAGAGTGAGAGACTCGGGTGCTGGGAGTTAGTTACGAAAGTGTGAGAGACTGGTGCTGGGAGTGAGTTGGGTGAGAGGCACAGGCAGTGGGAATGAGTTAAGGAGGTGTGAGAGGGTGAGAGACGCAGGCACTGGGAGTGAGTTAAGAGAGAGTGAGAGACTCAGGTGCTGGGAATGAGTTAAGAGAGTGTGAGAGAGGCCCGTTGCATGTTTTTTTTTTAAAAACACATTTGGCCTTGGTGGTAAATATAATACCCGTGACGGAGCATCACTTTTTACCTTTTGGCTCTAAGTTCGCTTTCAGCAAATTACACATTCCATTGTTTTTCTCTCAATTCATTCATCATAAAAGTTATGAAAATAAAAAGTGGGGTCACATTTGACATCCCTTTAAATATATGGAAAACAATTCTCCCCTCCCTTGTGGAAACCTACTTGATACATTGTTACAAACAGTATATCAGGTGTTTTACCGAAAAGCGTCAGTCGTAGTAAGGATAATAAAATATAAACTGGTAGCAAAGCTCGACACGGTCACCTTGCAGCACTGGCAGAAAGTGTGGTTTGGTATAAATTAGAAGTTTGCTTGTGATCAGAGGGCTTTGTAGGTCGTTTTCAATCACTGAGACCATAAATGTATTAAATGCGGAATGTTGGACGTCACAGTTGGCCGCGTAGGCAAAAAACAGCGACTGATTCTTAAATGTAAGTGAAAACTTCTATAACAGGTGGAGTCGCTACTGGTTTTAAGAAACCCGGATGACAACAGAGGAAAAGTTAGAGCGATCGAAATAAAAGAGTAAAAAGCAAAATAAATTTAAATAAAACCCTTCATTTCAAATCTGCTGAATAACAGGAAAAAAAAATTCTTCCGCCCGAATAGGGACTTGAACCCTAGACCCTCAGATTAAAAGTCTGATGCTCTACCGACTGAGCTATCCGGGCTTCTGAGATGTTGTCTGGGCCGCTGGTCTTCTCGATTATGTGCACAGTGTTCGTACACGCACGTTATCTCAAGTTCGCCTCCTAACTTTGAGCCAAGTGAGATTTCAACATTACAAATAAACATTGCACACTGACTCCAGCCCAGCCCCCTGAAGCCAGCGCCTGGAATCTTACTTTAAGAGTTCCTGGCGCCCCGCCAGTCTATTTTCACAAACCGGCTACCATTCTGAGACCACACAGAGGCAGGAGGTTTTCAAGTCTTACAAACACTAATTTGCATATTGACGATATTGCTAGAAGCTGAAACACTTAAATGTGACGCGATGGTGATGTCATCGAAGTAAATCCATGTACAGTGTGTGGAAATCATCTCAGAGAAGACACAGACCAGCCTCGACCAGGCTCCATAAACTTCACTGCGCCCCCCACAACGCTCGAATCTAAGATAACTCTGATCAAATGTGCTGAAGCAGTGCCCGTCCTGACAGTTACGCAGCAATTGCGATGTTTAATAAAGTTTAGTAAAGCTATGTTCTTTGTGCACATCCACCCTTTACTCTGTCATAAACCTCTGTGTAACGCCCATATTTACTAAGGCCAAGCATTGCTGGCAGATAGCGCCTCTTAGACTGCTGTAACTACTTCTTGGCAAGCCACGTGCTGCTGTCACAGGGCCCAAATCAAAGGACCATGAAAGATTCTGGATGAACACAAACATAAAAAAACATGTTATTCCTATTATCGTGACACATGTTGCAGTATAATTTAGATGATCATGTGGACGTAATGTAAATCTGTAAATTACACCTCTACTTTGAATTTAAGTGTGCAGAGTATAATGGCGACAAAACGCGCTTCAATTTGCCAGCAGAACAGGACGTAAAGAAGAGAATAATACAAAGTGGCAAATATATAGTGAAAGCAAGCGGAAATCTTAACTATAGCCCATACCAGGGCACAGCGCGGCTCGGGGGGGGGGGGGAGGGGAGGGAGGGGGGGGTTGTGTTGTGCCGGGGGCCCGGGGGATATTTTAAATAAAAAAAGAAAATCCTACCTCACCTGAAGGAGGTCCGCCGTCCGCGCCGCCTCGGGTCCGACTCAGTTTGGCCCTACAGCCCCTCTCAGCCAATCCTGGCGCTGCTGGCAGCGCCAGGATTGGCTTAGGGCACGGTTACCTCTCGCCCGCCTGCCCATTAGGAGACCGAGGTTTGAGCCTTTGCTCAACCCTCGCTCTCCTAATGGGCATGCGCAAGCCAGTGCACACACAAGTACGCATGACTGGGCACGGCGCGAAAATTCGGTGCCCTTGCCCACTCATGCGCACTTGTGCTGCAGTGCTGCCTGCTGCCCCTGGTCCCTCTGACAATCATGTCAGTCAACATGACGCAGGACCGCCCACCCCCTTCAGACTCTGAAGGGGGTGGGCGGTCCGACGTCATGCTGACTGACATGATTGTCAGTTCTCCTCGGCTCTTTGAACTTAAGGTTCAAAGACGCCGAGGAGCTACGGGCGGGGGGGCTACGCCCCAACGCCCCAATGGACGCACCGCCCCTGCTATTGAGTCTTCAGCAATATTCAGGTCCAGATTTAGGTCTCCTAGTATGATGTCTGTACTGCCTTTTAGGGATTTTGTATTATTAGGTCTCTTAAGTCTTCCAAGAATCGTGGTTTTTCACCTGGAGGGTGATAGATGACATGAACTTTGATGGGGATGGGGCCTTTAGAGGCGAGCTGAGCTCATAAATATTCAAAGGTAGGGTATTTGGTATTGTTGAATGGAGTTGAGCAAAGTTCTTTTTTGTGTATGATGGTTAATCAACCACCAATGTGATCCTTGCAGTCACAACGAATGATTGAGAAGCCCGGTGGGGTGAGGAGATCGATGAAAGGGGATGAGGGGTCATTCAGCCAGGTTTCGGTTAGAAAGCAAATGTCAATTTTGTGTCGTAGAACGGTTTCAACTATGTCAGTGGCATGCCTGGCTGCTGGTTGACAATTTAGTAGCATGCAGCAAAGCAAGGGTGATGATCTTGGACCAGGCTGGATTAGATGGAGGTTAGTTGGGTAGGTGGTCGGGGAGGGCGGGTGTTGTACAGTGTCCTATTCGTGCCAAGGATGACCCCGATCTTGTGGTGGCAAGGTTGGCTAGGAGCATTGTAATATGTGTTGCTCAGCATTTCAGCTTCCCACTGCGACATTCCAGTTGTGGTGCGTCCAGGTTTGAGGTGGTGACGAGTGTAGGGGATAGTTTGTCTAGGGGTGTAGGATAGGGAGGTGAGAGTGAATGTTTGTGGCAGGATCGGTGTTTGGCGTAGAAGTATGAGGTTGGGGTAGGATGTGACTAATCTTTGCGTCCTTGCGTAGTGATGCCATTTCATCCACTATAATGTTGGTTTTGAGTTCTAGACGGGCAATTTAAGGGATCAGTTAAGAGGAAGTTGGGTCCGTGGTAGGGAGTGGAGTATGATGGAGCTCATTCGAGTCTGGGGTGGATGCTAAGGTAGTATCCAGCCTGCTGTGGTTGGAGGACTGAGGGGATTCAGGTGTGATAGATAAATCAAGCTGGGCAGTGGAGGTGTGCCCTGGAGAAGGGGAGAGTAATTCTGGAAGGGAAACCGAAGCTTCAAGATGTCTGGGCATGGAATAGGCTTTAGGGGGTGGTGGTGGAGACAAAGCGTGGGGGAATGGGAGTAGAAGGTTCCGCTAGTAGAGGAGGGTGTGCATGGGTGAGTTCTCTGGGAGAGGGTGGAGGCAGGCGTGTATGACATGGAGGCGGATAAAGCAAGGAAGTGGCGATCAAAATTGGATAGGTTCTGTTCAGAGGCTTGGATTAGCATGTTCCCATTTCTGTAAACGGTTATGGACAGCTCTCCGTTAAAGTTCTGAGATGGGGATATCGTGAGTTTAGATCCATAAGTGACGTTGGTAGCATTAGTTACGTGAAGGTGTTGCAGGAAGTTCTCTTTCCATTTGGTGGGTTTCTTGGTGTAGAAGATGAAGTCCACTTTTAAAGCCTCCATGTGTTGAACTGTAGAAGATGTCTGTTAATACTGTCTCTGGATGTTCTTTGAGGATTTTGTATTTGAAGGTCTTGGCAGCATGTTTGAAGAGGTTTTGTGGAAATATAATGCAGTATGAGTTGGGGGCGTATCTTTCCATGACGGTGCTGCGGTGGGACACTGACAGCAGTGGGCTCCTAATCTTGATGTGATACTCAGACGTTGCATCTATCAATGTAGGGTGTGGAGAGCACAGATAGAAGAGGAAGGGCACCTTTATCTGTAATAAAGAACAGCTACTCCGTGGCCCTCAATGACAACTGTGATTTCCAGTGTTCAGTTTCCCCCGCTTGCTTTTTTTTTTCTTTTCTTCTTCCAGAAGTATTAATCATTAGTCTCCGCTTGTTTCTTGAACCCGAGTGCGGTGGAGTGAGAACGTGAGGGAGTTGAAATGTAATGAGAGGTATCCCCAATTATACTGTCCCATCGGGAGTATGACAGAGCAGGGGTTAAGGGGTCAACAGCAACACGGACATGTTAGGCTGCATCAGGGCGGCCAGCAGGTTAGCAGGAGAGCGGCTCATCGGTATGTGAGAGACATCAGCCCGAAAGGATAGGGCCTTCTACCGGCTGCTGAGCCCAATCCAGGATGAGTGCTGGGTGCAGAGCCAATACCTGGTAGATGCGCCGGTAAAGTACGGCAAGACCAGCAGATCTGGTGGTAGAAGACAAGCCATGGAAGGCCGAGCCACTGGAATAGAAGCACCCCCAGCCACCATTAATCAATCAATGATTTTTGTGTGTGAACTGTTGTTCAATCAATTATTGACGGAATCCAAGAGCTTTTGATTCAGTCCATAACTCTGAGGTCAAATCAATGATGTTGTGTGTGCACTGTTGTTCAATCAATCATTGAGGGAATCCTAGAGCTTTAGATTTAGTCCATAACTCTGAGGGCAATGGTTTACAGAGGCAGGCAAGGAGTGTTGGTATTAAGGTGCAGGGCACCTCCTGGTAGATTTGGTAGTATTTGGGCTGTTTCGGCAATGTTGGAGGCCTCAGCTCCCGCTACCACAGCTGCGCGCCCAGGCACAGAATGAGGGCATGCAGAAGGTAGGCGTCCCTCCAGCCTCCCCAGGAAGGTTTCTATAAGTTACTTTTTCATAATATTTATTAAAAATGTAATATAAATCAGACTTCACCATTGGATGGGCTTTTTTTAATAACTATTAAAAATAGTGGTTTATTTTTCAACTGGTCATTTTCCCAAAGTTAGCAGTATTAGTTTTTTAATCTGTACTCTGAGTTTTTATATAGGAAAGTTAGACCTGTCTCAGGGAATGTAGCTTTTAGGGCCTTGTCACTGTAGTGGGAACATTAATTTCCAACATGTTCCAATTTTAAATACCATGCACCTTATCTAATGGTCTACGAGGCCTACATAGGGGTGACTTGCTAATATAAGGCATCTGGACACTTGCCCCTCAGATCTCACGGTCTTGTAAACCAACAAGACGATCCTCACCATGGTTTAACGAAACCCTGAGGAAATGTAAGAGTACTTGCAAACGCTTGGAAAGAGCGTGGAGGAAAAACTTTAGCGCAGATAGTAAAGAACTATATAAAAAGGCGCTAAAGATCTATCATAATAGAATCCTCGAGGAAAAGAAAATCTTCTTCTCAGCTAAAATTGAGGCCTCCGGGAACAAGAGTAAGGACATTTTTAATATTGTGAAACACTTTACTTCTCCCAAAGCAGTTGTCACCAAATGCACTCTATCTGCTAACTGGATTAGCCAGCTAGCATCTTTCTTCCATGAGAAAATCTCTGGCATCCAAACGTCATTTTCAGATTCTCATGGGGGGTGGGGGTGGGGGGGGGAGGTTGATCCCCCCCTTACCTCACTCTGGCAAGGGATGACTCCCTCTCTCAGTTCCCTTCTGTGACTTTAGAGCAATCCTTGAAGATTATGAAAAATCTAAAATCCGGCTCCCCTTCCGACCCATGCCCTGCAAAAACACTTGCCGCCGTAGCTGAGACTATCAATCCTGAGGTCAATGCGGTTTTGAACCTGTCACGGAGGAGCGGCCAGGTCCCCTCCAGTTGGAAGAGAGCCAAAATTCTTCCATTGATAAAAAAGCCCTCCGCTGACCCTACAATAACAACTAATTACAGACCCATTTCCCTCCTGCCTTTTTTTGCCAAAACCATAGAAAAATACGTGAACTCTGTGACCACTGAGTTTGTAGAAACTAACAATCTCCTCCATACGAGTCAATCCGGATTCCGTGCAAATTTCAGCACTGAGACGGCCCTACTCGAGATCTCTGAATCCATCAAAGAGACCCTCGATGCAGGCGGGAAGGCGGCTTTGATCCTCCTGGACTTATCTGCAGCCTTCGACACCGTGCCCCATGGCCGACTCCTACATAGATTGTGGGAGTGTGGCCTAGGGGGCACAGTGTTGAAGTGGTTCTCCTCCTTTCTGGAGGACAGAAGCCAGGAGGTCTGGTCTCCCCCTTTTGCGGCCTGCATTCCCCCCTTGAAAGTTGGAGTCCCTCAGGGTTCTATTTTGAGCCCGCTGCTATTTAACCTGTATCTGGCCCCCCTCGCCCTTCTGGTGGAAGCTTCTGGTGCAAAAATTATATCCTACGCTGACGACACTCAGCTGTTGTTCACATGCAAGAAGGGTGAGGATCTTGATGGAGAGAAGATCAATAAGTGCCTGAGGGAAGTTTTTGCCTGGTTTCGACTTAACCAGCTACAATGCAACCTGGAAAAATCCGAAGTTATTCTTTTCGGATCTTTCATCCAAGACACATGGAAACAATGGTGGCCGACCGACATGTCGCCCCCTCAGGCTCCAGCGGGCGTTGTGAAAAATCTAGGGGTAAAAATGGATGATTCTCTTGCCATGAAAACCCAAGTTCAGTCGGTAGCAGGTACCTGCTACAGCATTTTGAAAATGCTCAGGAGATTTCTTCCTCTCCTGTCGCTCCCACATAGAAAGACAGTGGTCCAGGCTCTTATTACTTCGAGACTGGATTATGTAAATGTCATATCTAGGTCTCCCTGAATTTATATTAAATAAACTCCAGGTTGTCCAAAACGTGGCAGCCAGGGCCATTCTTATGCTGGGCCCCAGAGTACGGATTTCTTCCCACCTGAAGAACCTACATTGGTTACCCATTCGCAGTAGAATCCATTTCAAGGCTCTAGTATTGGCTTTCAAGGCGCTCCATGGCACAGGGGCCCACTACATCAGGAAACGGGTGACTTACTATACTCCTGGCAGAAATTTAAGATCTTCACAAACATAACATTTAAAAGGGAGTTTTTTTTTACCTATCAGAAATGGTAATTTTAACAGAATGCACTGCAGTTTTAAACTGCAGAAGTCAGTATCTAATGGTAGGTCTAAAGCCATGTTTTCCTTGTCACATTAGTGGATGGCCAATATTTGCTGCAGTTCACAGGTAACATTTAACTTTCCCTGGCACTGGTGCAGTAGCTACACCATATAATATAGTCTTATAGGAAAGTTCAATACACCAATCAGGGATTAACCAATTTCTACAAGTTTTAGGGGTCACAGCACATACACTGGGTACCGCACTGCAGTGCCCCCTGTGTGCAAAGTCTGAAAACCAGCAATACAACTAGCAAGAAAATGGGGATGACCACGCAAAAAAAAGGCATTTTCTCACAAAGTTTATATTATAATGCGTTTGTGAATAATTATGTACATTATTTTGATACTTTTAGTCATATATCTAAAAGCACTGTATCAAAGAGACCTGGTTTGTGTAGAAATATTGCAAACTGTGAAATCAACAGACTGGAGCTCTAATTCCAGCATTTCCACGCAGTGAGATTGTGTTATCTTGTTCAAACGAAACTCTCTCTCAGCATGTACGATAACTGATGAAGAGAATCCTGAGAATTTAAAAACAGACTTTTCCCAGTAATGAAAAAAAGGAAAGAGCATTTGCTAGAATGTTTTTTGAACAGCAATTAACTGGCCTTTGCCTCATATATGAATCCGGTGACAGACTACTAGTGGTGAAGTTTTGGAAGATGGTGTACGGATGTTATGTAGCACTCCTCTCGGACGGCAACATTACGGCAAACTTAACATTACAGTTACAGTATGTACTTCACACCTGATTCTATCTGGACACTGTTGCGACTGTGCGATACACCGCATCCCCTTCTTGCCCCCCCCTCCCACAAGAGTCTTAATCTATGGGCAGCAAGGAAGTGGGACAGAACGGTGGACCACATGTCAGAACAGGAATAGTGACATAAGGTAAGCAAGGGGCAAGTTACGTTTACACGATGGCAGAAAAGCAAATATGTGTTTGTCACAATGCCCTTCTAAGTCACCCCTGTGGGTTTCTTTTATCTGCTGGTGTTTGTCACCGTTACCCAACCTACTTCACCTGCCAGTGTCTGGCACCAAAGGTCTTCTCCGAGTCATGCCGAGTCCTACTGGTGGTGTCAGAAATTCTGCCCCGCCAAAATGCCCTACCCTTGCCTGCCACTCTGTATGTCTCAGCTCTCTCTGCTGCCTGGCTCCAAGTAATTCAGAGCTCTAGCTGTAGGTCTCTGGCACCCTTTTCTGCTACAAATCCTCTACTAGGGTCTGGCACTAAGTAGTGCCCTATAACCCCTGTTACACAGCCAAGAGTCAGAATGGAATTGGTGGAGGGCAGGGAGCAGTGTGTCAGTTCTGTGAGCATGCTGTAATTGCAGAGTGCCAAAAACAAGTAACCTATTAGTGAAGAAGCAATTCTCTGGATCGTTATACTTATCCAGTACCATCTTGGTGAACACTTTTTTAAACACACCTGAAATCTTTCTAATTCGCCGGTGACAGTAGATTGTGCATGGCCCATTGGTGTATGGCATCGTTCAATACACTGATGAACCTGCTGCATCGATGCGCCTTGAATCTCACAGCACTCAGCACTGCAACGGAACATCTTCCCCTGTGATAAACGATTAAATAATTAATTCTCATTAATTGAACTATGACTGAAACTCACAAAACATGACTCTTAGAGTAAAGTGATATTTTAATACAAAGAGGGCTCTCTAAGTTTAGACTTGCCAACACAAGTTGTGGGTATGTTCAGTTTTCCACAGGATGGGCAAGTATGGCTTTACATATTTATAGAAAAGGACACTAATAAAATGAAAGGTAAATATTCCTAAATCTCAGCAAGCAGAGTTTATTAATTGAGCAGAAGATGACGAGCACAGGGTCAAGTAACTGATCATAAGGGAAGCAATGACTGCTGTTTTGCCTTTTTTCACCTATAGGCAGTGGTGGCCAAATAATCTACACAACCAATTGTGGTGGAAGGGAGGGGAATGAAAAGAGTACACAGGACAACAATGCATCACAGTTAATAGGATGAATTAGGTAAAGTCCAGATTGAGGTTATTTATACAACATCTACTAACAAGCATTTGGAATGTAATAGGTCTCGCATTACTGAAAGTTTGAGCTTTTGGCGTTGCTAATAATAATGCAAAGCCAATAGCTCAAAGCTCAAACTTTCAGTAATGCAAGACCTATTGCATTCCAAATGGATCACGGCACTAACGCTTTAGCCTTAAACATCTTAAGGTAAAGCGCGGGTGCCGCGATTGTTTCAAAAGTAAAGAAATAGAAAACAAAAATGCTTCGCCGATCGCAATTGACAAAAAAAAAAAAAAAAAAGAACAGCGCGGCCGCCATTATTAGTGTTGAGGCGTGCCGTGCTGCTTCCATTTTTTTTAAAAAAGCGTTGCAAGAGAGCTGTCATTTAAGAGAGAAAGGCATTTAAGAAAATAGTGCTCAAGACTATAATTAAAACATACTGAGTGTTGGACTTGGCCCTTTTTGGCAGGTTCACCCCTGAACTTTTTGCCTTATATGTAACTTGGTGTTAGTAGTTCTAAGTCTCTGGGCCCTTTAGCACTGTGGTCCAGTGTAAAGTGCGTGCGCGCTGTGTGCGTGTGTGGGGAGATTGGCCTGCCCTCCCATAGGAATGCATGGAGGATGAGTGTGTCAGTGGTAATTCCTGTTATGAGAGGTGCAGCATGGTCAAGTCTAGTATGTCGGAATTCGTGAGAATAAATGCTGCGCAATGGTGTGCGCAGATTTATGGTGACTGGTAGAGAAATGCCACTTCTAGAAGTTGGCATTTCTGTGTGCTCTGTGTCTGCCTGCCTGATGTGAATTGCATGTCTGGCTTGTGAGTGACAGGGGCTGGGAGGTGTGTGTGGCTCCAGGAGGGGCAGGGTGAGTCAGCGCAAGGCTGAATGGAGAGATCTCCATGTAGATGGGTGGGAGGAGTTGCACCTGGGACCTGAATAGGGCTGTGCCTTCCCTCTACAATGCTGGCTCCACCTCCTGTGGTGCGTCTGATGTCCCTAGCCTGTCCTGTGAAAGGAAAGAAGGAGTCCTCATAACAAAGTGCTCCTGAACCAGTTGCATCTGGTTCCCCCATGCCCTGCACTTTGTAGACAAAGGAAAATGGTGTATAAAAGAAGGGGCTGTGACCCCAGGAGGTTTGTTCAGTCTGGGTTCCTGATTCCTGCCGGGGCGTGCTGCTGCTGGGGCCCAGGGGGGGCTGCCATGAGGGCTTACCTCCCTGGGCCCTGCATTGCCCCTTCATCTCTGAGGACTTGCTGGGACCCTTCTGCTTTGCTTATGGACCTTAAGGACCTTGTTCTGCCTTTAGCGCCCTGTGAGCGCTGTGCTTATTTTCTTTTAGTTAACTGTCCCCAGAAGAGGAGAAGAGCGTGGGGGCTGTGCAGCGCTGAGCTGCAGCCCTTTGAGAGGGAATCTCGACGTAGGGATTCCCCCGTAATGCCTTAGATGCGGGTGCCCACCCCGCTTATACGTTTATTTAAATGGCGGGAGCCCACCCCGCATCTGGAGTCTTTTTCTGTCCTTATGATTGGAGAGCGGGTGCCCACCCCGATCTCATGTTATTTTTATCGCGGGTGCCCACCCCGCGTTTTATGAGGAAATCACCGCCGCGGCCCC
This sequence comes from Calotriton arnoldi, assembly GCA_963921515.1. Lineage (NCBI taxonomy): Eukaryota > Metazoa > Chordata > Amphibia > Caudata > Salamandridae > Calotriton > Calotriton arnoldi. Next base: position 965,259 of record CAWUFW010003400.1, read on the forward strand.
GAGCGCGGAAAACAGGAAGTCAGGCACCCGCGCCTGACTGTGGGCGGGGCCTGCCAAAGGAACTGCGGCCGGAAGTGGCCGGGGCTCCCGTGAGCTGTGGGAGCCCCGCGTGTAGGAGAGGCCAGGCGGGAGCCCACCCCGCAGTGGCGAACCGAAGAGAGACCCGGAGCCTCGCGGGCTCCATAGTGAAGTCCCGGGTCCCAGGAGGGGGCCGGGTGAAGTGAGGAAAGGCGGCCAAGGCCGCCGATGGCAGCGCAGGACTCCCATGAGCGAGGGAAGTCCCGCGTGCAGAGGACATGCTGGTGCTGGTCGGCGGGGCTCTTGTAGTGAAGAGAGAGCCCCGCACCTTGCTGAGCCGCCGCCAGAGGAGAGCAGAGTTTTCCAGCAAGCGAGAGGAGTCCGGAGCAAGGAGTTCGGTGAGTGGAGCTGGGGGGAGGGGGTATGTCGAGGCACGCTATCGGTGCCTGCCCCCATTGTTGCTTCCCCAAGGCACCGTGTCGGTGCCTGTGCGGCCCCGCCAGAGAGCGTGCCGCTCCCACGTTGTTGGGCATGTTTTAGTTTACGAGCCCATGTGGCTCCAACGAGTGGCATTATTGTTAACGGGCCCAGAGGGGCCCATGCTTTCCCCCATGTGGCCATTTGTCTACAGCTGCCCCGCTTGCGAGAGGGCAGCTGCAACGTTAGGGGCAAGTTTGTTTAAAACCCCCGTGGGGGTCCTGAGTGCACCGTAGTGCCGGGCCCCTTTGCAGAGGTGTTTACAGTTGCCCCGCTTGCCAGTGGGCAACTGCAACGATTGGGCAGCGTTTTTGGTACAGAGTCCAAGAGAGGGGCTCAGGTGGCACCAGGGTGCCAGTTCTGATTTCTTCACCTCGGCTGCGCCGCACCAGAGCGGGCAGCTGCATCAATGGGCGTATGGGTCTTGGAGAGGCCCGGTGAGTGCGAGGCCTTCCTCAGATTAACAGCTGCGCAGCAATTAGTGCCAGCTGCGCCGTTTAGGCCATTCTTTCTTTGGGGGCATGCCTTATGAGATAGGAGTGAGATGCACTCCTCTGCCCCAGTACTTTCACAGCTGCGCAGCACTTAGTGCCAGCTGCTACGTTTAGGTTTGCGCACTTGGATTCAGCTGCTAGGCAGCGCGCCCTGACTCTTGGACAAAGGGCATTTGAGCCCTTTTTGAGATGGCCAGTTGGCCAGGGGGACTGTTAGGTTTGTAGGGCGCCAGGCCCTAATGTGATTTATGCCTCTGCTATGGTTTCTACTGTGAGGATATGTGCTAATGTGATTTGTGTCCTAATATGTGGTGCTAGGAAATGTGATGCCTTTACTATGATGTACGCACCCTGTTTATACCTCTAATGTACTTTCATGATTATGAGGTTTTGCATAATGTGTTATGCTTGTGAGGTTATTATTCCCTAATGCGTTTAGGTTGTGAGTTATTCTCTACTGTGGGTTATGCCTAAAGTAATTTATGCTTAGGATGTTAGTGTCTAATAGGTTTAGACTTATGAGATGATTGCATAATGTATTTATGCTGGTGAGGTTGGCGTATAATGTATTTTGCGCCTAATGTGATACTGTGCATAATGTGGTTTATGTTACAGGCTGATGCTGAGTATAGTGGTTACCAGTGAGTACTGGTTGTACCTTTATGATATGTCCTACATTTATGATATGTTCACTAAGTGATGGTTCTGACAGTGGCCCACGTGGCCCTGTCATGTGTAAATAATCCATTGTAGATATTGCCCAGTGCCAGTTGGCACCATGTGTATTTTGTGAATACTATTCTAATGTATTATGAGAATACAAAGGCTATTTTTGATATACCCTTGTGTGGAGTTCCTTTTTGTGGTGTGCATAGTATGTTGTTGCTGGGTGTGTGTTGCGCAAACGCTTTACACATTGCCTCCGGGATAAACCTGACTGCTCGTGCCAAGCTACCAAGGGGGTGAGCAGGGGTTATCTTGGGTGTGTAACTCTCTTGCCCTGACTAGAGTGGTGGTTTCTGCTTGGCTTTGGCGCAAGCCTTAGCCAACCAGAAATCCCATTTCTAACACTGAGTAGCAACACGTAACAAGGGGTGTCCTCATGGGAGGTTACAAGAAGAGAAAAGGAGGTACAAAGGAGGGACTACTAAGCCTATTGACCAATGAGAAGCCACCATTTACAAAGGACAGTGACAGGAGCCAATTAAAAAGATGGGCGGAAAGTGGGCGGAGCATCATGCCCATATCCTGAATACCGCAAAAACAACAATTGATGGACAGAATGCAGAACAATGTCATACATTCACCCCAGTACAGAGATCTGGGCCTAAATCCATCGTTTTTTGGCTCACCATGCCATTCCAGTTTCTACCCAGCCAAATACAAATCAGTCTTGACCCTGTGCCCAATGGGGACGATCCAGCCCGAACTGCCAGGCCAGGTCCTCCCTGGACTGGAAACAAGCATCCTAGGACCGGTTTCGGGGTTTCACCCCTCATCAGCCAGGATAGCTTGACTCCAGTGGCATGGAGAGCACGGGACCCACGTCTGAGCATACCCGTCCCACTCGGAGTGACAAACGCAAAAACAACAGCTAAAGAACGATGATGGATTCAACCCAGATCTGTGACTGGGGGTGAGTGTCTGAAAAGTTTCAGCGCTCCGTCCATCATCTCCTTGTGTTTGCCGTATCTTGAATACAGCATACCTCGAAGTGACAGCGCAATCGCTGCCCAGGCAAGACCTAAAAACGTACTTAAAAGGGCTAATGTCACGATATATCTCAAAACCCTTGATGAAATCTCCAAACAATGCAACATTCTAGAATACTTATTACTGGTGATTGTGTAGTAATGATACACCAAAGACTTGAGAAGGTTGATAGTAAGGTTTATTCTCACGTCAGGTGCTGCGCAGCAGCTAGCTCAATCCGAGCCACAGTAACCGACAATCATTCAAAAGTACACCTTAAACGTTCTAAGAGAGAATGCTCGGAACCAGAACACATTGGTCCCGAGCATTCTATTCATGAGGAGAGGAAGGCATAAGGGAAACCTAAGACCACTACATTATCCTCCTCCTCACGACAAAAAGGAAGAAGACAAAAAAAAAAACAAAGAAACAAAAACTTTGAAGAAAGACAACCTAAAAACAAAATAAAGAAAATAGGCAAAGCAAAGGCTAACGGAGCTTGGCCGGGACAAATCGTTGTCTGCAACTTTTACGTAAGACACCCATTGCTGAGGAGGATGATACACCCCCAGTATTACCACAACGTGAATCTTGACTTACAAGACTCTCAGCATGATCACTAAGAGAATCCTGATTAAGCAACTGACCTTTTGTTTTCACAATCCTAGACAGGTTCCACCAATTCTTCTGATTGACTCATACTGCATTTCCACACACTTTATCCACAACAAGAGTTTCAGAAAACTTTGTGCTCCCCTTTTGCAGTGGACTGGGACCTTAACACGTACCACGTCACCCACAACAATAGACTGCGGAACAGATCTCTTCCTTTCGTCAAAGTATGTCTTTTGCTGAACCTGAGCTTTGGATACATTGTCTCTCACATACTCATCCACATTGCTCATGGAACCCATCTTCACCCACTTAGACATCCAACCTGGACACACTTTAGAACATGGTTTCCTCCCTCGCAAGAGTTCATATGGGGAAACTTTAGTAGACGAATGTGGCGTGGTGCGATAGAACCACAACATGGACCTGACAGCATTCTGTACATTACACTTTCCAGCTATCGCCCACTGGACACAGTTGTTGAGTACTCTATTCATGCGTTCCACTAATCCATTCGTCTGGGGGTGATAAAGTGCACTCCTGGAATGTGATATACCTCCCTGGCTAAGAAAAGACTCAAATTCCTGACTCACAAATTGTACCCCATTGTCACTTACGATGGTGGAAGGAAACCCCTCCCGTAAAAAGATCTTTCAAAAAGTCAATAACGTTCCTAGAATTCGGCTCTCCGATGAAACGAACCTCAGGCCACTTGGAATAATAATCAATTGCCACAATAGCGAACCTGGAAACAGAAGGTAACATATTGAAAGGCCCGACCAGATCTATACCAATCTTTTCCCAAGGTTTGGCAGGCAACTCAATGGGAAGAAGGGGGGGGGGGGGGAGTTTTGACTTTAAAGCTTTTTCTGAATTAGAACAAATGACACAGTTTTCGACACACGAATCAACATCCTTATCCATCTGAGGCCACCAAAAATACTCACGCAGTCTTCTCTTGGTAAGAGTTCTACCCAAATGTCCCTCATGTGCTCCTTTTACTAACCTTCCCCTAAGCACATCTGGTGGCACCAATCTGTCTCCACGAACCAAAAGACCATCCTCTACAGAAAGTTCCAAAGACACCTTTACAAAAGTTTGAAGAGAATAGTGTGCATTCTTTTCTCTAGGCCAACCATTCTTCACGCAGTTCATAACCTCAGTAAGTAAACTGTCCTTTGAGAGTTCTTCCCTCCACTCCTTTTCATTCACCGCACACATGTCATCCAGAATCATTGATGCAACAAAACATTCATCTTCTTCCTCATCATCTTCACCTTCCTCTTTTACAGGAAACCTCGACAGGTAATCTGCCCTCACATTCTTGTTTCCGGCAATGTAAGAAACCTCAAAGTCGAATTGTAGTAGCTTCGTTGTCAACCGAGCAATTCTAGGCGTATGTTCCTTGAATCTATCTCCTGTGAGGATAGATACCAAAGGGCTATGATCAGTGCGTAGTTGGAAATGTTTCCCCCAGATGTAGGGACTGAATTTCCTTATAGCCCACCAGCACGCTAATAATTCTCTCTCTATGACGGCAAAATTCAGTTCAGTACCACGCAAAACCCTTGAGGCATATCCCAACGTGTGTTCAACTCCGTCAACACACTGGGTAAGGACAGCTCCTAAACCAAAATGGATTTAACCCAGATCTCTTGACTGGGGGTGATTGTTTTGATTTGTTCTGCATTCCGTCCACCAATTGGGTGTCTTTTTATGGCTCTTAAGCCCAGCCTTCATGATGAGAGTTTCCTTTCACTCTGTTTCCATGGTGAAGAAGGGTACATTTTGGTAGGTATCCAGGGTGACAGACTCCTTTTACTCACTCTCTGTTGTGGCAACTCACACAGAGTCAGTGGCTGAGGTTAGGGCCCCCTTTCAATCTGCCTCCAGGAGGGCAGGTTTCTTTTGGTTATGCTGCCTGATGCAATAATGCCAGTCTCATTGTGGCCAGTTTCCAGAGTGCAAGCTTCTTTTTGGTCTGCATCCATGGCAACATCCTCCTGTTGGGTGGTCTCTGTTGTGCCAGTCAACTGCTGGTCACGCTCTGTGGTCCGAGACAACTTTCGATCTTCCTCCATAGTGACAGTCTCTATGGTGACAGTCGTCTAGTGATCGGGTTCTTGCTGAGAGCCCTCATTCTTTATTCCTCTATAGTGACAGCTTCATGTTGGTGGGTCTTTTTGGTAGCCGACACCTCAAGGTCAGGTTCTGTGATGAGAGCCTACTTTGCACGCGTGGGTTCGTATCCCATCCTCGTCGCCATAAATTGGTGTAGTAATGATACACCAAAGACTTGAGAAGGTTGATAGTAAGGTTTATTCTCACGTCAGGTGCTGCGCAGCAGCTAGCTCAATCCGAGCCACAGTAACCGACAATCATTCAAAAGTACACCTTAAACGTTCTAAGAGAGAATGCTCGGAACCAGAACACATTGGTCCCGAGCATTCTATTCATGAGGAGAGGAAGGCATAAGGGAAACCTAAGACCACTACAGATTGTTTCAAACGCAGGACTGGAAAAAGAGAACTAATTTTTTTCTCTACACTGGATGCAACCTTTAAAACATATAGATGAATTAGAAAGGGGTTCTCTTACAGTCACCTTTATAGGAATTGCAGAAAGCATTGTTCATGCAACTAGCAGACAAGGAGTTTGCTCCGCTGAAGAAAATACATCATAGCTGAATCTGTGTTATTAAATAATTCTAACATTTATGAAAGCACGCCTCTACATTTGCAATTCTTCGAGTTCTGTTCATGCAATTGCCTGCAATGAACCGGAAACAAAGTGGATTAGAAAAGGCCTTTCTTCAGGGCTGACCTGAATTATGCCAGCACAGGATCAAACAGAGTGCCTCGAGTAGTTTATTCTGTAGATATTCTGCACAACAGTAGATCCCGTTCTCCCTTTCTGCACCCCATAAGTGCTTCACAGAACAGCTGGTGGCACAAAAGATGTTTATTTAGTGCGATACTGTGATAGAGGGAGGATATAGTTGTTGCTTTTTCAAATAGATGCTACATTGTAGATGCATGTGTAACTAGCAAAGACAAACCATGTCAAACCTTCAGCTCAAACCTGGGTAGCTGTGGCTCTGAGCCGCAAGGCAAAGAAACAAGCGTAAAGCATTTAAACAGCATCAAAACAATTGAAGAAGAAATTGAAAAGACACCAAAGAAATCCAACACCAATTTATAACAAGCATTTGCAATGCAAATTGGTCTCGCAATTGCTTGAGTTTGAGCTATTGGCATTGTAAATGACAATGTCTTTTACTGAGTTTGTGGCATGCTGGCTTGAATTTTGTGTGAGGCATGTGTAGTGGCACTGCGGTACTGGAAGACACCCTCTGACAACTTGGAAAGAACTTGTATAGGAAGCACCAGAAATAAATAATCTGGGAAAAAATACTGCATTGTATGCCAATGGCCAGGTGTGTTCTTGGGTAGGGGGAGGTTGAAATGAAAGACAAGGAGGGGTTGCATAATGGGCCCGGGTACATTAGAAGAGGAGTTCTGGGATGAGGGAGCAGGTGAGTGGATTGTAAGGACCAGTGGGCACCAGTGGGCCAGGAGGTTATTTGAAAGGGGAGAGGCAAGATGTACGGTCAGTGGATATAGGTGAGAAGGGACTAGAAGGTAGTACAGGGAAGGTGTACCAGTATGGAATACGAAGGTGTGTTAGGATATGGAGGAAGGGTGTGAAGATGGACATACCTGCACCACCGGCAGGCAGGGAGTTAGGCACCTCTCCAGGATACTGAAACCCTTGTCGTTGCTGATACCGGCTATCTTGCTCTCCTGCAGGGCCAGGAAAGCGGCAGCAGAGGTCTCCTCTAGGATCCCGTTCCCCACCTCACTGAGCAGAACATGTAAAACTCCGCCATGGTGAGGAGGGCTGGCTTTCGCGCTATGGGTGAGGAGAGGAGCCAAACAGATAAGATACCCCGGACGGAAAGCAGCGGAAACACGAGACTGCTCATCCGGCCTTAGCCGCCAACACAGAAAATGGACTTGCCTTGGTTGGTGTCCGCCACTGAGGACTGATCACAAAGCGGTCATTGTTGAAAGGAGTCATAATAAAAAGTGTGCATAAGCGTTAGCTGTAGAATGCTGTCGAAATATTTCTACAACAGGCATCATATTTTTATTATAAAAAGAAAAAAAAGCGAGGAAGTATAAACAAGCCTCTGACTTTGTATCAGATTAGATCCTGCAGCCGTCAGTAAACTTATTCCAGTGGGCGGCCGAGCGCTGTGTAAGTGGTCAGCCAATGCAATAAGAAAATAAAATGGTGACACAGCCAAACCAACTTTATCTATCAACGACCATCCACATTCTGAAAGTACTATGGGCCACAGAAATGGTAGTAAAGCGCTATTCATATTACACAATATATACCATAGCATTGTACCACAATAATGCATCTGTACGTAATATTTAAATATTGTGATGTGCTAAAATACCCGTATAAAGCAACCCTCCATTCCAGAGCTGTACTGTCTGAAATGTTTTTTATGGTGGCCCGATTATAATTTTGCATGTGTATTTGCTCCGACTGCACTGAATAGGAAATGTAAGTAGAAAAGCGTTTTATTTGCAACCGAAGTGGCAACAATATGTGCTTCTAATAGGATTGTGTCGTATTGTGGCATTAGTGCAACATACATGTGAAGGTTATTTGCCACATTTATATTAGCAACCATGGAAACCTTTCTCAACCCAACAGTGCTGCATAGGAGTTTGTGATGTGGATGGGTGGGAACGAGCGGGGAGAGTGGCTGCACCGCAGAATAATGTTGTTTCCTAGGGAATGGCTGGTGAGAGCAAGGCACAGGTGGCATCTATGTTATAGATTTCTGAAACAGAGAATATGTGTACACCTGCCAGGTCTTGAGCAGCTGCAGATGCTGACAAAACAGTTACTTAAAAGGAATCTGCACCGCGCCTGAAAGGTGGATATACTAATACAAAGCAAGGGTCACAGGAGTTTAGACAGCCATTTCGAGTTCAATAAATGACGTGTGAGACTAATGTGGGCCAGCTCCCACTGCTCCATTGTCTTGAAGTGCTGTCACAGTAGCCTGGTTCTTATATTTATAACATAGATCAAATTCCGGCCAAGCTTAGGGAGATTTAAGCATGTGAGGGAACAAAAATTGTGATTTTGATCTGAACTGACGTTAGAGCTCTGGGATTGCCCAGGGGGTTGCTGGAGCCAGCTCCTGTATGAATCCTTTTAAAAATAATGAGAAATCAAATTGAATCATAACACCTGTGCGTGGACATGTCCCAGAGTTGTAAAAATAATTCGACAGACGACCCTGAGGGAAAATTAAGTAAATAATTCATTTTCCCTCGTCGCAGTCTGTCGAAATCCCCCCTCACCTGGCCCCACCGCCCTTATCTGCACGGGCCGCGGCTGCAGTTACCTCCACCGAAGAAGCAGTCTTCAAGCAGTTTCAGGCACTTTAGCCACAGTTCAATGGATTTCTATGGAGCAGTCCTAATGCTGAGGATACAGGATGCTATGGATACAACGCGGTCGACAGGGGTCTTCCTGTAGGTACTTCTCAGACCATGAAGGTGATGAGGGGGTCCTGGGCACAGTTTCAACATCCTACAAGGTCCTCTCCGGCCTGGCTGAAGTCCAGTCACCACTGCACTACCAGTCGCCTGGTGTCGTGGTCACAACCAAATCCTTCTCCGGGCTGTAGCTTGCCTTCTGAGGGACTAGGATGCATTCTGACGACTCTCCCGGATCCAGCAGACTCAGGTGCAACTTCTGAGCATCGAGTCCTGCTTCCTGGTGCTGCACGACGGCAGGGAATGGCAATCCAGGAATCCAGGCTACTACTCGCCCATGGCAGGCTTCTTCAGCTGTTGTGTCCCTGTGCTGCAAACAGGAGGCCAGACGGCTATCCCTTGGAGTCTTTTTGCTTTGCCTGGGCTTTGGAGACTACTTTTCTTTGAATAGGACACAGTCCCTCTTCTTTGCTAGCCTCTATGTACAGCAGGTGCTGTCCACATTGGTGCATCCTCTCTTCATTGGGAACTTAGTGCAGCAGGGCAGTCCTTCTACCAGCCCAGTCGAGATTGGAGTTCTGGGTGCCAGGGGTGCCCTATTTATGCTCAGAAAATGCTCAAAGGTAGGATGCGGTTGGCAGCAAATGGGTTACCAGGTTCTCTCCCTCCTGATTACCACTTCCTGGGAAGTGTGGCATCTGGCTATCCCAAAATGCACCATTCTGCCAACTCCCAACATGGCAGAACCCCTCTTTCGGTGTCCAAAGCTCCCTAGAGGGGTGGCTATCAACATGCCCCTTTGACAACTGGCTTTCCCTTCCCTGTCCCTAGTGCCAGCCTATCTAAACAATAGAGCAGAACCCCCAAGTGTTTCCCATTTGCCCTTCAAAGGCGACTTCTCCTTTGAAGCACAGCTTTTGGGCCAACACAGGTGTGGTTTCCTGCAGGAGGGAAGTAACAACTCTCTTGAGCAGGCCCCTATTGTCTCGTGTCCCGGGAGTCGCTGGCATGTCTCCCCAGGAGGGAAGGAAGCTATCTGCAGGGCAGACCTCGTGTACAACAGTAAGCATGCCCTTGAAATCTTGGGCAACTTAAAGTGGCAACTTCTAATGTTGCACTTTGCCCACCAGTGACATTAAATTAGATTTAACCATTAAATCAGATTGAACACTCTGATTCTTTTAATACCCTACAGTACCAACTTTAGTAGTCCCATTCAGAAGTTAGAAGGGTTGAGATGTGAGCCTGTAACTCTGTAGTTGCCAATGGGGCTACTAGACTTTCCACAATAAAAATGACAATTTAGGGTTTTTACTGCTGAAACATGTAAAAGTACTTGTTACACTCTTTAATAAGCAGCACCTTGCCTTGGGGCTTGGAGCTGGTTAGGCCGATCTTAGGAGTGAAATATATATTAAAGAAGGAGGTTTGGGATTGCCATTACCTTAAATGGGAAAGTTGAATTAGTAGTTTAAAACGGTCTGTCCAGTCTTCAGTGGGAGACTGGGAGCCATGTTTTACCTAGTCCCACTTGGGGTGGCACAACAAGTGCTGCAGTCGTCCCTGTGGGACATTAACTTACAGGCCCCATGTACCCTGGGTACCATATACTAGGAGCTTACAAGTAAGTTAGGCTAAGCCACTTGGGGACACGCCAATTAAACGTTCACCATTTTAAGGTTCAGAGCACATGCACGGAGTCCTGTTTAGCAGGGATCAGTGTATTTCAGAGTCATTACGCAGGTACCGATTTGTCAAAACAAGGGCAAAAAGTGGGGATAAACCAGCAAAAAAGTCTGTTTCCTTACACTAGCCTCCAAAGCATGATCCAGCTGATCAACTATTTTACAAGCTGCAGGTGTATAAACAGTTTTTCAGACACACCTTGGTACAGAAATTCTGGATAATCCTCTCTAGAATTCATAGAGAAGGCCCCTACCACTTGAGCTCTTGGTCGAAGAATGAAGTGAATCATCTTTCGGAGACATGCAAGAGAAAGATGATAGAGGTAACCGACTAGCGTAAGTTTGGAATGGAAGAAGGTTGTCAAGATTTATCCCTCAGAGGTCTTGACCTTTGGTACTGGAAAAAAAAGTTGCCAACAAGATGGGTGAAGGAACCAATTAAGCATGTATTATTTAGCTAGTCAGAATTCCTAATAAGCAAGATGTCTTCTTGCTGCTGTTTCACTGGAGCCAGCTACATTGCATCTGTGTAAGGTTCTGTGAAAGAGGGTTGTCAGCCTCCAAGGCAAAGTTTATATTTATATGTATAACTTGTTCAAATGTGTATATAATATTCAATAATGCAAAAGCCTTTACTACTAGGGTGAGGGTTCAAATGAAATGCAGAGAGCTGTAAGCTGAGCTTGCATTAGTGGCAGTGATTCCAGTACAAAAACATGTACCTGTTTGCAAAATGTAACAATTTGAGGCCATTTATAAAGCTCCCAGAATATTCACTCATTGAATGCAAATACATGAAGAAACAATAAAGCAAGATTGGTAATTGTTTGCTTTAAAAATGAAATGTACAAAAAAAAATTGCAAACTGAGAAAAAATGTTTACTAAACTATTGCACAACTATAAATGCCATTTTGATGAGTATGATTTAGTAAAACGTTTATGAATGCCAATATTTAAAAAAACAAAAAAAGAAGACTAATAGTGAATCTACCTGTGTACAACCATTACGACCACCACTATGGGCAACATAAAAATAAATTAGAGTCTTTTATTCTTAAAGAAAGTCGCAAAAGTACACCCTCAGGTATATTCCCTTGCATTGGGACAAATTTACGACTTTCAGGAATTCACAAGAGTTCACATAAGTGAGTGTGGAAAATGTACGCCTAGTAAACGTTTTTATTTCCGTTTTCACAGAATTAAATATAACACTTATTTTCTTATGCGAAAATATGATGAGTAATTGTAAATTCACTTTTCCTACACCTTCTGTTTTCCCTCCCTGGTAAAAGTTTTACTTCTGCCCTTATCAGGATTACATTTCTAATATTTTCAAATGTGGGAAGAAATTGGAGATGATTTAGTGAATACTCTTAATTGTGTACGTTTGTGGGTGTGCAACGACTGACAGGGGATTCCAGCCCGGGAGCTACTGCTTCCAGTCTACTTCCAGATTCTGTATGCTCACTTATGGAAGGTCGCAAAATCAGAGATTTGCTAGAATCCAAACCCTGATAGCTTAACCATGGCCAAAGAGGCAATTATCAATGGTCGGATATAATGAAAATGCTGCCTTCATTTGTAACCTCAATGAATGGCACAAAAGGGACAAGCAGATTTTGTTACAGCACAAAAGCAGAACATATTTTATAAAATCCACTTATAAAAATAAGTGGATTTTTTTTACACCACAAGAATATATATTTTATAAAACTTCAGCACTCTGCAAGTACTATTGTCATTTCAACAACCATACGACTGTCACATTCCACAGTAATCTATGCGTTGCCTTCAAAGTTTTGCTCCAACCGTGGAAAATATACAGTAGAGGCTGCAGAGGAGAGATGTTACCCTTGTGGTAATTCACATCTAAGCAGTGTGGTTGGATAGCATAATCCCATCTTGACTGTAGTAGAGCAGTGTACACGGAACCACTCAATTGAGGGTTGTTCCACTTAAATGACTACAGAACTAAGACCCTGATGCATTCAGGGTTTTACCCATTCTGTAGAAGATATGTTAGTGCATTTCGGCCTTGGTCTTTCTGGTAGTGGCCCATGGTGGCATCATCGTATTAAATATTGCAGAGAGGTCAAGCAGAACCAGCATGGCTATGTCCTCTCCATTAAAATGAGATAAGGGTCTTTTAACTTGGAGGTCTCAGTCCTCTGTGATGAATGAAACCACGACCGGTGTGGGTGACCTTGAAGTTATACTAGACGGTTCTAACAGAGCAGTTACCGACCAATTTGTTGTAATCTCATCAGTGATAAGGCAAGCCCGTCTGCGCCCAGTGCCAGAACCCCTGGGCCGCACGCCCCCCGCCCCAGCCTCGAGGACCGACGCCGTTACGATGCCACCACACTCCACGCTCTCAACCCCGGACGGACACACAACTGCTTCAAGGCCGCCCCGAAACGCACTCATGGCCCCTTCACCTGCCGGAACTGCAGCTACACCAGCCTCAGAGCCACCGAAGCGCCCGCCAAGAAGGACCTCAACCACCTCCGATGCATCCTACTGAACACCCGCTCCGCACGCAAACACGCCGTCGAGCTCTGGGACCTGCTCGACACATCATCACCAGACGTCGCCTTCCTGACAAGAGACCTGGATGAACGACTCCTCCGCACCCGACATCGCCATAGCCATCCCAGACGGCTATAAGATCACCCGCAGAGACCGCGTCAACGGAGTAGGAGGAGGAATCGCCATCGTCCACAAGAACTCCATCAGGGTCTCGACCAGCACCGACGACTTTCTCTGCACCGTCGAACACATGCACTTCCAGATCCACACGGACCCCAACACCACCCTTAGAGGCACCCTTGTCTACAGACCCCCTGGGCCCCGACCCCAGTTCAGCGACTCCATCGCTGACTTCATCAGCACGCACACCCTGACCTCTACCGACTACATCCTCCTCGGAGACCTGAACTTTCACCTGGAGAACAACAACGACAGCAACTCCACCACCCTGATCGACAACCTCGGACTGAGACAGCTCGTCACAACACCGACCCATTCCGCCGGCCACACGCTCGACCCCGTCTTCTCCTCAAGCTCCCACGTCTCCTTCAGCCACACCACGGAACTCCTCTGGACCGACCACCGCTGCATCCACTTCACCTTCCAGAAACCCACCACACACCACCGCACCCAACAGATCCCATGCCGCTGCTGGAGCAAAGTCACCGAAGACCAACTACGGGCAAACCTCGCTCTCAGCCCTCCCTCCGACCCATCCAACACCGACGACGCTGCCTGCAACCTCAGACGATGGATAGACGACTGTGCCAACACCCTCGCCCCGCTGAAAAAACTCACCTACAGCGACACCACCAAAAGAGCCAGCTGGTTCACCCCGGAACTCCTAGCTTCCAAGCGTACCTGCCGGAAACTAGAGAGGAAATGGCACAGTGATAAGACACCGGACAGCCACGCAGCCCACAAAGACGCCATCCGTAACCACCACCACCTCATCAGGTCCGCCAAGAGAATCTCCTTCAAAGACCGCCTCGACAACAACGCACACAACAGCAAGGAGCTCTTCAACATCGTGAAGGAACTCTCCAACCCCAGCTCCAACACCAACGACATCCCGCCGTCGCAAGCCCTGTGCGATTCCCTCGCCACCTTCTTCCACCGCAAGATCGCCGACATCCACGACAGCTTCAACACTCAGACAGCCCCCACTAAGATAGATACACCAGACCCGCCGCACACCATCGACCATGACCCCTTGCCAGCCTGGGCCAGCGTGAACATCGATGACACCATCAAGACCATGAGCACAATACACTCCGGCTCCCCGTCAGACCCTTTCCCGCACCACATCTTCAACAAAGCCAGCAGCTCCATCGCACCCCACCTGTGCAACGTTATCAATCTCTCCTTCGAGACCGCGACCTTCCCAGAGAGCTGGAAACACGCAGAGATCATCGCCCTACTCAAAAAACCTAAGGCGGACCCGAGAGACCTCAAGAACTTCCGGCCCATCTCCCTGCTTCCGTTCCCAGCCAAGGTCATCGAGAAGATCGTCAAACAGTTAACCCGATACCTCGAAGAAAACAGCATCCTGGACCCATCCCAATCGGGGTTCCGCAGCAACCACAGCACTGAGACTGCCCTCATCGCCGCCACGACGACATCAGGACCCTGCTGGACAACGGTGAGACCGCAGCCCTCATCCTGCTGGACCTCTCCGCCGCCTTCGACACTGTCTGCCACCGCACTCTACGCGCACGCCTCCACGACGCAGGGATCCGAGACAAGGCCCTGGAATGGACCACCTCCTTCCTCGACGGCAGAACCCAGAGAGTCTGCCTCCCACCTTTCCGATCCGAAGCCTCCGAGATCATCTGCGGCGTACCCCAGGGATCTTCCCTCAGCCGAACACTGTTCAACATCTACATGGCCCCGCTCGCACGCATCGCCAGACAGCACGACCTCAACATTATCTCCTACGCCGACGACACTCAACTGATCCTCTCCCTCACCAAGGACCCCCTCGCCGCCAAATCCAATCTCCATGAAGGAATGAAGGCTGTCGCCGATTGGATGAAGATCAGCCGACTAAAGCTGAACACGGACAAGACAGAGGTCCTCATCCTCGGCTCCAACCCCTCAGCCTGGGACGACTCCTGGTGGCCAACGACGCTGGGAGCAGCCCCAACACCCACCAACCACGCACGCAACCTGGGAGTCATCCTCGACTCAACGCTCTCCATGGCCAAGCAAGTCAACGCAGTCTCCTCCTCCTGCTTCAACACCCTCCGCATGCTTCGCAAGATCTACAGGTGGATCCCGACAGATACAAGAAGAACAGTCACCCAGGCCCTCGTCAGTAGCAGACTTGACTATGGGAACGCCCTCTACGCGTGAGCCCCGGCCAAGCTCATCAAGCGACTGCAACGCATACAAAACGCCTCCGCACGCCTGATCCTCGACGTACCACGCCACAGCCACATCACCCCCACCTGAGGAACCTGCACTGGCTCCCCGTCGACAGGAGAATCTCCTTCAAACTCCTCATCCACGCACACAAGGCACTCCACAAGACTGGCCCAGCCTACCTCAACAGACGACTCTTCTTCTACGTCCCCAACCGCCAGCTCCGCTCCGCCGACCTCTCCCTCGCCACCGTCCTTCGCATTCGAAGAACAACCACCGGCGGCAGATCCTTCTCACACCTCGCCGCCAAGACCTGGAACACCCTTCCACTAAGCCTACGACAGACCCAAGACCTGCTGACCTTCAGGAGGCTACTCAAGACCTGGCTGTTCGACCAGTAGCAGCACCCCCCCCTTTTCCTCTCCCCAGCGCCTTGAGACCCTCGCGGGTAAGTAGTGCGCTCTACAAATTCTGTGATTGATTGAGTGATAATAGCTAGTTGGGGATTTCCCAACTGTAGGTCCGTAAATGAATCGCATCGTGCAACCACTCCCAACACAAATGTAAACTGTTAGTAGCAGCTCTGTATGAAAGTTATAACTACACATGGAGAAATGTAGCCCCCCCCCCCTCAATCCCTTCCTGCAAGAGAACGTCCACGTCGGATTAACAAACATCGTAGTTGCCATCTTTTGATTAAAAAATCCCAGACAATGAAATAAAGAATATGCTACACGTAACACTCTTCGATCGGGTTAGCATTGCACTTTGGTGACATAAACGAAAACAGATGGGCATTTTTGGGGGAGGAATAACGCGGAATGCTGCCTGTGGGAAGGAGTATACCGTTTGTTGACTGGCACATAATGTCCAAAGGGCGGGGGAATGGGTAGAGACATTCATATATAGCAAGGCGGCGTAATGTTGTCTTCAAGCCCCTTACCTGCATAACCCGAATGTTCTCTCTCTCCAGCCCCTCTACCATGGCATCCACCGCCTTCTGCAGCCGAAGCTGCTGCTCCTCCACACCGGCCATGCTCTCTCAGTGCCCCCACGCTCAAGTACTGCAACAGATTCCCTTTCCAAGGACAGGAGCAGACCAGAAAAGACACCAATGTGATATCTGTAGGCGCCATATTGGAACGGATCTTTTCCCGCAAAGAACACACCAGTAAAAATGTAAGTTTAGACTTTGAAGTAAATACGAAAAAAAGATACATCTCTGAGATGCTATAAGGTCACGTAGAGAAGATAATTTTACAAATAATTTGACAATTTCATTAAACATGCCTATATGATTAAAACAGAAGACAAATAATACGTTTAGTCTAAAAATGAAATATTCAGGCCATCTGCCCGTCAAATAATTATGTATGATTTTTTTTTCTAACTCTCTTTGCATTGAATGGGAAATATGCATATTCCAAGATGGCGAATACGGGCAAGTCACTACAATCCTATTTGGTCTTTTGGCACTGACAGAGGACTGGCATGCTTCGATAACTGACTGTTCAACGGATTACTACTTTTTATTGGACTAACTGAACGTAATGGTACAGAGCAAAAGCTTTAGAAACCCAATACATTTTACCATGTGCAACAATGCATTCTGTTTTCAGTTAGATCGATAATAAATATCAAACCGTGCTGCTTTTTGATTTTATATTGGACTATAGGCATAACACCTCTATTTGAGTGGAATGCTGAATACATTTTTTCTACATCACAGCAGAAGCGAGCGTGGAGACCATGTAGGTGTAAGGGTCGTCTCCAACCGATCGTTCGGAATGTCAAACCGGAAAATATATTTTACAGGAACTCTTTAAAGTATATGAAATATTCAGCTCAGTGCTTACTGCTAAGTGCTAAGTGAGATAAAGTAATGTCTGTGGGGAATTAGAATAACGGAACCTTCACACATCTCGTACTGACAATCATGTATGGGATGATGTTATCAAAGTCCATTCTAGCAAATCTCACCACCATCTCTCCCTCCAACCAATGCCTTCTCAGGACCATAAACTTTAAACAAATAATATCTCAGTGTGGACAACCTATTGAAGTAGTCAGCTAAGCAGACTGTGATAATCAGAATGCCATAGGGAACCTGCAGAGGTGCTCAAAGCTGGCAGCTTACTGAAAAACATAAACTGCGTGCCTCTCTCTCACACTTCATCCATCACACTGCTAAGTGCCGCATCCCATAACACGATAATTGCACCTTGGTGGTTATCATACACAACGTGGAAACACTTCCCACCTAGGACCAAAGCAAAGGACCCACTTCCAGCCACACACAGTGCATGGTTTAGCTTGCTACCAACGTAGGCAAGCACTTCAGCACCCCACATAATGGTAGTAAGCGCTATATAAAGATTGCAATACAAGACAACATCCAATTAATATTATTTGTTAATTCAATTAAAGTGTTGTGATATGTTTCAAGTATTATTTTCTATTTTCCAATGTATTTTTTTAGTATGGAAGTCGGGGATCCCTAAAAGTGGTACTTGCCATGGGTGGACTCGAGTATGGTGAAGACTGAAGTAACGTAAAACGACAAAGGTAAAGGAACAAATCATCGGTAGTTGCGAAAAACAGCTGTAGTGTTTCAACAGAAATTAGAGAGCTCATGGTATCTCACACTAGCCTGACATAGGCAATCTAAGCTGTTAATTAGGACACACATGAGTGAATCGATAACCTGTCGGGTTTCCACCATTCCCAGAGAAAAAATAAACCATTTGTTCATTGTTTAAGATTCTGCAAAGGCCCAGACGTGATACTTGCATAGGACTTTATATCATCAGTATTAATTTTTGCTGTCTTTGTTTACTTTAACTATGTTATGGATAATGAAATCACATTTTACAGTTTTTAGAGTGCTTTCTTCGTATGTTTGCTTTTTTAATTCTAAACTGATAAGAGGACAAAATTTCAGCTTTTGGTGATTTGTCTAATTTTTGTACCAGCTGAAATATTCAAATACTGTTCATGCAGCTAAAAAAACAACAACCAGGTGGCAATCCTAAACCTGTCTGTTAACTGTAGGGTGTTGGGGCCAAGCAATACATTAAGACTAACATACAGACATACATACAGACAGACATGCACCCCTTTTCACTCTAATTGGGCTCATGTTCACCAGATCACCCTTTATTACTTCTGTGATGATGCACCCACTGTGTGGGTGCCGGGTAGCACACTACATCCCTGCTCAACTTACTATTAAACAGAATGATCAATCGGGCCTGATTCTCAAACTGCAGTTTGTAGTACATTTTGTAGTTATGCAACACGCATTACAAAGTGTAAGTTTTGCCTTTACTTATATGGTCCGTACATTAATCTACTATCAAATGCAATTGCGGCTGGCTCAGACATTCCTACTACCTGGAGAGGTGCTGAAATAATCCCAAAATTTAAGAAAGACACTATGGTTATTCTGGCTAATTTTCGACCTACTTTATCAGTGGGGTAATTGAGCATTTATACAACTGCAATAATGATTCCCCCAAACTGGGAGACGAGAAAATCCCTGCCCTTCTTTTTTCTGACTACACCCTGTTACTATCAAAAACCCCAGGTGGTCTGCGAATTCTGCGGGAAAGGTTCTCTAGCTTCTGTGATTCATATGGGCTAGAAATTAATATCAATAAAACAAAGTTCATGGCTTTTAACCTGTCCAGGTCCTTCAGATGGAAAATATATATGCATGGTGTCCTCTGTTACGTTTCGTATAGTGGCCCTAATATAGACGCGTTCATATATGCCGTATATGGTCATAATCGTATATGCCCTATTATGGTCATACGCGTATATGCCCTATTATGGTCATAATTGTCTATGCCCTATTATAGTCATGATCTCCTATGCCCTAATATAGGCATGATCTTTCACCTACATTAGTTCCCTACAGTACACAACGAACTCTGCGGGTTGAACGTTATCTTCCCGAACACAGGCCTACAATGTACTCATAAATTATGCATGAGCATTCACCAGCTACATCTCCCGCATAATATGTATGTACAAAGTTCACCCCTGACGTCTTCCTCATGTCTAACAAAGACCAATACAAACCATACTGAGGGACGAGACACTTTAGGGTATAAATACACCACATCTTGCCACGGTAAGAGAGAGGGAACCTAGACTTCCATGCTGACACACTGACCAGAGACGCTGAGGCTCCTGCATGCAGTCGCTCCATCTGACAGCGGTCTAACACAGCCCTTGCGGGGGGTCCAACTCGAGACCAGGACGGGGTCCCACACTCTCTCTATTCAGGTAAGGGGGTTCGACTAAATCCTAGAAGGATTCTTGGCTCTTAGGCTTTTAGACCTACACACATGCTAGGTACACTTAGGTACATCTAGTTAGGCATCGTAGGAGTACGTGCACTTTTGGGTGACATTCTATTACGCATTTTATATTCATGTATAGACCGGATATCCTCCTCCTTTCTGATACGTGGCTTACTGCAGAGTCTGTCCCTGATATCTTAGCAGCAGTACCTGATAGCTACTATATTCTTCAGGCTAACAGGTCCTCGGGTGAAGCTGGGGGATGGGTCGCAGCCATTATCCATCAGAAACTCCAGTTCACCTCATTAGGGATTACATGCATACCCTCAGTCGACTGCCTAATACTGAAATTTGAATCACCTCAGTCCTCTTTTATCTGCGCTTTATTTTATAGACCCCCTCATTACATGCCCACATTCTCTCAACTATTAGGCGAAATGATCTCCCATCTAGCTATTAACCACGCCAGAATTCTTATAATTGGAGATTTTAACTATTGGCCTAACGATGCATGGGAAAGTGCTGACTCTATAGAACTAACTGATCTCCTCTCTGGAATGAATTGTGCCCAGCATGTGAACGCAGCTACCCACATAAAGGGGCACATTTTAGACCAAGTTTGGACATCCAACCTGGAAATCTCTAAGTTTTTAATTTCCCCATGCACATGGTCGGATCATCATTTTATTACATTTATGATCTCCAGTGTTTCCCCAATTAAAAATTCCCAGACAAGAAATCATTTGGCTAGAAACTGGAACCGTGCTAACATTGGCGAATTTTGTTCATTATTAACTGCCACAGCCCCTACTGCACAGGAGTCCCTCTACAATCAGGCAAAAGCATCAAAACGTGGCTTGAATCTGCCAGTGATAGCATTGCACCCTTTAAGAAAATCAAGATTATGCAACCCCATGACGCCCAACGCTGGTTCTCTAACGATTTAAAATCAAAGAAACTAGCCTTAAGGCAAGCTGAACGTAGTTGGAGACGTGATTATTCTTTAGACAAAAAGGCCTCTTATGTAATACAGCTCAAAGAATATAAAAATGCTATCCTCCAGACTAAGGCAGAATATTTCTCCTCAAAAATCGTAAACTCGGCTAATAAGTCCAAGGATATTTTCTCCATAGTTGATGAACTCGCTAAACCGGATAGAGTCATGGCGAAACCTGTTCCTTCGCAATCTTTATGTGACTCTCTCAATTCCTACTTCATTGAGAAAATTGCCACTATCAAGGCTAGCATCCCTTCCCCCATCTCTCCTACGGCTTCTCCAATTATATGTAAAAACCCACTTCTACTTGATCGAATTCCCCCAATTTCAAGGGAAGACTTCTTCGTTCTACTTAAAAAAGTTGGTTCCGGTTCCCCCACTGATTGCTGTCCGCCTCATATTTTATGTGAAGCCTTCCTCACCTGTCCGGACCCCCCCTTTCATTCCTCAACAATTCCCTTAAACTTGGCATGGTCCCCAACACCTTTAAAAGTGCTGAAATTGTCCTGATCCTGAAGAAGCCCAACTCTGACCCCCTGGTTCTCAGCAATTACCGCCCCATTTCTCTGCTGCCTTACTTAGGAAAAATTTTAGAAGCTCATGTAGCAAATTGCCTCAGCTCCTTCATTGAACACTCCCACTTCCTTGACTCTCATCAGGCAGGATTTAGACCTGCACACTCAACAGAGTCAGTTATCCTTGCAGTCATGGATGAGCTCAGAAGGGGGGCCGACAAGGGCCTCACCCAGGCCCTGGTACTCCTGAATTTGTCAGCTGCTTTTGACACGGTCGATCACGGTCTCCTGATCGACCGTGTCAGCAATGCCAGGATCCAGGGTCTGGCGTTGAGGTGGATCTCCTCTTTTCTTAGCAACCAATTTCAAGCAGTTCGCCTTGCCAATTTCTCTTCCAAAAAAATGAAATTGACCTGTGGGGTACCCCAGGGGTCTTCCCTTTTGCCCCTTATTTTTAACTTGTACCTACTACCTTTGATCTGGTCTCTGCGCGAAAGAATGGTCGAAACCTTTAACTACGCTGACGACCTACAGCTGGTGTTTGATATTAATTCTTCCATTTCTTCAGTGTCTAATTTCCAGTCTACCTTGAGCTTTATCAGTGATTGGATGAATGACAATCAATTGAAACTAAATTCTGATAAAACTGAGCTCATTCTCACAGGAGGACCAGCCAACCTGTGGAACTCTAATCTTTGGCCTCCATTGCTGGCTAGCCCCCCACTTCCAGCAGGCTCTGTTAAGAGCTTGGGGATTGTGATTAGTAATGATCTGTCCATGAAGGCCCAGATTGGCTCAGTGGTCTCTGCCTGATTTTTCCATCTGCGAAGAATCCGGAAGATCAGTAGATTATTGACCACTGAGGCCTTGACTTTGGTCATTCTAGCTTTGGTAATCTCCCGTATTGATTACGCCAACTCATTATATGTTGGTATCCCAGCATATACATCGTTTGCAGTTGGTGCAAAACCAAGCGGCCAGGTTAATCTTCCGTCAGCCTAGACGACATCATGTTAAACCTCTGATGAAGAGTCTACATTGGCTTCCGGTGGCTAAACGCTGTGCCTTTAAGCTGGGATGTACCATCTTTAAAGCCCTCGCCGGGAATGGCCCAGCATTAATTTCCTCAAGGATCCAGCGCTATATCCCCTCCCGGGAACTGCGTTCTTCCAATCTGAACCTGTTGACCACTCCCTCATTCAAACTCAAAAAGCATGGGGGACTCAGATTTGCGGTCTTGGCCCCGCAATTTTGGAACTCGCTTCCTGCGGATTTGAGGTCTGTGACCCCTTATGCACAGTTCAGGAAACAGCTCAAGACCTGGCTGTTTTCCCAGGCATATGAGTAAGATAACTGTCCCGTTGATGCAGCCTCCCCTTTGCTCTTAGCGCCATGAAACCGCTTGGTGTACGTGCGCTTAATAAATACTTTTAACATAACATAACATAACATGTATGTATTCATGATTATTGCAATATGATAGAACTGTACTATCCTTTCACTTTGATCGTACTGCTGATAATATATCTCTGCTATTGTCTGCTGATTGCTGCAGCACATATATTTTACACTAGAATAACAACTGTTCAATAAATACTTATTGAAACGCCCAGACTGTTTATTCTGTGTAACTCTCTGAGACAAACCACACTGACCAGAGACACTGACCAGAGACGCTGAGGCTCCTGCATGCAGTCGCTCCAGCTGACAGCGGTCTAACACAGCCCTTGCGGGGTGTCCAACTCGAGACCAGGACGGGGTCCCACACTCTCTCTATTCAGGTATGGGGGTTCGACTAAATCCTAGAAGGATTCTTGGCTCTTAGGCTTTTAGACTTACACACATGCTAGGTACACTTAGGTACATCTAGTTAGGCATCGTAGGAGTATGTGCACTTTTGGGTGACATTCTATTACGCATTTTATATTCATGTATGTATTCATGATTATTGCAATATGGTAGAACTGTACTATCCTTTCACTTTGATCGTACTGCTGATAATATATCTCTGCTATTGTCTGCTGATTGCTGCAGCACATATATTTTACACTAGAATAACAACTGTTCAATAAATACTCATTGAAACGCCCAGACTGTTTATTCTGTGTAACTCTCTGAGACAAACCGAGTAAGGAAGCACGAGTGACTGGGCGAAAAGTAGTACATTGTTTCCACGATTCTGAGGGATCAGTGTTGTCATGATCTAAGGGTGCCAGAAACAAATCTCTCCCTGATAAGAGGAGATTCTAGTGGCACTGTGAGCTAGCTAATGCAAAACAGGCTAACATATGCAGGGGAGGTGCACGGAGTCAGTCTAACACCAAGCCCACAGTTTATGTTATCCAAACACGCAGGTCCTGCAGGGGTACTATAGGAACTACACGACATGGCGCCGCCAACGTTGGTTGGGTACTTATTTAACAGTAGAATCTGAGTAGTTCAGTCGTGCTATTCTCAGGGAACCTACTCACAAAACGCCAGAGACGTCTGGAGTGGGTGGGCACAAACTCCGCCACAGCTGAGTAGGCGAGATATCCTATTTATCGGCTGTTGGTTAATCAAGCTTGAAGGACATTTAGTTCCTAAACTGTGCATAACACCTTTATCTTAGTTCTCTTGGAAAAGATTTTCTTTTCAAAATGACTGAGAGCGATGAAGAAAGAGTAGATCTGCATGTCTCAGCAGGAGAACCACCCGAAAATGCAATTGCACCTAAATTCAGATATACGCTCACCATGAAACTATTAAAAAATGGTTTACCACCAAGGGGTGGCGTAGTAGCTCTCGTGATTGAGGCACACGAATCAAATAAAACAGAGGTATTCTATTCATGGGTTACATTCCCAGCAGCAGATGCCGTAATAAAGACATTTCACTACTACATAGAAGGAGATGCACCAACGGAATACTGTCCATTCGATGACATTGAGATTCCACTCACGTACCAGGAACACTTATACTGGTTTAAAGGCGCCCTACCCCACTTAAGAGCAAGAGTAAGACTAGGCCTGCTAGGAGGAGACGGGGCCACATGGCCAATACTAGCGGCTTACACACCGCACCCTGACATTGACACAATGCCACAGCCAGAATTACTCATACAACACAAAGATTTAATTAAAATCTACAGGAACTTGACACAATTCGTCATAAGGACTCTCACAGTTCAACCAACACAAGTTGCAACAAACGGGACCCAATACCAGGGTACAGCAACTAAAATTACTCCTCAAACATTATACACGGTAATGGGCAAAATGCCTGCAAAACGCGAACAAATACCATTCTGGATACCTCAGAAAATAACTCAGCTTGAGGCAGTGTTTCCGAATACTACCACCTATGATAAACACAGAATACTAACAATCTGCTTGCCCATGGGGATCACACCACAAATAGAGGACTGCACCTCTTGGGGTACAGTCTTTGCTGCCATATACACCAGAACACATGGTATCCCGTCATTAGCAGTAGTACCTAACGTATTGAGACAGATACAAAATTAGTATGGAGCAGAGCCTGCCCTTAACTTAGGGATGAAGTTACTAGGTAACTACGAGCAGGTATCTACCATAATACTAGCTAACATTAAGGGGGAAGGAGCTTCAGTGGCGATCCGCCAACGCCTAAGGGAGTTCTGTCCAGTAGATCAACAACACAAACTACCCAAAATCATTGAAACTGCATATGCAGAATTAGGCAGAGACAGTTTAGGTGGGAAAACATTAAAACCACAAATAGTGGGCAGTTCTGAAAAGGACACTACAAAGCAGACACCTACTTCTTCTAAAAAGAAGTGGGAAAATAAAAAACAACAAAAGTCTAAAGACAGCAGATCTCAATCCCGAGGCAGGTCTCCTCAACAGGAGCCCTCAGAAAGGAGGTATAACCTCAGGAATAGGGATAATATTAGGAAACCTGACAGGTATCAGCATACTGCTACACGTTCCTCTCGTTCCTTTCAGGGTTCATAAAAAAACTCCGAGAGGGAAGGACGGTCAGAGCAAAGACAAGTGGAGCGTACAAAGTCCAGAGACACGCAACGCGCTGCGGACTATGCACCTAAAAAAGAAGATAAACAAAAACAAAAACCGCAGTTCAAAAAGAAGAAGGTAGCAGGTCTTAAGATCAGACATGCCCAGAATTCTGAGGACACAGCTTCTGAACGGGGAATGGGCTCTGACGATGCTAGACAGCGCGGCAGAAGTAACAATAGCTCGCCAGATCCTGAAGGAATTTCTGGTGACAGCGGAGTTGAGTGAGTATATCACGGTGGAAACACCTGATACTCGGGTTAGTGTCCCACATAAGTTACATGAGATAACACTCCGGATGGAGGGGGACAAGCCCAGGAAAGTTAAAGGTCTATTTTGGGAAAATCTGTCATCTGGATATGACATCCTATTAGCAGATCAAGACTGGCCGCCAGCATTCGTCATGGAGTGCCCAAAGGGAGAAAAGGTAATTTTTCCAGCATTTTCCGACCTCGTTCCCATACATTTAAAACATGCATATGCGCAGGAGTGGGCGGTTGCCCTAGCTCCAGCATTGTACAAAAATCATGCTGGTTGGGATGAGGATTCAACCCACCATGTGATCCCGTTAAAAGTTTCCCCAAATGCCCAAAGGCAATACCCTATAAAGCAGGAAGCTAAAAAACAAGTCAGGGAGATCCAAGATCAACTTGAATACCAGGGGGTGATAGAAAATTGCACTTCACCTATGAAAAATCCTTTGTTCCCCGTATCAAAACCTGACAACACATATCGTTTAGTTTTAGATTACAGACATTTAAACACCTGCACAAAGACATTTGCAGTACAAAATGCACAGTGCCGCATTAATGAATAACATTGTGCGACAAAAATACAAAACTACACTTGATATCTCAAATGGATTTTTCTGCCAAAATATAGCGCCTGAAAGCAGGTATTTGACCGCATTCTCAGCGCTAGGGTCCTAACGGCAATTTTGTCAACTCCCCCAAGGGTATAAGAATAGCCCGGGGTTGTTTTCAGCAAGGGTAACAGAGTTACTCCAAAACTTGGATGAAAAAGCATTGTCCTATGTGGATGATATTTATCTGACGGACGATGACTTACCGAGGCACTCTGAGGGCTATAAATTTAATTTCAAAAAATCAAAAATTGCCCATCTCAGTGTCCTGTTTTTAGGGTATGAGCTGTCAAGTGAAGGAAAAAGCCTGGCAGCTAACTTTTTAGAAAAGTGTGCGCTGCTCCAACCTCCAAAATCGCTAGAGAATTTACAATCAATTCTGGGATTCCTAAATTTTGGTCAAACATACATTTTGGATTACGCAGAAAGCGTAAGACCTTTCTACGACTTAATAAAACCTGATTTTTCAGTCAGACAATGGACTCAGGAACATACAAATATCCTACGTTCACTACAGGAAGACATGATAGCTTCAAACATTTACAGACACGCGTAAACATAAGCAACTTAGTGATCCGAGTAATAGCGGGTCAATGCGGGTACACTTATTTAACTTTCAATGAAGGCGAAACGGTACCAATCGCATACAAATCACACCTGTACACAAACGCAGAGATGCGTTTTACTTCAACAGAAAAAATCCTGACGGCAGTGCAGACCGCTGTAGCAAGAGAAAGAGCTCTGGCTCAGGGAAAGCGCATAATAGTCGTGACCCCAGTACCAGCCTTAGAGGCTGTTACAAAGGCTAGCATTCCAAATGCGAAAGCCTTACATCCCAGATGGATACAATGGGCTAATTCTCTTACTGCAACGGATGTTGAATACAGATTTGATCCAAGTTTAAAAACACAAGCATTTCTGCAATACGAACAAGAATATCCTCTACCAAATGAGATTTTGCCTCTAGATTGGTATGAATATATTATTTATACTGACGGATCTGCTCAACCGGCCATAGGGATTAAGCAAGCTTACAGCGCAGCATGTGCAATCGTTAAAGGTCGCATGCGCGATGGAAAATTCCATCCAAGTTGCACTAAAACGCAATTTCTAGGAGACTGCACGGCTCAGTTGGCAGAGTTAAAAGCACTAATACTGGCACTCATAAATACGGAACACGAATTCCCCACACTAATTGTGTGTGATTCCTTTTACTGTGTACAGTCGTACAGTGAATAATTACATCATTGGGAACAAAACGGGTTTAAAGACGCAAAAGGTAGCACAATTAAGCATAAAATGCTATGGGAACAGGTAGTGGAGTTGAGAAACGAAATACCAAGGGCTCACATGATACATACACTGAGTCATCAGCGTGATGGCGTTCACGTTGAAGGGAATTCATTGGCTGATGAAGCCGCAAAGGGGGCTGTACACACAATCAATCAATCAATCAATCATTTGTATAGCGCGCTACTCACCCGGAGGGTCTCAAGGCGCTTGGGGGAGGGGGGTCCGCTACTGTTCGAACAGCCAGGTCTTGAGTTGCTTCCTGAAGGAGAGGTGGTCTTGGGTAAGGCGGAGGTGGATGGGTAGGGAGTTCCACGTCTTGGCAGCCAGGTAGGAGAAGGATCTTCCTCCCGTTGTGGCTCTTCGGATGCGGGGACGGCGGCGAGGCGTGGTTGGTCGATCGTAGCTGGCGGGTGGGAGTGTAGAAGGTCAGACGGTCGTTGAGGTATCTGGGGCCTTGGTTGTGGAGGGCTTTGTGTGCGTGGGTGAGGAGTCGGAACGTGATTCTCTTGCTGACGGGGAGCCAGTGCAGGTCTCTCAGGTGTCTGGCGATGTGGCTGTGTCGGGGATGTCCAGGATGAGTCGAGCTGCAGCGTTCTGGATGCGTTGGAGTCTTTTATGAAGTTTGGCTGTGGTTCCGGCGTAGAGGAGTTGCCGTAGTCCAGTCGGCTGGTGACGAGGGCCTGGGTGACCGTCTTCCTGGTTTCGGTGGGGATCCACCGGAAGATCTTGCGCAGCATGCGTAGGATGTTGAAGCAAGACGAGGAGACGGCGTTGACTTGTCGGGTCATTGAGAGGGAGGAGTCCAGGATGAAGCCCAGGTTGCGTGCGTGGTCCGTTGGTTTGGGTGCGTTGCCCAGGGCAGGGGGCCACCAGGAGTCGTCCCAGGCGGAGGGTGATGATCCTAGGATGAGGAGTTCCGTCTTATCTGAGTTCAGTTTCAGGCGGCTGTTCCTCATCCACTCGGCTACGTCCTTCATCCCTTCATGTAGGTTGGTTCTGGCGGTTGTGGGGTCGTTGGTGAGGGATAGGATCCGCTGGGTATCGTCGGCGTAGGACATGATTTTGAGGTTGTGTTGGCGTGCGATGGCTGCGAGGGGGCTCATGTAGACGTTGAAGAGGGTGGGGCTGAGTGATGATCCTTGTGGTACGCCGCAGATGACTTCGGTGGCCTCGGAACTGAACGGGGGGAGGCGGACTCTCTGGGTTCTTCCGGCGAGGAAGGAGATGATCCACTCCAGTGCCTTCTCTTGGATTCCGACGTTGTTCAGGCGTTGCACTAGGGTGCGGTGGCAGACTGTGTCGAACGCTGCGGAGAGGTCCAGGAGGATGAGGGCCGCTGTTTCCCCGTTGTCGAGCAGGGCTCGGATGTCGTCGGTGACTGCGATGAGGGCGGTCTCGGTGCTGTGGTTGGCCCGGAAGCCGGACTGCGAGTGGTCGAGGGATCCATTCGTCTCGAGGAAGGCGGCCAGTTGTCTGTTGACGGTCTTCTCGATGACTTTGGCAGGAAAAGGAAGGAGCGAGATGGGGCGGTAGTTTTTGAGGTCGGTGGGGTCCGCTGACGGTTTCTTCAGTAGGGCGCTGAGTTCGGCGTGCTTCCAGCTCTCTGGGAAGGTGGCGGTGTCGAAGGAGGTGTTGATGATGTCCCGGAGGTGGGGTGCGATGACGGCGTCGGCCTTGTTGAAGACGTGGTGAGGGCAGGGGTCGGTAGGTGATCCGGAGTGGATGGAGTTCATCGTGCGGATAGTGTCTTCGGTGTTGATCGGGGTCCAGGCTCGGAGGGTGGAGGTGGGGGACGTAGGAACGGTCGTAGGGTACGTCGGCTGTGTGCTGAAACTGTTGTGTATGTCTGCGATCTTGCTGTGGAAGAACGAGGCGAGCGAGTTGCAGAGGTCTTGCGAGGGAGTGATGTCGTTGTTTCCGGCGCTGGGGTTCGAGAGCTCTTTGACGATGATGAAGAGTTCCTTGCTGTTGTGGGCGTTGTTGTCCAGTCGTTCCTTGAATGCGGTTTTCTTGGTGGAGTGGATCAGCTGGTGGTGTTTTCGGGCAGCGTCCGTAGCTGCAATCACTCGTTCAAAAACGAGAATAGACGGTGAGATTTTGGTAGCTGTCAATGCTTCACGCAAAGGCAGAACAGCAGTACCTAAAAAATTTCCACTCAAGTACTCCTACAATTTAGATGCACAAAACATTCCATATGCTCAGATTCCTGGAGTGGGGGATAGAGTAATACCAAATATGGATCGTAGGCAAGGCTTAATTGTGGCAGCACACGAAGGGATAGGTTCTGTACATAAGGGACTTAGGGAGACTGTTTCTTTGTTGAAACAACGCTACTGGTGGCACGTGATGAAAAGGCAGATTAGAGACTATGTCTGGAACTGCGACATCTGCAAGCAGATGAAAGGGTCCACCACAACACATCCAGTACAGATACCATTATTAGACAGCATTAGGTTGTCCGTTCATGTACGTCCAGCTCAAGTTTCCCCAAGGTCTGGCCTCAGCGCTCGGCTGACGCTCGAACTGCTATAAAAGATTTGCGAGTCTTTATCGGCACATATGCAGTTGGCACGTTACATTCTGACCGTGGCCCGGCGTTTAGCTCTCGGGCTTACAAAGAGGCCATGGAAGGAATGGGCGTAGCATTGCGGTACTCCTCTCCGTACCATCCTGAGGGAAATTCTGTTGTGGAGAGGAAAAACCGAGACTTAAAGCAATCTTTAATAGCTAGGGTATTAGGCAAGGGCGGTAGATGGGTCGATCACTTCTATGGGGTGCAAAGAGCCCTGAACAATCAGTCAAGAAGCTCTCTAGGGGTGTCACTCCTTACGAGGTCCTATTTGGGACAAGAATGTGGGTACCTGATCTTGATTGTGAAGGCACAGTGGCGGATGAAAAACCATTTGATATCCATGATCGTTTGGCTGTTTTACAGGATGTAAATGAATCCAGGACACAACAAAGCAACGTCCACTTAAAACAGACCACCACTGAGGAAGTCAAGGCAGTAACGGCAAGACCTGTCTTGATCCCAAAAGTTGGGGATCTGGTCAGAGAGAAGATTGCAGACAAGAAAGAATTTGGGCCATCATACAGAACAGCTGTACCTGTCCTAGCAATCCAAGGCACAAGAACTGTACTTCTGCCACCTCTTGCCGGAAAAAAGGAGAAAAGATTTATCTCAATCGACTTAATCAAACCACACTATGTGGCCGATTCTAAACAGTAGGCCATGTGGACTCCACAGTAGCAGACACCCTCCTCTTGCTACAATCCAAGAAGTTCAAACAGAAAGACTCATCACGTTTGAAGAGCCACCTGTAAGGAATGAAGGACTAAGCAACAATGCTATGGAACTCGTTCCACTTCAACAAGAAGTTTGACTTCAAAATGAAAATCAACTTAACACCCAAGTTGCAATCAGATCGACTACAGACGTCTACGTCAACATTCCTCATCAAGAGCATAATCCGATTTCAACAAATCCCGACGCAATTCCAACAATTGATCGAACAGCTTCTGGCTATTTCATGAACTTTGATACATTTTCAATGGATCCAAGCGAGCCGGAAACTACGCCAGCCAAAAAAATCACACAAACAGAAACTCATTGACTTTTTGAACTTTTTTAGAAAGACCTACCTGGTGTCACCTTGGATTGAACTATGGTATATCACTGGGATTTTCTTTTTTCTTTTCTGGCTAGGTTTAATAATAACTTTTAGTATGCTTATTAATGGACGATACCTTCAGCAAAGCACTACAGCCCAAAGAGTAAGTTTGATTTTAAAGCCACACCAGTCTTCACATCGTGGACCAAAAGACTTGTCTTCAGTGAACATCACAGCAGTTCCTATACCGGACGGTATAGTATGGGACAAGATTGATTTTGATATATTCGGTCCGACTGAACTTTTAAAGCTTAAACATGTATTTAAAATTTCTTTAAGTGATATCATTACCTCCAGTACATTTTCTGATGATTGGGACACTGAAACTGTATATAATATGATGTCTGATTTAGAAAAAACTGCAGCATTTCCGAACAATGAAATGTTAGAAGGTACTTCAGACTATGATACATTGTACTGTTACCAACACTATGGTCATCATTTCTTGCACAAATCCATAACACCTAGAAATATATTTGAATACCACCAGTGGGAACACTGCCCAACACCTCCAAAAGGTAGTTCGCAAACTTTTGCACAGAAATTCACATACTTTTCAGGGTTTAATACATCCGACCCGAAGTTATTTTTTTATAAAGTGACAACAACATCAGCACAGAAAATTATGTTGACTAACACCAAACAGATTTACTCTGCTTCCTTCATGGCCCAGTTGTCTACACAGGGTTTTGACCTATGGAAGGACACTATAGATTTGAAATCAATCTGGGGTTCTAGGGACTGGCAGGTCCAGGGAACAGAAGCGCTTTTTAGAGCATGCCTCATTCCACTGCAGATGATATTTCTAAATGACACTGTGCAACAGACATCCTGTCTTGGACTAGCAAAGAACAAGGAAATGAACTCACCCGGATTTCCAGCACCATCACAGATGGGTTGGGGGGCAGAATTCAACTACACATGGGGTAAGATTAGATGACATTCTACAGTACAACAGGTCAGATCCCAATTGGACA
Organism: Calotriton arnoldi; assembly: GCA_963921515.1. Classification (NCBI taxonomy): domain Eukaryota; kingdom Metazoa; phylum Chordata; class Amphibia; order Caudata; family Salamandridae; genus Calotriton; species Calotriton arnoldi. The sequence goes on from CAWUFW010003400.1 coordinate 997,315, forward strand.
GGATGGCTGATTTGGCCCGTTGACACAAACACATGTCAACAGAGATTCCGAGGTATAGCCGAGGGGTTTAGTATCAGTAGGCCAGATACACGCTATGTACAGAGACAACACCCAGGGGTAGTGACATCCTATAGTGTTGGGAAGTTGTGCCTTGATTGGCTAGAGACCTCAACACTCACAGAAGTAAAACATCACTTGACCTTACTCACACCTGATGTGGACCTTAGGGATTTCTTGTCAGGCCCAAGGAAAACACGTCAGAAACGTTTCATTTATGCTGGCATTTATGCCTACTATAATGAAAACTGGAAAATATCCCAACAGGAGGCTGCAGAAAGAATACGGGAAATAGACCGTATTAACCTAGAGAAGGCATTAGCTGTAGTGGATAATGGGCTAACAACTTTGACCTCCAGGATTTACTCCTTAGGCAACATTGTGTCTTCGGCAATCGACATATTAGAACAGGATCTGGCCTTGTTACAACACGGGCAATCCCAATTACGTTCTATTATGATGTTAAGCTGGATGCTGCAATCTTTGCGTGCAGGCTATGTGCCCTGGTGGTTTATAAACACCACGTCTCTGTTTTCAGAATACAATCTAACTGATAAACAGACAGAAATTCAACAGAATGGCTAATTCATGGCCAAATCACTCTGCCGGTCACTACGTTTCAGTTTCAATATTGCCTTGAGCAGAGGCAGGCAGGCAAATATGAAAAAATGGGTAAGGGATACATCAAGGAAACTTGGGAGTTACCCTATAGATATCGATGCCGGAGCGGGGATCGAGAAGTGTATATTAGTGGTACAAACTGCAAGAACGCTTTAAGCGGTTCTCTCATGTGTCAGGATATTTCTCTGCACGGAGCATGTAGCAGTTCGGTAGCGAACTTATCGTGTCACATGTCAGGGACCCCAGCGGCCAAGATCACGCCGGTTTTCCAGCTGCTCTCGAATGGGAGTTATTTAATGCTAAATGATCAAGGTTGCTGTGGGATGCTTCCGGGCGTCGCCTATCTGGTCACTGTTAACTCCAGGGTTACTTGCTGTATGCAAGTATTGTTTCTGCCACTGAACACAGTCAGGGAGGCGCCGTTATGGCCTTCGTTGAATGTTTCCTTCATACGATTTGATACTTTGAGCAGACTGAAAGCCATGCTTTTACAGCAACCCGTGCCCTTAACCTCGCTCGAGAAATCTTTGAACTTCAAGTTGCAAGGACCTCGACTGAGATACAGGCGCTCATACGTACGAACTGCCCCTTTCATTTCGCAGAAATGGTGGGTCGTATCTTTAACATGTCTGATACGAGCGGTATTGTACACCTATTTAAGACCATAGGGTCAGGACTATTAAGTACCTTTCAGGCGGTCCTCGGAGTAATCCCAAATTTTATACACTCCATATTGGGAAGCGTCTTTGGAGATCTCCCACTTATCCTGTTCCTAATTGCAGGAGTCCTGATTGTAATATTACTGCTACGCAATGGACGGCCCAAGTTCTGAGGAAATGGCGAACATACTCATGGAGCGGAAATGCCGTGAACGCATGGTGCAGCTTCTGGGTATACCTTGCCTAAGAGAACTGAACGCCTCTTGGTTTCTATTGTTTAGACCAGTCTGGGTGGACTGCATCTTACCTGTTCTTCGATGCCTGTTTTGCGGAGAAGAATGCACGTTGGATCTCTGTCTAACGTTTCCATCAGATACGCCTCCGGAAATGGATGCTATGCTGGACCCCCTAAAGGCCCATGCTCTGCGTTGTCCCCAGCGTCTTCCAATTCTGATGAACGCATTCCTTGAGAATCCACAGGTGCCGTTTGTTCCTGCTGGGTTAGGTGGCTCCTCCACAGGCACTCAGGTAACAACTGCCGCACAAGCTGCCGCAGCACCGACTGTTGGTAGTGCTGAATTCCATCTATGTGCGATTGACGTTCTCTGTGAGGCGTTGGATTTGTCGTCTGCAGTAGCTAACACCGATTATGCTGTATCTCCTTCCTAGGACACTTAATCTTGAATTGGCTCATCGCGTCCTGGGAAAGAATTCGGCTTCTCCACTTCGTTTCATAAATAAACGAACTAAATTTGGAACTTTCCTTATATTGACACTTTCACTTGAAAAAGAGTGGCTTTCTCCTGCTTGAAGTAATGCAACTTTTATGAGTGAGACAGAATTGACTTTTTTAAGTGACAACTAAAGAATAGCTGATTTTTAACATTTTTAAACATTTTTTATTGTCCTTTTAAACCATGTTTTTAGCTGTTTTTAAAGATTTTTTTAAAATTGTCCAGATTTTAAGTATGGTCATTGTCATCCAATTCGAAAGTGGAGTGGGTGTTACGTTTCATATAGAGGCCCTAATATAGACGTGTTCATATATGCCGTATATGGTCATAATCGTATATGCCCTATTATGGTCATACGCGTATATGCCCTATTATGGTCATAATCGTCTATGCCCTATTATAGTCATGATCTCCTATGCCCTAATATAGGCATGATCTTTCACCTACATTAGTTCCCTACAGTACACAACGAACTCTGAGGGTTGAACGTTATCTAGTCTGTGGTTAGAACACTGCAAGGTCTTTCCCGAACACAGGCCTACAATGTACTCATAAATTATGCATGAGCATTCACCAGCTACATCTCCCGCATAATATGTATGTACAAAGTTCACCCCTGACGTCTTCCTCATGTCTAACAAAGACCAATACAAACCATACTGAGGGACGAGACACTTTAGGGTATAAATACACCACATCTTGCCACGGTAAGAGAGAGGTAACCTAGATTTCCATGCTGACACTCTGACCAGAGACGCTGAGGCTCCTGCATGCAGTCGCTCCAGCTGACAGCGGTCTAACACAGCCCTTGCGGGATGTCCAACTTGAGACCAGGATGGGGTCCCACACTCTCTCTATTCAGGTATGGGGGTTCGACTAAATCCTAGAAGGATTCTTGGCTCTTAGGCTTTTAGACCTACACACATGCTAGGTACACTTAGGTACATCTAGTTAGGCATCGTAGGAGAACGTGCACTTTTGGGTGACATTCTATTACACATTTTATATTCATGTATGTATTCATGATTATTGCAGTATGGTAGAACTGTACTATCCTTTCACTTTGATCGTACTGCTGATAATATATCTCTGCTATTGTCTGCTGATTGCTGCAGCACATATATTTTACACTAGAATAACAACTGTTCAATAAATACTTATTGAAACGCCCAGACTGTTTATTCTGTGTAACTCTCTGAGACAAACCGAGTAAGGAAGCACGAGTGACTGAGCGAAAAGTAGTACATTGTTTCCATGATTCTGAGGGATCAGGGTTGTCATGATCTAAGATTGCCAGAAACTAATCTCCCCCCGATAAGAGGAGATTCTAGTGGCACAGTGAGATAGCTAATGCAAAACAGGCTAACATATGCGGTGGAGGTGCACGGAGTCAGTCTAACACCAAGCCCACAGTTTATGTTATCCAAACGCGCAGGTCCTGAAGGGGTACTATAGGAACTACACGACACCTCTAGAGGGAGTGAAGGAGTTTGATTACCTGGGGGTTCGACTGACAAATACTCCATCTTGGTCAGTGCAGACCATGAAAAGCAAGGACCTACTGCAACATAGGGCTGGGGCTGTATTGAGGGCATTAAAATCTTCTATCTATTGCCCCATTATCGCCAGCATTGGAGAGTTATAGTGCAAAAGCAGTTGGAGCAGCACTTTATGGTTCTGAGCTTTGGGGCTTTGGCAATGCATCTCAGTTGGCAACAACTGAAAATAGTTTTATTCCTTCTCTTACTCGTCTTACAAAAAACACCCCTTTGATTCAACTAAGATTAGATTTGGCGCAACAAATCATCTCACATATTGCGCACCTCAAACTCCTTTTGTACTGGATAATCCAGTATCAGCTATTGCTTCAGGAACTTAAAGACCTAGACGTAGGTGGCAGGATACCCTGGCTTAAATCCACCAAGACCTGGTTCATTAATATCGACATGAGTGAGCTTTGGGATAACCCCCCCTAAGTAGCAAGAGGATGATTGAACAATTGAAGACCAGATATTAAGCCTATGTCAGCAACAAGTGTTTTCTAAAGCCATCTTTAGGCAGACTGACAGAAAAATGTCTTGATGTAAAATGCTCACCTCTTTTTGAAGAGTTTCTTGATAAGATTGAGCCACCTGAAGCAAGAGCTTTATATCTGAAATTTCGATATGGTATTTTACCTGTGAGCAAGTTTAGGAGTAGTTGGTGCCTCCAGTCACGAATATCACCAAAATATCCAAATTGTGCCTCCCCCCCCTTGAAACAGTTGCGCACTTTATGTTTTTTTGCCCAGTGTATGCTGGTATCTGGAAATCTTGGTTGGTCCTGTGTGTAGGAAGTTGGGAGTGAGGAACTTTGTAAATGTCCTTACGATTTTTTTTTTAATATCTTTTTTATTGAAATCAAGGCATGATATATGAAAGAGTCACGATTACATGTACATTGGCAATATTGTTACACTACAAATGTTACTTAAGACATAGTGATCACAAAACAAAAATTTCAGTCCCCATTGAGACATATTCAGATCCCATTTACAGTATCTTCTCTTGATCTTGAGGTTCACATATCTCTCCTCTGTGAATGTTCCATTGCCCCCAAACTTGTGTCCATTTATTCGGGCACCCCCTGGCTTCGTATATGGACTTTTCCGTGACCATACACCAGTCCATATCTCTACCCCAGTCCTCGATACTCGGTGGGCTCTGAGCCCTCCACAATCTCACAATATTACGTTTTGCCACCATCAGCCCCAAGGTAACCAATATTCACTCCTTGGAGTTTAGGTCGGTAGGGCCCCAGACGTTTAGGAGGGCCAATTTAATGTTACAATCTATCTGCTGCCCCAACACTTCTTCCATAAGATTTGCCATCGCCTCCCAATATCTCTGGATAGTCGTGCATTCCCAAAGTGTGTGGACAAAGGTTTCCTCCTGCCCACACCGCCTTACACAGTCACCGTCTGAGCTATATCCCATACGAACCAACAATCACCCAGACAGATAGGATCTATGGAGAAGCTTCAGCTGCACCAGGCGAAGCCTGGAAGAAATGGCCACCTCACGGGGAGGCCACCGCCGCCAGCCACTCGTCATCATCCAATCCCGCTACGTCGTGGTCCCATTTAACCCTCTGGTGAGTCAGGGGATCTACCATGTTGTTAACCAGTTTTTTGTAAATGAGTGATATGGCCTTCTCCGGCAGGTCGCCATCTAGCACTCTATCCTCAAGCGGGGAGGACTCGGGGAGTTCACTACCTTTAGGGAGAACCGCAAGTAGGGCATGTCTAATTTGGAGATACCTGAAATGTTCCGATTGCGCCAACTCGTATTCCTGCTGCTGCCAAGGAAAAGGGACCACCTCACCCGATTTCCACAAATCACCCACCTTTGATATACCAATAAGGTCCCAGCGATCAAAGCCCCTCGAGCGAATCAGCCTGCCCAATTGCTCGCTATGCCAGAGTGGCGTGGCCTGTGTAAGTTTCCCTTCCCATCCCAAACTTTTGGTAGCCGCCTTCCACACCTGTAACAGAGAAGAGGAGGGACCCCTAATAAAGAATAAAGGTGGGTAACATAGGGGATCAGTTAAACAGTACAGAGACGAAGGAATACCCACCCTTTTGAGAATAATAACGGCCCGCAAAGGGGTCCTATGATAATGATTAAGTAAACAAAGCAATCTCCTGCATGCAAGGAAAAGACAACAATAGAAACAATGAGTCGTTTTGTCTTTTTATTAACAAATTATCAAAAGATTATCACAAAATAAGTCTTATATTACAAAGAATTGATGCATATGAATGAAATACATTAAAGAAAACACAATAAATAAAGTGCCCCACAAACACTCATCATTCATGCATACCCACTCATATCAATCATATGAGCTCAAAACATCCAGCAGACATACTCAGCAATCATCCAGCATCGGAAGAAAAACATCCCCCATTAAAAAGAAAGCCCACAGGATAAGTAAATATTCTAGTATACAGGTCCAGATAGAAGATGAAGAATGGATTGAGGTATTAAAAGGACAAACGCCGACGCGCGTTCGGTGGAAACCCTATTCACGGGCCACACCTTCCTCAGGGCAAATCGTAAACACTGGCATAGATGCCGTGGGGCACTCAATAAACCTAAAATGATATATATATATATAAACATATAATTTGCAATACTCTAAAGCAGACATCATGTTCAATGCATGCATGAGAAGCTTAGAAAAATATGATATATCGGGATACATGAATAAAGGTCCAGCAACAAGGGCCAGAGAAACGAAAAAAGGAAATGTGCATCACCAGGAAATGAGATAAGCAAACAAAAAAACACCGAAAATAGACAGGTGCGGTTCAAGAAAAGGAGTGGATCATACAGAGAATATGTGACAGTGGTACTACAAACTACAGATAGAATACGCACCAACCACCAATCCGGAGTTATTCCTCATAATTCCAGAAAGACATAATAAAGACCACGTGAAAGTACTCTAATTGAACAACAAATGTTCTTTAATTAAAGACCCATAACCATAGCGATAAAGATAAATAAGTAGACATACCAATTGAGGTATTCTGGACAAATCATAATCCAACAGCGACAGACTAAGATGATAACCAGATCGGTCTATAGATGATCAAGGGAAGCAACCTTCATCTCTGCAAAGCAGATAAGCAAACCCAAGTTGCAAATAGACCGTATAGCACTATAAATCAAGGCTTAATGACATGAAGCAAACAATAACAACCTACCCGATAAAATGAATCCAAATGCATAATTGGCAGAGAATCACATCTATACTGCTTCTGCCAGGTCGTATTTAATAATAATTCTTGTGCGACACTCCAAACAGTCGTGGGTCTTAAAGAAAATACGAAAGAGGAAAAAATTAGAGAAATCCTGAACGCGATAATAAAGGGTTAAAAAACAGCCACCGCACCAAGGCGTGTGACTCAATAAAAGCAGGACTAATCACAAACATAGCTATCGTTTGTGGCAGGAGAAATCTCTCAAAGTGAGTAAAGCACGCAGTTCTCTCTACCCCAGTGTACCTCCACACAATTACAGGGCCACCGAAACGCGCGTCGGCGTTTGTCCTTTTAATACCTCAATCCATTCTTCATCTTCTATCTGGACCTGTATACTAGAATATTTACTTATCCTGTGGGCTTTCTTTTTAATGGGGGATGTTTTTCTTCCGATGCTGGATGATTGCTGAGTATGTCTGCTGGATGTTTTGAGCTCATATGATTGATATGAGTGGGTATGCATGAATGATGAGTGTTTGTGGGGCACTTTATTTATTGTGTTTTCTTTAATGTATTTCATTCATATGCATCAATTCTTTGTAATATAAGACTTATTTTGTGATAATCTTTTGATAATTTGTTAATAAAAAGACAAAACGACTCATTGTTTCTATTGTTGTCTTTTCCTTGCATGCAGGAGATTGCTTTGTTTACTTAATCATTATCATAGGACCCCTTTGCGGGCCGTTATTATTCTCAAAAGGGTGGGTATTCCTTCGTCTCTGTACTGCCTTCCACACCTGTACCGCATGTCCAGTTGTGCCAGTCAGGGCAGGTTTCAATGACCGTACATAAAGGGCCCCATCAAAGTTGCCTCCCGGGAGGAGCCACCTGTCGATCTGGAAGGCCGGGTCGCCCTGTGGCCTATACATACATTGGTTAATCGCTGCTAGGTGTGATGCCCAATAGTACTTCCGTATGTCTGGAAGTCTGATGCCCCCATCGAACCACCCCAGCGTGAGCTTGTGCGCGCGATACGAGGTGGCTTCCCCTCCCACAGCAGGTCCCGTATGATACAATCGATTTCCTTAAAGTACGAGGGTGCAACAGGGTGTGGAGTATTATGCAGAGCATATACGAACCTGGGAAGGGACATCATTTTGAACAGGGCAGCACACCCCAAAAGAGATAGCGGAAGCGATTTCCAATGTAGGACGTCAGCTTTAAGACGCACGAGAGGCGGCAGGAGATTATGATCATAAAATCTGGATGGATCTTTAGAGACCCAGATCCCCAGGTATTTGAAGCCGTCAGTAGCTTCCGCCAGTTGATATCCCCAAGGGAGCGAAGGTCTCTTTCCATAGAGGGCATATAACACTGATTTGGTCCAGTTTATAGAATAGCCAGCATATCTACCAAACACATGAAATATGTCCAGGACCACATTGAGAGATGCAGCCGGGGATGCCAGATAGAGCAAAATGTCGTCCGCATACAGCGATATACGGTCTTCCCATCCGGACGTCCATTTGAGGCCCTTTATGGCGGGGTGGTTGCGGACCCACATTGCCAGAGGCTCGAGGGCCAGGGCAAAGAGAAGCGGGGACAAGGGACATCCCTGCCTGGTGCCCCTACTGAGAGTGAAAACGGGAGATTTCCTGTTGTGAACCACTACTTGGGCGAGCGGCTGTTGGTAGAGAAGCCGAACCCAGCTCGTAAACTCGGGCCCAAAGCCCAATTTGTGAAGGACAGCAAACATATAGGGCCACTTGATGGTGTCAAATGCTGAAGCAGCGTCAAGGGAGACCACGACAGCGTCCTCTATAATTGTGTCGGCACGGCACAATACTCCGTGGAGCCTACGCAAGTTGAGGGAGGTGTTTCTAGCGGGCATAAATCCCGACTGGTCCGGGTGGACCAGATGGGTGATGACCCCGAGCAGACGAGAGGCAAGGACCTTCGCCAGGATTTTCGCTTCGCAGTTGAGCAGCGAGATGGGTCTGTAGGAGGAACATTTGTTACTCGGCTTGCCCACTTTATGAATGACTACGATTTTGGCAAGCCGCTGATCCTCGGGCAGGATTCCCCCCCTCCTACTTTCACGAAACATTTCGGTAAGATAGGGTGTTGTCCTGACCACAGTGAGCTTAAACAATTCAATGGGCAAGACGTTAGAGCCCGATGCCTTCCCACCGCGCAAGTCGTGAATGGCTTTTTTGACCTCTGTAACTGTGATGTCTAGGTCAAGATCGGAACGCTCCTCGTCAGTGAGCGAGGGCAATGAAATATCCCGCAAAAGCGAGGAAGCCTCCTCCTCCGTGTGCGGAGTTTGAGACGTATAGAGTGACTGGTAATCCGCTATGTCCTGGGGGGCAGTGAGGCGGGAGTGAGAGTCTGTCTATAGTTCAACCACAACTCGACGGGCCTGATCTCTACGATCTAGCCAGGTTAACAGTTTGCCAGCCTTATCGCCGACGTCATAGATTCTGCTGAGCGTGGCCCTATGGTGCGACTTGGCAGCCTCAGTTGCAAAGTCGGTATATTCCTTGACTTTAATGCGCAATCTCTGCCGTACCTCCGCCAAGTCGTCAAGCCGAAGGGTTTTCTCTAAATATAGGATTTCTCCCTCCAAGCGAGTCATATCTGCACACTTCTCCTTCCGCTGTCCCGAGATCTAGGCCAGAGCCACCCCCCGTATGACAGCCTTGTAGGCTTCCCAAAGCGTTGTTGTCGAGTCTACCGTCCCATCGTTCTCCTGGAAATAAAGGTCTGACTCACTTAAGATCTTATCTCTGATTGGGGGAGTCGTAAGATACCAGGAGTTGATCGGGGCTGTACGGCCAACAGTGGGCTCCCCCACCTCCAGGCGACATAGGATAGGTGAGTGGTCGGAGATTCCCCTGGCCAAGTGTTGTATGTCCTTCACGCTGTCAAGTTGGTGTGCGAGCGTCAATACATCATCTATGCGGGACATACTACGGTGTGCACCGGAGTAGAAAGTGTATTGCTGCTCGGCCGGGTGCAGACTCCTCCAGACATCCACCAGGCCCATCGCCCCAAGAAAGCTGTGGATCCGCGTGCGGGAGGGCGGCAAGGCCTTCTGGGGCCACCGGTCAAGGGAGTCAGAGACAATGGAATTGAAGTCGCCCCCGATCAATACTCTACCTACCGGCAAGGCTAAGAGGAGGTCCCCAAGGTCTGCAAAGGCTTGGGTGTGCAATCCCGGCGGCACGTAGACAGAAAGGAGATTGAGTATGCGCCCTTCCCAGGTCCCGGAGGCGGCAACGAACCTACCTAGGGCGTCGGTGCGGACAAGGTCAATTGTCTTGGGGAATGATTTCCGGACCATTATGCCCACTCCCCGGGAGCCAGAACCAAAAGCAGAGTGTGCACTTGGAAACCCCATCGCGACATGGCCTTACAAGCATTCCCAAGCAAGTGCGTCTCTTGTAAGAGGACGACATCGGGGGAGTGTCTTTTCAAAAATTGGAGCACTATACCCCGCTTGATCTTGTCTCCCAGCCCGTTGACGTTCCGTGACAACAGCTTGAGCCCCTGTCTCGTTGTCTTGCCCATCGCGCCCCCATTGCGTGTTCATTCAGTTGCAGGGGGAGCCTCCTGTGAACGCCCCAAGGGGGGGACACATTAGTAGACCACTTTCTCTTCATAGACAGAAATACCAAAAGCATGTAACCAGTTATTGCCTTTCCTTGGAGCCAGTCATATTTGTCATACCTAAAAAACAGAGAACAATACAAACTAAAACAACCCCCCCCCCATCCTTCGCAATAAAAAGAACTCTGGACAAAACACTGAATAGGGTGCATGACGGAGAAATGCTGCGAACAGGATGCCCACCCTCCCAACTCACAAATGACCCAACAAAAGGAGATAAAAACGGACAAAAACCCCCCACCCCTGAAAAAACCCCTTCCACCCCCCCTCCCTGCCTCCCTGCATGGCGGGCAAGAAACCACCTGCCTCCCCTAACTTGCAGAGTGCCTTTCGCCCACCCTAGGAAACTTGAAGGAGCATGTACCAACCCCACTCCCCATAACAGCGTTTTGTAGCGAACTTATGCCCCCAGCACTTGTCCCCAGTGAAGAGGTAAAGCCGCGAAATAGTACCAGTAAGTATGTACCCCCAACACCCCACTTTATATACATAGTTACGTCTCTGTTGTCTTCAGCATCCGCAGCAGGCGAACCCAGGCAACCGACACATAGCAGGTGCAGCACCCGGAGTACAGTGTCCACAATGAGTTCTCCAGTGTGGATCGCAGTTGAAAAAGTTCCAGAGTCTCACCGCTCCTCCGTTTGACTCTGACCCGGTGAGGCATCTGCAACAACGATATCAGGCTTTGTGAGTCTTTGACGATCGTTCGACCGTGGCTGACGACCCGTCCCTCGGCGATCCTTGTTGTTCCGCTTCTCGACCGTGCACCATCCCTCAAGCCAGTCCCATGCGTCCTCAGGGCTGGAGACGAACCAGGTTTTTCCTTCCGCTTCGACACGTAGCTTTGCGGGGAACAGCATTGCGTTCTTAATCTCTTGCCCACGCAGGGCTCGTTTTACCTCTAGAAAGCTGCGGCGTTGTTTCTGCACCCGTAGTGTAAAGTCAGGAAAGAAAGTGATCGTGCTGTTATCAATTGTGACTGGCGGGCTTACTCTTGCCGAGTGTAGTATGACATCTCGATCTCTAAAGTTGAACACCCGCGCCAGGAGAGGACGGGGCGGAGCTCCTGGTTTTGGTCTGCCACCTGGCACCCTGTGCGCCCTTTCAATCGAGAAATAGTTGGATAGTCCCTCGGGTTGGAGGTTCTGTAACACAAGATTCTCAACAAAGAGATCGGCCGCCTGTCCCTCCACCCGTTCAGGTACACCCAAAATGTGCACGTTGTGCGGCGCATACGGCCCTCGTAGTCATCGAACTGATGTGTTAACAGTTCCTGATTGGCCTGCAGTTCCGCAACCTGGCGTTTGAGAAGATCAGAGACAGTCACTAGATCCTTGGTAGAGGATTCCACCTCAGAGAGACGCTCGTTCGTCTTGCGCATATCCGCCCTGATCAGGGAGTCCTCAGTCGCGACGGTGTCAATGCGGCCCTCTAGGGATGTGCGCACCGTGGTGATGGCCGCCAGAATATCCTGCAACGTAGGCTCCGGTGGGCTTTTTACTTCTGTGGGAGAAGTCTGTGCGTATCCTTGCCCCTTTTGCCAAGCATATTTTTCCAGCTTTGTTTGGAGCGCGTTGCGGCCACCACGGCCACTCGCCATGTTGTATTCGGTGCTTCAATCGCAGCCGGGCGAAAAGGAGGGGTCTAGCTAGCTACTCACCGCCGCCTGCGTACGGAACCAGCTCCGAACCGGCCTGTCGGGTTTCGCCAGCCAGATTGCGCCGGGGGCAATGGTGACTGAAGCGCGCCCCCAAGAGAGGGGGTGTAGGGCTGTAGTACGACCCCGGTGTCCCAGGTGCTCAAATCAGTTATGCCCTGTGTGCGCACTGTGATGCTGGTAGCAATGGTAGCCCTTGGTAACGGCACCGGTGCTGCGTCGCTGTGGCTGCCTGCGGGGGGTGAGTCTTAAAAGTATGTCCCAGCTGCTGAGCACTTAGGTCGGGAAGCGAGCTAGAGGCGCAGTCCGTCGTCCATTAAGGTCGGGGGACAACGATGGGTGCTGCGTGCACCAGGTGTATTAAATGCAGGTATCCCCACTCCTCCGCACCATAGATCATACCTGGCGGATGATGGGGGGGGCAGCAGTTTGCAGTCGACCGCTTCGCGGGCGTCCGACCACGCCAAGCAAGATGAGGAGCGGTCGGGAGCAGGAATCAAATCGGCCCCCACAGGCGCCACGCAGTGGTTGGGACCGCCGCAGCCCCCAGCGCCGTCACCGCAGGGAAATCCTGGCTGCAAATCGCACCCAACTGCGCAGTATTCGTTTTGGGGGCCCGCGCTGGCGCGGAGATGTTCGGGGCAGCGGGTAGACTCTTGCGCACACCCCACTAGGCCCCTTCAGGCCGTCAGCGTAGTGTACAGGCCGGCTGCAGATAGGCCCAGAGGCGCGCTACCCGACCGACACCCAAATCACCGGGTACTTCTCCGCCGCCGATCCGGCGGGATCAGGACCAGCTCCAGGTGCACGGAAGCGGCCCCCCAGGAAGCAGCAGACGGTGGCCGCACCCCAGCCACGGATCAGTGGAGTCGTGCGGCGCGCGCCGTCCAGGCCGCACCTCGGTCCTCCGCAGCACAGCTCGGGTCCAGCTCAGGATCGGTGGTTGTGTTTAGCGGACTCGGGCCAAAAGCGGCTGGGTGACTCTCCTTCCCTCTGGGAACAATCAACAGCAGTTACAGGTAATTTGATTCGGGCAACACTGGAATTTACGGATGTTTAGGGAGTGTCGTGAGGAAGCTCCGCTAGTGAGCGGCCATTTCCCCCAGCAGTTGGCCACGCCCCAACCGCCCTTACGATTTTAACAACAGATAACTCTGATTTATATGTGTGTGCTGTGGCCAAATACCTGCACAAAGCCTGAAGGGTAAGACACAAGTTCTGCGTAGAGTAATTGTGCACTTAAGAAGACTATGAAAGATTTTGTTGTGACATTATGATGATCAATATATAAGATTCTGACATATTTTAATGAGCTAGAGGTGGTCTACAAGTAGCTTGAAGCCTATTTTATGTTCCCTTAGGACATGTATGACTAGATTTAGCTATCAAATGTGATGCAAGGACTATCTCCACCATAGGTTAACATTAGGATTACCTTGGGGTGGAGACTTTAAGTGCACCCCGAGCATTTACAACGCTGGGCTATTAACACAGAGGTGAAGGACGCTTGGCGCAGTCTGAATCCAGAGTCTAGAGAGTTCTCGCACTACTTGGGCCTACATGACATACATACTAGGATTTACCTTATTTATTATTCTAATGATGCCCTCATTAGAGTGACACGAGCCGAATACCTCGGGTGCACCCTTTCAGACCACTGTCCTCTACAATTGCAGCTGCATTGGGGACGGGGCAGGCCGAAAATACGCTCTTGGCGCCTTCCCTTGGAAGCACTCAGTGACACCGCATTCCGTGCAACACTCTCAGATAATATCACCTCCTATTTTCAAGAAAACGAGGGTTCAGACTCGGGGGCTGGGATTGAATGGGGTGCGTTCAAGGCCATACTACGTGGTTTTGCAATTAAAGTCATATACGGAACCAAGTTAACTCTTCGCAGGGAACTTAGCACCCTGGAAGCGGATATTCCTCATTACAAATTACTATCTCCCACAGACCACTCAGCTGCTGCGCCTCTGGCACAGGCTAGATTAGCACATAGGGACACTCTGGAGAAGCTGGGTGCCTTAGAGTACAGAGAGCACTTGGCCAAGAAGCATGTAGAAGGTGATAAGGCTGGTAGACTCCTGGCATGGCTTCTCCACTAAGACTCCCTTAGAAACCCAATCACAACCATCAGGGATGCGACAGGATGCATTCTTAACTCGCAGGAGGTGATAAGGCTGGTAGACTCCTGGTGTGGCTTCTCCACTCAGACTCCTCTAGGAACCCGATCACAGCCATCAGGGATGCGACAGTGATGCAGCGCGTACAATAAAAACTATTCTCCTCCTAGGTCACTTATAGGTCATCCAGGGGTAAACTATATTTTCTCACATCCACATGACGATGGGGCCCATAAACATCGCCTAACACACACACACACACACACACACCTGGATTTCCTTTATACCTTTACGAAATTCTGTATTCCTAGGAGAAGCATGAGAACTAAATGGAAAACACCATTTATGTACCGCTGGAAGGAGCCGGGATATCTTATTACCTTAACTTATCGCTTTCTTTTAGTTATTTCTTAAGATATTCCTGCTCATTGTTTGTCGATGAATCATTCATGTAAAAAATTAGTTCATAGTGATTAAGACCAGCTGAATCACAATAACCAATTACTGATGTCACAATCATTTAGGAAAATAACCACTGAGTCATTTTGGTTTAAAGAATCTTAAATTTTATATAATTTTAAAAGCATGAGAAAGTATTTTTAATTATTCATTCATTATTAATTCAAATATTTATTAAGCATAATCAATTTATTGCAGACAGGACATTTTTGTCATGAAGCCAAAACCCTAATACCTGCCTACCTTCCTAATTTAGCCTAATGATTTCTAACCTAAGTTAAAGAATTTAGAAATAACCTGATTCTCATACTCAACTGGAAAATTAAGACAGCAACAGCAACTTCAGCTCGTCAGCATCAGCTACCTGCAACCCGTCTCATCTAACAGTCTTTCAGCATCTCCCGCTCAGTAAGGGATCGATCAGGACCACCCAGCACTGGAAGCCACCAACACCAATACGACTCTCCAACTCCGCTCCTGACTGTGACTGCGACTGACATGAACCCCTCCCACTAAGAGTAGGCCCTCTTATACCCTAATTCTAACTTTGCTAACTAATTGTTGCAACATTAATAACACGCTTTTCTTTCATTGGTCCATGCATGTCATCTTATTAATTCTTTTAATCAAGTTCTCTTGGATCCAATGGTCCTTGGATCATTTCCTTTCCCACACGTTCAAGACATGTTTCCATCCGCTTCGATCAGTACATTTGTAACTTCTTTCGATACATTCGAGAACTCCGCAGTCATTGTCCTTTCTCTTAAACTGGCTTCCCACGGGTCTTCTGCTGATCACCACGGCACACTATCAGTTCAATTAGGTCACATCAGCCTTGACCATTTCTCGCATCCTAGCCTCTCAGCAACATCACGAGGTTAGTTTTTCTCCGACTTCATCCCGTGTCACTTGTCCCCCTTGCGCCTGCGCACATCTTCCCACTAGCAGCCATTTTATATCGCCACTCGATTATACTTTAGAAGCACTAATTTGAAGTAAACAAAACATAATTAAAATAGAGAAAAATAGCCTTTTCGTTTCCCTCCCGTCATCTACGTACCCCAATTAGTTATTACCTAGCAGAAAGCAACATTTAAGCTGTTCCTTACTTACCATCACTATTGTTTTTGCAACGACACGTTTTATTTCTATGAAGCACAAAACATGCATTTATTTTAAATTAGTACGCATTTATTTTTACGTTATAATTAGACACACGGACATCCATTAATAGATTATTTAGCACACACATTTGCATGTTACCTTTCCCACACATACAGTGTTGATTAATACATTTAAACGAACATTCTATTAATTATTTATAAAATTTGTTAGGGGTTAAAATTTTTTATTTTTTCCCTGCTCCATCAACTCCCCCCTTTGGTGATTTTTAAATCACCACATAAAACCCAAGTTATACTTCTTTTCAGGCAGCATGTCTTTTACCCTTTGCCTTCTGTTATTTACACATCTGTTTCTTCTTCATCTTGTCTTTTTGTCTCCTTATACATGTTTTCTTTCATTTTCTCCAACTCAATTTCACCCATTTCTCTCTCTCTTTCTTTCATTATTCTGTTATTCCTTTTTATCTTATTTTGTCTTACTTTTCTTTTTATACACGTTATTACTATTTTCAACACCATGGCTAACAATATTACTACAGTTGCTATTATTATAACTTTCCCTATCATTAGTCTACTCATTCTGGTCAACCAATTTGCTACCGAAGAAAACCCTCTACCAAGTTTTCCCAAAACATTTTCAACCTCCAGTGGAACTAGTTCTTTGTGCAAATTTGTAATATTTGTAATATACTTCTGTATATTTTCACTTTTATCAGGAATGTAAGTACAACAATGTTGGACTTTCAACATTCCACAGACTCCACCCTCTTTTGCCAAAAGAATATCAAGGGCAAGCCGATTTTGCATCACCATAGCTCTCATGGCAACCATTTCGGTATTTACCATTAAGAACCCTCCCGCAGTATCTGTAGACAAACGATCTACTACTGTGGATAACTTCCGAATTTTAAATGCATTCAAAGATATTCCCACTGCTGGTATTAATGCTCCAAAAATATCACCTACAATTTCTGAAAAACTTTCCATCTTTCTACGTGTAAAGCTACTAATCATCTTGTATGTTCCCTTTTCTTCTCTGTCCATGTGAAAGATTTTTGGAAAGACCAGGCCTACATAGCAAGTTCCATACCAATGGTCCGGTAATCTGTAATAAGCTCTATTCCCACAAATATAATAGATACCTGGAAATATTGGATCTTTTCCACCTTTGAATCCCCAACCTCCCAGAATTTGATAATTGTCATGGCAGATACTGGAACCTACAAAGTAATTGTCATAGACTGTCTTATTTCTCCTAATACACAACTTTCCTGTTTGCGGGCAATCTAATGTCATTGCTGCATTTATCTTTTCCCTTCATGATTTCCTTCCTCAAACGTCCATAGATGTTTTCCTTCCTCTTTTATTGCTTCTTTTTGAAATTTCATTCTTCTTTCTTCAACCATTTCTAGAAATACTTTTTCTTCTTTCTTTAACTCACAGGTAAGGTTGTTACTAACTATTTCTTCTAACGTTAATTTTCTATGTTCTAAAAAGAATTCTCCTAAAACTTTTGCTGGTTTTACTTTGTTAAGTTCTGGTACTACTGGAATGTTTGCAAAAATCTTATCTATGTCAGTATAATAAGATTCTAATCTACCTGTTTTATAAAATAAACTTGCTATTACACTACATGTTATTCCATAAGTTAGAGGTAGGTGATGATAAGTCACACCTTCTGACACTGATGCAGGCAACTGCATACAAACATAACAATCTCTCACATCCATTGTCTCTACATATTCGTACCACAATTTTGTAAAAACATTTTTAGAAAAGTCTGTTACTGACTTATCCTTATGTAACTCTGCACTACTTCTTAAAATAACTGGTTCTTTTATATTAGTTTCTTTTTCTTGTTTAGTATCATTCTTTGCTTCTATTACAGCTAAACTAATAGGAATTGTGATTGCTAAAACTATCCATATGGTCATTAATAACCCTGTACAAAAGCAGCACATTTTGCACCATCTTTTTATAAACTCACATTTATTTCTTCTATCCCTAATATTTTCCATTTTTCTTTTTCTATTTGTTAAGTTTCAGAAAATTGTGTCACTACACCTCAGAAATGACTTAGATGCCACTCTGCTTTCAAAAAGTCTTTGCTTGGTACTTTCTTTTAATTCTCTCCAGAATTCTTTCGTTGTCACATCCGGTGATTTGTCACATCCAGTAAAATTGTCATGTCCGGCAGAAGCACTATAATTCTTCACTTTAGGTTTGTTGCATCTCACCTTTTCCCATTCGACTTCTTAGTCTCTGGTTCTTGTGAGTGTTTTCTTCTTCTTTGTAATCTGTCAGTGCAATATACAGCCACTCAGGTGACTTATACTTTGCATTCACTTTCTTTGTTCTTTTGGACTTTTGTAATCTTTTTCCACTGGGTTTTTCTTGTCCCTTTTGACTTGTTATTTCATTCACTTGTTCAGCACTTTCGTCTCCTGCTCTTATTATTCTATATCTCAATTTTCTTATATAGCTGTTGGGCCAATTATCTCCTTTTCTTGGCCTTTTGGCTTCACCTTCTTTTTCTTCTCTTTCTGATTTCCAATTTCTTTTTCTTGATTCAGTTTTTGCTTTCTCCTCTTCTCCACTTTCTTCAGTTTCTGTTTCAACTGTTTCACTATTGTCTCTTATTTTGAAACTTATGATCTTGTCATCTCCTACTGGTGGATCTGTCTTCTCCTTCTTGTTTTCCCTTATTACTGTCCCTCCTCGGTGTTCTTCCGATTTGGTGTTTTCCTCCCTTTCTGCTTCTAAATTTCCCTGTTCTTCTGTTTCTCTATCTGTCCCTATTGCTCCTCGGGGTTCTTCTCGATTTTCTAACTTTTTGTGTACTTCTTTCCCTACTTCATCTATTAATATTATTTCTGAAGGATTTCCACCATAACTTGTACTTGGTTGTTCATCTAGCTCAATTTCTTGCTCAGTTTCTTCTCTAATTGGTTTATAACCCCAAGTTCTCCTTCGGAATTCTTCACAGTTTGCAACTGAATCATCAGATTCTGAATTTGTGTCAGATGTTTCCAGATGTCGACTTACAGGTCGATCTTCAAGTTCTGGAATTTCTGAATTTCTTTCTTCTTCTTCTTCTTCTTCTTCTTCTCTAGAGGTGTTTGCCGTTGGGGTTTCCAGATGTCGACTTTCAGGTCGATCTTCAAGTTCTGGCACCCATTCTCTTATCCTTGTTGTCCCAGCCGTTAAACTTTTATCCCACACTTCCAGACGTCGACTCACATGTCGATCAGTAGGTTCTTGAACTCTGATTGTGTGGCTGGCATGGACCCAGTTCTTCACTCCTGCACACTTGACTGCAGTCGTTGTTACTAGGATTACCTGTCGTGGTTCGTCCCAGCGAGGAACTAGACAGTTTCTTCTCCTGTGGATTTTTATACGGACCCAGTCTCATGGATTCAAGTCGTGGGCTGGTTTTCTTTCAAGAGTGGTCGCATCCGGTCCAACCTGATGAAACACAGAACGCACCACATCAGCCAGTCCCTTGCAATAATCCAGTACTAGATCATCAGTTATAGTTAATAACTTGTTGACAGGTACGTGTGCTTGTCTCATTGCTCGTCCCATGATCATCTCATGAGGACTGAGTCCAGTTTTCTTTTCAGGGATGCTTCTGATGGTCATCAGAACAAGAGGCAGTGCATCTGGCCATTTGAGTCCTGTAGCTTGACACATTTTTCCTAATCTGTTTTTAATTGTTCCATTAATCTGCTCCACTACCCCAGAAGCCTCTGGTCTGTAAGCACAATGTAGTTTTTGTTTAATACTCAATGCTTCACAAATCAATTGGATCAACTCATTTTGAAAATGTGTTCCTCTATCTGTCTCAACCGTGACTGGAAAACCATACCTTGGAATGAACTCTCGCAGCATAAGTTTTGCCACTGTTGTTCCATCATTCCTTCTTGTGGGGTATGCCTCCACCCAACGAGAGAACAAACAGACGACCACTAGAACATATCTTAGTCTGTTAGTAGGGGGCATCTCTATAAAGTCCAACTGCATTCTAGTGAATGGACCTCCTTCTCGTCCTATTGTTCCTAGACTCACTACTGTTTTTCTTCCTGGGTTAAACTGCTGACAAATAAGACATCTTTGACAAAGACTTTCAGCAATGGCTCTGAATTTTGGGTTATACCAGGTTTGTCTAAAAAGTCTGATCATTGCATCTCTCCCAATATGAGCTTGTCCATGGTACATCCGTGCCATGTCTGCGATCATGCTATCAGGCATAACTGGTCTTTCATCTCTGTATACCCACACACCATTATTTTCCTGTCTTCTACATCCTGCTTTTATCCAGTAATCTTTTTCTTCATCACTTGCAGTTTCTTGTAACTGTCTTACTTCATCCCATGTCTCGACAGTATTAGTAAAAAGCAAAGGACAAGAGACATGCTCCCTTTCTCTATTTTTGTTCATTGACACCATGTTCTCTGCACAATATTTGGCTATCTCATCGGCATAATTATTGCCGACGGCTATGTAATCTTCGTTTTTCTTATGCGCCTTGCACTTCACTACAGCGATTTGTTTAGGCAACTGTATCGCCTCAAGCAGCTTTTTAACAAAATCTCCATTTCTGATAGGTGTTCCTGCAGACGTCAAGAAACCTCTTTGTGACCAAATCTGACCAAAATCATGTACGATGCCGAAACCATATTGGCTATCGGTCACAATCGTGACTCGTACATTCCTTCCTAATTTACATGCTTGAATCAAAGCAATCAGTTCCGCAACTTGTGCAGACCTTATTCCTTTCAGACAAGACGCTTCCATCACAGTTGCCACTGTGCACACTGCGTAAGCTGCGCTTAAAACTCCTTCTTTTGTTCTCAAGCATGAGCCATCCACAAACATGACATAATCAGATTCCTTTAACGGTTCATCTTTTATGTCAGCTCTTGGTTTCGTGCAATATTCCAGCACGTTCAGACAATCATGATCTACTTCGTCCTGTTCAATTATATTCTCCTCATCTGGCAATGATGTTGAAGGATTCACATTCATGCATCTATCTATGGTCACATTTTCAGCACTCAAGATGACTTTTTCGTACTTAGTCAGCCGACTATGTGTCATGTACTGTGTTTTTGTTCTTGTCAAAAGAATTTCCACTGAATGGGGAACATATACTCTCAGTGGATACCCCATCACTATACCTTCACTTTGTTCCAGACTTACACAAGTAGCAGCAACTGCTTTCAGACATCCAGGCAATGCTTTTGCTATAGGATCTAAAACAGCTGAAAAATAAGCAATTGGTCTTTTCGTTGTTCCATGTTTTTGTACCAGTACTGAAAACGCACATCCATCTCTTTCACTGCAGTACAACTCAAAATCCTTCTCATAATCAGGCATGCCTAATGCAGGTGCCTCACACAGTTTCTTTTTCAATTCTTTGAAAGATTTCATTTCTTCTTTGTTTAACTCAAAAGGGTCTTTTACATCTTTCTTGGTCAACTTTTGTAATGGTTTTGCAATCAAAGAGAAACCACTTATCCATTGTCGGCAATATCCAACCATTCCCAAAAACATTCTTACCTCTCTTTGAGTCATTGGTGCTCTCATTCGTTGAATCATTCTTACTCTTTCTGTCGCTATCTTTCGCACTCCTTTCTCAATTTTATGCCCTAAATACTGGACTTCTTTCTGACAAAACTGTAATTTTGAAGGAGACACTTTATGTCCTCTTTTCTCTAGATGGTTCAGTAAAGCAATTGTATCACTTACACATGCTTCTTTTGTTTTCGATGCCACCAACAGGTCATCGATATACTGCACCATCACTGACTTTTCTGGCATTTTCAAATCTTCCAGAGATTTCTTTAGAATCTGATTAAAGATTGAGGGGCTTTCTGTATACCCCTGAGGAATTCGGCACCATGCCAAAATACGCTCTCCAAACCGGAACGCAAATAATGGCTGGCTATCTGGATGCAAAGGAATAGAGAAAAATGCGTGACACAAATCTATCAGAGGGTACCACTCAGCTTCATGTGGAATTTGATATAGAATTACTGCAGGGTTTGGCACTATTGGACAACAGGGCACAACTATTTTGTTGATCTTTCTCAAATCCTGTACTATTCTATATGTTCCATTTGGCTTTTTCAGTCCCATAATAGGTGAATTACATGGACTGCTCATTATTTCTTTTAGAATTCCCTGTTCAATCATTTTATTTATCACAGGAGTTATTCCTTCAATTATTTCTGGAGTTAATTTGTACTGTGGCGTATTCGGGTAAGTTGTCCCTTCTTTTACTGTTACTTTTACGGGATCAACTTCTTTCATTAATCCAATGTCTTCTCCTGTAAAATCCCACACACTTTCTTTTACTGCACTTTTTAATTCTTCTGGAAGTTTTTCTGCATCAAATGCAGGAAACAAACCATTCATTTCAGGTTCCTGATTCATCAAAGTTACTTTATACAAGACATCTTCATCTGAAGTCTGAAATCCAATTCCATCTGGCGTACAATAAATTGTGCAATTCATCTTGCACAAGAGGTCACGACCCAAAAGATTTACAGGACTACAATCGCACACTACAAATTTATGCATTTTGCTAAAAGAACCAATTTTTACTTCCACCAATTCAGTAAGTGGGGTTTTAATCTGCTGATTGGCTACTCCTACTACTTGGATGTATTCACCTGAGAGAGGAAGGTTTGGAATTTCCACTGATCTAACAGTAGAACGGGTAGCTCCAGTATCGACAAGGAATGTTACATTTGCACCATTCACTTCTCCATCCACAAAGGGACCAGACTGATCTACCTCTAGAGTTGCGCCAAGTACGCACTCTTTCCCCTCTCCTGGGCACCGTCAGAATCTTTCATCCGGGTCATCCTCACTCTGACGCAACCAATACTGAGATATGTTAGCTGCTCGTGGCAACTGTGTTACCTGCTCTCCTCCGTAGAATCCTGTTTCTGTACTGTATCTTTGCTGGTTAACAGTGTTGGGAAGTGGTGGTTGCGGCACCTGACTTTGTTGAACAACTACCTCATTCTGCACCTGTGGAGTTAATGATTGATTTTCCGGATTAGGTTTAGGTGGGAACTTACACTTGTTTCTCCAATGCCCTAATTTTCCGCAATTATGACATGGCCATTTCTTCTTTGCCTCTTCTAGACTCACTTGACCCTTTCCTTTACCTATGTTAGGTCGCATTTTATTCTGTCCTGTTTCATTTCCATTATTATTGTCCAATTGAGCTTCTTGTTTTTCTGCCACCTTCACCTGTGCCCACATTGCCTTCTCTTTCAACTTACGCTGTTTACTCTCTATTTCATCACTACAATACTTAGCATACCTCAGCACCTCCATTCTGCCAGTTTATCATGTGTTGCTTAATCATATCACTTATTTCTTGTTTCAGGCCAAACACAAATCTGTATACAAAATGACTCATGTCTTTTTCACTCAATTCCTCATAACCACTATACTGCTTGAAAACCAATAACAATCGCTCATAATATGCATGTACAGACTCCTTACTTTCCTGTGTAGTTCTATCGATTTTTACCCAATCTGTCTCTTTAGGAGGAATCTTATTCTTCAAAAAGGTAATCACCTTATCGTACTTCTTCATTACATCAGGACCTGGAGCTCCTGTCTTAGGATCTCTTGGATATTCTGTAGTTGGCCAGTCAACTGTAATCTTACATTCTGACCACAAATCTGTTGGTACCACTATGTCAAATAATCCATCTAAATCTATCCACAACACTTTTGAGACTTTTACAAACCTCTCTACTTGTCGGTACCACTCAACTGGCTTCTCTCTTAGTTTTGGAAAGTCATTGGTAAATGACAGTATGTCCTGCCTAGTCCAGGGAACATGCACGTAACTACCACCTGGAGTTTCTCTCATAGGGTATTCTTTAACAACAGATTCATTTTCAGTTATCATAAAAGCCAATGAACCTTTGTCTGTAGTTTTCTCATTCTTCTTCGTCCATCTAACCTTCCATCTGTCCACATCACCCCATTTTCTCAACAACACAATTAACTCTTTTATCTGTGTCAGCCTTCCTGCCGTGTTCAAATTTTCAATATCCTTTTCACAAAAGTCTACTCTATATGGTTTCTGCAACGTTTTCACTTTCGCAAAGTCTATTCCAATCTCACTGGCTACTTCTTCTAGTTTGTCATGTAAATTCTTTGCTCTCCATGTAATACTTTTGCACAGAAACATTATTTCATCATCCTGGTAATTTTTTATCTTTTCGGTACCAATCGTTCCTAGAATTAATTCTTCCATGTCGATTTTTAATCTGATTACATCTAATGGTTTTTCTTCTGGTTCTTTTATTTTAAATGCCTTCATCCACTCATTTAACTCATCAGGAGTCGGACCTATGGGTGTATTATTTAGTTCTATCCAATTACCACTCTTTTCAGGGGTTTCTGTTGCAGATTCTGTTACCATATGCATTTTCCTACCATTGCACTCATTCACCGTCAAATTTGTAGGTGGACTTGGTCTGTAAGTACTAGCCAAATTACTTGTACTTGCACTTTGTTCCATCCTTTCTTTTTCTCTCTGAAATTGTGAACTCATGGGAATCACCAAAGATCGTTCATCAATTTTCTGATTCTCAAAAACGGGTATTACTGGACCTATTGTTACTGGCACAGTAACTGCTTCCATATTTTTCGTTAATTCTCTAATCTTTTCAGTTAGTTCTTTGGTTGTCCTTGCTAATTCGCTGGCATTGTCGCTTTCTATTCCTTCATTTTGAGAAGTTCTCATTTGTTCTTGTGACCTATTTATTTCAATTCTCTTTTCCGGACTTTTATTTCGCATAGTCTCTATTAGCGGCGCATTTGGTGTCACCACTGTAGAACTCTGCTGATACGGAGGTGGATTTCTATTTAGAATATCTTCCAGCAATTCATCATCCGTTTCGCTCTCATGCATATATTTTTCCCTCTCTATATGTTTCTTTTTCTCAGTCCGCTTTTTCTTAGTCCCTTCCTCAACTGTAAAAGCTGGAAACAAACCTCCTGTCATGTTAGCACATCTCCATCTTTTTATTCTGTCCTCATGATTTACTCCCCACAATCTTCCAGGCATAAACTCATGATCTCTTATTCCTCTGAATCTCTCTCGTTCATACATCTCATCTTCCCATTCCGTCAAAGCCTCAAACTGTGTTGGTCTAGGTCTAGGTTCCAATTTACACATTTTTTCTCGCAAATTTCGCAAAACCGCTACACTAAATGAACCATTCTCAGGGAAAGCTAAAGCACCATCATTCTTCGTATACTTTGCCCAGTTTTCCAACCATATGCACGTATGATATCCATATTTCAGCATCATATGTGAAGCTGCTGATTTCGGCGGAGGAATTACTTGTCCCTCTCTAGTCACAACCTTTTTGTCTTTCTTAAAGAAATTCTTCAATTTCGTCATCCATGACGTTCTCTCCCTTTCATACTCGTAATACGGCATGTTTTCTATTGGTTTTCTCTTTACGCTAACGTTGTTCTATGTACGAAACTTCGACCAATTACAGCGCGACTCACACTAACGTACCAATCAGAACAATTCCCTCCGTCCGCGAACCAACCAATCCTAGCGCGGCACTTTTCTACGTCACTCCTGCTCTGTGTTCACGTGACTAGCGCACTATCCAATCCTAGCGCTGCACTTTTCTACGTCACTCCTGCTCTGTGTTCACGTGACTAGCGCACTATCCAATCCTAGCGCGGCACTGTTCTACGTCACTTCTGCTCTTTTACCCCTCCTTTACAAAATTTATCGGCAATTTTTCTTTTCGCTGTTTTCTCCGTTAGTTACAACAATTAAAACAATTCCATAGTCTGATTCGCTAAACAAAAGTGACAGCTTTGTCCTTTTACACAAGAACCCTGTATTTCCAGTAGGCAGCGCTTACCTCTACCCTACCACAGAATTGTTCTACTCTCGCTGATAAAGTAGCACTTCCCTCTACCTTACCCTTCTTTCAAGCAAACAATTTACTCGTTTCTCTGGGGATAAGACACATGTGGAGACTAGGCTCCTGAGAATTAAGGCCAAAGTTTCACAAGTAAACGTGATTTGCTATCTGAATTACACACTTTTCGTACAGAAAATCCCTAACGTAACACAACTTGTGTTATTACCAAAATGAATTCAGACCATGTTCCAAATTCCATGTGACTTCTCTTGCCACACGTGTTCCACTTCCTACATCCCAGAAGCGTGAAAACTCACATATAACATAACGCGACTCAACATATAATGTTAGTCATAAAATAATCAATAATCAATAAACAATAATCACTAAACTAATCTATAGAAAACCATAACTCTGCTACCAAGAAATCTGATGCAGCGCGTACAATAAAAACTATTCTCCTCCTAGGTCACTTATAGGTCATCCAGGGGTAAACTATATTTTCTCACATCCACATGACGATGGGGCCCATAAACATCGCCTAACACACACACACACACACACCTGGATTTCCTTTATACCTTTACGAAATTCTGTATTCCTAGGAGAAGCATGAGAACTAAATGGAAAACACCATTTATGTACCGCTGGAAGGAGCCGGGATATCTTATTACCTTAACTTATCGCTTTCTTTTAGTTATTTCTTAAGATATTCCTGCTCATTGTTTGTCGATGAATCATTCATGTAAAAATTAGTTCATAGTGATTAAGACCAGCTGAATCACAATAACCAATTACTGATGTCACAATCATTTAGGAAAATAACCACTGAGTCATTTTGGTTTAAAGAATCTTAAATTTTATATAATTTTAAAAGCATGAGAAAGTATTTTTAATTATTCATTCATTATTAATTCAAATATTTATTAAGCATAATCAATTTATTGCAGAAAGGAAATTTTTGTCATGAAGCCAAAACCCTAATACCTGCCTACCTTCCTAATTTAGCCTAATGATTTCTAACCTAAGTTAAAGAATTTAGAAATAACCTGATTCTCATACTCAACTGGAAAATTAAGACAGCAACAGCAACTTCAGCTTGTCAGCATCAGCTACCTGCAACCCGTCTCATCTAACAGTCTTTCAGCATCTCCCGCTCAGTAAGGGATCGATCAGGACCACCCAGCACTGGAAGCCACCAACACCAACACGACTCTCCAACTCCGCTCCTGACTGTGACTGCGACTGACATGAACCCCTCCCACTAAGAGTAGGCCCTCTTATACCCTAATTCTAACTTTGCTAACTAATTGTTGCAACATTAATAACACGCTTTTCTTTCATTGGTCCATGCATGTCATCTTATTCATTCTTTTAATCAAGTTCTCTTGGATCCAATGGTCCTTGGATCATTTCCTTTCCCACACGTTCAAGACATGTTTCCATCCGCTTCGATCAGTACATTTGTAACTTCTTTCGATACATTCGAGAACTCCGCAGTCATTGTCCTTTCTCTTAAACTGGCTTCCCACGGGTCTTCTGCTGATCACCACGGCACACTATCAGTTCAATTAGGTCACATCAGCCTTGACCATTTCTCGCATCCTAGCCTCTCAGCAACATCACGAGGTTAGTTTTTCTCCGACTTCATCCCATGTCACTTGTCCCCCTTGCGCCTGCGCACATCTTCCCACTAGCAGCCATTTTATATCGCCACTCGATTATACTTTAGAAGCACTAATTTGAAGTAAACAAAACATAATTAAAATAGAGAAAAATAGCCTTTTCGTTTCCCTCCCGTCATCTACGTACCCCAATTAGTTATTACCTAGCAGAAAGCAACATTTAAGCTGTTCCTTACTTACCATCACTATTGTTTTTGCAACGACACGTTTTATTTCTACGAAGCACAAAACATGCATTTATTTTAAATTAGTACGCATTTATTTTTACGTTATAATTAGACACACGGACATCCATTAATAGATTATTTAGCACACACATTTGCATGTTACCTTTCCCACACATACAGTGTTGATTAATACATTTAAACGAACATTCTATTAATTATTTATAAAATTTGTTAGGGGTTACATTTTTTTATTTTTTTCCTGCTCCATCAACAGGGTGCATTCTTAACTCGCCGGACGGCATTAATGCTGCTTTCTACTCATACTACGCTAAGAAATACAGGGCCCCACAAGGAGAGGACCCGGCATCGACACAGGCCTTCCTAGACTGTGTTACTCTCTCCCATTTGTTGGACACACAATGTGTGGACTTGGAGGCCCCAATTACTGACACAGAGATTTATGATGCACTCAAACAGATGGCTAGAGGCAAGACCCTCGGATCGGATGGCAGGCCACTGGAGTTTTACTCCACTTAGAAAGCACAACTTGTTCCACAGCTCCTCAAGACTTACACAGAGGCCTACACAGTGGGAATATTGCCCCCCCAGTCTCAGGGAGGCAGTATTGGTAGTTTTGCCTAAACCCGACAGGGACCCACTGCTCCTAGGGTCAAATCATCCCCTCTCCCTCTTGAACTCGGACTATAAGATTCTCGTAAAGGTGCTTGCCAACCGACTGATCCCCATAGTGCAGCAGGTAATACATTCTGACAAAAATGGGTTCATCCCTGGCAGGAACACCTTCCTAAACATACGTCAGCTTTTCATATTGATGGACTGGGCCCGGGAAACGGATGTGCACCCTTGGGTCGCATCCCTAGACATTGAGAAGGCCTTTGATACCCTGAGGTGAAACTATCTGATGGTGGTGCTTGGCAGATTTGGAATGGGTCCTACATTTCTTAAATGGATTTCTCTCCTGTGTAATTCGCCTCTAGCCTATGTTAAAAAGGGCACCACATTCTCGTACTCCTTTAATATAGGATGCAGCATTCAGCAGGGATGCCCGCTCTCCCCGATTATTTTCACACTCGCGATGGAGCCACTGGCTTGTGCACTTTGGCAGTGCGCCGCAGACTGGGGAATCCAAGCAGACAATAGATGGCATATAATTTCCATGTATGCAGATGATGCCTTGGTGTACATGTGGGAAGATACAGCGGTTCTCTCAAACCTTATGACGTTGCTGGACCAGTTCGGAAGTGCATTCGGATTGAAGATAAATCCCAGCTGTTCCCAATGAAGTCTCTTTCACCGGATGGACGGTGGGAGCTTCCAGACACCTTGCTCCCCTGGGCCTGTGACACGTTTAAATACCTGGGGATCTGGCTCTATCACTCTGTACAGGACTTACTGAACGGCAATTTAGGTAAGGCCGTCACTAGTACCAGACCTTCTCTTTCATTCTGGACAGCGCTGCCGATATCCCCTATGGGCCGCATAGCTATCTAAAAAATGCTGATACTCCCCAGATTGTTATATTTCTTTGCGGCCGTTCACCATTCTAGTACCTCAAAAATTCTTCAAAGGTCTGAGCGCACTCCTGATCGCACTGGTATGGGGTAATGACAGAAAGCGAGTGTCCCTTAATAAACTATATGCCCCACTTGCGGAGGGTGGTTTAGGAGCTCCAAACTACGAGTATTATTATGCGGCTGCCCAACGTCAATGGCCTACTCGTTGGCTGGCAGGCCGGAATGTGTCCGAGCTGGGGCGCTGGTCTGGCAGGGTGCACCCTCTTATGATACTGGAGTGGTTGTTGGGGTCGGAGAGAGTGATCCCTAAAGGGGCCTGGAAAATACTCATGAGAACAGCCCGTGCCTGCTGGAATACATACACGGCCAAAGGTAAACCCCACCCCCCATATTCTCCTGAACTATTGTTATGGGCAATACCAGAGTGCATAGACTTGGGCTCCAGACCGGAGGCCGTAGCTTGGATCAACTATGTCCTTATGACAATGGGGGACTGCTTCTCAGACAAAATCCTTTTTATGTTGGAGAACTTAGTAGACAACTATGGTATCCCATGGGGTCTTTTCTCCTCTATGCTTCATAACCCACCATTTACACAAGATATGGCAAAGAACACATGACAAACCAGATACATCTAGACCCCTTCAGGTCATGTTCACACATGAAACTGGTCGCCGTGCTATCACATTGCTGTATAATTCCCTACGAGTGGATGGGGCACGCCACTTGATGCCCTTTGTGCCAATTGGAATGAGGCATTATCTACACAACTTACCGATAAGCAATGGATGCAATGTTTAGGTATCCCGAAATGCGTATCTATGAATGCCAGACTTAAATACACCCAGTTCGATTGCCTCCATCATACATATCTCATGCCCAGTATACTGGCGCGCATGTATCGGGGAGCCTCAGATTCCTGCCTGTGCTGCCAGTCTGACACAGCCAACTTCATCCACATGGTATGGTCATGCCCCCAGCTGACCCTTTTCTGGGCCACGGTGTCAGTGGTACTCTCCGAAGCAGTAGGCACCACACTGCACATAGATGACCTCCACTACCTCTTGGAGATAACTTTGTGCTCAGCTGCGAATAAGGCTACCAACAAATTCCTTGACTTGGCTCTGGTCTTGGTTAAGCGCAGAATAGCAATGTGCTGGAAATCTATGCCCCCCAATCAATTTATGACTTTCTTACATGCATGTTGCCATTATGGCAGAACAAATGGCAACACATGTCACAGGAGCGGGCTGCCCACCATCATTTCACCCCCCAAAACTGGCAGAGGTACCTGGAGTTGGTGGAGACCTGGCAAAAGCGAGCCTCTCCATGAATGCGCACGCGGCGCCAGTCATATCACAGGCCCAGAGAGGCTCTAACCCTAACGCTACCTTGCCCACAGTGTGGGTTGTGCTCCTCCCCTCTCGCCCGCCCCGCCCCTCTCACCTGGGAGTGGTGATAATGGGACAGATAAATTGCTCTGAACGATTGGCCTCACCCTTCGCGCGTCCCATTTGCCACACTGTATTATGGCTTCTATTAGTCACACAATGTCTCTTCCACATTTTCAACTGTTTATAGATTGCTTTAAGACATGCTGCTTGTGCAATAGCTGTAAAAATGTTCACAAAGGTTTGCAAGCACACGCGTTGTGATGCAGAATGTGAACTTCGTACATTGTATGTACCATACTTCCTTTAGCGGTCAAGTGATATGCCTCTCAACTGTATTACTTCACCTAATGGAATATATTCTGTGTCATCATATGTGCTGTTACTTAAAAATGTCAATAAAGAACTATTCAATAAAAAAACAAAGAACATTAGGATTACCTTAATGCATCTCTTAAGTGTAATTCCCAATTGGGAAAAGATAGACTTTTCAAGTTTGGTGTCTCTGGATTGACAATGTATGGTTCAAATCTCTTTATTGGACTTCAACAAGAAGAAACATCAAGTGTAACAGCATTACATCAAGAATCCATATACTCCTGGTACAAACAAAATCCTACATCAGTGCCTTCTGTGTTAGTTGGGGGCCCCCTTATGCGTATGTTATTACGCTGTGAACTGTTTTCCAGGTCCTCCGCATGTGCTTGCAATTCAGTGTGCTGCTCCCTGAGCTGTATGACCTCTTGCTGTAACTATTCCACCTCTTCATCGCGACTGGACTCATGATCTTTAAATGCGGAGACTTTGTCCCCCACTTCAACAATGTCTCATCGGATCTCTTTCAGGTCTTGAGATAGTTTCTTTCCGACCATTTGGAAGTAGTCCCTGAGAGAGGCAAACAATCCTACTAGAAAGGAGCGTATTACTGGAGC
Source organism: Calotriton arnoldi (assembly GCA_963921515.1). NCBI lineage: Eukaryota > Metazoa > Chordata > Amphibia > Caudata > Salamandridae > Calotriton > Calotriton arnoldi. Next base: position 1,028,816 of record CAWUFW010003400.1, read on the forward strand.
TTCAGCATCCTCGACATCCGAGAAGGGCTCCTGGGCTGGGGTCAGCGGTCTGTTTCCTGGTTGAGTCCCAGCGGGATTCGTTAACATGTCTTTGAGGGTGCCGTCCCTCTTTGTTCGTGCCGCCGCCATGTTTAATCACGGTCCTCAATAGGTGTGTTATGAGGGTTGATAATTGCAAGGGTATTACGGGAGGGCCAGCTGGGCAAGAAGGCTGTAATCGTGAACCGCCTGCACTGGAACCCCTACGTGGCTTAGGTCAGTGTCCATGAGCCGCTGCCTCCCCAGATAAAGAATCTTGACTGGACTCCGGCCGTAAGCACAAGGAGCTCCTCTGAGGCACACAGGCTCCCTCGGGAACCACCAACCTGCTATGCCGGGGCAAGGCCTCAGTCTTTTCCTCCACCCTCTCTGAGGCTGTCTCGCCATGGTCTCAGCGACCAAGATGATCCCAGGTGGTTTCTAAGCCGGGGGTCCCATCCAAATGCCCCCTCTCTAACCGGCAGTGGCCTTGGGGTCCCCAGACGCACACCTTGTCATCAGCAGAGCTGTGAGGGGGACTCACTCCCCCATATCGAACCCCATGGGCCACACTCTCCAGATCTTGCAAGCCAGAGACGCCTCTCCTGGCTATATTTTACTCGCCACTTCAAAGGGGTAATCAGCCTTAGTGCCAGTTGCTTCAGGGATCTGGATGGGCTCCCAGGCCCAGTTTCACTGTGTAGGCCTCTGACGCCTCGATCAGTTAAACAGCGGGGACTTCGGCAATAGTGTAGTCTCCACCCTCCGGGTCAAAAAGAGGCAAGAGGAGCCCAGGCACCACGTAGCACCAGAAACGTGGGCACAGGCCCTGTGTCTCTGGGGGTGCTGTGCTGCCCATCTCTTACTTGTATGTATCAGGCCTGGGGCTGTTCCTGTAACTGCGGGGGCCCTCACTCATCTCCCGGTCTCCGACACCCGGTTAGGCTTGTTTCAAGGACTGTGTGTGCGGCCTGCCGTATCTCACCCACATCGCCACAGTCTTGCCGTAGGGCCAGTCTCGGTGCGTGATTCCTAGGCGCCGGGGGCCAGCCGCATCAGAGAGTCCCCCAGCCTCCAGGGGGCATATGAAGAAGGAAGCGGCGGTGTTGTCGCAGGCATCCGCTGTCCAGAGCCAAGGCGCGTGTGTAATGCGCTGCAGCGCTTCCACGCTTAACGTCGCCACATCGCGGACACCACCATTTTGTTTACGCAGAGCTGACCACGTCTTCACTGCTGCGGGCTCAGGGCATGTTGCAGAGGGCTGCGCCGCAGTTTGAGGGTATCAGTGGATGCCCGGTAGTCTCCGCCATGTTAGTGGACACTTCCGGCATCTTTTAGGGTGTTTCCCCTGTCTTTCTGCTTTTTGACCTCCTGTTTTTGATGGCATGCTGGACTTAGTTTTTGCTGGTTGAGTGTCTCTGTGCACATTTTCACTGCTATTCAGTGCTAAAGTGCAAGTGTTCCTACTGTAAATTGTGTTCTGATTGGTTTTCATGAAATGCCTTTGGCAGAACAAAACCTTTGACAGGATTGTCACCCGCTTGTTTTGGTCACAAATGCGAAGGCAGTCTGAAGCACATTGTAGGTCTCGCCAAACTTGCCAGGCAAGTGGTAAGAGTGGGAGGAAGTGTAAGGCTCCTCTCCAACCATTTCTGGTTGTAGGCAACCCTTTCGAGAGGGTGGGGATGGACACTGTGGGGCTTCTGGACCCCAAGACAGCCATGGGCGACAGGTACATCCTGGTCTTGGTGGACCATGCCACCCAGTGCCCAGAGGCTATCCTTCTCAGGACAACGATGGCACCTGGGGTGGGCCGGCCATTAATGGGGATCTTTTCCTGCGGGGGTTCCCCAGAGAGGTGGTATCTGACCGGGGTACCAATTTCATATCCAAGTATGTGACATGCCTGTGGAAGGAGTGTGGTGTAACCTACAAGTTCACAACCCCGAGGTAATGGTTTGGGCAAGAGATTCAACCGAACTCTGGAGGACTTGATCAAGGGTCTGACCGATTCCATGAGGTGTAAGTGGGATGTCCTCTTGCCATGCCTTCTCTTTGCTTACAGAGAGGTACTGCAGAAGTCATTAGGGTTCATTCCCTTTGAGTGACTGTATGGGCACCCTGTGAGAGGACCTCTCAGTCTGATGAAAGAAGGCTGGGAGACAACTCCCAGAAACCTCCCCAGGATGTATTTAGCAACATGCTGGCATTTAGAAACCAGACTGACGCTTCAGAAAACTCGCTCAGGTGAACCTAGTAACCAGCCAGGGAGAGATGAAACGCTGGTATGACCAGAATGCCACTCTGGTAGAGTTTCAACCTGGCCTGAAAGTGTGGGTTATGGCCCCATTGGAGCCTTGCGCTCTTCAGGACAGGTGGACTGGGCCTTTTGAGGTGGTGGAGCGCAAGAGTGATGTCACCTATCTGGTGAACTTGCAGACTCCAAGGAACCCTTTGAGGGTCCCCCATGTGAACCGTCTCAAACCTCACTTTGAGAGGTCTGAAGTAAGCATGCTCTTGGCAACAGATGATGAGGTGGAAGAGGCGAGTGAAGCTCTCCCTGACCTCCTGTCTGCCAAAGAGCAAGATTTGTCAGTGAAAGGTGTGAACCTCTCCCCTACACTGACCCCAGAGCAGCAGAGTAACTATTGCCAGCTGTTGGGGCAGTTTGCCACGCTGTTCTCCCTCACCCCAGGTGTCACCCACTGGTATGCCCATGATGTGGACACTGGGGACAGTCCTCCTGTAAAGCACAAAATTTACAGGTTGACTGACAGGGTCAAAGCCAGCAATGAAGAAGAGGTTTCTAAGATGCTGGTGTTAGGAGTGATAGAACCCTACAACAGTCCTTGGGCCAGCCCAGTGGTTTTGGTCCCAAAGGCTGCTGCACCCGGTGCCACTCCTGAACTTCAGTTCTGTGTGGACTACCGTGAGCTCAGTGCCGTCACCAGGACTGACGTGTACCCTATACCCTGAGCTGATGAGCTCATAGATCGTTTGGGAGCTGCCAAGTTCCTCAGTACGTTTGATTTAACGTCTGGGTACTGGCAGATTGCCTTGACTGAGGGGGCCAAGGAGAGGCCTGCATTTTCAAAACCAGAGGGGCACTACCAGTTCCGGGTGATGCCCTTTGGGTTGAAGAATGCCCCTGCCACCTTTCAGAAGTTGGTCAACCAGCAGTTGGCTAGACTGGAGGATTTCAGTGCCCCTACCTGGATGACATTGCAGTGTTCAGTTCCAGCTGCGAAGATCACTTGTATCACCTCTGGGAAGTGTTGCCGGCTGTGCATGAGGCAGGCCTCACTATCAAGGCTAGTAAGTGCCAGATAGGGCAGGGGTCTGTGGTGTACTTAGGGTACCTGGGGCCGTATTACAGTAAGTGCCCCGGGGGTGCAATGGGCGTTTGCGCCCGCTTTGCGCCCCCAGGCACTTTGGTATTACAGAAGGTGGCGCAGACGCTTGTGCGTCCCCTACAGTAATACCGATAGCGCTGGTGCACTTAAAGCGCCAGCGCTACCTTCAGGGGGCGTTCCCTCATTTGCATAGGGGTGTGCCCTATGCAATTGAAGGAATTCCTTTACCTCTGTGCCCGCACCCTATTAGAGATGCGGGTGCAGAGGCAAAGAAGTTCTAAAGGGGCGCACTCACAGTGCACCACCTTCTAGGTGGCGCACTGTGAGTGCGCTCCTGAGAGCAGCCCTCTGGAGGGGGGAAAGGGACCACCCAGACATCTCCTTACAGGCGGGTGCAGTCACTGACTGCACCTGCCTGCAAGGGGATCTCTAATCCCCTGTAAAAGTGCAGGCGGGTGCTGCCTGCACTGTAAAAACACGGATCGGGCTGCAAGCAGCCGCTCACTGTTTTCACATGAATGCGCTGCTCCCAGGGCAGCGCGAGTTCACGGCTGCCCTGGGGGCAGCACATTCACCGTAATAGGGTGCGCTTTCATTGTTTGCACCGGGCGTACCTTTTAATAGGTGCGCCTGGCGTAAAGAATGAAAATGCATTATATGGGCCCAGGTAGGAAGTGGCCAGGTGGCACCCCTACCACCTAAGATTGACACCATTCTGGCTTGGGAGCCCCCCAAGACCCAGACCGAGGTAAGAGCCGTTTTAGGTCTCACTGGTTATTATGGGAGATTTGTCAAGGGCTATGGCGCCATTGTTGCCCCCTTGACTGAGCTGACTTCCCAGAAGCAACCAAGGAAAGTAATCTGGACTGATGCCTGTCAGACCGCTTTTGATGCCCTGAAGGCAGCCATGTGCACATTGCCCGTGCTCAAGGCACCCGACTTCTCCAAAGAATTAGTCGTGCAGACAGAGTCTTCAGAGCATGGTGAGGGAGGGGTGCTCTCACAACTGTACGAAGAGGACCTAGACCAGCCTGTAGTCTTCCTTAGCAGGAGGCTACTTCCCAGGGTACAGAGGTGGAATACAATTGAGCCAGAAGCTTTTGCTGTGGTCTGGGCACTGAAGAAGCTAAGGCCCTACTTGTTTGGGACTCACTTCCGGGTTCAGACAGACCACAGGCCCCTCAGATGGTTAATGCAGATGAGGGGTGAGAACCCAAAACTGTTGAGGTGGTCCATCTCCCTACAGGGAAGGGACTTTACGGTGGAACACCGCCCGGGCACAGAACATACCAATGCTGATGGCCTGTCCAGGTTCCTCCGCCTTAGTGAAGTGAACTTCCAGGTGGGTGGGTAGTTCTCCCTACTCTCAGCTGGAGGGGACATGTGTTAGACCTGGCATCTTTTGGCGTGTTTTCTCTGTGGTTGTGCTTTCTGACCCTCTATTTTTGATGGTATGCTGGACTTTGTTTTTGCTGGTTTAGTGTCTCTGCGCACTTTTTTACTGCTATTCAGTGCTAAAGTGCAAGTGCTTCTAATGTAAATTGTGTTATGATTCGTTTTCCATGATTGGCATATTTGATTTGCTGGTAAGTCCCTAGTACTGCGTGTGCCCTGGGCCTGTAAAATAAATGCTACTAGTGGGCCTGCAGCACTGATTGTGCCGCCCACACAAGTAGCCTTTCAAAGGTGACTCAGACATGCCATTGCAGTGTCTGCACATGCAGTTTTTAACTGCCATGTCGACCTGGCAAGTGCACCCACTTGCCAGGCCTAACCCTTCCCTTTTATTACAGATGTCACCCCTAAGGTAGGACCAAGGTAGCCCCATGGGCAGGGTGCAGTGTATGTGAAAGGCAGGACATGTGCTGGTGTGTTTTACATGGCGAAATTCTATGCATTTCGTTTTTCACCATTGAAAGGCTGTCTTTTCCATAAATGATCATTGGAGCCACCTTGTAACATTTTACAAGTGTAACTTTCAGTTGGGAAAAGATAGAGAAATGGAGTTTGGGTTCCCGGAGCTCAGAATGTAATAAACATCTTTTAGTAAAGGTGGTTTTTAAATTGTGTGTTTGAAAATGCCACTTTTAGAAAGTGTCTCAAAAAACGTGGGTATTTTCTTGCTTAACCATCCTGTGTGCCTCTGCCTGCTTGTGGATTCACTGTCTAGTTTTAGACTGACAGGGTCTCATTGTGCATTCACTCCAGGGAGTTGAGGTGTGCCCTGCCTCTGCTGATGGGCCATCCTGGGCTACAGTGGTGGGAGGAGTTGTCACTGACCCCTTAATAAGCTGTGGCTGCTCTGCACAATACGGTCTCCACCTCCTGTATTGAAGCTGGACCAGGGAGGACAGAACTGGTTTTTGCTGAGCAAAAGGGACTTTCTGTCAAAGACTTCAAAGAGAAAAGTAGTATTAATATTGGGGCCTGACCGCAAAACTTTAGAACACTTTTATACTAAGGACCCTGCCAAGAATATGAGCTGGAAGAGCTTCCAGGAGGAGTACTACCCTTTTGCTGTTTGCTGTTTTGTTAGGTTGGCTTGCAGTGGCTGCTTCTGTCTTGGGCAGTGAAAGGACTGGACTGAACTTTCTTAAATCCTGCTGTTAAAGTTTCTCCAAGGGCTTGAAAAAGAGCTTGCCTCCTCTTGGAAGTCTCAGGCACACCAAAGACTTTACCCTCCTTTGGGTACCTGCACCTGGAACTGGACAGGGTACAAATCTGCCAACTAGAGACTCCCATTTCTATCAAGAACAAACAAAATGTGCCAAAGGCAGCATATAAACATAAAAAGAGCAGAGTTTAATAAGGCGACTTGGGTTACTCCATGGACAAATGTTTGAAATCTGATTTATACAGAGTATTCACCAAGATCTATAAACCCATCACTGAACTAAATGAGGGGTACCCACCATCCTGAAAACACTTGAAGGCAGATCAGAAGCCTGAAAACCCCTACTATAAAAATTTGTGACTCTTTCAGGTTCAGATGCACTGTTCAGTGTCACTAAGCCTTTAACCTTTTCATCAAAAACATTATGACAACTCCTTTCTTGGCTTACCACCACTGGGCATACAAACTACGTTTCAACACCAGCTGAGAAGGACCGGGAGCAGTCCTGTCACAGAGAAGACAAAGAAGCCCAACATGTTAGTGGAGTATCTGCTCAATTGCTGCAGTGTGCAATGAAGAACAGGTAAGCACAGCCTAGGACATACCCATCAGACTCGTGCCTCCTATGCTTCCAGGGTTCACAGCACCATCATTACAGCAGAAACACCAGGGCCATGGCAATGGTTTTTCCAGAGAGGGAGGCAGAGTTATGTAGACCATTGAACATACCACCTGGCAACAGAGAGGCACCAGTAAAAGTGAAGAAGAACCAGCAGCCAGGGAAGTGAAGGCCAAGGGAGGTGTTCCCGATCTCAGAACCTACTCACTGGCCTATCACCAGCCAGCCTTGATCTAGAGACACCACTCACGCAGTCCTCCACAGCAGAAAAGCAAACAAGCCTCCAACAATATGAAGTCTAGTTGGGTCAGAGTGCCACCATCCTACAGAGCATTCTAATTGGGGGAGAGGGCCTCGCAGTCCTCCAGGTCCAACAGAGCTCAGATAGGAGTACTCTCAACAACACCATCTTCTGAATCTTGGGAGAAGGTTTTGAGTCTTCATGCTTTAGAATATGGCACGTTTCACTGGTGTTTTTTGTGTGCCGCCAGCTTCTACTTCTTTTCTCTGGTAGGCCTGTTAACACAGTGTGTGCATCATCAGTAGCTTAGCGTACTGAGTTTCAGACATCTTCCTCCATATTGTTCTCAGGACAGCAAACATGGTTTCCCAGTAGCTAGAGTATTTGCGTTAAATTACCCAGGGTCATAGGTAAAAGGGCAAGGATTCATTGTTCATTGTGCACAACCTCTTGAGGGATGCTTATCTTCACTTTCAAATAGTCAATGTAGTCAATGTAGTCGTAGGAGGCATCTCCCACACAAAAACGGGCTAACTCAATGGCAAGTTCTTCAAGTGTCTTCAGCAAATGACTACATTGGGATACCTAGGCTCTTATAGTCTTAGCTCACAAAGTAGGTAGGCTTAAAAGGTAATTACAATATATCGCCCCCTTGGTCCTTCTGTGCTATTTAAAATCCTGTACTCGGACTGCAGTGTCTAATCAACTGCATTCCTTGTTTATAATTTGGCAGGTTTTCCAGCAAAATTTGTACGGGGAACTGTGGGTATATGCAAACCCGGCACATATCTTGTACTCACAGTTCTGGCACAAACTCTGTTTTGCACTCACATCAGAATTACTTCGGTTTATGGGATAAGGACCTCAAGTATGATTAATAGACTTTATAGAATCCAAGTGTCAGCTGGCAAATTGGTATTAAACAGACCTCGAAGATCTTCCACATCCAACACGATGAAGGTACTTCATTGGCTTTCTCTGAAACAGAGGATAACCTTCAAATCTATGTGTATTGTCTTCAAGGCCCGCCAGGGCATGGGCAATGTGCCCCTGCAATGGAGATTAAAGAGATACACCCCTGGGAGATGTCTCCGTTCAGCATCAGCAAACTTCCTCTGTGTAACCAGATTCCGTAAGACTAGACAAGGCAGACAAGACTTTACGGTTAAGGAGCCCAGCTTTGGAACAAGTTGCCAGTCACTCTTAGATCGTCAACTGAATATGGCACTTCAGAAAAGCCTTTAAGTCCTGTCTCTTCCTCCTTTGACCTTGTGGTCTCCATGTGGTTTCACTAGCTGTGACTAGCAGCTGCTCTGTCCAGATGAAAGCTCTTAGCGCCAGGATACCTATATGGTGACAGTTGCACTTTATAAGATTTTTGTTATTATAAATGTACTAAAGGCGTTAAATAAATATTCAGGCGCCTTCTGTACACATGTGATTATGAATATGGGCGCTTGAGAACTGCAGCAGGTACACTGGTAAGTGAGTACAATGCAAGCCACATTTTTGGAGAACGTCTAATAATGTGTATCCTCCAGGAAGGAAGAGCTAATGTGGTAGTAAGTTATTATGTGACTAAGTGCTGTGCTGTGGTCTGATTGGCTGAGTGTGAGGGCATGATAGTGTCAAGAGATGGTGTTCAATATAAGCTGAGTGTCATTTGTTGACATTGCCCATAGGGGCCCTTCGGTTCTCTACCCCACCAGGCTCGGTATGGGTGCCAGAGTCTTAATAGCATCTACGACGCTATTAGTCTAGGGCCGCTGCCTTAAGGAATGCTCCGGACAAGGAGGAACCCGAGATTTGGGTAGCCAGCCACTAGTCTTTGTTGAGCTACTGGCTGACGGATTAACTGTAACTATGTCATGCTCCCCATCTTCGTGAGGCACAAGCCATGCAGAGGGCAGAGAGGATGTGCCAGTCCAATTCATTTGTGGGTAGTAAGTGGGCCATTAGGGCTACCAAGCCTGTGGATGAGTTACTGGGCACTAGGGAAGGCGCTGATTCATTAGTAAGGGGTGTCAGTCCACATCCATTGTCGCAAACCTCTGTATTTCCCAGTTAGGAAGTATAGGCAGAGCCTAATACATTGGTTGGACTCAACAGGAACTTGGGGTAGGGTGACCAACTGGCATGGGTGCAAATTCAGGACGGTAAGTGTAAAAATTCAGGACAGAGGGTCAAAATTCAGGACAAAAATTCAGGACAGAATATCAAAATTCAGGACAAAACTTCAGGACAAAAGTTACGTTTTATAGACACATCAGAGAAAGTTGCGCGATAGTATAAAAGTAAGTAAATAGACAACCACTTGCTGTGACTAGCAGCTGCTCTGTCCAGATGAAAGCTCTTAGCGCCAGGATACCTATATGGTGACAGTTGCACTTTATAAGATTTTTGTTATTATAAATGTACTAAAGGCGTTAAATAAATATTCAGGCGCCTTCTGTACACATGTGATTATGAATATGGGCGCTTGAGAACTGCAGCAGGTACACTGGTAAGTGAGTACAATGCAAGCCACATTTTTGGAGAACGTCTAATAATGTGTATCCTCCAGGAAGGAAGAGCTAATGTGGTAGTAAGTTATTATGTGACTAAGTGCTGTGCTGTGGTCTGATTGGCTGAGTGTGAGGGCATGATAGTGTCAAGAGATGGTGTTCAATATAAGCTGAGTGTCATTTGTTGACATTGCCCATGGGGGCCCTTCGGTTCTCTACCCCACCAGGCTCGGTATGGGTGCCAGAGTCTTAATAGCATCTACGACGCTATTAGTCTAGGGCCGCTGCCTTAAGGAATGCTCCGGACAAGGAGGAACCCGAGATTTGGGTAGCCAGCCACTAGTCTTTGTTGAGCTACTGGCTGACGGATTAACTGTAACTATGTCATGCTCCCCATCTTCGTGAGGCACAAGCCATGCAGAGGGCAGAGAGGATGTGCCAGTCCAATTCACTTGTGGGTAGTAAGTGGGCCATTAGGGCTACCAAGCCTGTGGATGAGTTACTGGGCACTAGGGAAGGCGCTGATTCATTAGTAAGGGGTGTCAGTTCACATCCATTGTCGCAAACCTCTGTATTTCCCAGTTAGGAAGTATAGGCAGAGCCTAATACATTGGTTGGACTCAACAGGAACTTGGGTAGGGTGACCAACTGGCATGGGTGCAAATTCAGGACGGTAAGTGTAAAAATTCAGGACAGAGGGTCAAAATTCAGGACAAAAATTCAGGACAGAATATCAAAATTCAGGACAAAACTTCAGGACAAAAGTTACGTTTTACAGACACATCAGAGAAAGTTGCGCGATAGTATAAAAGTAAGTAAATAGACAACCACTTGAGTACAAGTCAAAATAAGTTTTATATTAGGTTGAGACAATCTTGCACTTCACGTTTTTTTGGTATGCGTGCAGCTTTGTGCAACTGTGCAGGTCTTTTTGTGGTATTTCATATGATAATAATCTATTTATATGGTTACTGCACTGGGTTGTCCAGTCTGATATTTTGTTTACAACTCATGGTCCTGAGCAGGCATGTTTGGTGAGAGAAGTGGTCAGGAAGATCTGCTCGGAGAGACTTTGTTACTAGCATCTCATATCTGAGTGCCATTGTGAGTTGTAAAGCGGCACGCATAGGTGAACTAAAGGGAGGATTGCTGTGATGAACCCACTATAGGGAACGCATTATGGGTGTTTCAGCAAGTGGAACTTAAAATATAATATCTGACTTTGCTTATGGGGGCTTCGCAGAGAGTTGCACTAGCTGACGGAAGTCACAAAGGCGCTTTTCCCTGCAGCTTTCTTAAAGAAGGCACTGTCTATACACTATTACGTAGTTTATTTTTGACGCCTTCCTATTGCTACAAACACAATATACTTCTCAAGCACAGCTCATGGCACTCTGAGTCTCTCCCTAAAACCTTAAACCTAAAACAAAACATGCAAACATTTACAATTACTAGTGTAACATTTAAGTAGCAGTTGGGTGTCATTCAAAATGTCATCTATTAATTCTTTCAGCCATCATTCAGTCTTTCACCATTTTTTCTGTCCTTCCATCTGTGTGCCCATCCATATCCAAACCTTTTTAACCATTTGCAAACCTATCTATTATCTATCCTTCCATCCATCATTTCACTCATCCATCCCTTCATCCACCCTTTCACTCATCCATCCATCCACCCTTTCACCCAATCCATCCTTTCACTCATCCATCCACTCTTCCACCCATCCATCCAACCATTTACCCTTTCACCCAAACCATCCTTTCACTCATCCATCCACTCTTCCACCCATCCATCCATTCACTTATCCATCCAACCATTTACCCTTTCACTCATCGATCCATCTATCCTTTCTCCCAGCTCTCCACCCTCCCTTTCACTCATGTATGCATTCTTTCACTCATCCATCTTAACATTCTTCTTTTCACTCATCCATGCACCCATTCGCCCATCCATTCTGTCAATCATCCATCCATGCTTTTACTCATCCATTCATCCATCCTCCCTTTCTCTTTCCATTCCCCTTTCACTTAGCCACCCATCCTTCCATCCACCCACCCACCCACCCATCCAGTTGCAGACAGGAGAGGCCCATCAAGAACTTCACCCTCGCTGTAGTTCCTAAAGCAAGGGGCGGGGTGGGGGAGGGTTCACTATGCCCCTGCGCATAGGCAATCTGAAAACTTGGAAGTCATGAGCCATGCATGATGCACAGTGCCAGGGCACGAGGTGAATGTGACATGGTGTTGTTTCCAGGGAGTTTAGTGGGATGAAAAAACTGGGGGTCTCTCTAAGGGGCGTGTCTGATGTAATTAAGGGCGTGACTTAAAACACCTCAGCGAAAAATATGTGCTGAGCATAATGTGCCGGGTGACTGGTATTTTGCTGTTTCTATCATTGCATCCAGTAACATTAGACCTAAAACAAGCCATGACTATTGGCTTTGTCAATGGATGTTAGTTGCATAAAATAAATAAAAAAGCAGCAACTATGGCTTCCTTTTATATAATAATAAAAATGCATCAGCTCTGAAATCATGAGACTGTTTAAGAACTATAACCTCTTCTTTTTAACTTTGTCCTAGACTGGGCAGGAGTAGGCCCACCACATGCTGTAACACCCCAAACTGGCCCATTATCATTCTGTATGTGGCAATCAGCCGCAGACAGAATGACAATGGGCGGGTGGGGCTGCTCTTGTGCTCCGAGGATGAGTGCGAGGCGGCCCCATCAGGGAGCTGAGGTGTCTCGTAGGGGAACAGCTCTGCTCCCTGCAAGGCCCAAATTCACAGACAAAAGGCGTCCAAAAAAAGGATCCTCACGGACAACGGACGTGATGTCCAAATTACGGACGGTCCGTGAAATTTACGGACGGTTGGTCACCCTAACTTGGGGCAACCATCCTTGAGAGATTATTTGCACCTCACTGTTTACTAATCCATTTCTGGAGATTCTTTGCCACCATCAGCAAGAGCTAAGCATTTTCTGGGGCTGGGTGGAAGGAGGGATCTTATTTCACTAGTGTCGACAGAGTAAGGGACAGTATATGTGAGTATGGATACCCTAAATTCATGTTTGTACCCTGCTTTCTAGAAAGCTGTGTTTGTCCTTTCTTACATTTTACTCTTGCTGTGAGAGAGTTCCTAAATAATCATTTCCGAGTATTGCACTAAATAGTCTCTGTTTTTGTTTTTAAGAAGAAACACAAAGGTGGGTTTTTGGGCTGGAAGCTGGAATGGAGGCACTTTGATTTGTATGAAATATATCAGATCTCTAAATAGTGTATTGATTAAATGTATTCAGCGCACGAATGCCCGGAGGCATCTTGGCGCTGGCGTCAGACAGGTTTAAAGCACCAGAGGATTAGAGAGGGATTGAAAAAAGCCAGGTTCTAAGTTGTTTCCTGAAGCAGGTGAGGTTCTGCTGATTTGTAAGATCCCAGGGAAGTTTATTCCACAGTTTACAGATGGAGTAAACAAAGCTACTACCGCCCCAAGATACTTTTGCATATGGGGACTGTGAATGTTTTGGATGCAGCTGAGCGCAAAACTCTCCTTGGTACATACCATGTAAATTTCTTCCTCAAATATTCTGGGCCTGTCCCATGGAGAGATTTATGCGCCGTACAGAGTGCCTTAAAGGCCACTAGTTTCTTAAAAGGGAGCCAGTGGAGCTCCACTAAAACTTGGGACACTGGTTGAAATGTAGGTATTTTCTTTAAGAGCCGGGATGCTGCATTCTGCAAAAGCTGGAGTTTATTTAAGGAGGGTTGATGAATGCCCTGATAAAGGGTATTGCAGTAGTCCAACCTGGACAGTATCAGCCCAATGACCACTGACTTCGGAAGATTGTACGGAATAAAAGGAAGAATTTGTCTTAATGTTCTTAAAATGAAAAAGCAGGAAGAAGTGAGTTTATTGATCTGATCTTCGAAAGTAAGATTGACTTCGAAGATCACCCCAGGTTCCTGACTTTCCAGCTGACAACCCCACACATATAACTGTTCGAATGGTGAGAAACCTCCTCAAAGTTGCCCATATGCAATTGTGGAGAAGCCAAAGGATTGAATCAGCCTGACTAGGGGAGCCACATAAATATTAAAGAGCGTAGGGCTCAATGATGACCCCTGAGGGACGCCACATGGCAGTGAAAAGGATTTTGACCTAACTCTCAGAGGGAGACCAACTGCTCTCTGTCAGTGAGAAAGGATTGAAGGAGATCCAGAGCCCTTCCACAAATACCCAATATTAGCTAAGCGATCTATGAGGACATCGTGGCTCACGGTGTCGAAGACTGCGGACAGATCCAAAAGTTTCACCGCAGCCTTCCCACCAATGTCCATCATCGATCTTATCTCCTCTGTGGCTACAACCAAAGCCTTTTCAGTACTATGGTTTGATCTAAAACCATGTTGAGCTCCATCAAGGATCTCGTTTTTGATGTTAGCGATGTTAAGGTGCTTTTCAAGAATTTTCGCCAGCATTGGCAGGCAAGAAATCGGGCGATAATTGTTTTCTTTGTTGAAGTTGAGAGAGGGTTTTTTCAACAGAGGAAGTATTAAAGTCTTTTCTATTCAGCAGGGAACTGCCCTGATGTAATAATACTGTTCACTAATGTAGTGAGAGGAGCTACTACTGTCTCAGATATATCCTAAAGAATGTTTGGAGGGCAGGGGTCTGAGGGAGCTCCTTATTTAGTGTAAGCGATAAGTTCAAGCACTCTTTCTTTGGTAAGGGGGGGGGGGAACTCCCTGAACTCCTGTTAGGTAGGCCCTGTTGATTCCTCTCCTGAAGCACAAAGGTTAGTATTGAGGCTCAAATCAAAATCTTCATACACTGCCTCAACCTTGTTTTTGAAAAAACTAACTAGATTGTTGCATAGCGACTGGCTATACTAGTTGCATTGGGGCTGGAAAGCAAATTGACTGTTTTAAAAAGTTCTCTTCTGGAATTTTTCACTTGTTTAAAGTTTTCCCTGTGATTGTTTATATTTACTTCTTTCAGTTAGACTTTCGTTACTTCTACAAATCTTCTCATGCCTACTGCAGTTTTGTTTAAGCGCCCTAAGATTTGGAGAGATCCAGGGAGCCTTTGGCTTGGTTCTATGACTGTTTGTAAGTTTAAGTGGGGCCAGCTTTGATACTGCTGTATTGATCCAATTGGCATACTTAGCCGTGTTTACATTTGGCTCATTTGACAGATGGGATTGAGTAGCGATCAAATATCTGTATATTCCCTTTTATAAATTTTATTCCACGCCCGAGTTTTTATGGCCTGCAGTGTCCTGCCAGGTGGAGGGTTCGAGGCAGAGATCTTTAGGCTGAAGACAACAGCTCTATGGTCCTACCAAGTTAGGTAGCTTCTAGCTGCAAGTCTGGATGGCTTGAAAATATGCTGTCTAAGACATGACCCGCCTTATGCATAGCAAGATTACCAATGAGTTGTTACGTTTCTTTATTGGTGGAATCTTCCAAATGGAAGTTAAAATCACCTAAGATGGTATAGTTTGAATATTGCATACAGGATTCAGTAAACTCACTGAAGGACATGAAAAAGTTGTCTTTAGGGCCCTATAAATCAAAAGGCTGTTGAAGGTTGAGTTATTAATTAATTTACATCTAAAAGTGAGTGCCTTACTGTCAGTTATGCTCGTTGGCTCTCATAAGATATTCGCGGTAGATGACCGCTAAGCTGCCTCTGCGTTTAGCGGCATGGTCTACTCTAGAAATGGCATAACCTGCTGGAATCGCAGTGATTAAGTCAGGATTTGATGCTTTATCTGCCCAAGTCTCGGTCAAAAAGGATAAGTCTGGAGTGTACCTGTCTAGATGATTATAAAATTCATATTTATGCTTAATGACTGAACGTGTGTTGATCAATACACAGTTCAGCATCAAAGTATTGGTAGCGGGAGGAGGGGCTGGGTAGTTTTCTTTACGACTGTCAGCTGCCAGCATGGGCTTAATTTGACACACAAAGTGGCAGTGAGCGCAGTAATGATCTTCAGTTCCCATGTTAAGATTAAGGTTGTTACATAACATATGCCTAACTGGGGTATTAAGTTGAAGAAGCCGTTCTCTAGAATACTTCGGGGGGAAAATTGGGCAGGGTTTCCAGCACGGGGTGCAATCTGGGTGCAGACGGACTTGCCTTTGGAACGCCTACCTTAACACAAAGTCTAGGAAGTGGGCCAGCTGAAGCAGGACCATAGTGCACCAGTGGGGAAATAATAGACTACAACTACACAACTAAATAACATGTATAGAAAACCACCACATGGTGAAAGAGTACCCAGCACTTAAAGGTGCCAAGCAATATTACCATGCACTCTTAGTCTATGCAGTTTTATGAAGTTCTTGCTTATTATCGTAATGGCCTCTAGGTGCTAACACCAGCTTACATTTTAAAAATCCCCAACCAGTCTATTGAAGATCTAACCAAGTTTCTTTAAAGTAACTGGAGGCAATATTTTGTGTTCTGGATTAAAAAATTATGAAAGGATAGCATTCTGCTGCAAGCATACAGAAAGCTCAATGACCATCCTGTGCCTCTGCAAGTGAAGGAGTATAGCTAAGTCCATTGCATTTGAGCAAGGAATACTTGGCAATGACAAAGGGATGGCCATCTATTAATATATTAGTTGATGGACTATTACATAAAACAATGTATGAAATAATCTTGTGAAATTGCATTCTCCTTTATCAATAAAAATGAAAGAACAGGACTGATAGACTCTGCGCATGATACACAAAGATTTACAGTGCTTTTTTCATACCACTGAAAACTAATGCAAGTACAACCAGTAGCGGCCGGCATGACTCGCGTGCGGGGGGTCACGCGGGGAGGGGGGGATGTTTAATTTAAAATAAAATAACTTTAAAAAAAGCTAACTTACCTTCGCCGGCCCGGTCCCGCGTAGTGTCTGCTCCTCTCCTGGAAGCAGGAAGCAAGAAGCCTCCCTCCCCTCCCCTAAGCCAATCACAATGCTGCATTGGCAGCGTTGTGATTGGTCGGGACGCCAACCAGCCAGGCATCTATGGGGAGGCCATTTTCTCCATGTAGGCTGCATGCAGCCTACATGGAGAAAAGGCAGAGTGCGCATGACTGGTTTGGTCGGCCCCAGGGGCCGACCAAACAGTCAGCGCCCACAACAGTGGGCAAGCCACTCCTCCCCTGCCCTAGAGCAGGACCGCCCACCCACCCCCAACCAAACCCTTCTGCTTTCTCGCAGTGCGAGAAGCAGAAACATAAAATGGTATTTATAATGTCATGTGGTTTGTGGCCTCATGGTCTGCCTTGCTAAGTTGGCTTAGGCCTGACTGCCATGGTGCCTTTTTTGCGGACGTTACTTTGTGCCTTTGTTTTTCCAGCCTCTGCTTCTGCCCGGCTATTTTAGAACTGTCTGCATTTCTGCCTTTCACCTTTTCTCCTGTTCCCTTTGGGTTACGTCTGCACAACATGTACAAGGTCGAAAAACAACGTCCCTTGTTCTTGCTGATCTGGCCAGTCCCTCGCACTTAGACATAACACTAAGTACAGCGGCACTGGAGAAATTCGTGTGCTTTTAATATTGTGATTTCACGGTTAGAGGCACTTGGAGAAAAACCTTTCCAGAGAGAAGAGCTGTGCTTGTCTGATGATGTAAACCTTGCATCTAGATATTGAGGTATGGGGGTTCGCCTGACAATGCCCAGAGGTCTTCTGTTTTTATAATAACCTAGCTAATAGCACGGGGAGGGTGGTATGGTCTGGTATGGTCATAACCACTGCTTTATGAAATGCTTTCCCCGTTTGTATTCTATGGAATTGTAACTATGCTTATTATTTTATCCTTATGCATTATGCTGATAGTACTGGCACGTGTACTGTATCTTAGAGCACGATAGTTGAAATAAACATTTTAAACTATACTGTGTCTCTTATTACGCACGTTGTGGACAGGTATGAGTGAGTTATGAAAGGGTGTCCTTGCTCCCGCGAGTCCTGAGAGAGAGATACCGTGTTCTGGGTTGTCTAATCATCGGTAGCATCGTTGCTAATGAGACGCTAAAGCTAGTCGGATTGGGATTGTGGGTACTAAGGTGCATGGTTGGTTCACCACTATACTCCGAGGTCCTATTATCCTGTGCATAGCTCTGTGTATGTGCAGAATCCCTACAACATGGCGCCACCAACGAGTGGGCTGCTTATCTGCGAGACGCTTGAGTAGTACTTGTGCTTGTCCACAACCCCCTTCGCAGACGCTTCCGGAAGCGTGTGTGAGGGTGATACCTCCTATATTGACGTTTTTATAGGTTCTTTCAAGCTTGAAGTTGTTAAAAGGTTTTTAAATAAAACCCCATATTGTGCTGCCTCATACTAGGTTGTCGAAACTTTTTAGCCTTAAATGGCTGTCCAAATTGCAGCACATAGCCGCGCAGCGCTCCGGGCTCACTTGACAGTGTATGGAGTGCCTGACGCGGGTGTCGATCTGATCTTTGTGGTACAAGCGGATCCTGCTTACCACTTTGAGGTGTTTTACTTTTGGGTCACCTTCCCGGCGGTGGATGGGACTGATAATGTGTTCCATGAATATACAGCCACCGCTCTTCCTATAATTTATAGGCCTTATCGAAATCTTGAAGTATTGCTCACGGCATGGCAACACCGTGTTTGGTTTAATGGCGCCCTCCCCCAACCGGTAACCCCGATTCGTTTAGGCCCCCTATCTATAGACGGGGCCACTTGGCCAGTTTTGGCCGGGTATACCCCACATCCGCGTTATATGACGCTAGCAGTTGCTGAACTGCGTGAATTGCATACGTCATTGATACGTGTGCACAGAGCTTTAGTACAGTATGTTACAGGCAATATCCAGGGAGCCCCGTCTGGAGTTGCAGCGCATCCAGCTGGACCGGGCGGTGTAACCATAAGTCCCGTCATGGTTAATTCGGTGATGGGCAAGCGCCCACAAAATAAGGACGATTTGCCTTATTGGCTTGCAGAAAAATTTGACCAGCTGGAGGCAGTTTTTCCAAACACTTCTCCTGTGGAAAAACACAGGATTTTGACGATTAGTTTGCCAAAAGACTTGATCCCCGAGTTGGCAGAATGCAACAACTGGGGTAAGGTGTTCGCAGCAGTATATGCGAAGTGTTTCGGCACTCCTTCCATGACGGTTCTCCCCTCTGTAATTAAACGAGTGCAGGATGAGCTTGGCCCTGAAGCGGCTGTGGAATTAGGGATGAGACTGGTGGGAGTGTTCGATGTAGTAGCTGATTTGATCCTTGCGAATGTCAAGGGCGATGCAGTTAACTTTCAAGTAGCTAATGCTTTGGCTTTGATCCCAGAACCGGACAAGCCGCGCGAATTACCGAAAATTATTGCACAGGCTTACAAAACAATTGGCCGCAATAGCCTGGGAGTCAAGCCTTTTGCTAAAACGCAAACACAATCGCAACCTCAACCGAAAACTCAATCTGAGAAAGATGAGAAACCGTTCTTTACTAAAAAGAGCTGGAGGTTGAAAAAACAGGGTAAGCAACAGAAGAAGCCAGGGTCGCGAGGCGCATCCCCGGTTTCCGTCTCTTCTGAACGCACTTATGATTTGCGCGATAGGGCGAGAATTAAATCTCCAGAGAGATTTCAAGTCCCTGATTCACGTTCTCCTCGTTCTTCACAGGCACCAACAACCTCCCAGGCTGGTGGAGGAGATCGCCAGGATAGAGGCAGGGGTCGTGAGGCTCCACAGGGATGAGACCAACCTCGACAGCAAGTCCGAGGGAAACCAGAAGAATTCCAACGTTCTTGCCCACAGTTTCAGAAGAAGAAAGTTGCAGCTGTCACAGCGAGGTATGCCACAAACGGTGAGAACGAGACTCCTGAATTGGACGTGGGCAGTGACGCTCCTAGACAGCGCCGCGGAAGTTACCATAGTGCGGGAGGCACTACGTCCTCATGTGGAGGCGACAGCAACTGATACATTCATTACTGTTGAGACAGCAGACAGCAGAGTGGCACCCCCTGACAGACTATATAATATTGTCATTCAAATTGAAGGTGACATACAGCGTGTTATTAAAGGGATTTTTTGGGAAAATCTGACCTCTTCTTACGACATTCTGTTGGCAGAGGCGGATTGGCCGCCCCCATTCGTACTTGCTGCGCGTAGAGGGGAGGAGGTAATCCTTCCGAGCTTTTCTCGTCATGTCCCCAAGGACAAAGCAGAGGCTCTCGCAGCTGAGTGGGCTGCGTCCCTGGCTCCGGCGTTATACCGCAACCACGTGGGCTGGGATGAAGACTCTCCCCCCCATGATATTCCTTTGCGGTCGCTGCCACAGCCACAACCCCAATATCCCAACAAGCGGGAAGCTAAAAGTCCTGTTTCCGAAATTCTGACACAGTTAGAATATCAAGGAGTAATTGAAACATGCGTATCACCAATGAATAATCCCCTATTCGCGGTTTCTAAACCCGACGGATCATACCGCTTAGTTTTGGATTACCGACATTTGAACACTCATTGTCGGACCTTTGCGGTGCAAAATACACACAGTTCTGCACTTGTAGACAGTCTTGTTCGTAAAAAATATAAAACGACACTTGACCTATCCAATGGATTTTACACGCACAACTTGTCCCCGGAGTGCAGCCAATGGAGCGCTTTCACTTCCGGTGGTAAACAATTCAAATTCCGGCGTTTACCCATGGGCTACAAGAACAGTCCGGGTGTATTCGCCGCCCGTGTTGTCTCTTTGTTGGACAGCATAGACCCAGATGCGTGTTCGTACGTCGACGATATCTATCTGACAGACGACGAATTATGGCCGCATCTTTCCCGAGTGGACCGCATTATTCTTGAATTTGTGGTTTTAGGTTACAAATTTAACTTTGCCAAATCTCACATTGCTGAATTTACTGTTTTGTTTTTGGGCTATGAGCTCAACAGTGAAGGTAAGGGCTTAGCTCCCCATTTTTTGGAGAAATGCGCACTCTTGTGCCCTCCAACCACTCTGAAGAAGCTTCAGTCTTTACTGGGCTTTCTAAACTTCGGGCGTACTTACATTCCCGAATATGCCCAGCGTATCAAGCCACTTTATGCCTTGATACATCCTAACTTTTCGAAGTCATGCTGGCTTCCCGAGCATTCCTCTATACTGCAGTCTTTGAAGTCAGATCTACTTGAATCTAAATTCTTGTTGACTCGTGACAGCCACACAAACTTGGTGATTAGAATCATTCCAGGGGCAGTGGGTTTCACGTACTTAACCTTTAACGAAGGTGACACAGTCCCGATTGCATACAAGTCACATCTTTACACTTCCGCGGAAATGCGCTTCTCCTCTGTTGAGAAAGTTTTGACTGCAGTGCAAATGGCGATTCTAAAGGAACGCGCACTGGCACAGGGAAAACGCATTCTGGTGGTAACGCCATATCCTGCCCTAGAGGCAGTGACGAAAGCAAGTGTACCGAACTCTAAAGCTTTGCACCCCCGTTGGATACAATGGGCAACATCTTTAACGTCCCCGGATGTCACTTTTATCTTTGATTCTTCTCTTCAGACTCAGGAGTTCTTACAGTATGAATTTGTTCATCCTCCTCCTCTGTCCTTGCTACCGCTTGAGGAATACGAATGTATTATCTATACCGATGGTTCGGCACAACCGGCCACGGGATCCAAGCAGGCTTATTCAGGAGCATGTGCTATTGTTGCAGGTACCATGGTGAAGGGTAAGTTCAAATCGACTGTCGTGCACACGCATGCACTAGGAGACAGTACTGCACAATTGGCCGAGCTGCGCGCATTGGTGCTCGCACTTGAGTTCGCTAATCCGGACGTGACCACTCTTATTGTATGCGATTCTTATTACTGTGTTCAATCTTTCAATGACAATCTATTCTTTTGGTCGCAAAACGACTATAGAGATGCAAAAGGCAGCACAATTAAGCATAAAATGCTTTGGGTTCGAGTGGCAGATCTGAAACAACGTCTGCCTCTCACACAGGTGACTCACACTCTTGGCCACCAGCGTGTGGGCGCACACGCTGTCGGTAACGGTTTGGCAGACGAAGCTGCCAAATCAGCAGTAGCCACGTGCTCAGTAGCGGCAGATACGAGATCCATGACTAAAATAGATAATGATATTTTGGCAGCTATTGCTGCGAAAAGGAAGGTGCTAATTACCCACGGGGTTTCCCTTCCAAATACTCTTATCAATTAGGTCCCGAACAGGCTCCTTACGTACGAATTCCAGATGTTGGTGATCGGCTGATTCCCAACGCGGACCGCAGACTTCCCTTGATAATGGCCGCACACGAAGGCATGGCTTCGGCTCATGCTGGCGTGTCTGCGACGGTCTCCATCTTGCAGCAGCGTTACTGGTGGCGTGGTTTATATAAACAGACCCATTCTCATGTGCTTTCTTGTGACGTTTGTCAGCAAATTAAGCCTTCCACGGTTACTAGGCCACCACAAACCCCGCTCTGCATTTCTAACAGACCTTTTGGGTGTGTTTACCTGGATCACTGCGGTCCCTTCTCCTCTGACACTGCATATAAGTACATCTTGGTTGCAGTGGACTCGTGCACACGTTTCATCTGGGTTTGGCCACAACGGAGTGCTGACGCTCGAAATGTCATAAGGCATTTGCGTGTCTTTGTGGGAATTTTTGCCTGTGGCACCTTCCATTCTGACCAAGGTCCAGCGTTCGCCTCTAAGGCGTACAAGGACGCGATGGGGTCACTGGGGGTGCGGGTGAAATTTTCGTCTCCATATCGGCCTGAGGGCAATTCGATTGTTGAACGAATGAACCGTGATTTAAAGCAATCCTTGACAGCTAGAGTCTTAGGTGCTGGCAGGAACTGGCTGGCCCACTTGTATACCGTACAACGTGCACTTAATAATCTCCCTAGAAGACCTCTGGGTGGGCGGACCCCATACGAAATGCTCTTTGGCATACGAATGTTTGTGCCCGACCTTGATGGTCTAGACATGGCGGCGCAATCCGCAATCTTTGATGTAGATAACCATTCTGCTATGTTACAGGACTTACAAGAAGCCCGAGACAAACTTGCAAACGAACATTTACCTTCAGCCACAGACGCTGCGCTGCAGATTCCCGTTGCCGGCTGGCTTCCGAAGGTTGGAGACCTGGTCCGAGAGAAAGTGGAGAACAAAAAAGAATTTGGCCCCTCTTATCGTGCACCGGTTCCAGTCCTTGGCTTGAAGGGTACTCATACAGTCATCTTACCACCGCTTCCTGGTCGCAATGAGAACCGATACATCTCAGTGGAAAATGTCAAGCTACAACATCTGGCCGATCCTGAATAGTGTAACACCAGCGGTCTCTTGTCCAGTTATTTCCCGGACAAATGTTTGTGGCCCTCCAGCCCGAACGGTCACTGATGTTGCTATCGAGATGGTAGATTTGCCTGATCGCTTACTCGACTACCCGGATTCCCCCTGCAACGAGGAGACTGAGTATACCTACCCCGCCACCGAGTCGGTGGCTCACCTACCAACAACGCCACTGAGCCCAACACGTTATTCCTTTGACTCGGATTCCACCTCAGCACTTACCCCATCCAGATTCAGTATTTTTGTATCCTGGTTCAGAGACAATTTTTTGATTCCTCCATGGACATACATCTGGTTGGTACTATTCCTGATTTTTCTGTTCATGTCCATTGGCTTTGTGACAGTTTTTTTTCTTACTCATTAATGGTCACTATTTACCTGAACGCTCTGCAGTGCACTGTGTTGCTGGAACTTTGGCTCCGCATTCTTCTTCTCACATCATGAAGCGTGACCACACATTTGTGAACATTTCAGCTTTCCCAGTCGCTGATGGCATCGTATGGGATGCGGTAAATTTCCAAATTCATGGACCAACCGAGATTATTAATGTACCAAATGTCCTCCGTGTTTCAATGGGTGATGTCATTAAAAGTAATATTCATTCTGACGATTGGGATGTACATGCAGTTGAATCGTTATTTACTGATTTGAAATATTATGCTGCTTTTAATGCTGAAGATTTGTACATGAATTCTGCAAGTTATGCCGATTTATATTGTTACCAGCATTGGGGCAACCACTTTCTCCATAAACCAAGTACCCTTAGGGGTCCTTTTAATTACACCCAATGGGAGCATTGTCCGACCCCTTTGCCAGGTAGCTCCCAGGCTCTTAGAAATAAGTTTACTTATTTTACAGACTTTGATAGATCGAACCCTGGGTCCTATTATTTTAAATTAAACACTTCGTCCACTCAGAAAATCATGTTGACCCACACCAAATTGCTATATTCGGGTTCCTTTTTGAACGCCTTAGCTGTGGGTGGTTATGAGCACTGGCAGGACACCATTGACTTAAAATCTATTTGGGGGACCAAATCATGGCAGGTGCAAGGCACAGAAGCCTTGCATCGTGCTTGCCTTATCCCGGCCCAAATTTTATTTTTAAATAATACCACCTATCAAACAACGTGTTGGGGTTTGGCTACTTCCAAACAATTAAATGCGCCTTCCATTCCTGTATTGTCTTCCACTACCAACGAGAGCTTGCATTTCAATGTTTCCCTTACAGATTTGCAAGCTTTGTTTCAGAACAATTCATTTAATGTCTCCACGTTTGTTCAGTCACCCTGGTTGGCTTGGCCAACGGCAGCAAATGCCTGCCAACTGCGTTTTCATGACTCAGCTCCTGGTTACAAACAGGATAGGCCAGACCCGAGGTTTTCTGACTCTCGTACTGTTACAACATATTCTGTTGGAAAATTATGTAAACAGTGGTTGCAGCACTCTTCATTAGATTCTGTGAAACAGCATTTATCCCTCCTATCAGGCAACATTGATCTGTCCGATTTTGTTCTGGGGCCTCGTGGCCCTCGACCTAAGAGATTCATTTATGAAACTTACAATGAACTCTGGAAGCTTTCGCAAATTGAAGCTGCTTCCCGTCTACGGGAAATAGATCAAGCAAATTTAGAAAAGGTGCTTGCTGTTGTTGACAATAGTATTAATACCCTGTCTTCCCGCATTTACACATTAGAGAATATTGTTTCCTCTGTTGTTGATATTGTACAAGATGATGTTTCTGTGTTATATCATGGTCAAAATCAATTGCGTTCAGTAATGCAGTTTGCATGGACTTTGCAAACACTTAAAATGGGTAAAGTTCTTTGGCACTTTTTGAACACTTCTGCCTTATTCCTGCCTTTTAATTTAACTGAAAAACAGCAATTCATGTCCATGAAAGATGCAACATACACTCTATTACATATCGAAAAAATAGAGCCCTTACCATTCTCTGTGGCAGAATTGGATTCTGCCGTGTGGCTAGTTCACGGGGTTATCGCCTTGACTTTTTCTTTATTTGAATTTAGTTTGTGCATGAAACATTATCCTGTGGGCCGTTTTCAGCCCTTGGGCAGTGCCTTCCTGCATGATCTTTGGTCCCTGCCTTTCATGTATAAATGCCTTAGGGACGGTAAGGAAGTTTTTCTCACAGGGGAGTCATGCGATTCTACTGTGGGTCAATCCCTTATTTGCAAAAACATTAAATTGCACGGAGCTTGTAATGTTTCGGCTCCGAATCTTGCTTGTGTTGTAAAGGGCATTCCTGCTATCTCTCCTACTTTCACTGTGCTTACAAATGGTAGCTATCTCCTTCTGAATAATCAGGACTGCTGTGGCATGCTAGCCGGCATACCCTATATTGTAACAGTTTCACACAGGGTTGTCTGCTGCAAAAATGTGCTTTTTCCTCCCTTGCACGACATCATAGATAGTTCCATTTGGCCTTCCATTCCTACTTTGAAGGCAGATTTCAATAAATTGAGCAGAATAAAGGCGCTATTATTGAACCAGGAGGTTATGCTCACATCCACTGTACCTTCTAAGGTGCGCGCCTGGGCGCGCGCGCACCTATGTCTCCCGCAGCGCGCATTTTAAAATGTAAAGCGCGCACAGGCAACTGAGGACCTTCGCGCCGCCGCTTTTAAAATGCGTGCGGCGCGAAAACGGTCAGATTGTGTGCCTTTTTGTAAGTAATCATGTTAATCGCAGCGCCGTCATGCGCTGCAATTAACATGATTACTGTAACAAAGGCACACAATCTGACCTGCAGCTGTGCCCTATTAACAAATGAAAGGCAGAAAGTCTACAAGCACTTTGTGCTTGTAGGCTTGCTGCATTTCATTTGTCAATAAAGAAGGGCAGATAGTGTTCTGGCTCGGCTGGGCAGTGTCTGGAGTCTTATCTCCGGCACGCCCGAGATTTTCACAGGTCTTTAAAGACCAGTGGCATATTTACACACATTTGTAAACTGGTTACCGAGGCTTACATTCTATTTTTCTGGTTCCAGTACCCACGACGGGGGAGTGGGGGGGGGGCGGCTGAAGCCCTTTGAGCCAAATGGTGAGCAGTCTAGATTGACTAGAAAGAGTGCGGTGTTGGATAGATCCCCTTGACTTAACCAAGGTTTAATTCATCATTTTTATTCAAATAGAAGCTCCCGACAGACCACTGACACTTTCTAAGCTAATGCAGAGACTTTCATTACAGTGATTCGGCTGGGATGAGGAGGGGAGATGGGCTGCAGCTGCAAGCGGCTGTTCAAGGTGTGTCAGAAGGAACGAAGTCAGTCTCCTCGCTTTGATAGTGAAACAAGTTATATTTCCCTCTACATAAAAAAGTGAACTTTCTAAATGTGAAGTGTTAAACTTTTAGTGAAAAGTAACGATAATCTACATTAGTCCTCTCGGTTGTGTGCAAACAAAAACCTGACTCTTCTCACTCACAGGCTTTTGACACAGACCACTGCTTAGCTTATACTCAGCTGCCTGTTCACCCCAACCTGAAAGAAGCAGGACTCCGATCCCCACACCCCCACACCCTTCACTCAACATTCACCATAGCCAGCACCCTTCCGACCATGCAATCTGAAAGGCAGCTGAGGATTCTAGAGCGAATCGCAGGTCATCGCTTCTTTGTTAGAGGTTTTACCGGCACCACGGGTGCTGTAATCGGTGGACTAATTGGACTGGGCTGATGGCCTCCTGTTCACTCTGCAGTGCACCACGAGGCCCTTCAGGATTTCGAGGCTGCGCAGCAACGGGACGTGGTATCAATTCAAGGCAAGAGGTATAAATAAATAAAAATAAAGAGATGTTAAGGGGGCCTTAGCGCTGGAAAGGCAATGTAATTATACATCGGCTGGGCGTCATTGCTAGCGTTTTCATGCCCTACTAGGGATTAACAGCCCTGTGCGCAAACACCACACCTCTGCTGCATGGTTTCATTCTAACTCACTTTTTACAGTAACTCACCGAGGTCTCAAATGACAGCGAACTACTCCAGCGGGTACCGCAGTCCACGGGATACTCGTCTCAGCCGCCGGTGGTGGAGTCGGGCCCCACCGTGGGGGTCTAATTTGATCAAAATAACCGCCTGTGTCCCAACACGTGGAGCGAGTAGTGCCGCCTGCCTGGGTCAAGAATGTATCAATTAATGGGAGTGAATATTCTGTTACATTGCAGCAGCTTAGAGCTGCGGACTCTGAGCCAGCCCCCAAGCCTGCAGGGGTAGGGTGACCAGAATTTTAAAGCCAAAAACCGGGACATTTCCCAAAAATAGAAGGACTACAATTTTACTGCAACCCAGCGCACAGAGTGACAGTGCTCCTTAGCAGAAAATTACAGAAGAGGCAGTAAGAACATACATAAAATACAATTTTTAAAGCCAGTAGCAGCCCTGTTAATTAAATTGCTTTCTTATAACAGCTGCTAACTAGGCCTGCTTTGCAAAACATCAAAATATACCTCCTACCGTTTTCAGCCGACGCTCTCTAAAAACCGGGACATGAGCATAATTTCTTGAAATCTGCCGGGACAGCTGGCGAAAAACCCGGGACTGTCTGGGCAAATCCGGGAAGCCTGGTCACCCTATGCAGGGGGCAGTGCGCACGGTGCACTGCCACTCCAGCTTTAGTTTCACTCAGCCTGGTGCATGATTATTAGCGCTCCCTTGACAGCTGAAGAAGCGCTATTATGCGTGACTTTCCATTTCAGTGCGATGATGCGGACCACCACACTGAAATGCGTTAGTCTAACGCCTGATGCGTGATACTTGACAGGTCTGCACCCCCTGGGCCCCACTCTGCCTATTCCTTTGCGGTAGTGTGAGAATACATTTCATGGAAAGGAATATAGAGTAGGGTTGCCAAAAGAAAAATGCCAGCCATGTGTTGTTCAAAGAGCCTGCAAATACCTCGTCTTGGCACTAAATAGGGTTATAAATAAAAAAGTATGTATTCATTTGTAATGTGACTTTTCTGTCTTTGCTCCCTTTAATTATCAGTCATTCAGGCAGCCCTGGAACACAATTAAAAGTGCTTTCTATTTATATTCGCTGTTCAAAGTATGCACAGATAAGTGCTGAAAATATGACTTTAGGTGACTGTTTATTTTTGTACTGTCTGGACATCAAAATAATGACCTGGCAACCCTAAACATAAGACTGGAAGTTTGTTGCAGGATCAGCACATTATTTATTTCCTCCATCCTTGATCCCTGATTAACGTCATAATAGCAATAGTTTAACTTGTATCTGAAATCCTATGCCGCCGTCAATAACATGCTGAGTTACTTCAAGTGTCTCGGAATGCACCATGTGTTCAGACAACTCACTCCTCATTCTCGCCCTTCACTTTCACG
The DNA here is from genome assembly GCA_963921515.1 of Calotriton arnoldi. Classification (NCBI taxonomy): domain Eukaryota; kingdom Metazoa; phylum Chordata; class Amphibia; order Caudata; family Salamandridae; genus Calotriton; species Calotriton arnoldi. Next base: position 1,056,855 of record CAWUFW010003400.1, read on the forward strand.
CTCACCCTGCACTCACAGCGATCACAATGCCCTCACAATGCAATTGCGCTGCTCACTCTGTACCTCACTCTGCAGTCACACAAGCACACTACTCACCCTGCATTCATGTGACACTTCACTCACATGTCCCCCTTACTGCTTAATCTGCATTCTCACTCAAACAAGCCCATCACTAACCATGCCTTCATTCGTCCCACTCTGCACTTACATCCGCACCCAAATTCATATGGTCACCTCACTCACCCTGCAGTCACTCCTCTTACCCTACTCTCACACTGTCGCATTGCTCATCATGCACTCGCATGGGCACTCCTGCCACCCACACAGTGCAGAGTGTTAATGTGCCTGCTACAAAGAACGTGTAGCATGCAGATCACAAACTGAGTGTGAGTAAACTATGACTAGCGCTATAAAAAAATGAAATGTTTGTCAGAAAGGTGCTATAGAGAGATGAGGTCCATTGTTGGTGAGTGGTAGTGAGGGAATTCACGGAGAAGGAGGAAATGGGGTAGTGGGCACCAAAAAAGACTGTTGCACCATGTGCAACCAGTGCTAAGGCCAGCACTGGCTGGGAGTGTTAGCCCCCCCCCCGAAGTTCGGGTCTAGTTGCGCCCCTGAGCAAGCCCCAAAAATTGGAAGGACACTAACCTAGCTAACCTGATCGTACTGTTAAAAAAATGATGTAACCATTACAGCCCTGCAGCCACAGGCTGTCACAGAACTACACACTACTGGCACTGACCAGGCCGGCGGCTCTGGTGACTTAACGCGCTGGTGCTGAAATTAATTGGACTGGCACCAGGGGGTGGCACGCTGGTGCTATTAATAATTGAAAGTACATTTTGAAGCAGTGAGAGAAATGCCTCACTAAGGCACTACTTATTTTGCGAGGCGACTCTTGAGGAGCAGCAATTGGTATGGGCCGCTTCACCGTAACAACTCCCTTGGCAAACGCCGGCCCGAGCATGATTCTATGGCTCAATAGCAGCTTCACAGGGACAAACTTTGGCCTCTCAAGAAAACTGTACAAATGGCCGGTATGTTTCTCAATGTGGAAACCATACACCAAACCAGGATATCCGGCTAGCCTCTGTCAATTATATGCCGACTTGCCCTCTCGTAGAAAGCAAATATTCTAATCCACAAGACGCCTAGTAGATGCGGTGTGAAACAGGCAAAGGAGGCGCACAGGTAGCAGTCACATATTCAACCCGTCTGTCGCACACTTGACTCCACGGCGATAGGCGGCTCCACCATTCCATCAAGTCATACTTGCCCAGCGCGCATGAACATGATTCCGTATCATTCCCGTAATTGCCCCTCAGTCACTCAGAACTTACCACCAGGTTGCCTTTGACAGCGTGGGCAATCGCTGCTTCTGCACCGCTTGGTCAGGGCGTCGACGTACCTACTCCAGCCTTCAGCCATTATGGCTTTGCCCCCTCTTCCGCGCTAACGTGAACGTACATCCACTGCCTAGCCCCACCCGCATCTAGTGAAAGTTACGATTTTGACTCCGCTTTGTTTTGCTTGGAGGGAGCAGTCAGTAGAAAACTGAAATAAGCGCACAGAAGTTAAAGTCAGTCAGTTAAAATAAGCACAGGAGTTAAAGTTAGTCAGTGAAAATCAGTCAGTATTAGTGCATGATTGCTAGCGCTCCTGAGGACCCGCAATTATGAGTGACTTTGCATTTCAGTGCAGTGATGCGGACCACCACACTGAAATGCGTTAGCTAACGCCTGATGCGTGGTACTTGGCAGGGCTGAGACTTCAGAGACGATTTAAGGCATAGCCAAAGTGGACTCTGGCCCAGGGCCCCAGCCTTTCAGGGGAGCCTCCTGAAAGTCCTGCCGTGATGACCTTGAATAATTACTAAACAGATTGTTTTGAATACCATTATACCTCAATTTATTTTTAAGGTGGGTGATGTGTGAGAGTCTACTATAGCCATTCTGCAGAGAAATGTTTATTTTTCATGCAACATCCATAAAAAGGTTTCTTTTAGATCACAATAGGACCAAACATATGAGAAATGGGAGTGATGGAGCGAGGTAAATAACATTTTTTTGGAACCCCCTAATATTCATGCTAATAAATTAACATTATTAATTGTTTGACCGACTAATCAACATTTTTCCTAAGTGGTAACCGCAATTTATGTGCAAAGTTAACCTATTTACAATTGTAAAAGTGAAGATAATATTAATATAATGGTTTGCGTACTAATTAGAGTGATATTGCATGATTTGTGCTATGTAGTAGAATTGTATTGTGGCAAAAGAATGCGGATGGTAAGTAAACATGGCTTTAAATGTCGCTTTTGCTAGGTAACACCTAATTGGGGTACTTAGAATGACGGGTGGGAAACAGAAAGGCTTATTTTCTTTATATTAATTATGATTGTGTTTGTTTTCATGATAGTTCGTTCGGGCCTATTAGGCCGTGCTGTAAAAATGGCTGCCGAGGCAAATGGGCTTAATGCGCAGACGCAAAGATGGCTTCCAAGCGAAAGAAAGCCGCAGAAGTATATCACGTGGGTACGAGTCGAGCCCAGAGTGAGAAGTGTCAAGGTCGGACTGACCTGACATGAGGGGTATGCAAAGAAAGACTCAGCGTGAATCCGTGAGAACAGGGGACGAGTAGCCGTGAATTAACAATGGACTGTTTAAAATAAGTTGCGAGAAAGAAGAAACATTTAATGAACTGTCAATCGGATTGCTATTACCCAAAAGCTGTGTGAAAGGATAAAATCATAAACAATTTCAGAACCGGTTTGACCAAGGAGGGCAATGAGGTGATGCTTGCCACCCTCCAATGGACCAATTAGCGTGATTCTCGCCCCAAAAATTGCAACTTTATGTTTAGTAAGCTAGTAGTAGGGTATAAGAGGACCTACTCTTAAGTAGGAGGAGCGCTATTCATGCATAATTTTTGAGCACTGAACGTTGATGCTACAGAGACTGCTGCTATTTTCTGTAGGCCATTTTTCTTAATAGAATTATTCTTTTTATAAACTTAAAACTTGACTGGGAAAGGAACGAGATCGATGCGGGAAACCTGTATAGGAGGTCCGTCGAGGAGGCCTGTTTAGCGGGACAGACAGTCAGTTTTGGGAATTCCATGCTGTGATCTACAATTTATCTGCTTTGGTGAACTTTTATTCTTCATCTAAATGGGGTATGCATAAAATTCTTTCTAAAGCTTATTTCTTATAATGATATTGAAATGTATTAAAACGATTAATAAAATTGAATCATATTCATGCATTTAAAGAAAGTAGATAAACTTTATTATAATTAAAACTACGAGTCTGTGGTTCTTTAGCTCAATAATAAGTGTAATGTTTTAATAGGTTTGAATGTGATTGAGCTGGTCTTAATCACCATCAACTTATTCTAGTAGTTGGTCCATCGACCAAAGAGCGGAATACCTTGATGTCTTAGAACCGACAGGATTAAAACTGATTATGTATGATGTTTAAGAAAATATCTTGTCAAATTTTCAATAAGGTATTTCCGTTCCTCCAGCAAAACATATTCTTCTCATTGGTAGTAGTGGATGTGACCCAGGGAAACAATTGAGAAGAGTGTATGGTTATGCGGTGTTATGGGCCCCACCGTCATAAGGTATAGTTGTTGTGTGTGATCTTTTACCTGGAGGTTATGTCCAAAAGAGAAGAATTTATATTAGTCGCGCTGGATCAGAGTGCATCACAGATATTATTTGCAGTAATATTAGTGAACTGCTGATGTGTTACAATATTGATAACACACATCACTATCCCTGAACATTAGATGTAAACACATTTAGAATTCGGACAATTGCGCCTGTATACTGTCAGTGACCTGGCCTAAGAGGGCATGAAAGAGCTGAAATGTAATTATAAATTCAAGCCTGTTCTGAACAGGGGCCCCCAAAATTGTTTTGGCCCAGGGCCCCCAAAATCCTTAAGATGTTCCTGGTAGACTTGCTGCATTTCTTTGGTTAATAGGGCTCAGCCGCGGGCCAGGGCCGGCTCTAGGGCTGTGTGACCGGTGCCACTGTACCGGCTGCTGACTTTGGGAGGTGTGGGGGGCTGAACGCCGTGTTTTCAGGTATATTATTGTTTTAAAAGCACCTGCTGCGACGCTCCTTGCCTCCAGCAATTTTCATGCAATAATAAATATGTGAAGATGACGCTCAGAGTTTTCTCTAGTGGATGTTTTACGGTAGCGCCAAGGGTTAATATACCTGCTGCAAAGAATGTGCACCATGCAGATCTCAAAGTACAGGCTGTCCCATGGCGGTACCTATAAAAAAGGCACTGAAATGGGAACGGCAAAACAAATTCCTACAGGGCATGGACTGCCAAGTCCATGCCCTGCAGGAACTGGGGGTGCATGCACACAGGGGGGCATAACATGTGCCCCCCTGCATGTATCCCCAGGTATGCGATCTTGTATAGGCTCCCAACATTTCCCTACCATATGAACAGAGCTCTAGTTGGGAATCTTTAGTGAAATCTTATATTGGTACCACCGTTAGAGCCCTGTGCTTTTCTAAAGCCGAAGTGTACTTGCCTGTGTAACCAATTCATGTCTTGGTGTGTGTATGTATATTGCAAACCTGCCTTAAGACCCATCATGTGGCGCTGTATGTGTGGAATGCACCGCATTTTCATTTTTTAAGCAAAAGTTTGGAGTGATGTTTGCACTGATATTTGTTGCTGCACCCATATGCGTGGTCCGGTTCTTGGCGCACATAGCATTGGCTGCAGTGCACAGAGACCTTACACTGCCGCACACAGAGAAAAAAAATTAGAGGGAACATTGCTCACATCCGCCCGGGAGACATTCATCCTCCAGGTGGCTAGTACCCACAGTGAAATACAGGCCCTTTTGAACACAAACCTCCCACAACATTTCGGTAAACTGATTCACCGTGTTTTTAATGCATCACGCACCGAAGGTCTGGTGCACTTTTTTAAAGTTGTGGGCTCTGGCCTTGTTACCTCCTTTCAAACTATCTTTGGTGTAATACCGGCTTTTATTCATTCCATTTTTTCCAGCGTCTTTGGCGGCTTTCCGTTGATCCTCGCCTTAGGGGCTGGTATATTGCTTTTGGTCTGTTTACTACGCAATGGCTGCACTTCCTTGGGCCCTTCTCGACCCAGGTCGACTCCAGATGCTCCGTGAGCGCATCCTCGCCGGCTTTGGCATCCTGCCATTGGCGACACTCAGTGTGTCCTATAGACTTTCCTTTCGCTTTGCGTATTTCACTTGCGTGCAACCTGTGATGTCCTGCATCCGATGTCCTTTCTCGTGGTCCTTGGATTATTGCCTCTCCAATACGTCTCTGTCTCGACCGGATTTTGTCCTGCTGGTGGGTCCCTTAGAGGCCCATGAACGGGACTGTTCCGGTGCAGGCTACATGGCGCGTGCGGCTGCACTGGGGATTTTGGCACAATGGGATATCTGGGCGGCTGCTCAGAATCTCCTACAACAAAGTTATATTGAGTATCACGCAAGTTGTCCCGCAATGCTGTTCGCTGCTCCCTCTTGCGAGGAACATGACTGCAGTTTTGATTTATTGGACTGGATGGCGTCGCTTTTTTCTGACAATTCCTACGATGTCCTCTTGGAAGGTGTGGCGTTTTTCTGCACTTACACTCTGTTGGATTAAGGGGGCTTTCGCTTTCAGCAACCTGCCTCACTGGACTTTTTTATTCTGCAAATTTTTTTTTCTCCTCTCCCATTCATTGTCCTTCATGGGGACTATTCCAAAACAGACGTTTCTGTTCTGCTCCATCTATTTGAACTCTGTCTTCGTCCTATGTCTTCGCCAATGGACTGACCAGGGGAGGGTGTCATGTGGTTTGTGGCCTCATGGTCTGCCTTGCTAAGTTGGCTTAGGCCTGACTGCCATGGTGCCTTTTTTGCGCACGTTACTTTGTGCCTTTGTTTTTCCAGCCTCTGCTTCTGCCCGGCTATTTTAGAACTGTCTGCATTTCTGCCTTTCACCTTTTCTCCTGTTCCCTTTGGGTTACGTCTGCACAACATGTACAAGGTCGAAAAACAACGTCCCTTGTTCTTTCTGATCTGGCGAGTCCCTCGCACTTAGACATAACACTAAGTACAGCTGCACTGGAGAAATTCGTGTGCTTTTAATATTGTGATTTCACGGTTAAAGGCAATTGGAGAAAAACCTTTCCAGAGAGAAGAGCTGTGCTTGTCTGATGATGTAAACCTTGCATCTAGATATTGAGGTATGGGGGTTCGCCTGACAATGCCCAGAGGTCTTCTGTTTTTATAATAACCCAGCTAATAGCACAGGGAGGGTGGTATGGTCATTTAGCCCTATAACCACTGCTTTATGAAATGCTTTCCCCGTTTGTATTCTATGGAATTGTAACTATGCATATTATTTTATCCTTATGCATTATGCTGATAGTACTGGCACGTGTACTGTATCTTAGAGCACGATAGTTGAAATAAACATTTTAAACTATACTGTGTCTCTTATTACGCACGTTGTGGACAGGTATGAGTGAGTTATGAAAGGGTGTCCTTGCTCCCGCGAGTCCTGAGAGAGAGATACCGTGTTCTGGGTTGTCTAATCATTGGTAGCATCATTGCTAATGAGACGCTAAAGCTAGTCGGATTGGGATTGTGGGTACTAAGGTGCATGGTTGGTTCACCACTATACTCTGAGGTCCTATTATCCTGTGCATAGCTCTGTGTATGTGCAGAATCCCTACAACAATAATACCATTTTATGTTTCTGCTTCTCGCACTGCGAGAAAGCAGTGGGGCGACGCTCCTCCGCCCACATGGAGGAGCTGCCCCTGAGTACAACAGAGCAGGTGCGATTGCCCAGTTAATTATCCTGCATTGGTCAGTCCTCAGCTGAATGTAGGGGTCTGAGGCAACAAGGAGCTTCACGTACATAATTTCACATCCCAAAAGCAAGCTCCTTAACCTGTTTATTTCTTCCTGTGTATTTGTGTCTCCCGGAATCCTTATACATGCCGTTCAATGGGGTCCCATAGTGTTGAGGGTTCCGGTTTGAAAGCCATCATTCCATGAAAACCTGTACTTCTATCTATCTGTGCTCGGAGTTGAAAGGACAATAGAGTGAGAACATGACTTCTACCATGAGAAGTATTCTTCCCCTGGGATGTGCTATAACATATGACACAAACCCTACACAAGATCTGAATTTTAGAAGAGTCCCATGATGGCAACAATGACTAAAACAAGAAGGTTTCATCTGATGCTTAAGCAGAGGTAGAGATTTAGGGCCTGATTTAGATCTTGGCGGATGGGTTACTCGGTCATAACGGTGACGGATATCCCGTCCACCGAAATATAAATCCCATAGTATATATTGGGATTTATATTTTGGTGGACGGAATATCCATCACTGTTGTGATGAAATAACCTGTCCGCCAAGATCTAAATCAGGCCCTTAATTTTGTGGAAGTTCACTGTAAGGAGGTTCCAAACTATACAGGCATGTAAACAAAAAACATGCCTGCCTGCTCTTAGAGCCTTTTTAGTTAAAAAAAAAAAAAAAAAAATGTTTTTATTGATATTTAAACATAAAGCAAAGAAAAAGCAATCATATCAACAAAAAAAAAAGAGAGCAGATCACAGTCACCAGGATCACCATAGGAAGAATGCACATATGAGCACAGTGGCATATAAAAAAATGTACATAGAATCAACCTGATATGTAGTCATTTTACATTGTGCAGGCAGTCGCAAAGAAACGTTCCGAAAGGCAAACTTCTACCCAGCGGAAGTCCATATCAACATATCTAAAGTGTACCAAGGAGACATTCACATTAATTAACAGTAGCAGCACAGATAGCATCATCCTGGCCAGCATTAGTTTCTTGTTGTGCCAACCGGTATTGCGTAAATAGACCCCAGAAACTTTTCGGACGGTTGCGAGGTGGAAGCAATTTGTTATAAACATCTGATTGGGTGTTACAGTATACCATATCGTTTTCCCACTCTGCAATAGTAGGTACAGGGCCCCGCATCCATCTCATTGCAAGTTTACGTTTTGCTAGGAGAAGACCTATAGCTGCCAGTTTGCGAACATTCTTCCGGAGGGGCTTCGTATAGCCTAGCAGTGCCAATAGGGGGTCGGGAGTGAGAGAGAGACCCACAACATCATTTAATACTTTAAAAATATTAATCCAAAAATCCGCTACCGGGGGCACTGCCAGGCTAGGTGAAAAAAACCGGAGCCCGGTATATTACACCTCTCACAGTTATCAGTGTCACGCAATCCAAACCTATGTAGGCGCTGTGGAGTATGGTGAACCCTGTTTAAGAACTTAAAATGGGCTAATCTGTGGCGACCATTAAGAGAGATCTTACGTGTAACTTCACAGCAGTAATACCAGATAACGTCCGTGAGGGGAACCCCAATGTCCGCCTGCCAAGCGAGTCGCACCTTCGTGAAAGGAGTTATCTTAGTAAGTGTTGCTGAGGCATAAAGACGAGAAACTAACTTAATAAGTGATTGCGAGCGCAATAGTATGGACAGGGGAGGGATCTCCAGAGGCTCTGAGAGCTCGTCTCCCAGTACAGCGCGCAGAGCGTGGCGGGTTCTAAAGAAATGGAATTGCGTTAGCGCAGAAGGCTCCGCTATGCCAGCGGACATTTCCTCCCACGTTCCCACCCGGCCGTTTTTTAATAAATCGCTCATCTCGTGTACGTTTAAGCTGTGTAGTGAGCGAAGAGTCCCTCGCTCAGAACTAAGAGCGAACCACTGACACCACTCCACTCTCAGACGGGGCGAATATAATTGAGCGCCAGCATACATCTTAAGGAGCACATGCCAAGCATGGACTGTAGATTTCACCGAGTCTAGTACCCCATATCGTCTCAGTGGTGCTTTAGTCAAGAAACGCGGCAATGGGTCCGGGGCAGCAGCAACATTTTCAATGTGGAGGTGAGGTAAGTCATGTGGGCCATGAACCCAACTATGTGCATGCGAGGCCTGCGCTATCCTGTAATAAAGCTCCAAGTCTGGCGCGCCCAGTCCCCCCGCGGAATATGGCAACATGAGAGTAGCCATAGCAACCCGCGGAGTCTTGCCCGCCCATGCCAGCTTGTTCATCAGAGTGCGGAGCTCTCTAAATAGTTGTTGGGGTACCACTATGGGTATATTGACAAAGAGAAACAGAAAACGAGGGAGCACCACCATTTTCATTAAAGACACCCTGCCCACAAGCGAGAGCGGGAGCCGTATCCACCTATCTATATCGTCGCCTAGCTTGCTAATAGCTCTGCCGTAGTTCACCTTAATCACTTGGTCTGCATCGGAGTGAACCTGGATACCCAGGTAACGAACCGGGTCGGCCGTCCATTGGAGTGGGAAGTCAAGGGGGGTCGGCATCGTGGCTGGAGTTAGCGGAAAAATTAGGGACTTATCCCAGTTAATCTTTAGTCCCGATAGGCCACCAAAGCGCAGCACCTCGCGAATCACAGGGGCAAGATGGACCTCTGGGTCCCGGATATACAAGAGCATATCATCCGCGTTGGCCGAAACAATTAAATTGTATTTAGGGAAGCGAAGTCCCCTGTGTCCGTGATATTCCTGCAGCGCTCTCAGCAGGGGCTCAGCTGCCACCGCATATAAGAGTGGGGATAAGGGACATCCCTGGCAGGTGCCCCGTGAGATCTGAATTGGGGCGGAAACTGTATCTCCAGTGCGCACCCGAGCTATGGGCGAATTATAAAGCACCGATATTAATTGCAAGAAGACCTCACCAACGCCCATACGGCGCAGTACTGCTAGCATAAAGGTCCATTCAATTGAATCGAAGGCCTTTTTGGCGTCTATGAAGACCGCCGCTGCCTTAACTTCCGGACGGACATGTTGAAGGGCACCAAACACTGTCCGAAGATTGTATGACAGCGTACGGCCTGGAATAAAGCCGGCCTGCTCAGGGCCAACCAGTTGGGGCAGCAGCGGAGACAGACGATTAGACAGTATCTTCGCAAATATTTTTGTGTCCACATTAAGTAAGGAAAGTGGGCGATAAGAAGTACATTTACAAGGGTCTTTATCAGGTTTCAACAATGTTATGATCAGGTCCTCGCGCATGGAAGGGGGCATCATCCCAGCCGCTCCCAGCTCGTGGAACAGGGTAGTCAGATGGGGAATCAGGAGGTCGCTAAAACCTTTGTAGAAGGAAACCGTCAGTCCATCCTGCCCAGGCGCGCTACCCTCCCACATAGAATTTAAGGCCAGACGTATCTCTGCAGCTTCAATAGGGCGCATTAAGAATTCACGATGCCAGTTTTGCAGCCAAGGAAGCTCAATATACTCAAGATATTGTAATATGTCAGCATCACCAGGGGTTAACTTGGAGCTGTATAGCTCTTGATAATATCTGCGAAACTGGCTGTTAATATCCGCCTGCTCAGTCAGAATAGAGCCCTCCTCGTCAACCAGTTCAACCAGGCGCCCAGTCTCTGATCTACGGCGAGCCAGTGCCGCCAGCACCAAACCCGGCCTGTCGGCTTCCCCATAAGATCGAGCTATAGCATATTTGCCCATGTGTTTGACTTCACTATCCGCTTCTGCATGGTATTCCTCAATTGTGGCCTTTAGCTGTTCCCGCAACTCTGGATCATTCCTGAGGGCCAGCTCGGCCTCCATTGTAGCCATTCGGGATTCTAACAGTGTAAGCCTATTCCTAATAGACCGAAGGACCCCCGTGCTTGCTAATAGCAACGCCGCGTATGTAAACCTTAAACGACTCCCAAACCGTAGCAAAGGAGTCGACTGAGCCGATATTGATGGCGAAAAACTCTGAGATTGCGTTATGCAGCTCGGATTTAAAGACTGAGTCTAATAGCGAATATGAAGGAAATCTCCACAAAAAAGGAGGGGGACCTCGCGAAGGGACCGAAATAGTCAAAAGAATGGGAGAGTGGTCCAAAAAAGAACGAGCCAGAACCGAGCAGTCCTGTACCTTGGGCAACAACGTCTGCGAAATGAGCCAGTAGTCTATGCGTGTGTGGATGTCGTGGTGCGCTGAATAGTGTGTAAATCCGCCCCTAACACTGGATCTAGCTCTCCATACATCAATCAGTTGCAGCTGTAAAGCAATATCAGCAATGGCCTTAGCAGAAGCAGACAGGGGTCGAGGGGGGCCCCTCGAGCGGTCAAGAGCTGGGTCTAAGACACAATTAAAATCACCCCCCCCAAAACACCTGTAGAGAATGACGGTCCCTGAAAAGTGTAAAAATGGACTGGTAAAACTGTGGGTCATCATAATTCGGGCCACCATAGGAATTAACAATAATGAAATTTAACTCTGTGTTATAACATCTGGAGATGACATACCTGCCAGCTCGGTCAGTCTCGCAGTGTTCTAATTGAATCCTCGATTTAGGATTGACCCATGTCAACACACCTCTAGAGTGAGATGTGAAGCAAGCTGCATGAACGGGCCCTGGTAACCTACTACCGGTAAGTAACGCACATCCAGGAGGGAGGTGCGTCTCCTGAAGCAAAGCGATGTCAACCTCTCTGCGCTTCAAGTAGGCTATGATCTTGCGCACCTTTCTATGATCATTTAGGCCCCTGACATTCCATGTCATGAGGCTCAGACGCTTAATATGGCCCATTCTGGTATGTTAGCTTGACATGTAGTGAAAAAATGTCAGTAAAATCGCTACCCTGCAATGCCCTACAATCCAGAGACTATATCCCTGAGGCAGCCTGGAGAAGGTTATGCAGAAGCAGAGTCGCCTCAATCACCATTGCCAGCCACCGGCGGTGTTACAAGAAAGGAGGGAGTGGTAAGGAAGTGCCAGATCCCGCCCCAGCCCCACTTACATGAATATCTCCTGGACCCGTTTCTACCTCCTGCCGCTGTTGTTGTTCCCTGTCCTGTGGGTGGAGCAGAGGAGGCCCTCCGACATCCTCTATACTTGATGTGGTGATTGATACTAAGCCTGAACTCCGGGATATAGTCTCTGCATTGTATTCCTGGGAATGGTAGCCTTGACTACCTCCATTCTTTTTCGTGGATTGCTATTCAATGCAATTTTTGAGCAGGGCCGACCTGGACCTTGTTGGATCCATATGGGAGTTTCATTCATCTATTTTGGAATTTAAACCATATTTGGAAAAATCAGCTTTTTCATTCCCTCTCACTACCAGGTGTGCTGTCCCTCACTATTTGTTCATCTACGCTCTGATGAAGGTGTAGCCCCGGCTGGGGTTAGACACCGAAACGCGCGTTGGCGTTATTACGGTTGTGGGTAGCTGGATGTTTCCTACCCCTACCCTTGGGATGACAACTGTGGATTGGTCATCCAACCATCATGTGGCAGTTTTACCATCTTGATGTATTTGTCTATGTGGTGAAAATGTTCTATGTTGGATGTGTGATGATGTGATATGGAACGTATGATAGTATGACTGTGATATTTGAATGAGACGTGTGGGACATGGCTATTGTATTATTCTGATACTGTATTTTGTTTTGTTATATATTTATTCGGTAAAAAATTTGATTAAATGTTTTTGATAATTTGAAAATAAAAATGAAAAATTATTTTGATTGAATAATTCCTTATCATGCCGGATAGGATCGGCGGCTGGCAGAGCTCGATCACGGAGCGGCCATCTTTAGGCCAGGCAAGCTCCGACCCAGAGCCTTTTTAGTTAGCAACCGTCCTGGGACTAGATCCGCGCTCCTCATGTAGAATGTTATAGAGGGGTGTAATTGAGTGAAGTTTCCACGTTGGCTCCGATGCATGAGCCAGATTGTGACCAACCTCCACCTGGAATCTTTTCTGGACCTGACCCTCTTGGAGGTACGACTGTTTACAGTTAGGGACACATATTAATATCAGACCTTATGGACGAACTGTTGTGAAACACCCAATTTGTAGACCATTAGGGATACTTGATAACAAAATTGCTGATCCCCCATGTAACCTGAGAGGGAGGGTGGACACTAGGAGGGGAGCCAAAGCCCGTTTGGGGGGTAAAGTTGGTGACCCTGTATGCCAAAGGGGGCAACCGCAAATTATACATTACTACCTTGCTGATCTTTGTGTAACCCATGTGCGGAGTAAAGTTGGCAACCCGATTTGGGAGAGGGGGCCGCTGTGAAGAGTGAATTACTGTTGTGCCAATCAGGTCATAGTCCATGTGCGAGGTAAAGTTGACAACTGTGGATTGGTCATCCAACCATCATGTGGCAGTTTTACCATCTTGATGTATTTGTCTATGTGGTGAAAATGTTCTATGTTGGATGTGTGATGATGTGATATGGAACGTATGATAGTATGACTGTGATATTTGAATGAGACGTGTGGGACATGGCTATTGTATTATTCTGATACTGTATTTTGTTTTGTTATATATTTATTCGGTAAAAAATTTGATTAAATGTTTTTGATAATTTGAAAATAAAAATGAAAAATTATTTTGATTGAATAATTCCTTGGTTGGATGTTTTTGATATTTGTCTCTGTCTGCCCCGGTGTGTGCCTATCTATATTAGGACCCTTTTCTAGGGCCTTATTTAATCTTGTGGGCAGGTAATCTTTTGTGGCTGGTTGTTCTTATTTCCCCTGTTATACCTGCCCTTTAATTGTCAGGGGTCCCCCTTCTTGGTAGTTGAAACAGCAGCCCTCCCCATGGCAAAAAAACATTCAAAGATTACAAATATACTACACAAACGCAGCAATAAACCCCTAGAAATGGAGAGAAAAACAGCGTGTAACGCATTGGGGCGGATGTTACCCAACAATGTCAAACTAGTTTACCCCCCGCCCCGCCACCGAACAGCTATCATGAAGCTTCAGTTATATCAAACAGTGATAATTAGGAGACACCTGTGGATCCCAAATCGCCTGAGTCTTCATCGCCAGAGCCCGCCACTGGACGCCCCACGTATATTAATGCAAGAAAACACAGCAAAGTAAAAAAGGCGATCAGACACCAACTAAGTACGCGAGGCTGAAGAGCACTTAGCACCCTACACGGAATAACTACATCTATCACAGCAAAAATACACCCAATATGTAGCCTAGCATTACTGTAGTGGTGTCAGCTTAGCAGTGGAGCAGATTATGCTCACCTCCCGCAACTCAGTCATTTTCATCAAGGCTGCCATTGCCACCATCAGCACTGGGAGTGTTATTCTGTCCCTTCTCGCGCCTGCCAGCCTTTTCCCAGTCCTTGAGCGCCTTCTGTAGAGACTGTGGGTCTGAGAATATCTTAGGCTTACCATCAAACAACACTTTGAGTCGTGCAGGATATATCATAGCGTAATCTATCTTCTGATCACGCAGCTTGCATTTCAGAGAAGTAAATTGCCTCCTGGCCTCTTGAACTTTAAAAGTAAAGTCAGGAAATAGAGAGAGCGAAGCACCCTCGTACTGCAAGCTGCCCAGTTCTCTCGCCTTTCGTAGTGCTGCATCGCTGTCACGGTAGTTCAAGAGTTTAGCAATGATGGGCCGCGGAGGGGCACCCGGCTGGGGCCTGGGGCCCAGCGAGCGGTGCGCCCTCTCCACGACAAACATAGGGGAGAAAGTATCAGCACCCAGCAGTGTCGTGAGTAATTTCTCAACGAAAGATTCCATATTGCCCGTCGCGGTAGATTCAGCCAGGCCCGTAATGCGGAGATTGCTACGCCGTGAGCAGACTTCCAAATCCTCGGTTCTGTCCTGCAAGGCAGCCAAGGTCCTCTCCATACTCCTCTGGGCGTTGCTAGAGTCAGACTGGGCCTCCTCTGTTTCAGCGATGCGACGTTCTGCCATATCTAGGCGTTCTGAATGCTTATCGACCCTCTCCAACATTCTGTCCATTCTATAGGCCAAGGTGTCAATTTTGGAATCAATAGCCGACAGGCCTTGCTGCATGGACGCAATGATCTGTTTAATATCGCCGATAGGATCTTCCGCTGGGTTATCAGGCTCAGGCATCGCGGACTCCGCAGCGTCCTCACAGCGCCTCGATTTTCGCTGCTCAAAGTTGATCTTCGGCTGAGATTTGTCAGGTTTGCCCATTGCGGCACGGCAAATACGCAAGCCTCCCAGACACGTGTGCGCAGGGCCCAGTCGCCAGAAAATGTTTTGCAGGCCTGGCGTTCATCTCCGCCACACACCAGTCACGCCCGGCCAGAGCCGCAGTGCACCAGAGCCAGCAGCAGCAGCGGCAGGTCGCACAGGGATGGGGCTACCTCCTATCTCCCCTGTGTATTAAGTAATGACACCACTCTTTATCCCCAAAGCAGGAAGGGCAGCCAAGCTGTACGGGCCGCTCAAAGCGGATTGAGGTAGGGGTACCACACCCAGATAGCGCAAGCCAGTGAGTCCTCTCGGTCTGGGGGTGCCTGGCCAACGATGTCGAGTCAGAGTTATAAGGAAGCCAGGGGCCAAGGCCAAACAGCGCGACCCAGCCTCCGGCGCCCTCCAGATCAGGCCGGTCTACATCCCGCTTTCAGCTGGGCAGCAGGGCTCACCTTGCGTTAGTAAATCTTCGGGGTACACCCGCAGTGGATCACAGCGCCGCAGGCTTCCAGCCGGGGGCCTTGCCGAGTAGGGCTCCGCGCTGCACAGTTCACATAGAGTAGCCGCAGTGAGCCGTTACGGCGTAGGTCGTCACGCCCATCGGCCACGCAGATAGGCCGCACGCCGGCGCACACTCCGCGGGCCAGAACTCCGGCAGTATTCGGGTAAAACCCCTCACGGGCACAGCAACGGGATCAGCAAGCGATGGGAGTCATCCGCCCGGTATCTCCACTCGAGGACGGGGTATTTGAAGCAGCTAAATCATGCCGGATAGGATCGGCGGCTGGCAGAGCTCGATCACGGAGCGGCCATCTTTAGGCCAGGCAAGCTCCGACCCAGAGCCTTTTTAGTTAGCAACCGTCCTGGGACTAGATCCGCGCTCCTCATGTAGAATGTTATAGAGGGGTGTAATTGAGTGAAGTTTCCACGTTGGCTCCGATGCATGAGCCAGATTGTGACCAACCTCCACCTGGAATCTTTTCTGGACCTGACCCTCTTGGAGGTACGACTGTTTACAGTTAGGGACACATATTAATATCAGACCTTATGGACGAACTGTTGTGAAACACCCAATTTGTAGACCATTAGGGATACTTGATAACAAAATTGCTGATCCCCCATGTAACCTGAGAGGGAGGGTGGACACTAGGAGGGGAGCCAAAGCCCGTTTGGGGGGTAAAGTTGGTGACCCTGTATGCCAAAGGGGGCAACCGCAAATTATACATTACTACCTTGCTGATCTTTGTGTAACCCATGTGCGGAGTAAAGTTGGCAACCCGATTTGGGAGAGGGGGCCGCTGTGAAGAGTGAATTACTGTTGTGCCAATCAGGTCATAGTCCATGTGCGAGGTAAAGTTGGCAACCATGTAAGCCAGAGGGGGGGCTGCCATCTTGAAGAGCAAGAAGCGTGACCTGGTTTTGCTTGTGCAGATAGGGAAGGCCACCATAGTGGCCTTTGGGTCCCCGCACCCTGAGTAAAGCAACGGAACCCATACTGTTGCAGGGATTCTGCAAAATTACAGAACTATGCGCAGGAAAACGGGACCTCAGTGAATAGGGGTGTACCAACCTACCACATTAGTACCCAAAATCCCAAACCGACTAGCTATAGTGTCTCATTTGTTCTCCGACTAACAGCGAAGCTACCAATGATTAGACAACCCAGAACACGACACTCCCGACTCTCTCAGGAATCGCCGGAGCCAGACAACTCTTTCGTTCACTCACTCATACTTGTCCACAATGCGAGTAATCAGAGTCACGGTATAGTTTAAAATGTTTATTTTAACTAACGCACTCTATGGTACAGTACACATGCCATTACTAGCAGCAAAATGCATAAACACAATATAGTCAGCATTGTCACAATTCCATGGAATATTAACGGGGATATCATTTTGTAAAGACAGTGGAAAAGGGCTACAATACCTAACCACCCTCCCCGTTGTAAGAAATAGTTTATTATAAAAAAGAAGACCTCTGGGCTTTGTCAGCAGACCCCGTACCTCAAGGCCTAGATGAAAGGTTTACATCTCAGGACAAGCACAGCTCTTCTCTCCGGAAAGGAATCTCTCCAAGTGCCCGCACCACACGTTTAGCTTGCAATATTAAAGCATACGATTTTCAGTAGTGCAGCTGTGTGTCATGTTATGTCTAGGTGCCAGGGACTGACCAGAACAGAATAACAAGGGGCATTGTTGATCGACCTTGTACATCGTGTGCAGACTAAACCTCAGAGCACAGCAGAGAACGCGAAAAGCAGCCAGTTCTCCTGTGAAAGAGCACAAACAGAGTCTTGCGAAATCTATGCATGCAGTGTTGTGCGCAAAAGCAGCCTCATGGCAGCGAAGCTCATGCTAACTTAGCAGATGTCAACAATGGACCCACAATCCATACTACACCCTCCCCCTGGTAAGGTCATCGCATGTAGACATAGTACGAAAACAGAGTTCAAAAGTGTGAGCAAAGTTCAAAAGTGTGAGTGAAAGAAAAAAAACCTATTAGGAAAAAAGTAAGTTCGTTTAAAGGGCTGCAGAAATCCATGGACTGGTGAATTTAATCCATCAGAGTGTAAGAGCAATAAGATGCAATACCCTCCAGAAGGAAATCATTGTTGTTGGTAGAAAAAAGGGACGCCATCCAGTTCATGAAATCGAATAAACAGGTGTGCTCCTCATATGCGAGTGCTTCCATTAGCATTTCCGGACAACTTGCGTGATATTCGATGTAACTTTGAAGTAGGAGATTCTGCGCAGCCTCACAGACATCGCATTGAGCCAAGATTCCAAGTGCAGCCGCATGCGCCATAAAGCCAACCCCAGAACAGTCCCGCTCATGGGCCTCTAAGGGACCCACCAGCTGGTCGAAATCCGGGTCTGGACTTGACAAATTGGAGAGGCACAAATCCAATGACCATGTAAACGGACATTGTAGTCATGAAAAGACAGGCTGCACGCAAGTGAAGTATGGAAAGCGGAAGTGTAGAAATAAAAACCTTCTTAGGGGTTCACTGATACACCTGGTCCTTAAAACCAACAAAGAAGAGATTGGCACGGAAGCTGTAATATCAAAAACATATTTTAATAACCTCAGATGAGGGAGATTGCGTCTTACGGTACCCGCAGGCCACTGTAGGAGGCATTCTAATGAGTGCAGAGAACAGGGTCCTTATATATGCATTTGTTACATAGTCAGCATAAAATCAAGGGGAGGTCCTAGCACATACAAGCATGCTTATTGACTAATATGGGTATACAAAATTTGCTTGCTCCACAAAGTGGGAGGGGAGACTAAACTGCTTACATCAGTAAGAATAGCCTGACAGTTCTATACTAGGAGCAGGTGCATTCTACCAGCTAGGCCTTTCTGAGCATGTGCAAGACTCTGGAAGAGGGAGAAAGCACATGGCGAGCACATGGCTAACTAAAATGGCTGCCAAGTACAAAATGGCTTTCAGCTCATGCTAACAGCGATTCCTGCAATCTTTAACAGATGATCCTTTTAGCATGAGCTAAAGACATTCCCATGATCTAATAGGGACATAGAAAATATTTTGCACATTTTCTTCTCATAAATTCATTAATATCCTAATCCATTGCTAGGTGGGCATTTACATTCTAAACATTTCATTAAGCGGGTATATATAAGGTATAAGCAGGAGTACAAAGGGAACAGAGCATTGGGTCATACAGGTAGCAGGAGAGAATAATGACTATTATCTCAAACAGAAATCTCAATATTTTTCCAACCCTAAGCAGAAAGCAAATACCAAAACCATCTAGTCTAATTCTAAGTTTCAGGGCTCTGATGTATTTCAGTGACTATCTATTTCAATTTCAGAATAGCCAACAGCACATACCTAATAAAAACATTTTCAATAGACTTTTCCAGTATTTCTTTTATGAGGGCTAAAGTATCAATTAATATACTCAAGGAAAGAGTAAAGTAACATTTGTTAACTGCTCAGGAAAATGTTTTTCGTGTAGAATAAGCATGATAAGTAATACAAATATCAGGGAAGTCAGACAGATTATTACAAAAACAATCCTGGCTCCGGGGCACCAGGAGGACCACACAGGGCCATAGGAATTAGGACAAGGAGCCGCAAAGGGCTGCTCCTCCTCAAAAATGGGACGACCAAAGGGGTACATTACTAACAAAAAAAAGAGTCCTTGGGAAATTGTAGCCGCTGTACAACTAGCCAGAGGGGAGTCTTCTCCCTGTGTCCGTCTGAGCCTCACAGGTAGGCTCTTGTTGTTCCCACGGTGGAGCTGCACAACTCGCAACTCAAGAATCACGGCCCAGTTTGAGAAGAAAAGTCTTTCTTTCAGGATAGGGCAATCACCCCCCAGGGCAAATACCCTCAACGATCCTGTCCAGTGTCTCAGGCAGTGCACCAGTTTTCTTCACTTTAATCTAACAGGCACCAAGGGCACAGCACCTGTACCCTAAACTCAAGTCCTTCCCTAACTCCTGTATTGCACCACTGGCGCACTGCTCTTTTGTTGGGGCCACAAATTGTAGCCTATATGCTCAGGCATCCCTTGATCAAAAAACAAAGGCGCACACTTGCATTCACTTGGGACCAGGACTCAAAAGGCCTGATGCTGGGATATGTGAAGCAACCCTTGTTTCAAAGGGGGTCACCTCAAGTAAAAGCCTCCTTGCCGTCCTTGTCGGTCTGTGACTCTCTCAGCTGGGCATCAAAAACTGGATCCACACAAAGATTTCTCCATCCTGATTTGTGACCCCATCTTTCGCCCAAGACAGTGGCAGGGGTACACACTTCACGTCCCAGTGCTTCCGCCTTCACTGAGGTCCTAGTTGCCAGCAACGCCTGTGCTGGTTCCTTTTATCTTGACTCCAAGCTGGACTGGCGCTGACTCCCAGGCTGGATCTGATGTCCGGGCCCCTCTGGCAATGGTTGTAAGGCAGCAAATATCTATTGGTGGACAGAACAAGAGGTCTTTAGACAAGGCACAGAAATAATCTATCAACAGAGAGGATAGTCTCAGAATACTTCCTTAGTCTTGGGGCGCCCCATACATTAGCAAGGCACCCAAGAACCACTTCATCTATCTGAGAGTAGAAAACCCTGGACCTATTGGCAAGTATAAAAGGAACTTTTGGTGAACTGACAAGAGTAATACGTCACCCAATCCCAAGCAGCCAAGGAAGTCTGTGTTCATTTACTAAATTCTGAGGAAAAGAGAAAAACAATACAGACATACTCCAAATACTTACATTGGTGTATTCCTATATTACTAATCTGAAGAACCCTCAAGAAAAAGGAAATGTTCTACACTGTTACTCATAGATTTTACATTACTTGTACAGGACTGCAGACACTTGTAAAATAATTTCTCTTACATGTTATGCTTAGGACCATGCTCTCATGTTATAGGCGCAGCAGGAAAATCTAAAACTGCTAATTTAACAGGGATTCTTATTGCAAAAATAACTAAACTTCAACATAGTGGGTACATTTTCTCCAGCAGAACATGTTATGACAAACAAACTCCTATAAAACAATATTTTCCTTCAAAATGTTTGCTAAGGATCACATGGGCGTCTTTCCTGCATTCTACTTTTCACGATCCGGACTATGCAACATCATTTTCAAAAGGAAAAAACCCTATCTCCAGCTCTAATAAGGGCTGTCACCTTATTTACAGAGACTAGCTAATAAAAGACTAGCAATGCCCTTGCAAAACTGTATAGAACATGAGAATAACATAAACAATAATGGTATTGCCACCTGAGATTTTTTAACAGAAACCCCCACTATACAGTTCCCCTTAAAGATCAAATAAGGGAACAGCAATCTAGATTACTCATCCTTTCATAAAAACATCAGACAGGATGGGCAGTAACATAGCATATATTTTCATCATTTTATTAATGCTTACAATTTTAAAACAGTATTACAGAATAGCCAATAACTGTCTCATGGCCATTTCCTAGACAGCTTAGACAGACTCAAGAAAGAGTGAGAAAAAGAAGAGAGAAAACATAATTTTGCCTACCCTTAATTTGTAGAGGAGCTAGCCTCCTTCCCCCATTTTGACAGTAGGAAAACCTGAAACAGGTTTCACTTCTGTCACCACTTTCAACCCCTATTTGTAGCAACTGGGCACAAACAAACTTGTAGGAGATATCTTAGAAAGTGGCTATTCTCTGATTCAGCCTAACACAAGCACATTGAGTACTGTGGAAAGCGTTAGTAACCAATGTACCAATTCCTTCAGCAATTGTACTAGATTAACATGAGGGCGCATGAATGCAAACTAAAATCCATTTCCTCCTTATCTTAGCCCCTACACAGTAATCTTTAAACTGAAACCATTATTTTTATATACATGGCAGATCAATGCTCAACTCAGGGCTGCTTTTCCTTCGTTTCATATGACTGCGCAAAACGTGTGTTTGCCAAAAATAGGAAGCAAAGCTTCTCTTCCTCTCTCTGCGCTGTCATCTCGTCTTTCAAAAAGTTTTCGGAGGTCGAAGTGTCCAAGCAAACCTTACCCTTCACCCTGCTAAGTTGCTAAATGCAGAACTCCTACCTTTGACCCTTTCAGCAGCTGTCCATTTTTTTTTTTGTGCAAGGCTTTCCATGCGGTCTTTGCAATTCAAAGCAACTCTGGAGAATCACAGCTGAAAAGCAGTCCTGTCCGGTCTGTTTGCCAGTAATTTAAAGGTAGGATAATAACGTCTGCTGGTTTCTGTATACTTATTTTCATTTGTGTACAGTATGTGGTGTGCAGTAGGTCAGCTGTTTGTTCTATACTTGCATGTGTACCAGCTCTAGCCTGAGATCAGTTTGAAACCTGCCCTGAGTGGTAGAACTGGTTTTAAATAGTGAATTTTGCTCAATTTCGACTTTGGTGGTAGGGGCACTTAAAAATGAATATCCTACAATATTTTGGCATATTAGGGATCCCCAGGGTGTCCTCTAGATAGCCCAGGAATGGGAAATCAGAAATGTATAAGGTATACCCTTATAAAAATGAGTTTTGTACGGCTGGGTAAAGTGACATTTCACATTTAAGTTTCCACTTATTGCGGTACAGCACTGCTTAAATTCAACTTTGATGCTAGGAATTCACAGTATGATGATTAGGCTTTATAAAGATGAAAAAACGAATGTAAAGCATTTATTTTTAATAATATATATTTTTTTCATATAATATATATATATTTTTTAATAAAACCAACCATTTTGATGATTCCACATTTGAAAAGCAAGCTTCATTCGTAGCCTATCATATTTAAACGCATTCATTTATAACCCTAAGCACAGAAGCCTTACTTGAAACATAAAAAGTCTGCGCCACTTTTAAAGGACAGTTATTATTTAACATCAGAACCACAGATGTACTTATGTAAAAAGGCATTAAGAAAGGAAATCCCTACTTTCAATTTTGTTCTCTGTTATCCAAAATAATGAAACTGGTTTTTGAAACTTTTAAAATAATGCAGGCCTTTATACCAGTTTTACACTGACTTAAAATTTTGCTGACTCAGCATTCCTGTCTGTGCCCGTGATAGGAATAGCCATATGCTATTTATGCAGCTGTTGTTTGTCAGCAGGCGTCGAATTTTCACGCCTTTCTCAGGAAAAAAACCCTTTGTTATTTGTAATACCCTGACAGAGTTAAATCCCCATTTGCTGTGTCAAACAGCTTCTTTTAAGTTAGTCAGTTTAAACACAGCTGTTGGAAAGCTTTTTTTCTCTGGTGCTGAAAGAAAGCATGTCACAGTCTATTTAAAAACTGAGGCATTTCAATGCAGTCAAATCTATCTTTCTATAATGTGTATTTAGTTCAGCAACGACCAAATTCACTCAGATGATGTGAATGCTTTTTAATGTCTAATACAATGTATCTAAGGAAAATGCTGTAACATTTTGTATTTTAGTCTATTTATTGCAAAACACACAATTTCGTTTTTCTTCCTCTGTATGAGGCGTATTTTAATCCTATTGAATACGAATTCTAATTTTATCTTTAGCATTGTGGCAATTTGCACACATGTATAGTGTCTTACTCTGTCAATTTAATAGTAACATGCAGCTGTTTAGCATATGTTATATAATTCATTTCTGAATTTTTATTTAATATGTAAGTAACTAAATGACATTTTGCATAACAGAATGATGACAGCAAAAAATATAAACAAACTCATTGAGCTCATTCCAGACATTTACAGAAGGGGGTCATACACTCAGAACACACAATACAGCGCGCTTAAAGCTAGCCATTCTTACACAAAGAGCGCAATCGCTATTTACTCACACAAGTATGACCAATGTCAAACCACAAACCACATAGACATTTAAACACACATTTAACCCACAAATCAACACTTAGGACAGAAAAAGACAGCTTACAAACTGTACGCAAAACCAAACTATTTGTAAATACTAATTGTAAGTCATATTTACAAGAAGAGCTCTCAAAAGTAGTCCAAAAGACTTCCATGTTCAAGAAGCCAAAATACACCAAATTCGCCAGTTTTGGCTGGTAGAACACTCAAAAGCGCTCTGCATATCACCACTTATGAATGTTACTAAGTGCGCAGATCCGGATCCGTTTTATGTACATATTTAGTTCCATGGGGTACTTAGTCACCAAGGAAGAAATATCTTTTACTATACCTAAACCTATTTAGGTATCCCCTCTGAGGGAGTCAGCTGAGTACTTCCTAAATCCATATTGGTACCTCCAAGACAGCAACACTTTCTACGAAGTGTGCTAGAAGCAGGCATGTCAAGAATATTATAGCATATATAATATTATACTCCAAGTGACACTTAACACAATGTGTGCCGTTCAAGTTTTCAAAGTTAGAGAAAAATCTCCTCATTACCTGCCTTCATTTGCTGCAGCAAACAAACAAACAAACCAAAATCTTGGCCAAGTCATTCCAAACAAAAGTGTTGCTACAGCAACCTTACCAAACCAAAGTCTCCAGCTTCCAACTGCCAAGTTCTGAGTGACCTAACGGTCATTTTAAAATACTCACGCCAAAGAAGTTCTCAGTCGGGAGCGGCAAACACTTGGAGGATCAGATCAGGAAGACCAGAAATATACTGGGCTGGAAGACAAACAATCTCCGTGCGCAGGGTACCTCCTCAGTAGATTCCTGTCCTGTACTCCTCAGTAGATTCCTGTCTCCCTTCAAGACCACTCCCTTGGATAGCCACTTCACCGATGAGCCCCACGTTGGGCGCCATTTGTAGAAATAAAAACCTTCTTAGGGGTTCACTGATACACCTGGTCCTTAAAACCAACAAAGAAGAGATTGGCACGGAAGCTGTAATATCAAAAACATATATTAATAACCTCAGATGAGGGAGATTGCGTCTTACGGTACCCGCAGGCCACTGTAGGAGGCATTCTAATGAGTGCAGAGAACAGGGTCCTTATATATGCATTTGTTACATAGTCAGCATAAAATCAAGGGGAGGTCCTAGCACATAAAAGCATGCTTATTGACTAATATGGGTATACAAAATTTGCTTGCTCCACAAAGTGGGAGGGGAGACTAAACTGCTTACATCAGTAAGAATAGCCTGACAGTTCTATACTAGGAGCAGGTGCATTCTACCAGCTAGGCCTTTCTGAGCATGCGCAAGACTCTGGAAGAGGGAGAAAGCACATGGCGAGCACATGGCTAACTAAAATGGCTGCCAAGTACAAAATGGCTTTCAGCTCATGCTAACAGCGATTCCTGCAATCTTTAACAGAAGGACAACCCATAAGACACACTGAGAGCTGCCAGTGGTAGTGTACCAAAGCATTCATGCATACGGTCACGGAGCAATCGCAGCTGATCTTGTCTGGGCAGTACCAAAAGAGGAGCAGCCATTGCGCAGCAGACACAGTAGAAGCAGGATCCCAGCAGCTAACGCCAGCATTAAAGGGAAGCCACCAAAGACGCTGGAAAAGATAGAATGAATGAATACAGGTATAACACCAAATATTGTCTGAAAAGAAGTCACAAGGCCAGAGCCAACAGCTTTAAAAAAATGAGCAAGGCCACTTGTGTCAGACGCATTAAATATGCAGTGTATTAGCTCCCCAAAATGCAGTGGGAGATTAGTTGTTAAAAGTGTTTGAATTTCACTAGCAGCGCTAGCCACCTGCAGGTTGAAGGTTTCTCGTGCGGAGGTAAGGGCGACTTCCTGTTGGGTTAAAAGCGCCTTTAATCTGCTCAACTTGTTGAAATCTGCTTTCAAAGTTGGTATGGAAGGCCAAATTGAGCTATCGAGCTGCCCACGCGGGGGAGGAAAAAGCACATTTTTACAACAAATTACGCGCTGTGAAACCGTTACTATGTATGGTATGCCAGCCAGCAAGCCGCAGCATTCTTGGTTATTTAGAATAAGATAACTACCGTTAGTAAGCAGAATGAACGTGGGAATTATTGCGGGAACCGGATTACCTTTTAAAACACATGCAAGGTTCGGAGCTGACATATTACATGCTCCGTGCAACTTGATATTTTTGCAAACAAGTAGAATCACAGTCCTCCCCTGTAAGGTATACTTCAGTTTCTTCCCGCAAACATCGGTAGGTAAAAGGCAAAGACCACAGTTCATGCAGAAAAGCGCTACCCAGGGGTTCTAAGCGGCCTAACAGGTAATGTTTCATACAGGAGCTGAACTGGAACAGCGAGAAAGG
Organism: Calotriton arnoldi; assembly: GCA_963921515.1. Classification (NCBI taxonomy): domain Eukaryota; kingdom Metazoa; phylum Chordata; class Amphibia; order Caudata; family Salamandridae; genus Calotriton; species Calotriton arnoldi. The sequence goes on from CAWUFW010003400.1 coordinate 1,082,581, forward strand.
CAAAGATATGACCCCATGAATTAGCCAAACAGCAGTGTCAGTTTCCGCTACAGAAAAGGGCAAAGGGTCTATTTTTTCTATATGTAGAAGAGTGTAAGTTGCATCTTTCATGGACATGAACTGCTGTTTGTCAGTTAAATTAAATGGTAAAAACAAAGCAGTCGCATTTAAATAATCCCATGGCACTTTTCCCATTTTTAGAGTTTGCAAAGTCTATGCGAATTGCATGACAGAACGCAATTGATTTTGACCATGATATAACAGAGACACATCTTCTTGCACAATATCAATAACAGAAGAAACAATATTATCCAATGTGTAAATGCGGGAAGGTAGTGTGTTAATACTATTATCGACAACAGATAGAACCTTTTCTAAGTTCGCTTGGTCAATTTCCCGCAGACGTGACGCCGCTTCAATCTGGGAAAGTTTCCATATTTCAATGTAAGCTGCGTAATAAAATCTCTTTGTTCTAGGAACCCTGGGTCCCAAGACAAAGTCGGCCAAATTAATGTTGTTAGACAACAACGATAAATGTTGTTTAACGGACGATAGTGTAGAGTGCTGCAACCACTGTTGACATAATTTTCCAACCGAATAGGTTGTTACCGAATGTGTATCTGGAAATCTTGGGTTGGGTCTGTCTTGCATATAACCCGAATTGGTGTTATGAAAACGAAGTTGCCAGGCATTCGAACTCGTCTGCCGAACAAGCCAACCTAAAGAATCCAATTCAGACACATCAAAAGTGTTATTTTGAAATAAAGATTGTAAGGCTTCAATGGTATAATTTGTGTATATGCGCCAATTATTATACTCAGCTAAAGAGGGAATGTCTGGGGCGTTTTACTTTTTTGCAGTTGCCAAACCAAAGCAAGTTGTCTGGTAAACTGTTTCATTTAAAAACAAAATTTGTGTTGGGATGAGGCAGGCACGATGTAAGGCTTCAGTGCCTCGCACCTGCCAGGACCTAGAATCCCAGATTGATTTCAAATCAACGGTGGCCCTCCAGTAATCATAACCCTTGACAGACAGATCATGTCTGAAAGAATTTGAATACATTAATTTTGTATGGGTCAACATTACTTTGGGAGTTGATGGAACATTTAATTTAAAATAATACGACTCGGGTGTTGACCTATCAAAGTCTGTAAAATATGTAAATTTGTCTCTAAGAGTTTTCGAACTACCTTTTAATGGTGCACGGCAATGTTCCCACTGTGTGTAATTGACAACAGGACGTAATGTATTAGTCTTATGTAGGAAATGATGTTCATAATGTTGATAACTGAATAAATCAGCATAATTGGCAGAATTTAAATATAAATCTTCAGCATTAAAAGCAGCATAATATTTCAAATCGGAAAACAATGATTGTATTGCATGCACATCCCAGTCGTCTGAGCGTATGTCCTTTGTTACCACATCACCCATGGAGACGGGAAAGACGTATGGAATGTTAATTATTTCTGTCGGCCCATGGACCTGATAATCCACTTTATCCCAGATGATGCCATCCGCAACTGGAAATGCTGAAATGTTAACAAGAGATTGATCACGCTTCATGATGTGGGAAGATGAGTGAGGGGCCAGAATACCATCCACCAAGTTCACAGCAGAGCGTTCAGGTAAATAGTGACCATTGATGAGTAGGAAAAACACAGTCACAAACCCAATTGTCAGAAAAAGAAAAATCGTGATAATTATTAACCAGATGTATGTCCAAGGAGGGACCAAATAAGTCTGTTTAAACCAGGAAATAAAAATAGAGAATTTGGTAGGGCCAATTGAAGTGGTGGAAGACGAGTCAAAAGAAAAGCTGCCATGGTGTAAAGAGCCTTCAGGCAAGCCATGCAAAGACTCACTTGTGGGATAAGTATACTCAATGTCCTCATTGCAGGAGGGAGCAGGAGGGACAGATAAATGGTCAACAACAGGGTCCATCTCGAGGACAGTGTCATTAGGTGAGCTGAAAGATGCGCCAACCCCAGGATTTCTCGAAATTGTGGGGCACGAAACAGCAGGCGTCACACTATTCAGAATCGGCCAGATGTTGTAGCTTGACATTGTCAATAGAGATGTATCTGTTGTCCTTGCGACCAGGAAGCGGTGGTAAAATGACTGTACGAGTGCCCTTCAAGCCAAGCACTGGAACCGGTGCACGATAAGAGGGACCAAATTCTTTTTTGTTCTCCAACTTCTCTCGGACCAGATCACCAACTTTTGGAAGCCAGCCGGCCACCGGAATCAGCAGTGCAGCATCTGTTGCCGAAGGCAAATGTTCAGTAGCAAGACGGGCACGGGTCTCTTGTAGGTCCTGTAACATAGTAGAATGATTATCTACGTCAAAGGTTGCAGCCGCCGCCGCAACGTCTAGACCATCAAGGTCTGGCACAAACATTTTGATGCCAAAGAGCATCTCGTATGGGGTCCGCCCACCCAGAGGTCTTCTAGGGAGATTATTAAGTGCACGTTGAACCCCATACAAGTGGGCCAGCCAGTTCCTGCCAGTACCTAAGACTCTAGCTGTCAAGGATTGCTTTAAGTCACGGTTCATTCGCTCCACAATTGAATTGCCCTCAGGCCTGTATGGAGACGAAAACTGCACCAGCACCCCCAAAGACTTCATTGCATCCCTGTATGCCTTAGAGGCGAATGCAGGACCTTGGTCTGAATGAAAGGCGCCACAGGCAAAAACCCCTACAAAGACACGCAAATCCCTGATGACATTTCGAGCATCAGCACTGCGTTGCGGCCAAACCCAAAGGAATCTAGTGCACGAATCAACTGCAACCAAAATGTATTTATATGCAGTATCAGAAGTAAAAGGACCGCAGTGATCAAGATAAACACAGGCAAAGGGGCAATTCGCAATGCAAAGCTGTGTTTGTGGTGGACGTGTTACCGTAGAAGGCTTGATTTGTTGACAGATGCCACACGAAAGCACATAAGTACGGGTCTGTTTATATAAACCACGCCACCAATAACGTTGCTGCAAGATAGAAACAGTCGCGGACACACCAGCATGGGCCGAATCCATACCTTCGTGTGCGGTTTTAATCAAAGTGTGTCTGCTGGCCGCGTTGGGAATCAGCCGATCTCCAACGTCAGGTATTCTAGCAAAAGGAATATTTTCAGGAGTTAACTGATAAGAATACTTTGAAGGGAAACCCTGTGGATAATTCGAGCCCTCCGCAGTTACAGCAATTGCTGCCAAAATGTCATTATCAATTTTAGTCATGGACCTTGTAACGGCTGCTACGGAACACGTGGCTACTGCAGATTTGGCTGCTTCATCAGCCAAACAATTCCCAAGAGTGTGTGCTCCCACACGCTGTTGGCCAAGAGTATGTATAACATGTGTGAGTGGCAGACGTTGTTTACGATCCGCCACTCGAACCCAAAGCGTTTTATGCTTAATTGTGCTGCATTTAGAATCTCGATAATCATTTTGAGACCAAAAGAATAAGTTGTCATTGAAAGACTGAACACAGTAGTAAGAATCGCACACAATGAATGTAGAAACACTCGGATCTGCAAACTCGAGAGCAAGAACCAAAGCGTGCAGCTCGGCCAATTGGGCGGTACAGTCCCCTAGCGCCTGTGTATGCACTATACTAGACTTGAACTCACCATTCACCATCGTACCAGCCACAATAGTGCAAGCTGCTGAATAAGCATGTTTAGAACCAGTGGCCGGTTGCGCTGAACCATCAGTGTAGATCAGAGGTCTTCAAACTTTTTTGCTCTGAGCCCCCCCTAAGCAAAATGTTTTGAGGTCCGGCCCCCCCTCCAAAACTTCATGGAAAGGATTGGGGGAGCGGGAGGGACATGGCTACATGCAGGACTTATCGGATGATTTCAGGAGTACTTTTTCTATAGCTTATAAACCGCACTAAATATGACACTTATAAAACAGCAAATGCATCAAACAAAAACAAGTATTATCCCAAACATACGGCTCCCGTAATTGGGGTGATGTGAGCCCCTCACACTCGTGGACCCCAATGCAACTACACCTGTTGCACTAATGCTAACTGCAGTCCTGAGTTGCATTCTATCTCCTATGCATCTTTTACCTCTTCCCCACCATGACGGACCATCACCTCAGTCCCAATGCTAGAAAGGAAAATAAGCTCCCATGCACTTTTTTTAAAGGTAGACAGTCATAATTGTGATGCAGTGGGCCGCTGAATCCCCTGGGCCCCAGTCCTGCTGCATCTGCTTCCAGCAGCGGCCATTTATACACCTGGCAGTACCTGCTGTACTGATAACTGGCCCTTTAAAATAAAAAGGCCACTTATATTGTCCCCTTCTTTGGGGTACCTCTCTGATGAAGCGGTCTATTGCCCTTTTAAACATAAAAATGAGTCCCCATACAGTGCTCTCTATTCTGGGCCATCTCTTTGACAATATCCATCAATCTCACTCCTTTCCTTCTTCTCCTGGACCATTACTGTGAGGCGCCAGAGGTCGAGACGATTAGGGCCCTGCATCTGAGTGAAACCCTGCTGGCCTTCTACCTGCCACCCCATGGACTCACGTTTCACAAAAAACTGCCCCTGAACGGTTTAAGCTGACTTTGTGGTGCCTCTGCCTGAAAGCGAAGGGTGTAGTGGTAGTGCAGAAAGTTAAAAGGAAACCAGCCTACTTACCAGCCGCTAACTGATTGAGTCACTTAAAGTCAAAGCCACTGGAATTATGAGTTTCTGCAGCAGCAGTGTTTTCCACATAATTATGAGTTTACAGCATTTGCTAAATCTGCTGCATAATCTGTAGATTTCAACAAAAACTTGATTCCTAGCTCTAATGGAACATGGGTTACTTAAAACGTGGCAACGTGTTCCGGAGCAGTGGAAGGCCCTGTGCAAACATTCACTGGTAATCTTGTAGTTGCTTACTGTGTGTTTTTGGGTGTTAAACTGGTACTAATGAGGTGAAATATTTCCCCTGACGGCGTTACCATGAGTTAAAATGACAAAATAATAAAGTAACGCTAACCACAAAATGTGGTGCATTGTGCCGCATAATTTACCTTTTCTTGCTGCATAATTTAGTCAACCCTGCAGCATAATGTGGGTCTCTTCTGCTGAATAATTCCAGTGGCTCTGCTTAAAGCTTCAGGGCGGCAAAGATCTATTCTTTTTGAGATGTAATATAGGGGTGTTATCTGATATCTGGAATAATGGAGACACTTATAAAAGTGTCTGCATTAGATACAATTTGATTACTTATTACTAAAAAACAAATTTTGTAAGAACTTGTTTTATCTCAATCACTGCATCATTTTGCAGCAGCCTAGCTTAGACTATGTAAATACGATTTTAAAATGACGAATTACCTATTCCCAGTGCTTTCTGCCCCAGGCTGGGACCTCATAGCACTATAAAGATGGCCACTAGAATTATGTGGCAGGAGAAGGACAATTTATGCAGTAGGGTTGACTAAATTATGCAGCAAGCAAAGGCAAATTATGCTGCATAATGCAGCATATTTTGTGCTAGCATTACTGCATTAGTTTGTCATTTTTACACCTGTTAACACTGTCTTTGTCATATTGCCCCTCATAAGTACCAGTTTAACAACCACATATAGCAAAAAGGAACAGAAAGATGACCAGCCAACCTTTACCTGGGGGGGTAACGTGTTGCTGGATTAACTTTTGAACAGTTTGAGCTGGAAACAATTTTTTTTGTTAAAATCTGCAAATTATGCACTAGATGATGAATTATGTGGCAAATGCAGGATATCCATAACTATGTGCAAAAAGCCAAAACCACACAATTTCATAATTCCAGTGGCTCTGACTATAAATACAAAGGTCACTATTCCTCTGCACCAATTAGGGTTCAATTATGTGTCGCTCGGCTTTAACACACACAGACATCTGCAGTGATGGTAGTCACTAACTGAGGTTTCATAACCTAAAAGAGTACATTTATCACCAGTTAGTTTAACTTGCATTTATTTTTCAATTAAGTTGTTACTGCGTTATTTTATACACACTTACATGACTGTGAAAACACAAAACACCTACTTTTTTTTTTTTTCTAGCAACCTCTTTGGCCCCGCCTCCACTGCAGTCCGATCACAGTTCTCACTTCAAGGGCTCACAGTAAATGAAGACAGCCTGGAAATGCAGCAAATAAACATCACTGAACTTCCAGGCCATCGTCATTCACATGTACTTGCAGAGGCATTTGTGTGCCCCTGAGAACACATCCACGCCCACCAAGGGGGCGCGCACCACAGTTTGAAGACCTCTGCATTAGACAAACTTCAAATATTCTGTGTGATTTAAAAATATTTCCCTGTACATTTGACACCATAAACCAACTATGAATTATGCAGATGTTAAAGTTTGTGTATGCCTCGGTTGTTCATTTTGTCACCACATGAGCATACTGTGCCTTTATTAATTAGCTCCCATTTAATCCTTTTTGAGAATTGTGCCCTTTAACTTGGATCCTTAGCAGGAAGTCTAACAGGCAAATTATAGCACCTGTTTTCTTTTCTGGCAGAAATAGGAACTTTTGCTGATTGTACAGGAGTGATTGTGGGAGACTCAGATAAAGAATTCAAGTTAAACTTGGAAATACCCACAGAGCCTTCTAAATTGAGCGCAATTTCAAAAGCACAAGCTAGACAAAATAATGAAATATGAAGACGAAGAAAAATAACCTTGTATTGTATAGCATTTGGTAAGCACATGTATGTGGCAAAATATTTAGACACATGACTGTAAAAACACAAAACATACTTTTTTAGCAACCTCTTTGACCTCGCCCCCACTGCACTCCGATCACAGTTCTCACTTCAAGGGCTCGCAGTAAATGGAGACAGCCTGGAAATGCAGCAAATTAACATCGCCGCACTTCCAGGCCATCCTCATTTACATGTACTTACAGAGGCATTGGCGCCCCCCTGGGAACCCATCCACGCCCCCCCAGGGGTCGCGCCCCACAGTTTGAAGACCACTGGTGTAGATGATACATGTGTACTCCTCTAAGGGAAGCAAAGACAGAGGAGGTGGATGAACGTATTCATACTGCAAGAACTCCTGTGTCTGAAGAGAGGGGTCAAAGATAAACGTGACATCCGGAGACGTCAAAGAAGTAGCCCATTGTATCCAACGGGGATGTAATGCTTTAGAGTTTGGCACACTCGCCTTAGTTACTGCTTCCAAAGCAGGAAAAGGTGTAACCACTAAAATGCGCTTCCCCTGGGCCAGTGCGCGTTCCTTCAGGACCGCCATCTGCACAGCTGTCAAAACCTTTTCGACAGAGGAAAACCGCATTTCGGCCGAAGTGTACAAATGTGATTTGTATGCAATAGGCACTGTGTCGCCTTCATTGTACGTCAAGTAAGTGAAACCCACTGCGCCTGGCACGATTCGTATGACCAGGTTTGTGTGGTTATCACGTGTCAACAAGTACTTAGATTCAAGTAGATCAGACTGCAAAGATTGCAGAATAGTAGAATGTTCCGGAAGCCAGCTTGCTTTTGAAAAGGTAGGTTGTATCAAAGCATAAAGAGACTTGATACGCTGGGCATACTTGGGAATGTAAGACCTCCCGAAATTCAAAAATCCCAGCAAAGACTGAAGTTTTTTCAGGGTAGTCGGAGATTGCAAGCGTGCGCATTTCTCCAGAAAGTGGGGTGCCAAGCCCCGACCTTCATTATTGAGCTCATAGCCCAAAAACAGCACCGCATAGCAAGCGATGTGTGATTTAGCAAAATTAAATTTGTATCCGTAGTCCGCAAACTCAAGGATGATGCGGTCAACACGGCATAGATGCGGCCATAATTTGTCGTCTGTGAGATAAATATCATCAACATACGAGTATGCTTCTGGGTCTATGCTGTCTAACAAAGAGACAACACGCGCGGCGAAAACCCCGGGGCTATTCTTATACCCCATAGGTAAACGCCGACATTTGTTCTGTTTTCCACCGGCCGTGAATGCGGTCCATTGACTACATTCAGGGGCCAGGTTATGACTGTAAAAGCCATTGGAAATGTCTAGTGTTGTTTTTTATTTTTTACGAACTATACTGTCCACAAGAGCAGAGCTATGGGTATTCTGTACCGCACAAGTACGACAATGAGAGTTCAAATGCCGGTAATCTAAAACTATGCGATAAGACCCATCGGGTTTGGACACCGTAAAAAGAGGATTATTCATCGGTGACACACATGTCTCAATCACTCCTTGATACTCCAACTCAGTTAGAACATCAGAAACCGGACCTTTGGCTTCCCGCCGGATGGGATATATGGTTGAGGTTGAGGCATAGACCGCAATGGAATCTCATGTGGCGGAGAATCTTTATCCCAGCCCACTTGATTACGGTACACTGCCGTCGCCAGGGCCAAAGCCCACTCAGCTGCAAAAGCCTCTGCATGCTCCTTGGGGACGTAACACGAAAAACTCGGAAGAATCACGTCCTCCCCCCTTGATGCGGCCAGTACAAAAGGTGGGGGCCAATCTGCCTCTGCTAACAAAATGTCATAGGAAGCGGTCAGATTCGCCCAAAAAATCCCTGTGACCACACGTTCAATGTCACCTTCAATTTGAAAAACTATATTATACAGCCTATCCGGGGGGCAACCTGGGTGTCAGCTGTCTCTACTGTAATGAAAGTTTCAGTTGCTGTCGCCTCCAGACAAGGACACAGTGCCTCCCGCACTATGGTAACTTCCGCTGCGCTGTCGAGCAGAGTCACCGCCCAAGTCCAATCCAGCAGTCGGGTTCTCACCGTCTGAGGCATATCTCGCTGTGAAAGCGGCAACTTTTTTCTTTGGAAACGGGGGACGGAAGCGTGGTTGCTCCTCTTGTTTCCCTTTGACGTCAAATTGACGAGGCTGATCACGTCCCTGTGTTGCAGGATGACTCTTGCCACGATCCTGGCGATCTCCACCACTGACTTGAGAGCCCGATGTGTCCTGTAAAGAACTAGGAGAATGCTGATCAGGGACTTGAAACCTATCAGGAGACTTAATTTTCGTGAGGTCTCGCAAGTCATAAGTACGCTCAGAAGTGTCAGGTGTTGGTGAACCAGCACGCGAACCCTGCTTCTGTTGTTGCTGCCCCTGTTTTTTAGTTTTCCAGTTCTTTTTAGGAAAGAACGGATGTCCATCTTTATCTGTCTGGACTTTTTGTGTAGTTTGAGATTGAGTTTGCGTTTGAGTAAAAGGCTTAACCCCCAAACTATTGCGGCCTACGGTCTTATAAGCCTTTGCAATAATTTTCGGTAATTCACGTGGTTTGTCTGCATCAGGCACAGCCTCCAAGCGATTTGCCACTTGAAAGCTTACCGCATCACCCTTGACATTTGCAAGGATCATATCTGCAACCACGTCGAACACCCCCACCAGTCTCATTCCCAACTCTACAGCCGCCTCGGCTCCTTGTTCATCTTGAACACGTTTAATCACGGAAGGGAGTACGGTCATGGAAGGAGTGCCGAAACACTTCGAATATACCGCTGCAAAAACCTTACCCCAGGTGTTACAATCAGCCAACTCTGGAAGTAAGTCCTTTGGCAAACTAATAGTCAATATCCCGTGTTTCTCCACAGGAGATGTGTTTGGAAAAACAGCCTCTATTTGTCCAAATTTTTCAGCAAGCCAATAAGGTAATTCATCCTTATTCTGTGGACGCTTGCCCATTACTGAATTTACCATAAGGGGACTGATGGCCACACCACCAGGTCCCGCAGGTTGCGCAGCAACTCCAGGTGGTCCCACCTGAAAGTTGTGCGACATGAACTGTATAACAGCTATATGCACGCGTATTAAAGACGTATGTAACACGCAGAGTTCTGCAAGCGTCGCCGTTGTCAAACGACGCGGATGAGGGGTATACCCAGCCAAAACGGGCCACAAGGCCCCATCTATCGATAAAGGACCTAAATGTACCGGCGTTATTGGGTGAGGAAGGGTGCCAAGCTGTAAGCGGAACCTCAAGAGCCCGATAGGGCTGATAAGCATTAGGAAGGGCCGTAGGCGTATATTCGTGAAACAAGTTATCTGTTCCATCGACCGCCGGAAAGGTGACCCAAGAATAAAACACTTCGAAGCGGTAAGCCGCATCTGCTTCTACTACAAAAATCAGCGCAACACCAGCATTAGGGACTCCATTCTGAGTCAAATAAGCTGTGAGTGCTGCCCTATTAGCGGCCGGAATCGCGACCGACATAACCGATAAGAAAAAATAACAACCTAAAGCGCGGAAGCACAATAAAGGGTTTATAAGAAAGAAAAACCTTTTAAAACTTCAAGCTTGAAAGAACCTATAAAAACATCAATATAGGAGGTTACACCATCACAACTGTCTCCGGAAACAGAGGTGAGGGGATTGTGGACAAGCACAAGCACTACTCAAGCGTCTCGCAGATAAGAACCAGACCAAACGTTGGCGGCGCCATGTTTCAGGGATTCTGCACATATACAGAACTATGCGCAGGAAAACGGGACCTCAGTGAATAGGGGTGTACCAACCTACCACATTAGTACCCAAAATCCCAAACCGACTAGCTATAGTGTCTCATTTGTTCTCCGACTAACAGCAAAGCTACCAATGATTAGACAACCCAGAACACGACACTCCCGACTCTCTCAGGAATCGCGGGAGCCAGACAACTCTTTCGTTCACTCACTCATACTTGTCCACAATGCGAGTAATCAGAGTCACGGTATAGTTTAAAATGTTTATTTTAACTAACGCGCTCTATGGTACAGTACACGTGCCATTACTAGCAGCAAAATGCATAAACACAATATAGTCAGCATTGTCACAATTCCATAGAATATAAACGGGGATATCATTTTGTAAAGACAGTGGAAAAGGGCTACAATACCTAACCATCCTCTCCGTTGTAAGAAATAGTTTATTATAAAAAAGAAGACCTCTGGGCTTTGTCAGCAGACCCCATACCTCAAGGCCTAGATGAAAGGTTTACATCTCAGGACAAGCACAGCTCTACTCTCCAGAAAGGAATCTCTCCTAGTGCCCGCACCACACGTTTAGCTTGCAATATTAAAGCATACGATTTTCAGTAGTGCAGCTGTGTGTCATGTTATGTCTAGGTGCGAGGGACTGACCAGAACAGAATAACAAGGGGCATTGTTGATCGGCCTTGTACATCGTGTGCAGACTAAACCTCAGAGCACAGCAGAGAACGCGAAAAGCAGCCAGTTCTCATGTGAAAGAGCACAAACAGAGTCTTGCGAAATCTATGCATGCAGTGTCGTGCGCAAAAGCAGCCTCATGGCAGCGAAGCTCATGCTAACTTAGCAGATGTCAACAATGGACCCACAATCCATACTACAATACGATCCCCCTTTTCACCTACAAGAGAGATCAGAGGAACTTACTGTGACACCGGAGGGAGCGCTGTGGCCGACCAGCCGCAGCCTTTGCAAAGATGAGTGCTAATCACCGCCGGCTGCAGCTGCTGACCACCGTGACATCTGAGTGTAGAAAACTCTTGGGGACTCTGAAGGAGCAACTCCGGCACGAGCGGGTAAGACTGATCGCAGGGCCGAAGGGTCTAGGGAAATGTGTTCTGCCTCATAGCGCTATAGGCTTTGGAACACTTTTGAGTTTGGATTAGTCAGAGTGGGACTCTTGAGACTCGGACTGCTAGCGGGGCCTAACCTGAATGTTGCTTAACCCTACACTAAACAAGCATATGAAACGCCAATAGATCTCACGCATGCAAGAAATTGACTTTGTTAATGTTTTTAACCATGTTGTACAGGAGCGCAAGTATTATGCCAAATGGCTGAAAGTAAAGAAAATAAAAGCACTTTTATGATGGCAGTGCTCACAACCTTATATTGCTTTTTTATTGCTGGTGGGAGGGCTGCTCGGGCAAGAGGCAACATGGGGTCAACAGTGACAAGAAAGGGTGTTGGGGGAAAAAAGCACTATGATGCAGCCAGCAGTGCCTCCGTCATAACACTATGTTTTTTGTTATAGCAAGTGAGGTAGACAACATGAACAATGGAAGGGAGGCGGGTGGGAGGGAGGAACGATATGGAGGGAGGAATGGCCATTGGGGTCAAGCGACAGAGACAACGGAATGGCGGAGGGATGGCGGGTGGCTGGGGTAGACTCCCTTACCAAATTCATCTGAGGTGTGTATTGGAGAGTGGATCTGGAAAAGAAGAAGCGTTCAATGCAAACTTTTCTTACCTCAAGCCGCATTTGTTCACACTGTTTAACTTGGAGACAGCACATCCCGCAGAAGGTTGTTTACACTAGCATCATTTCAAACATTGTACTCAGCAATTGGGGCCTATTCTCAAACTCCATTTTGTAGTATGTTTAGTAGTACTACAGTAGTACTACTCATGTGCTACAAAATCCTATTTAGAAACCTACATGAGGAGACCTCCGCCTGTCCTATCCATTCTGTGGTGAGATCTCTGCTCCGATTGCGGAGGTCTCTGCATAAGTAAGTCTACAATTTGGTAGTAAATATGGGAAGGACGGAGAAGTGGCTGGAAAATGGGGAATATTTACTATAAAAAGTGAGGGGTTTAGGGAGGAGTAAGGAGGGGTTTAAGGAGTGGTTTTCGGTGGGATATCTATCCAACCGCAAAAGAGTAAGCCCATTCCTATTCACAAGCTGCACTTCTAAAACTTCTACAGCAAAGGTCCCACAACAGTCGTAAATGTGCTAATGTGCTGACCTGGAGTAAGTCCAGCATCACACATGGCCAACTAGTGGTATGCAACACCCTCCCATAGAAAATAATGGAGGCAGGGACTTAAAATAGAATCCTTTAGGAAATAATATTAAAATAAATTAATGTATTTCTACTTTTTAAAAATATATGTAAATGTATTTAAATGTTAAATAAATGATACATATATAAAATACATATTATTTTATTATAAAGTGTTTTAATAAGGTTTTTAAAATTTAAAAATACATGTAACTAACTTTTTTTAAAATAGTGAAATTAATTTAAATTAATGTCTATACATAACTTTTGCGGAACTTGTAATACATAATATATAAATATAAACATTTTACTTAAAGTGCAATTTTTTAATGAATGTTCAAAAAAACTATTTTAATTTGATTTAATATATTTAAATTAAATATTTTTCAAATTAATGAAGGTAATAGTGCTGTAGCATGTTTTTATTTTGCTCTACATTTAAAATAAATATATACAATTAATTTACATTATTATTTAATATAAACATATTTTTACTATTTTGTTTACGGTTTAAAAAGTGTTTTTACTTTTTCCTATACTTTACCATAGGAGATCTCCACCCTGGTGGCAAAAACCTCCACCTTCATGTCAACTTTACACTAGTAGTACCTTTACACTCAGGATTTTGGCTCTATCCCTGTTTCAGGGATGGAGACATGTAAATCTACACTCCGAAATGGTAAATAGCCAAAAGTAGCACATTTACTACAAAGTGTAAGAGTAAATTTACACATATTGATTTACTCATTTGTAAATTTACCTTTGTAAATAGGTGCATGCATGATTACATTTTCATTTAGTCTTTCAGACTGAGTGACATTAACATTAGTTAGTTGTCTACCTGATGGGCCAGTTTCTGGAACACTGAGACCTTTTAATTGCATTCACTTAATCTAATAGCAACATGGCCATAATGTGTGATTTTACCTTATAGTAGGGGGGCCTTAGTTATAAGGAGCCTGAACGTTACAGAGAAAGTCTGTCTGACTAAAAAACCTGTGCTCAACCAAAGGCACATTTTGGATTGCCTCTTGTAATATTGAGCCAGTGCACCATTTGCTGGAGGAGATAGATGGGGTGGATCATGCTGCCATTAGTTTTGCCCTCCATCATGCCGAAACACATAGAGCAAGGCTGTAGTGACGTTAAAGGAAAGTAGAAAAGGATGATAGCTCATTGGTTGAAAAAATCTGGCAATTGCTTCCATATGAAAAAGTAAATGCCAAAGTAAAAACCAAGTAAAATACGAAAAGTCAGGTCTCTACTGATAATGTAACTACCCAGGATTGAACATTTTTTTCTCTCAAATCAGGGTGAATGCCTTATAGTTGTTTGACTGGCATTGCATGATCGGGGATAACATTGTTCTACTTAGCAGACAGCAACAGGGAAATTCAGTAACTTTGTATGTTCTTCTGAACAGATTGGAGTATATTTGTGAATCATAGGTGTGACGTAGGACAGGGTGGTGAGGAAGGGACTATCTTGTTTTATGTATTTTCTCTTTGTTATTTTATGTTTTGAAAAAGTGAAAAATTCTGATGAACGTATAAGTAATTACCACTATGGAAAAATAATAAAAACATATTTGAGCAAAAAAGAAATGTAGAATGGTGAGGAAACTCAAGCAAGACTCTGTGCTTCTGTAATTTATTTCTAAATATGCAAGTGTATCACCAAGTTCGTTCCCACACGTCGTCTTCTCTATTTATCATGATATCCAGGACACATTATCAATATCTTTCCTCGCAAAGGAAGAGGCAAGTAAAAGCAGACTACAATTCTAACAATTGGTCTACCCCAAACCTAAACAAGACCAAAGACAATTCCTGAAAATGTCAATACTATTACCAGAAGAATAATTGTGTTGAAAACTTAATGCCTTGCAATTTATGAAAATGGAGTACAAGAAACTCCGGGGCATATTCTCAAGGAGTCATCGCCCATTTATCGGCACTTTAGCGCCGCAAAAGTGGCGATAGACTTATCGCCCTATTCACAAGCTGGTGCAAACTGCCGACATCGCCAGTTTTCCTGCAATAGCTGCCGCAAAACACATCGCCACGGATGAGAGCGACAATTAACGCTAATGATATGCAGAGTAGGCGTTCCCGTGCAAAAACACACGAAAACACCACTTCGCGATATTCTCAACGACCAGCCTGATCTGCGATGCCGGACAAAAAAAGGCGATAAGGCGCGTTAGCAGCAGGGACTTAACACCTGCTTTTTACTGGTCTTAAGTAGGACGAAAACCTGCAGTACAAAGGGAGCCCAGGCCAGAGCCACATCTGAAGACCAACAGATGCCATGGAGCTACTAATCATGCAGCTTGGAGACCCAAGAGGGCCACAACACCCACCGTCACCACCCCCAGGACCATCCCCACCCCCAGGACCACCCCCTGGACCACCACAGAGGCAGCGCAGAACAAGACAGCGGACCTTCCGAAAACGCATCAGCCTCACAGACTTAACGCCAGAGGATGTCATTGCCCACTACAGGCTCAAAACGACAGCCATCCTCCGCATCATGACCCACATTGCCCACAGGCTGACGGTACCAACACAGCGGACAACCAACATCCCTCTGCAGACAAAGCTTCTGGCTGTGCTGCACCTGTTGGCCTCTGGTACCTTCCAACCAACAACTGCCAGAGTCGGAGGAGTCTAACAGCAAGTCCTATCAAAGGCCATCACACCTGTCCTGGATGCCATCATCAGTTTCATACCCCAGCACCTTCACTTCCCCCACACTGCGCAGGAACAGCTGGAGACCAAGCAAGGCTTCTACGCCATAGCTGGATTCCCGCACGTGTTGGGGGCAATCGACTGCACACATGTCCTACTTGTGCCCCCTGCCGACACTGCACACAATTACCACAACAGGAAGCACACGCATTCCATCAATGTGCAGGCAATAGTGGACCACCGGGGACTGTTCACCAATGTCGTCGCCAACTTCCAAGGCAGTGTGCATGATTCATACATCTTCCGACAGTCCATCATCAACCAGCGCTTTCAGGATGACACCTATGGAAATGGACTGCTCGTTGGTAAGTACCAACGGAACACACCACACACCTCAATTCCACAATCACACAACGCACAACTGTGGGAATGGACACGTAACAAAATCACATTCAACATGCCAACCAACATGCACACCTGCCAGACACGACAACACAAGTAACCGTGGTAAGAGGGGCCAGAAATGTGGACAAACCATACACTAAGGCATAGCCCCTCTGCCACACATTTGCAGAATGTGGGGAGAGGTGGGAACCACGATTGTGCGAAGGAAGCAATGGTCCTATGAATAACAATGTACACAATGCCAAGTGTGGCGGTGATGTGCTGGACAGTCTTGAGTATGCAGAGCACAGACATGTCCATGTGGACACATACTGCTGGATTCTGTAGTGTCGTGGACAGTGGACGCAACCATGTCATCACAGGCAGTGGGGAACACCGTGAACAAGTAGCCATGTCGG
Source organism: Calotriton arnoldi (assembly GCA_963921515.1). Lineage (NCBI taxonomy): Eukaryota > Metazoa > Chordata > Amphibia > Caudata > Salamandridae > Calotriton > Calotriton arnoldi. Next base: position 1,098,812 of record CAWUFW010003400.1, read on the forward strand.
CCCCCCTGTAAGCGTAAGCATAGTGGGCAGGGCCGGCGCACGCCAGTCCAGCGTAGGGGAGTGACTAAATAGGCCGGAGTGGTTCACCTCCGGGACGGCCACCGAAGTAACTACTGCGTGTGGCTCTGTGTCCGCCATATCCTGACCATAGGCCTACACACACGTGGCCGACCACCTACAATGGGCAAAGTCACACCGGCGACGAGGTGGCTACGTCCCACGCCACCCAGCGCACATCTCGTCATCGCCTGCAGTGGCGTGTCTGCCAGGGCGGCGTCCCTCACCCTGCCACGAGGCCGCCGTCGTGACCAGTGGTGCCTGCGCGATCCTGTGCGCCTGCCGCACCCCAGCCCGCTGATCCTCAGACTCGACCTGCGCCCAGCGGTGAATGCCCGCCCCTGCGCACCCAGGACTCACTGCTCACCTGCCGCCACCGGCGTCTCTCCAAGAGGGCACACCACGTGCCGGTGCAATCTCCAAGGCCGGGCTCCGCGAGCTTGGCAGCCTCCTCAGCCGATCGCTGGATTCTGCGCAACAGGCCCCCAGCGCACCCAGCGGCACCGCACCGCGGAGTTGCAAGTTGGCTACTGCTGCCTTCTGACAACACTGAGGTAAAGCAAGTAACAGACACATCCTTTCCAGTCTGCCCCTCCAGGCCTGCTGCATCATCGTAGGCTGCACACCCGCTCAGTTCTTCCGGTGGGCCGAACTCAGTGCACCACAAGTCACCGTCCAGCCTCCAGCATTATAGCATGATGCACACCCGCTCAGCTCCTCCGGTGGGCCTACCTCAGTGCACCGCAAGTCTTCGCCACGTGGCGGTTGGCCCGTGCCGGATGCAGGGCCTCAGGTGCCACTAACTCAGTGCACCACAAGTCACCGTCCAGCCACCAGGCCTGCTGCATCATCGCAGGCTGCACACCCGCTCAGCTCTTCCGGTGGGCCGAACTCAGTGCACCGCAAGTCATTGTCCCGAGGGGCTACCCCACAAGTCCGCCTCCAGTAGCCAACAGCATGTCCTCGGTAACGCCACTGGAGCCCTTCACAGTCACGGGGCCACCCCCGTCCCAGGCAGGCCGCCGGTAAGCCTGGGTAGATCGTCTGGAGACGTACTCCGAAGCGCACGACATCGCAGCGTGGCGGCGGCAGCGCACGTGTGTGAGGAGTGTGGAAAAATGGCCCGGGGCTCTGTGCGTGGTTCAGTTCTGGGCTCTGGGCGTGGTTCAGTTCCGGCCTGGCCACAAAAGTGACTATGGTGTGTGTCTCCGTAGTAGTGTCTGCGCCACCCGGCCTGTAATCGACAATGTTGCAATGTAGCATGCACCAGGAGGGCGGCCTCGCCCGAATGGATTAATAAAGGAGCGCGAGACTGCTCGGGGTCTCGGCTCATACATGCCAACTGTTGTGTGTGTATCTACATTGCTGCAGCCTGTTCCGAAGCCCTAGCCTCAATATCAGCGCGGGTTCAGCCAGGCCAGAACTCCACATCTGTGTCCGCCCTATCCTTACGTTAGGCCTACACACACATGGCCGCCCACCTTCAACGGCCAACATTACAGTCTTGCTGTCAGTCCTGCGGACATGCGCAGACAGGCATGACAATGGTGTGCCGTAAGAGTGCAAGTGATGCAACCGCGCAGCACACACAAGTAAAAAGGCTCGGTGGGAGGGAGGAGAAGCTGTGAGGCTACGTAATACACATTGTCCTACCACATTTGCAAGCAGCAATACATGGCTAACATGAATCCCAAGGTCGCACAAATCACACACCACGAAACTTGCATGTCTGCCAACACAGCATGCAGAACCACCAGTTAACACTAATCTCACTTACCTCTCACAGGTGATCAAGGATATGCACTCTGCCCGTGGATGATGACACCCCTCCGAGACCCGAACACCCCGGCCCAGAGGCAGTACAATGTGGCCCACAAACGCACCAGGGGCATTGTTGAACGCACATTTGGCGTGTTGAAATCACGTTTCAGGTGCCTGGACATCACCGGTGGAAGACTCTTGTACAGCCCAGAAATAATGTGCAAGATGATCACTGCATGTTGTGTATTGCACAACATATGTGTATGCACCAATGCCCCATGGATCCAAGTCCCAGAAGCACCGGACGATGATGAGGAAGATGATGCAGGTGGACCACACCCCACTGCAGCCGCAGCAGGAATAGCCCGAAGGAACACAATCATCAACAATTTCTTCGCATGAGCACGTCACATTGTGACTGTCCACAGCAATCATGGCACAGTACAAGATGATCACATGACCAGCATGTGCAAATAAAATCTTAGCAACACACATTCCCCGTTTGCATGTCAGTCCTCTGCATTAGCACATTACTCTGACAGGTGTAAGTGCAACATTGAGTGCTAACATTCGCATATGTTGCAAGAAGAGATGGTGTGTATGTCACCTCTGTACCGAGAGGCTGTTTAGGGCGTCACGTATTGGATATGCCATATCAGGGTGTCACATGTAGTATGTCATGCCACTCATCAGCGACCGACGTGTACATGAACATGACATGAAGGCCGTCATTGGTGTTCAGGAAAAGACAACAGGGTGCCATTTGTGGTCAGAGATGTACCTGCCTGATGCAAATATACACCCTGTGTGTCGAGTACCACAACATGAACAACATGGCCGAAAGGGGGATGTGGGCACAGTGGACACCCCAGCAACATTGGGAGATGCACACCAGCCTAGAAGCCAGCAGGTCCACCTTGCGTGGAACACACCAAGGTGTCCCCTGGTCAAATGTGCCATGTACAGGTCACATGTGTACACGGACGTCATCCATCAAGAGTAGTGATCAGTGCCAGCTAATAGGTGCAAGGTGAGTGGTCAACCGCCTCCTCACAGCTACCTGCACCCATCACTGTCAGACTGCAGCAAAACAACACTGCTACATCAGAGCATGCAATACTGACCGTGAGGGCACGTACATGGCTGGTAAGGGTTCAACCATGCCGGAAGGCGAAGCAGTGACATCCCCCCACCCAATCCCCATCACATTTCCAGAATGCAAGCAGATGACAAACTAACATTGTGGATGACAGCCCCTCTGTCTGAACTAGAAGGCGGTGGCACATCTGCACCTCCGACCTTGGGAATGCATTCGCCCGGCACCCCCTGAGCGATACCATAGCAGCTGCTGACGGCTCCCACACTACGCACAGCGCTAACCAGAGACCAACGTATACACACCCCACACACCGGAGTCCTTGCTCGTAGTTCACTTGCATGGTATGACCTTCACACTTACGCACCGACCATCCCAGGAGTCCAAGCGCCCCACACTCAAACCAATCATTGCTCCGAGCTGTGGCTTCCACATAACTTTGACTTTGCCTTTGTGACACACAGCCCTATTTCATACATTGACGTGGGGCTAAGTTTGGAAATAGCGAGATTGTTGTTTTGGAGCAATGAGGCCACAGCTAGTTCACACATTCCCAGTCATCTCACTGCCTATCTGGGTCACGGACATACATGCGCATTGAAATCAGTTCCCAGGGAGCACCGTTGTTTGGAATCACTGCCCCTACATACATCCATACTTTCATACTTGCTTGATCATGGACATGACTCATCTGTGTGAATTTGAATGTCTTAATCACATTCGGTGGAGTGGTGAAGGTGGACCAGTACCTGGCCATGCACACGCTACTTTACAATGTTGCCCCGTGGAGGACCAGCCAGGGTCCTTTGGGGAGGGAAAAGTATATCGTAGGAGAGGGAGTTCAGTCCGCAGTCTGATTTCTGTGTCATTGGTTGCCTAAACAAATGTAGCAGTCCATGTCGGGGGCCAAGGTGAGTGTCGCAGAGTGTTAAGGGGGACAGTGGAGGGTGTTATTCCTGGGCATGATGCAGAGGGCAGAACCAAGCAGAAAGAGGCCATATGGCGGAGATGAATGCTACCGCTTCCTACTTAGCCCAACGGCAGATTCATCCTCATCATCGTCCTCCTATGTGTGATGTGCCTCACATGTGGGTGGTGGTGTTTTGTCTGCGGCACTGTGTGGCAGTGACACATCAGGGGCCGGAGGTGGATTGTCAGCCGCACTGTGAGGCACTGACACATCAGGGGGCGGTGATGTGGAGGGAGTAGTGGCAGCAGCATTCATCTGCGCCAGGCCTTGTGGCCGCACTGCCATGATGAGGATCTGCAGGGCATGGTAGATCCCTGCTACATCTCGCTGGTGTGCAGCCGTGGCAGCCATTCTTCCCGCCTGCATCCGCTCCATGTTCTCCATGTTCCTCCCCATGTTGGCCAACTCACGGCTGAGATCGCTGGAGCCACTCTGACTAGACAGTTGTTCTTGTCTACGAGTCATGACTCCGGCGATGTCAGCCATGGATTGTTGGAGACCATGGAGTGGACTGTGGGTGTCCATTAGGGCCTGTAGGTGGTCCCTGATGGGACTTGGACACTCACGTATGGCATCTAGTTTGGCTGCCATGAGGTCGAACCCCACCCGCTCTGCCATCCCCTTCTGGCCCTGTGACACACGGCGTTGGAATGCCATGTGTTGCTCGTGGGGATCCTGGGAGACGGCCGTAGTGGTGGGTGCTTCCTGCTGTGTGGTCTGTGCAGGGGGTGGGTTCTTCTCGATGCAGCTGGGCTGCCCTGCTCCTGGGGGTGGGGTGCTGAGGGTGTCCATGAGCTGTTGGAGGGCGTCGGGGTCGATGGTGTGTAGGTCCTCTTCATCATCGGTGATGAGGAGTACGGTCTGCTCTGCAGGAGGTGATGATTCTCCCTCTGCAATGTGAAGGGGACATGCAGTTTAACATTGTGTTCACATGTATGTTGACGCATTGGCCAAGTTTACAAACAGACTGCATGTCAATGTACATTGTGACTGTTTGTGTGGAGATGCCTATTTAATGCTAGACAGTTGACATTTCGCCACCATCACGGATGTGAGGTTGTATTTGTCCATTATCATCTCACAGTTTCCTGCTATGCCAAATGCGAATGGCCATTTTCTACACACAAGCGGCAGCAGTTGTGTCCTCTGTTCTGTTGTGAAAGTGTTGCAGTTTGGTCCACTTTGTTGTAAATGTTGAGGTGCTCTGAGTGTTATGTGTGTGTGCTGCATTGTGGGTGATTTGCCCCTTCAGCTCTTATTTGGCTGGCCCTTATCCCTTTCAGGCGGTGTGCCTTTCACTTCTGTGCTTCTATAGTGCTGAGCTGTTGTAGACTTGGGTAAATTAGGCTCTTGGTCGGAGTTGTGACTCTTGGGCATGGTTTGTCCGCAGATGTGCTGTACTTACTTGTGCATGTGTGCCATTGTGCCCATCTCCCCCGTCCCCCAGTCCCTGGTGGTTACTCACCCTGTTGCTGTTGTGTTAGGTCATGTTGAGCAGTGTCCGGTCCTCCGACTCCTGCCACCGTCTCCACACTGATGACTGTGGACACCATTTCCTCCATCTCATCCAGCTCCTCCTGTGGCGCAGGACTCCCACCCCCAGTCTGCATTGCTGCTTTGCGGTTGTTGGCGAGTTTCAGCTTGGTTTTGCGCTTCACATCATTCCAGGGCCTCTTGACGTCTTCCATTGTCCTCGTCAGCACTCTGACTGCATTCACCTTGTCCACGATGGACTGCCATATTCCATTTTTTGTTGCCAATGACACAGTGGAGGTGACGAACAGTGTTGATGGTGTTCTGTCACCTCCGTAATCAGGATCCTGTTTTCCTGCGGACTGAACCGCGTCTTCCTCCTCTTCTTCTTCTCCTTGCCCTTCCCTGACCCCGAGGTCCCAGGCTGGTCCTCCGTGGGGCTTGTGGGGTTCGGGTTGTCCTCTGTGCTTGCTCCGGCTACCTCCATGGTGCTTCGCAGTTGTTTGTGTTTTATTTGTATTTCATTTTTGCCGCTTATATAGTGATTTTTCCCGCCTTACTTGTGGGACATGCAGGCCTGGCACTGCTTTTCGCTGGATTTTCATCGCAGTTGGGCCCATCGCAACTTTTTTCACGTTCGGGTTTCCTTCTTTATCGCTGTCGCGGTAATTGTATCGCAGACATTTGAGGCATTATCGGGAAACTATCGCATGTTACCGCCGTGTTGAGAATACGACGTTGACACAGAGTTATTTTCCTGCGACAGACGGCGATATGAAAAATTGTGTTAGCCTATTTTGGCGATGTTTATCGCACGTTCTTGAGAATATCCCCCTCCGAGTGCAAGCCTAAACACATTTCTTCGCAGAAAACATCACTGCTGCAAAAACATAGGGGGATATTCACAATGACGTGCGATAACTATCGCCAACGTCAGTCATCGCCAGAAAAGTTAACGCCGCCTAACCCCGAATATTATCGCCATGTTAGCGTGGTATTAACAAGCCCACGCTACATGGTGATAATAACAGGGAACGGCGGAGAAAACATCAGTCAATATTATCGCGATGGCGATAGTAATTCCGGCGTTAGCCGGCGATACCAGGAATCGGCACATCAGCGCCAGAAAAGTCCCATCTTCCCTCCTGGCGATATTGCCTTGTGAAAATACCCTTCAGTATCTATTGTGGAATTCTTCTTTTATACCTGGCATCAAGTTTCTGACCGCAGACTCATTCAGGATGGTTTGTAAGTGACTGCCATGACCTGTGCCTCAAAGTCTGTTTGCAGGTTTACTCTTGTGGCAAGGTGGTGTGATGCTGCAGTAGTCCATGTGCATCCTGTGATGGCCATAATAGCATTGGTGCTACTTGTTATGTGTACGTACCTGAGCACATTGGGCTATGGTGTAATGCTTGTATCATTCGTTGTGGCTATGAGGACATAATGGATATAGCCTCATTTCTGAGGACCATTAGTGAGTCACCTGCTGTTTTTTGCAATGATACCCCATTTACAGGGTTGTAGCTATAAGTAGTGCAGCATGTTCAGCGGCACCGGGGCGGTGGAGGAAATTTGATCAGAGCTCACGGAGATCCGAAGTTCCCTGAGGAAAACGGCCGATCAATCAGGTAAACTGACGCAGAGAGATTATAAGCAATAGGTGAATGGTTTGGTGCAGTGCACGGTGGAAATATCAGTGGAGAAAGGAGAGAGGGCAAGAGAGTGAGAGCAAGTAGAGTGACAAAGGTGGGAATGGGGGAGAGGGAAAGGAGGAAACAACTAAATACCAAGAAGTGAAAGGAGGGTAGAGTGGACATGTACAAGGGGAATATGTAGATTCATGGAAAGAATGGGGAAGGTTAAAGAAAAATGAATAAATATATGAATAGATTGAAGGAAAACAGTTTCAGAAGAAAAGGGAGAGATGATCCGGTGGAATGTAAAAATAATGGAGAATGGAGAAGGGGAAGGGAAAGCAGAGATATGCAAGGAGAGTGGGTGAGAGTGACAAGTGCAAGGCAGTGTGATACGTAGGAAATGGAAGAGAGGGGATGGGTTAGGAAATGTGGATGGTATGGGGAGGGAGGAAGAAGAGGTGAGCAAGAGAATAGCTGTGATTAGCGCAGAAGGCGCAGTGGCAGAGGTGGGTGGGTCCCATTGTACTCCATATTCAGCTGTATATTTTTTTAAATAAATTCTGGAATGGGAGCGCCCATTTTCCATTCATGCATTTGGGGCCCATGGCACCCTCATTACGCCATTGAGTTATTGGGTGATATTCCCAAGGCCTGGCAATACCTATCGCCAACGCCAGGTAGCAGCAGTATTTTTATCGCCGTCTAACTCTTAAAACTATCACCATGTTAGCGGCATATTAGCAAGCCATTGGTACATGGCGATAGTAACAGGGAACGGGGGTGAAAAATCACGCTAACATCAGCGCAATGGCGATCTGAATTACTGCGTTAGCGGGCGACAACCAGCGAAAGGCACATTAGCGGCAAGCAAACCCACGTTAGTCAGAGCAATTTTAGTTTTCTTGCCTCTAATGCCAAAAATTGCCTATCAGTCAACCTCCAATAGTAAATAGGCATAAAATACAATGACATGCAGAATGTAGCAGCCAGGGCCAAGTGCAGCACACATCAACAACCCCTGCAAGCCAGTCAACATCCAGGATGACCAGGATGGGAGCCATGATGCCTCGCTGGACCTGCGCCTGGATCCTTGATACCTCGCTGGACCTGCGTCTGGAGCCTGGATTGGGATGTGGAGGAGCTGTGGAGTCGATGATCCGTGGTGGTATACATTGATGCGCGACGATCGCCTGTACCTCGTGGTGAAGTCTGGCAGGACGCATGGAGACACGTTGCTGACCTGTGTGAGAAGACCGCCTTGCGACCCTTGGAGCTGTTGATGGTAGAGGCGATCATGTGCAACAACGAAGTGAGGTACGCATGGCATACTACAATCCCACACTACACCGGGGTGCACGGAGGGGATTAACAACGGTGTGTGCCGTCTCCCTGCATCACATGCCGGATGATGTTGGGCTGGCCGTACGCTGTGGAGGGTGAGGCCCCTGTGCTACGCCGAACTTGTGTTGCGTGAGCGCTGCAACGTCACGCCTAAGGGGCCCTGCTGCATCAACTGCATCTGTAGGCACACCAGCGGACTAGATGGCGACTGCTGTACCCAGCCTAGTGAAATCACACCTGGCTGATGCTCCTGCTGGCTGAGTCACAGATTTGGAGAGATTGCAGTGGATTGCGCCACGGTGTCAATGTCCAGGTAAGGAGAAGGTGAGACGCGCAGCGCAGGAGGGCCGTGGGGAAAGTCGCTCAGGCCTATCCCACGTAGATGACGCTCCCCCAGTGGTGTCTGTTCCGCTATGGCGGAAGAGCGTTGCCCCACTGCCTCAAGCAGTGCAGAAGAGGAACAATCATCACATGATGATAACTAACTGTTGTAATCATGCTATGTATCCTCAGGGGGTGGGAGGGTGGGTAGGAGTGCTCCAAACATGGAGCAGGGCATGGGCGGATTGTCATGCCCACTCAAGTGCGCAATGACTGTTTGTTCGGCCCACTCAGGCCTCCCAAAACAGTCATGCGCACTTCCCTGTTCGCAATGCAGGCTGCATCACAGTCTGCGTGTAGAACATGCACCCCCAGCACTTCTCAATGTTGTCCGCTGTGCGCCCATGCACAGCGGGCGTACCACTCATGTGCCAAAGGCACATACGTATTTGCGACGCATGCCATGACATTGCATTCAATTCCAATGCATACTAATACTAGGCATATTGCAACAGTAGAGTAGGTGTTGAATAGCTGAGACATAAATATCACTATTCCCACTTCAGTGAGTGCAACACAAAACTAACCTTTGCACCCCACACCCAACCGTGAATCCAGAAATACATTTCTTAGCCCCCAAAACACACCACAAATTTCATATTTTACCCCAAAACACACCCCAAATTTAATATTTTACCCCAAAACACACCCCAACTTTCATATTTTACCCCAAAACACACCCCAAATGTCATATTTTGCTACATGATACTCCCCAAATTCATCTCCAACACCCAAAACCCATACACACCCTAAAACTTAAAAATATGCTATTACTGACCTCACAATTCTTTGTAATGGAATGCGATGTTAAGGCACCTGCGATGTCGGAGTTGCGTAGTTAATGATGTACTGGCTGCGTTGTACTGGACGTCTCCCATGCCAGAGGCAAACCATAGCCTGGCCCGTCTGCGTCCGTCTGCCCCTGGACCGCGCTCAGCACCAAGGAGCCTTCCTCTTGGACACTCCACCGCTACGACGCCAGCACCCACCTCGCCATCAACCCTGGACGCAACCTCGCCTGCCAGGACCAACCTCTGCTCCGCACCGGACATCGACATCGCCATCACTGACGGCTGCAGTTTCACCCGCAAGGAGCACCCCGACCGTCAAGGAGGAGGCATTGACATCATCAACAGGAGCACACTCCGACTGACCATGCACTCTAATGACCCATGGGTGACCATGGACCACCTCAATTCCCAGATCCGGACAAAGCCCAAGCACATCCACTGCGGCACACTCATGTGCAGGCCCCCCGGACATTGGACCCCCATTCTCAAAGACCATTGTTGACCTCATTGTACCCCAGGACCTCCCATCCACCGACGACATCCTACTATGTGATCTGAAGTTCCACCTGGACAACCCCAGTGACCAGGACACCACCGCCTTCTGGGGAAGGTCACCGACATCAGACGCAAGCAGCAACTCACATCAACAGTCCACATAGCAGGACACACGGTCGAGCACGTCACCGCCGCAAGCGGGAGCTTCAACTTCAGCAACAACACCGGACTCTCCTGGACCAACAATAATTGGATACGTCACGTCTTCACCTTGCCCACCGGACGCCAACGCCATCATCGCAACCCCTCGCAGCTGGATCAAGGCCACCGTTGGACGTCTCGTCAACTCTCTCAGCACCAACACTCCCCCACTGCTTACAAATGATAACACCGCAGCGCACAACCAACACTGATGGATCTCCAACAGCGTCGACATTCGGGCACCCCTCATGAACTGCACTGCGTCAGTACCTTCCGCCTGCATGATGGCAGGCGTGAGGATGACGCAGTGACACAGGGATAGGCTGGCCCCATGCATTGCTGGAGTTGCGTCATGGTTGTGACACACCTGCAGCAATGCGTGACTTTAGCGCAGACAGATACGTCAGGATTCCTGACGTAACTGTCATTACTTGCGTCATGGAGCGCTGTTCGGTGAGTACAGCGCATCCATGCTGTCGCAAGAAGGGCGTTGTGGGAAGTGTTGCAACGCTGTCTTGTCGCAGCGCTGCAACACTTTTCATGACTGGGGCACAGGAATGCACACTGTCTTATTGATGGTGCGCAGTCCTGCCCTGTGATTTTGTGGCAGGGCAGTGCAGCAACATTGCTTGCAGCGCGGTCCAGCAACAAAACCTGCAAAAATGCGGCCCCAATGGTTATCTCCATTTTAAGACCTGATTTTTTCTGGTCTTAAGAAACTGCCTCTAGTTGCAGTTATAGCCACTTTTTTGGGTCATCTGAATATAAGGAGTCCCCTTGTGAATAGGGTAATGTTGGGTTAGCATCAGATTTTGCAAGGGAACGCCTCCCTTGCATATCATTAGCGTTATTTTTCGCTGACAGAAGTGGGGATGTTTAAAAGTGTGGTTTTCGCCTGAAAGCTGTCGCTAACTGCTGTTAGCGACAGCGTGTGAATATAGCGATAAAAATATCGCCGCTTTATCGGCAGAAAAGTGCCGCTAAAGCGGCGATATTTCCTTGTGAATATGCCCCATAATGTCAAGCAAATAGTTAAGACGCATTCTTGAAATATCTCTTTCTCGTCCAACTCTAAATCTGGCTTACATGGACTAGTTGAAGAGCTTTGAGGACCCCGTGCTGCGTGCCTTTTCCTGGGAATGGCTTCTTTAGTAGCCAAATGCAACATAGTCTGTTCTCTGAAAGATAACCCCTTGTTATCAACATGGCGCACTGGAGTCGACTAGTGTGCACAACAAGAAAAAAAAACTATCTATGAGGCCCGTGGTTGCTCTCACAAACACGAGAAGGTGTGGGGAAATTGATGGGCCTATCACAGTCTCTCCTTGTGAGCGGGCGGGGTCTTGCATGGATTGTCAAACTTGTTGTTGGGATCTGATTTGCCACATTACTTTTTCTGCATTTGCTGTAACAATTGTACTGTATGGATGATACTCGCTGTCTTTCAAAAGGAAATAAAGTTAGTTATCAAAAAAATCTGGTATAGACCAAGTGGTGCAATGAGTTTTGGCTAATTTACCAGATTGGACTCTCTCTCAGAATGCAGAAGAAGCAGGTCAGATACAGGAAAGTATACATGATACACAGTATAAATCAATGCCATATGAGAACAGAGAGCAGCTCCAGTTTCATTATGGCTGTAAGCAATCCTAAATAAATAGCAAAAACTATAACCATCACTCATGCTGAAGGTACCCTATGGTCTTTTTTTTTTTTAAAACATATTTTATTGAATTTTCACCATACCATATGGGCAATCGCCCGATATATACCATTTTAAAACAGGATACTGACAATTTACCAAGGAGAGACAAATCATTAGATACATTCGGCATATATAACAAAAATGTAAACCAAAACTTTACGCAGGCATTACCACCCCACCCACCCCGGCAAGCGTATTTAAAGATGGACACATGGCCTCAAAGAGAGTATACTATGGCGTATAACGTGACCGCTAGTTGCGCGTGAAAACTAATGTTTAGGGGGTTTGCGAAGGAAGGGAGGGAAGATCTATGCTCCTGCCCATCGAGACCAAATTTTCCTATGCTTTTGAGGGCAACCCCTCGCTTGGAAGACAGCAATTTCGGCACCCATACAATCATCTAGCCCTTTTCTCCATTTCCCTATTGTCGGTGGGGAAGTTCCCTTCCATGACTAAGCGATATCGCGTTTGGCGATTGTGAGAGCAAGGAAGAGTAGGTGTTGCTTGTAGCGATTCCCTCCTATTTCATCCGTGCTATGAAGGAGGAACAGTCTAGGGTCGAGTGGGATGTCCCAGGACAACACCTCCTTGAGGCAAATCAGAACTCTACGCCAGAAGGATTGGAGTGCAACGCAGCTCCATACAGTGTGAAAGAAGGAACCCTCTTCCCTGTCGCAACGTAAACAGTGGGGGGATGTAATGACTCCCATCTTCCAGAGGCGTAGACGTGTATAATAGACGCGGTGAACATATTTAAATTGAATGAGTCGGTATCTAGAGGACACCGCAGCACCTCTGGGACTAGCTATAGCCTCCGCCCAGTCGTCATCCGTTAATTCTGGGATATCGACTTGCCATGCCTGCCTTGTCTTATGAAGAGTCGTGGTTGAGTGTGTTGTCAGTGTCTGATATATCTGCCGAATCTTGTGCGCACCTAGATCCCCCATAAGAAGGCGGCCTTCTAAGGGATGAAATTCGGGGAGGTCTTCTAAGTGCTGAAGCAAGGGGGTAAGAGCATGGCGCAGTTGAAGATACTTGTAGAACTGGGTTTTATGGAGCTGGAAATCTTTCTGGAGGTGTAAAAAGTATTTAAGGGTGGTGCCCTGCATGATGTCTCCCAGTGTGGAGTTGCCTATCCGATCCCATTGACGGAACCCCTGCAATGTCGTCACCTGGCGTAAGTATGTACCATGCCACAAGGGCGTAGTCTGCGTCAAGCGCCGGTACCATCCCATCCGCCGGACCGTATATCTCCACAGCCGAATTGTTTGTTCTGCTGGCGTGAGGCAGGAAATCAAGCTTCTGTGCACTATATAGTAATCTAAGGAGGGGGATCCCTTCCATAGCAGTGTGTTCTAGAGCAAACGCAGGGTCTGTAGGTGAGTTATACCACCAGTCATTGATGATCAAGAGATGGGAGGCCGCATAATATGAGTACACATCTGCTGCGGCTATTCCGCCACAGTATGTAGATTGCACGCAGGTTTGCAGCGTGTCACGGGGCGGGTATGTGTTAGGACATCCCGGATCAACGGAAAGACTGGTGGGAGGCGCAGGACGTCACCGCACCTTTTGTTTTGTCACCGCAGGAGGACTGGATTGGTTCATCCTCTTCCGACACCACAGAAAGAAGATACAGTCCCTTTAACTGGGATCCGACATGGGACAACCCCGCCCCTTTTGATGACGACATCGCCCTCCGTCCAACAAGAGAGGGCTGGAACAAGAAGACGGTGTGCGCTGACACCGGAGGTGAAACAGGAGGAAGCGGAGTAGCGGAGAGTCGGGACGGAGACTGAGAGCGACGGACCTCGAGAGGAACAGCAAACCCAGGAGGAGTGGAGGAAGATCCAGAGACAACAAGAGAGCCAGGAGGCCATCGGATTCACGCTTCGCCCAGCCACGCTCCAGGAGGAGCGTGGCTAAAACAGGTACGGGATCGTTTCATGGGTTGGGTAGGGAGGCGGGGGACGCCAGAGGCTTAGAGGCGCGAGTGCCGTGTCGTGCATTCAAGAGAGCCGATCCCCATCCACCACACCTACACTCCCCTCCACCGAGTGTGTGTCACGGTTGATTTTGGTTTTGGGCTGGTGTTTCCTCACTCCCTTTCCCTGACAACGCACCGCACCATGATTACCCTCCTCTTCCTTCCTTTTGGGGCATCCGGAGTTTCTGATGGTGGCCACCCGGCGCAGAACCCGAGGAGGTGAAAGAAGCGATAGACGACTGGGACCTGTCAGGAAGAAGACGATAGCACACACCCCGGGAACTGAGGACTATTCGTGTAGCATTAACCCCTGTACACTGGACACCCTTAAGCGACCTACCCTCTCAAGAATAAAGCCTGCACTATCACGACCAGGTCTCCCGCTCCTTATTCCCGATAGTTCACAACTGGTGGAGAATGCGGGCATAGAAGAGCCCATCTGTGTCACCAAGATGGAGGCGATCGTGCAGCATTTGATCAAGGGCCAGGAAAAGCTCGAATGGGCCGTCGAGCGACAGATGTCATCGGCCCAGGCGGACCGAGAGACGTTCAAAGACACCATCGCAGCCCAGATGGACGGACTACACAGGCTGGCAACCGAACAGACCGGGGGCACAGTAAGGGAGGTACGGGGTACCCCTCACCCGCCATCAGGTGTCTCCCTCCAAAAGTACATAGCGGGGGAAGATCCCGACGCCTTCCTGACCAACTTCGAGAGAGTAGCAAGGGCGTGTAGTTGGCCGGTAGACAAATGGCCATTTTTTTTGGCCCCTTTGCTCACGGGGGAAGCACAAGCAGCATACCAAGTGGCGAACGCCACGGGAGATACATCATACGGAGAGATAAAAGTCATTATATTGGACCACCTCGGCCTGGACTCTGAGGCATATAGGGTGAGGTTCCGCAAAGAGAGAGGCGCCCCCGGGGAAAATCCTAAAACCCTGTTCTTCAGATTGAAGATGGCCGCCGACAAGTGGCTGACTCCAGGATTTTGTACAAAAGACGAGATAATGGAAAAGATTTACTTAGAACAGTATCTGGACGCCCTGCCGTACAACACGCAGAAATGGCTGCGCCAACATTCGCGTCTAACAGCCGCACAGGCCATAGAGATGGCCACGACTTATTCACGAGCCCAGCCGAAGGGGGTGGTAAGTGACACAGAGAGGACACGCCAACCTACCATACGGCTCGAGAAGAGATATCGGATTCCACCAGAACCAGGAAAACCCCGGATGCCGAAAATAGAGATACCGAGCGTCAGAGGTCCCCAATGCTTTGAGTGTGGGGACTGGGGCCACATAGCCCGTGTCTGGCCCCGGAAGAAACCAGCGGATGAACCCATGGAGGTGGGGTACCTCCCCAGGTCCATTATGTATACGGCCGAAATGGGAACGGCCTTCCATGTAAGTGTACAGGTGAATGGTAAACTGGTTAAGGCCCTTCTCGACTCTGGGTGTAAACAGTCGGTCATCCAAAAGGTGTATATTAACCCCGATCAGCTAGTACCCGATACATTAGTCCATATCCGATGCGTACATGGCGACGTGAAACCCTATCCCCTGGCTAGGATTGCCATCACCCATTCCGAGGGGGTACACAGTGAGGTAAAGGTAGGGGTGTTAGAAGGGCTCCCCGAAGACCTGATCATTGGCACTGACAACCCTGAGTTCCTCAGTCTCTTCCGAGGCGTACTCCGCCTAGAGGAGAGAAGGAAAGAAGGAGTAGGTAACCCGAGGGAGACGGTCCCGGCCCTCATTACCCCAGAACCGTGGCTCCTAGACCGCAGTTTCAAATTCGCCCAGGCCAATGATGCCACCCTGTACAACGCGTGGGAACAGGCCCATAGCACACAGGACAATAGCTGCCCTGTGTATCCCCGGTTCCTTATAAAAGAAGGGTTACTTTACCGACAGGCTACCCCCACAGATCCCCACCAACTACTGGTACCCCTCTCCTTCCGGGAACAGATAACTTTCTTTTCTCATTCCCACCTCACAGCAGGACATATAGGAGCAGAAAAAACCACACAAAACGTCCTACGGCATTTCTTTTGGCCTGGGGTGTACAAGGATATAAAGATGCACTGCCAGTCATGCGGTACATGTCAGAGAAGGAATACACATAGGCCCCCAGCAGTGCCCCTACAACCACTTCCCATAATAGGTAACCCCTTCGAGAGGGTCGGAATGGACCTAATAGGCCCATTGCCCCGAACAAAAAAGGGGAACGTCTACGCCCTGGTCATAGTGGACAACGCAACCAGATTTGTGGAGGCATTTCCGCTCCGTGCCACCACCACCCGCAACATAGCTGACAGGTTTCTGGAGCTGTTTTCACGGGTGGGCTTCCCTAAAGAAATCTTAACGGACCAAGGAACGCCCTTCGTGTCTCGTCTCATGAGAGAGGTCTGTAGGGTCCTCAACGTACGACAGATCAAAACCTCGGTATACCATCCCCAGACCGACGGTCTAGTCGAACGCTACAATGTGACACTAAAAGCCACGCTAAAGAAAATGTTGGAGGTAAACGGCAAAGAATGGGACCAGCTGTTACCCTTGGCTCTGTACGTGATAAGAAGTCAAGTACAAAGCAGCCTTGGCTGTTCGGCGTTCGAGATGCTATTCGGAAGGCAGCCACGATCCCTTCTTGAGATGACGAAAGAGGCCTGGGAGAAAGAAGAGGCAATTGAGACCAGAGGAATGAAGGACCGCGTCAACCAGACGGGAGGAGGCATCGCCATCGTACACAAGAACACCATCCGCATCTCGACTAACTCCGACGAGACCTTCACCGCCGCCGAACACCTACACTTCCAGATACACACTGACCCCAAGACCACCCTCCGAGGCACCCTCATCTACAGACCCCCGGGACCACGCACACTATTCAGCGAAGACATCGCAGACTTCATCAGCCCGCACGCCATGCCCTCCGCCGACTACATCCTCCTAGGGGACCTCAACTTCCACCTGGAGAACAACAACGACAGAAACACCACCGCCCTGCTGGACAACCTCGCCAACCTCGGACTCAAGCAACTGGTGAACACGCCCACCCACTACGCCGGCCACACGCTTGACCCCGTCTTCTCTTCCAGCAAGCACATCTCCTTCAGCCACGCCACCGGACTCCACTGGACCGACCACAGCTGCGTCCACTTCAGCTTCAGAAAGACTGCGACCCACCACCACCCGCAACAGGCTCCCCGCCGGAGCTGGAGCAAGATCACCGCCGAGCAGCTCACCGCCTCCCTCAGCCAGAACACACCCACCAACACAACGGACCCAAACGAAGCAGCCAGCAACCTCGCCAAGTGGCTGACCGCCTGCGCCGACGACCTCGCACCACTAAAAAACCCTCCCAGCAGACCCGGAAGCAAGAAAACCCCTTGGTTCACCAACGAACTCAAGGAATCCAAGAAGAACTGCCGCACTCTCGAGAAAGCCTGGCGACTCGACCAGACCACAGACAACAGGACCGCCCTCAAGCACGCCACCCGCAAACACCACCAGCTGATCCGTGCCACCAAGAAGTCGGCACTCAAAGAACGACTGGACAACAACGCCCACGACAGCAAGGAACTTTTCAGCATCGTCAAAGAGTTCTCCAACCCCAGCGCCGGAAACAACGACATCACCCCTCGCAAGACCTCTGCAACTCACTCGCCGCGTTCTTCCACCGCAAGATCACCGACATACATAACAGCTTCGACGCACAGACCACGCACCCTACCGCCGAACCAACGCCCGCCACCACCACCCTCTGCAACTGGACCCCGATCAGCACCGAAGACACCACCCGCACGATGAACTCCATCCACTCCGGATCACCAACCGACCCCTGCCCACACCACGTCTTCAACAAAGCCGACGCCACCATCGCACCCCATCTCCGGGACATCATCAACTCCTCCTTCCACACCGCCACCTTCCCGGAGAGCTGGAAGCACGCCGAGCTTACCGCCCTCCTGAAGAAACCAACGGCGGACCCCACCGACCTCAAGAACTACCGTCCCATCTCGCTCCTTCCGTTTCCGGCCAAAGTCATCGAGAAGACCGTCAACAGACAGCTTGCCGCCTTCCTCGAGACGAATGGATCCCTCGACCCTCGCAGTCCGGGTTTCGGGCCAACCACAGCACCGAGACCGCCCTTATCGCAGCCACCGACGACATCAGAACCCTAACCGACAACGGGGAAACAGCAGCCCTCATCCTCTTGGACCTCTCCGCGGCGTTCGACACCGTCTGCCACCGCACCCTAGTGAAGCGCCTCAGCAACATCGGAATCCGAGAGAAAGCACTGGAATGGATCATCTCGTTCCTCGCCGGAAGAACCCAGAGAGTCCGCCTCCCCCGTTCAGATCCGAGGCCACCGAAGTCATCTGCGGCGTTCCACAAGGATCTTCACTCAGTCCAACCCTCTTCAACGTCTACATGAGCCCCCTCGCAGCCATCGCACGCCAACACAACCTCAACATCATCTCCTACGCCGACGACACCCAGCTGATCCTCTCCCTCACCAACGACCCCACCACCGCCAGAGCCAACCTACACGACGGGATGAGAGACGTCGCCGACTGGATGAGGAACAGCCACCTTAAACTGAACTCAGACAAGACGGAAGTCCTCATCCTGGGCTCATCACCCTCCGCCTGGGACGACTCTTGGTGGCCCCCGGCCCTGGGCACCGCGCCCAAACCAACGGACCACGCACGCAACCTGGGCTTCATCCTGGACTCCTCCCTGTCGATGACCAGACAAGTCAACGCCGTCTCATCTTCGTGCTTCAACACCCTGCGCATGCTCCGCAAGATCTTCAGATGGATCCCCACTGAAACCAGGAAGACCGTCACCCAGGCACTCGTCACCAGCCGACTGGACTATGGGAACACCCTCTACGCCGGAACCACAGCCAAACTCCAAAAATGACTCCAGCGCATCCAGAACGCCTCCGCACGACTCATCCTGGACATCCCCCGACACAGCCACATCACCGGACACCTGAAAGACCTGCACTGGCTCCCCGTCAGCAAGAGAATCACGTTCAGACTCCTCACCCACGCACACAAGGCCCTCCACGACCTGGGCCCCAAGTACCTCAACGACCGCATGACCTTCTACACGCCCACCCGCCAGCTACGATCAACCAGCCACGCCCTCGCCACCGTACCACGCATCCGCAGAGCCACCGCCGGAGGAAGATCCTTCTCCTACCTGGCAGCCAAGACCTGGAACTCCCTCCCCACTCACCTTCGGCGAACCCAGGACCATCTCTCCTTCAGGAAGCAGCTCAAGACCTGGCTGTTCGAGCAGTAACTTACCCCCTCCCCCAGCGCCTTGAGACCCTCCCGGGTGAGTAGCGCGCTCTATAAATGCCGTGATTGATTGATTGATTGATTGACTACACCCAAGGACTGAAAGACAAGATAGGAAAACTCTGAGATTTAGCCTATTCCCACCTGGTGAAGAAACAGGAACAACAGACCCACTACTATAACCGCGGGAAAAGATGGAGGACCCTAAGGAAGGATGACTGGGCACTGGTGTTACTACCCACGGCTACAACGAAGTTAAAGATGGAATGGAAAGGCCCATACAAAGTCATAGCGGTCATCGGTAAAACCACATATAGGTTACAAATCACCCAGACCCGCACCCAGACGTACCACATAAACATGCTAAAGAAATGGCTGGGACCCCTACCCAAGGCCTCGAACCTCACTCTGCCCACGCTTACCACCAAGCATTCCACGGTAGCAGAGCTCGTGGTGAACGAAGACCTAACCCAAAGAGAGCGGGACGAGCTGGATGAGGCCCTTCGGCCCTTTGCATCGGTGTTCTCCGACGCTCCAGGCAAGACCCACCTGGCAGAACACCGGATTGAGACCCCGGCCGGGAAAGCCATAAAACTGAGACCCTACCGGATCCCCGCGGCCCGAAGAAAAGCCATACAGAAGGAAGTACAGGAGATGTTACAGCTGGGAGTCATAAGGCCCTCGAGGAGTGAGTGGTCCTCTCCGATCATCATGGTGCCGAAGCCAGACGGTAGTACCCGTTTCTGCATGGACTTCAGGGCTCTCAACGAAATCTCGTCCTTCGATGCCTACCCCATCCCTCGAATAGACGAGCTGATAGAGAAACTAGGAGAGGCCACGTATATCACCACGTTAGACCTGACCAAGGGCTACTGGCAGGTACCCCTAAGGGAGGAGGACAGAAAGAAGATGGCCTTTTCCACACCCGAGGGCCTCTACGAATTCACCGTCCTCCCGTTAGGACTACATGGGGCCCCGGCGACCTTCCAGAGACTCATGAACACTGTGTTACAAAACCACCACTCCTTTTCGTCAGCGTATCTGGACGATATCGTGGTTTTTAGCCCCAACTGGAAAACCCACCTTAGCCATCTCCACACCATCTTACAGGCCCTAAGGGAAGCGGGGCTACACATAAATGCAAAGAAATCCCGGGTGGGATACCAAAAAGTAAAATACCTGGGGTATGTACTAGGACATGGGGTGATCGCCCCTCAGATAGAAAAGGTCAGAGCGATTTCAGACACTCCCTTTCCAGCCTCCAAACGAGACCTAAGAGCCTTTCTCGGCCTGATTGGCTATTATAGACGGTTTATACCCCGCTTTTCCGAGGTGGCCACCCCGTTGACAGACATCCTCCAGAAGCATGTGAAACCACAGGTCCTGTCATGTCCCACGGAGCCCATGACAAAGGCATTCCAAACCCTAAAACAAGCCCTAACTACAAGTCCCGTCCTGGCCTCACCTGACTTCTCCCGACCCTTTCTCCTACATACCGACGCCTCACAACAGGGCATAGGCGCAGTCCTCTCACAGCTGACTCAAGAGGGGATAGAACACCCTATAGTGTACATAAGTAGGAAGTTATTCCCGAGGGAGGTAAGATATCCCACCATTGAGCGCGAGTGCCTGGCCGTAAAATGGGCCATAGAGAAACTGCGATATTACCTAGAGGGACACCAGTTCACCCTGTACACAGACCATGCACCTCTCCAATGGATGAGCCGCAATATCGCCAATAATCCCAGGGTTCTCCGTTGGTTTCTCTCCCTCCAACCCTATTCATTCACTGTGCAACATCGAAAAGGGGTCGACAACGGCAATGCGGACTATCTGTCTAGAGTGTTCCCTCTCCCCAATCGGGAGAATCCAGGGGTGGAGGAGTGTCACGGGGCGGGTATGTGTCAGGACAGCCCGGATCAACGGAAAGACTGGTGGGAGGCGCAGGACGTCACCGCACCTTTTGTTTTGTCACCGCAGGAGGACTGGACTGGTTCATCCTCTTCCGACACCACAGAAAGAAGATACGGTCCCTTTAACTGGGATCCGACATGGGACAACCCCGCCCCTTTTGATGACGACATCGCCCTCCGTCCAACAAGAGAGGGCTGGAACAAGAAGACGGTGTGCGCTGACACCGGAGGTGAAACAGGAGGAAGCGGAGTAGCGGAGAGTCGGGACGGAGACAGAGAGCGACGGACCTCGAGAGGAACAGCAAACCCAGGAGGAGTGGAGGAAGATCCAGAGACAACAAGAGAGCCAGGAGGCCATCGGATTCACGCTTCGCCCAGCCACGCTCCAGGAGGAGCGTGGCTAAAACAGGTACGGGATCGTTTCACGGGTTGGGTAGGGAGGCGGTGGACGCCAGAGGCTTAGAGGCGCGAGCGCCGTGTCGTGCATTCAAGAGAGCCGATCCCCATCCACCACACCTACACTCCCCTCCACCGAGCGTGTGTCACGGTTGATTTTGGTTTTGGGCTGGTGTTTCCTCACTCCCTTTCCCTGACAACGCACCGCGATTACCCTGACCCCCTGTTGTCCTCTTCCTTCGTTTTGGGGCATCCGGAGTTTCTGACGGTGGCCACCCGGCGCAGAACCCGAGGAGGTGAAAGAAGCGATAGACGACTGGGACCTGTCAGGAAGAAGACGATAGCACACACCCCGGGAACTGAGGACTATTCGTGTAGCATTAACCCCTGTACACTGGACACCCTTAAGAGACCTACCCTCTCAAGAATAAAGCCTGCACTATCACGACCAGGTCTCCCGCTCCTTATTCCCGATAGTTCACACAGCGTTACTTTGACTGCACCCCCACCCCATAGGAATTTGTTAAGTATGGCATTTATTTGCGCAAACCAGGACCGTGGTATATGATATGGAAAATTTTGGAGACGATACAACACTCTGGGGAGAGAAACCATTTTGAAGATCGCTGAGCGCCCATATAACGATAGAGGTAGGGAAGACCAAATGGAGGTCTCGTCGCGGAGACCGGCCAGGAGTGGATTGATGTTGCGTGACCATGAAATCTTGGGGCAGGGAGATATATACCCCTAAGTATTGGAATCCGTCCGTAGCGTGTTTCAACTGCGATGCCCATGTACCTCTGCCCTGTTGCCCATAGACTGGGAAGAGCACCGATTTAGAGGGGTTAGTATGAAGCCCTGTGGTCTTTGCCGAAGACACGGAGGATCTGTAAGATACGTGGGGCCAAGATCCATGGATCTGTCATGAAAAACAAGACGTTGTCTGCGTATAATGCAATACGATCCGGTTGCGATCTCGGCCAGTCAAAACCACGGAGCACAGGATCATGGCGAACCCAGATGGCCAATGGTTCCACCGCCAAGGCGAATAGGAGCGGGGACAAAGGGCAACCGTGCCGTGTGCCGCGGCTGATGGGAAAGAAGGGGGACCGATGACCAGCGATGCGTATGGAGGCTGTAGGCTCTGTGTAAAGCAAGCGAACGTATGCCGCGAAGCGCGGGCCGAAATTCATCGCCTCCAAGAGCTGTAATAGGTATTCCCAGCTCAGAGAATCAAAGGCCTTGTCTATGTCGGCGAGAAGAATGGCCGCGGGGTGTCCCAACTCTGGGGCCAATGCAATGGCATTGTGGACCCGGTGAATATTATGGCGGGTGGCCTGGTGTGGCATAAAACCAGATTGATCCGGGTGGATCAGGTTCTGAATGCAAGTCCGCAGGCGGTCTGCAAGAACCTTACCCAGTAGTTTGGATTCTACGTTAATTAGGGAGATAGGACGATAGGAGGAGGGATCTTCCAGGGGGCGTCCAGGCTTCAAGAAAAGAACTATCTCGGCCTGCCACCAGTCCCGGGGTAAGATATGCCTGTCGAGAGCCTCGTGTATTGTGGTCAATAAGTGGGGGCCCAGTGTGGACATATGGGCACGGAGGAATTCTTTTTTTTTTTTTTTTGTCCTCATTACACCATGGCTACTGTATTCTGGGCCGGTTGTAAACACCCTCAATCCGTCTGTGGTCCCAAGCAGTGTCGGACAGCACCTTCCACGGTACCGGTCTACCCACAAGGGGGTGGGGCTGAAGACTCCAAACTGCCCCAATCCATGGCTTGATGTAATCATTGGACTAGTTTTCCGAGTCCATGACCCAACTGCATACTTATCAACCTGAACATTTCAAAAAATCCTCCCACACTTCTGCTGACCTTCGTGGGATCCCTTTAGTATCTAAGCTGCATGCCCATTTAACCACATTTAGCCAGGTGATTGGATTCGGAGGTTGGGGATCCAGCCAGAGTTTACAAATCTCCCGCCTGGCCAGGAGTATCAAGTAAAATAATAGACCCCGTTGCTTGTAATTTAGAGCCTGTTGGGATACATAATCCACCCCAAGGAGCACCAATGTTTCGGTTAAAGTTATATTTTCTCCTAAGATGGCCCTTATAGTATATTCCACGGACCTCCAAAATTCTTTTAGCTCTGGACATGTAAAAAAAACGTGTACATCATTAGCCTTTGGATAGTTACATTTTTTACATCTTGGCACAGGCTGTAACACAAATTTGGATAATCTTTGTGGTGTCCAATACAACCTATGGATAACAAAAAAATGGTGGCGTTTAAAATTTGCTGGTGTTACTGTGGCATAGAGTAGTTTCACGGAGTCTATCCACAAAGATTGTACACTACCCTCCTGCAATATACCTGTCCAGACCTCCGATAAATCCTTCATTTTCTCTTCCTCTGCCTCCAACCAATATCCGTACCATATTGCCACTTCTTTAGCTTTCTGACCTGAATCCTGGAGCGAGGCCTCAAATTCCCAGTTGCTTACAACTTCCTCCACTGCAGCCAGAGCCCATGAAGTAAGCTGCAGGTACTTAAACCTGGAAAGCCTGTTACCTGTCTTAATGTTCAGGACCTCCCATGGGACCAATCCGCCTGTTGCTATTAGATCTCCCCATTTTGTTATCCCTGCCTGTTTTAAAGGCAGGCTCAGGGCATCATTCAGACATTCTGGCGTCCCCGGGGATTCCCATATTGGGGCAAACTCGGAGAAGTAGCCAATCTTTAAGGTCCGTCTCACTGCAAGCCAGAGACTTAAGGCTGCTTTCAACACCTTTAACCTTACTTTTTGAAAAAAAAATTGGGCTCCAAATTTGAATAAATAGGCTCCTCCCACTTCTTTGGTCATTTCACCCAGTATTAGACCCCACGTGGTGTTTACAGGCTCCCCCACCAACATGCGAAAGTTCTTAAATTGAAAGACCATACAATACAGTCTAAGGTCTGGTAGTGCCAACCCCCCCTTCTTAAGACAACTTCTAAGTTTTTTCCAGGAGAGCCGTACCCCCCGGGATGCCTAAATAAAACTAGATATCTTCCCTTGTATTTTGTTAATTTCATATTTAGGGAAACTGAGTGGTATACAGTTAAAAAGATAGGTTAATTTTGGGAGGACAGACATTTTTATTAAATTAACCCTCCCATATATTGACAGGGGTAAGCTCTTCCACCTGGCTAATTTCCTATCTACCTCCTTCATCACTCGCTTCAAGTTACGAGAGGGGATCTCATCGATTTTATCTACAATTGTTATCCCCAGATATTTAATCTCTGAACAAACTCTGCCACTCCATTCTACCATGTTCCAACACATTACTTCCGTTTTTGAGATATTGACTAAATATCCAGAAAGTGCACCGAATTCAGTTGTCAATTGTTCTATCCTCTTCAATGTTTGCGCTGGATCGGAGGTATAGACTACCAAATCATCTGCATATAATGCAATTTTACTATGCGTTGGAAGCTGGTGGATAGGGATGATCTGCTCATCTGTTCTTAACTTGTGCGCAAATGGTTCCATATATATATATCACAAAGAAGGGGGGACAGGGGACACCCCTGTCTCGTCCCCCTCTTAATTTTGAAACTCCCTGTCAATGCGCCATTTAACAGAATTTTGGCCGTGGGCTGCTCGTATAGTTTTTGCACTGCCTGGATAAAACTGGTACTGAAACCCATTGTATCTAAAACCGCCCAGAGAAATAGCCAGCTGACACGATCGAAAGCTTTGGCGGCGTCAATAGTGATCACCGCCAACGGGATCGATTTCGCGACCGCTAGGTCTATGGTCCCTATTAGTGAGAGCGTGAGTTCTTGTATTTGTCTCTTGGGGACAAACCCTTTCTGGTCAGTGTGTATCAACTGAGGAGCCACCCTAGCCAGTCTTCCCGCCAGTATGCCTGTATAAATTTTAAGATCCACATTTAATAAGGAGATTGGTCGATATGAATCGGCATTTCTCGGATCCTTAGCCGGTTTTAAAATTAACATAATTATGGCCTCATTCCACGAATACGGAATCTGAACTCCCTCCTTATATACAGCATTAAAGAGAGTCACCATTTCCGGTACAATCTCCTCTATTATCAATTTATAAACCTCAACCGGAACTGAATCGGGGCCTGCCGCCTTACCATTCTTCATGTGTTTAAGTTGTTCTCTTATTTCCTCTTCCGTAATTGGAGCGTTGACCCTGTTCCTCCCTTCTGTTGTTAAGACCGGGAGACCAATATCGTTTAACCAGCCCTTTAAGACCTCTACATCCGGCCTTCCTGACTCTGCATACAATTCTGAGAAGAGTTTTACTATGCTTTCCTGAATTTCCTCCTCATAATTGGTAACATCTCCCTCGGGATTAATGACCAACTCTCCAATGTGGTTTCTCTCCCTATCTGCCCTCGCCTTCCAGGCAAATAATGCTCTGGCTTTTTCGCCATACTCAAAATGTTGCATACGGCTTGCCTCCCACCTTTCTCTGCTCTTTGTTTCTAATCTCATTCTATAATTCAATCTGGCTTCATCCAACTTTTTTACCATCTCCTCACTATACTGTGTGTCCTGCTGCACCCTTCCTTCTAATAACCCAATCTCCTCCTCCAACTTTTTTAATTCAGCTCGCTCCACTTTATTCTTATATGAGACCTGACTTTGCAAAACCCCCCGAGTATAGGCCTTGAAAGTATCCCAAATAACTCCAATTGGTGCTGAGTGAGCATTGATCCGGAAAAATTCTACAGTTTTTTCCTTCAAAAGGGCAGCCACGCCTAAATCCGATAAAATGGCTTTCTTCAGCATCCATCTAACATTATTCCTAACACTGATCTCCCCCAATGTAATACTGGCCATATTATGATCCGAAATGTGTCCTGGAAATATATGCACCTCTTTTATCTTCCCAGCCCACTCTCTGTCTACCAATATATAGTCCAGGCGAGAAAAATGATGATACTTTTTGCTATGAAAGGTGTAGGCTCTTTTACCTTTCATTAGATGCCTCCAGGAATCAACCATACCCAACTCCTTTAACATGTGTTTAATGGCCTGCCTTGTTTTTGGTGCTTGGGCCTGAACCCCCCTCCTACTTGTGGATCTATCCAATATTGGGTCCAAAAGAGTATTAAAATCACCTCCTATTATTATAGGTGATGTTGCCCCTGCTAATCTTAATTGCATGTCCACTATATACTGGGGGTCATCCGTATTTGGACCGTAGAAACCAGCACACACAAACTCAGAACCCAGACATTTAAGAGTGGCCGTTACCCATCTACCTGAATTGTCAGTGTTGGAAGTGATCATTTATACTCCTGACCCCTTCCTGACGATTATAGCAACACCTTTCGAGTATTCTGATTGATCTGATGCTACGTGGCTCCCTACCCATCTTTGTTTGGAATATAATCCCCTACTCTCACATGCCGTTAAGTGGGTTTCTTGTATGATACATACTTGGGCTTTAGATTCTTCTAAGTACCTCATTACCAACCTTTGTCTGTTTTTTTACCTTAATCCATTTACATTCCACGTTACAATTCTAACTTTATTATCCCTCCCTGCCATTTATTTTAATGTGTCCCAGCCGCTTGGACTCAAGGATCTCTGGTTCTTTATATTAAAAGAGAGCCAAGATAAAATGTATAGTATATCTGATATGTCTAATGAGGACTTATTTTTTATTTTCTCCCACTGCACCCCACCCAGTGCACGGAGGAATTCTATGGGGTACCCATCGGGGCCCGGCCAGATCGCATCGCAGTTAGTGCCGCCGTTAATTCATCCACCATAATGGGGTCATCCAAATGATCTCTTGCCTGATCGGTTAATCGCTGAGGAGGGATATCCCGAAGGAATTCCGCTATGAGGTCCTCTGAGAGCTGAGCTCTCCGGGTATATAGTGTGGAGAAGTACCGTGCAAATTCTGTGACAACTTCCGCGGGAGATGTAAGCAGGACACCCTCACTATCTCTAATAATGGGGACTGTGGCTGGGGCACGCACTGTTTGGCAGAGTCTGTGTAGCATTTTGCTCGATTTGTCCCCCCACTGGTATATTCGATGTTGGGATGCCAGCCAAATATCTTTTTCCTCTTCCATAAGGTGTTGGTGCAATTGTTGTTGCGTAAGGGATAGATTGCGCTGTAAGGTTGGGCTTGGATCTAATGTGTAGTGCGCTTCTAGGGTTAGGCACTGGGTTTCTAACTCCGTTCGATGAGCGGAGCATTTATGTTTGTCGTTTGCCCTGTAGCTGATATCTACCCCTCTAATTGTGGATTTCAGGGCCTCCCAAAGGGACTCTTTGGAAGGGGTAGAATCTGTATTCAGGGTAAAATACTCTTGGATCGCCGAGCTCAAGCACTCCTGATAGTCAGGGTCTCGGAGGTGCCAGGGGGACATGCGCCATCTAAACGGGGGCTTCTGGAGGTGTAAAAGAAAAGACACTGTGACCGGGGAGTGATCGGAGAGCCCCCTAGGAAGGTGGGAGACCTGGGAAAATCTATGAAGATGATTTTGTGGCGTAAACATGTAATCTAGACGAGACATGGAACCATGGACCATGGACACATATGTGTAGCCTATCTCAGCGGGATGAAATTCCCGCCATATGTCAGCCCAGCCCAAAGCGCCAGCCAATGAAGACAGCTTAGGAGTCACGGCAGAGGAACTCGCTCCCGATCCCCGCCTCCTATCGAGTGATGACATAGTGTCGTTCCAATCGCCTCCCAGGAGAGATAAGCCCTCTGGAAGCTCACTCCAGTGACGGGTGATACTTTCTACAAAGGTATTCCCCGGAGGAGGGGGCGCATAAACACTACCTATATTGATTGGTTCCCAGTAAAGTGTGCCTGACAAAAGGACATATCTACCCCCGGGATCTGTCCAGTGCTTAGCTTAGCTCGGCGATGAATAAGGATGGCTGTACCCCGGGAACCCCTAGTGAAACCTGCATGGTACACCTGCTGATATCCAAACCTGGCTAGGCAGGGAGATTTATTGCCCAATAAATGGGTCTCCTGTAAGAGAAGAATGTCTGCACTATAGCGCTTCGCTTGCCGAAGAACGGCCCCCGTTTAACTTTATTTAACAGTCCGCGGACATTCCACGTTACTACCGTTAGTTCACTCAAACGTGGTCTAGCTGGTTGGATGGCCATGGATCGATTCGTGAGTTAGTGCTACTGACCTGCCTACTGAAGTGTGGGATGTGTGCCTGCGCGTGTAAAGGAACTGAACGCAACATAACTGAAAACCCCAAAAAAACACACCCCCTCCCGTCCACCTCCCCCTTGATACTGCCTTTTTGAGAACTAGGAGCATCTGTCGTGGTGGAGAGTACTCCAGGAACCCAACCGGGGATCCCAGGCCCCCCCCCCCCTCCAATGGATCCCAACATTCCCATAAACCCTTAACATTGGGGTATACGTGTCCGGGTCAAGTCAGCCATGAAGCACATTGTCCACCTCTACTCGGTGCAGAGTAGACGGAGTAGATACAACTGCAAATAGTGAAATTTGGTCGAATGGAAGCCGCGCCAGCCATAAATTAATCAGGAAGCGCGCTCAGGACTGGAGGAGCGCCGATCGGATCCAGAGCGATGCTGTCGCTTTGATTTCGTCCTGCGCGATCTGTTCTTCTGCGAGCTCCTGGAGGAGTCAGATTCTAATGGCGGCGGAGAGTGAGGTTTCAAGTGGGCCCTTTCGTCAGTCCAGGTGAATACCTCTTCAGGCGAATCAAAAAAGTAAGTCTTAGAATTATACACAACTCGGAGCCTGGCAGGATATAGCAACATATAGGAAATATTTAGTTCTCGCAATCTCCGTTTCGCTGCTGTGAAGGACTGCCTCTGCTGCTGCACTAGACGGGTGTAGTCAGGGAAGATCATTATGGGCCTGGAGTCGAAGATGAGTTTCTCCTTGTGTGACCGAGCAAACTGCAACACCGCGTCCCTGTTCGCATAATTGAGGAGCTTGGCGATGACTGGCCGGGGGTTTTCACCGGGAGGTGGTTTTCTCGTGAGTGCTCGGTGGGCTCTCTCGACCACAAAGCACGTGGAGAGCATGTCGGCGGGCAGCAAGTCTTTGAGCCACGAGGTGAGGAAGCGGTTCATGGAGTTACCCTCGCAACCCTCTGGGAACCCCACAAAGCGGAGGTTATTGCGCTTAGCGCGACCTTCAGCATCCTCGGCCCGGGATGCCAGCTCTTGGGAGATCACGGTTAGCTTGTTGACGCGCTGTTGCAAGGTCGTCACTGTATCTTCCACTGTGGACACAAGCGTCTCGGCCTCTGTGATACGGTCCACGGCTTTCCGCAGATCCTGTCGTAAAAAGGAAACTTCGGTGCCCAACGCGCCAATCTTGGCCTCAAGCGTGTCTCTTGCTTTGGTAATGGCCGCCAGCAGAGCTGCGTTGTCAGGGACAGGGCCGGGTGTGGAGCCGCCACCCGCCGTCGTGGCGAACTGATCCAGGGTGCTCTGCTTTGGGCCAGTGGCACCAGGTTTATCCTTCCCCATCGCGGCACCACCGATCAATTACCTCAGGAATGACAGGGGACACCGTTCGGGACCCAACGCGCTTCGTGGGGTCACAACAGGACCAATTCACCACCCTGAGGGCTTACCAGGAGGAGCACCGCGAGCCGGCTCTCACGGAACCTCTCCACCACAGAGCCACAAGCCGCACCGGGCCTAGCCCGGCCACGTCCGCAGCCCGCGGTGAAGAGCTAGACAGGCCCCTCTGCCAGGACCTAGCCCGCCGGACCGCCAGCCCGCCACTCACCCCCGACAGCCCCCGCACCACGAGGCCTGCCTCAGCCATTGTGTAGGATTCAATCACACTGGGCCCTTTATCCGCAGGGCGCCGAATATGGTTCCGCTCCGTCCGCCTGCTTCACTACACAGTCCTGTGTCGATGGTAGGGAGGTACTCGCTCGAGCTGCCACGAGGCCCCTCTTAGGCACAATGATATATATGGCGCCCGGGGTATGTAGAAGATGCCACCAAGATTAGGACAGAAACATAAGCAAATGCCCCAGGGCCGCTGGATCGGATCTCTCCAGGGGCTGCCCTCGAAGCACCAGGTCCCAAGAGGTTGCGGTGCCCTTCCTATAGAGGCCGGGCCGACAGTGCCTCAGGTACCAATCCCGGTGGGTCTTCCCCAGGGGAGCTTGGCTGTGCCGCCGAAAAGGTCCCGTGAGCGCAGCGCGGTGTGCCCCTCCCCTCCGGGCACCGGAGGCTCAGAGCAGCCGCCCCCCCCCCAGCTGCCCCCGGGCCCAAGCGAGCCCCGCGACCTCAGCAACGAGTCGAGCTGGGCCGCCGGGGCTCCTCCCACGCCCGGAGCCACGACCGGAGAGCAAGACGCCGCCCCAGACAGGCCCCACGGGGCACGGGAGCAGGCACACCGCGGCATGCGCCCAGGCCCCCCCTGCACCACGCACTCCTTACCCCAGGGCCCCAGCACCGGCCCAGGCCCAGTGGTGTCCTCTCCGGGGACGGACGGAAATTAGGCGACGTCAGGCCCAAACCACACTGCGGCCGCAGCAGCTTCGGGGTCCCCGCCCGGCTCACTCTCGGCGATCGAAGCTTGGCCTCGCACCGGGTGTCCGCAGCAGGTTGGCAGTCTTAAAGAAGTCGGATGGGCTGCACCGAGTCAGTGCAGGCAGGATTTACGGCGGATTGTGAAGGTGGACGTGCGGAGCTCGATCAAGCCGCGTCCGCCATGTTGGCTGTCCCGTGACCTATGGTCTTTGGGTATTATTGATGAATGCTTCAAACAGCTATTGCCCATCATCACAATATGCACTAGTGCCATCTTTGCATCAATATTCTCTGCCAACTTGATAAACATATTTGGTCATTCCTCATAAATATATCTAAAGTCCATTCCTGGTCCAGGTCAGGGAAGAAGATGCTACTCTTCAGTTCCAGAAATTTTTGGAATTACACTCTGTCGTAGTAAGAGACTGAACTGACACTGCTCTGTTAGTTGTCCGAAATCTCCCATAGGACGTCAGCGATGCATTTTCATCTTCTGTGTGCATGGTGCTGGACTTATTACATTATTTTACACCACAGTACTATTGCTGTTGAATGCTATCAAAGAGGAGGTAAGGGATTCTGCCCTAGCCACAGAGTGTTTCCAATCCTCCCTACTAAACAGGATGGCTCCAATGAAGTCCTTGATATTTGGGGTCCCTTAGGGATCCTGCCTTGCCTCCATGACTTACTAATTTATATCTATCTGGCCAAACGAACTTTTTTTTCGGTCCAGGCATTGCCTATTTTACTCATTTTGGTGCTTCTTACTTCACGAAAAGTGGGAAAAAAGTAACCTGTTTGGTTCCTGAAGGCAGTAAAACAAGCTACCTGCTCCCATGTCAATCCAGTAAAAAAACAAAAATGCAAGTGAGCCGTACACTGTTGTGAAGATTAAGGCAGAGAGAAATTATTGACCATTTATTTTATTTTATTTTATTCATCGAGTTTCGTAAAGCGCAAACTTGCATATTCTTTTAACACCCTACCCACACTTACACCGATCAATGTCCATTCAATAAACTAATAAGTAATTCCTCACAGGCACTGCCATTGACAAACATAGAAAACAGCAACAAACATAGCATAACT
The DNA here is from genome assembly GCA_963921515.1 of Calotriton arnoldi. Lineage (NCBI taxonomy): Eukaryota > Metazoa > Chordata > Amphibia > Caudata > Salamandridae > Calotriton > Calotriton arnoldi. The sequence goes on from CAWUFW010003400.1 coordinate 1,130,972, forward strand.
AAGGGGAATGATATCTAGATATTTAGGTTCATTCATTAGTTATTCGTCAGTGTCTTCTTCGCCGTCAAGAATCGTGGACTATTCTTCCACAGTGTAGACTCTGTGGTGGGGATCAAGGCTAATCTTGTGTAGAACCCTGAAAGAGCTATAGACATGTTCCTCTTAAGAATGCTCTTGTGCAGCAAGGAGGGTCATTGAAAAAATGTTCAAGTGCTCAATAGTGGTTGGTTTCACTGTGTCGATTGTGTTAGCTGCTGTTCCTGACAAGTATTCCATTAAGCCACTTTACCATGGAGTAGATTTGCATGTTCGTCTGTGTTCATGGCTTAGATTCCAAAGTTCTCAGTGTATATTGACCTCATGTTGTCCACTGGATCTAGTGTTTTTATTGGAACTTTATTGAAGCCTCTTGTCTTCAATCAGATCGATTCACATGCAATCGGGTTGACAACTGAAATTCCGCACCTTAATTAATGGGCTTTTTACTTCCTGCCTGAGAGAACATGCATAATGTTATGTTTTTGACATTTGAATAGTGCTCACAGCTATTGTTAAGGCATCATAGTGTATTCTCTATCTGGACGCCCTTTGGTGCGATTCTGGGAAGGCCATCAATTAGACTAAAGGAACCATCTTTTGATTGTGTTCTTTTTTTGTAGGTTTTTGGTAGTGTGTGGTTAGTAGAGATTTTCTATCGTCTGTAGTTTTAAAATCAGTGTAGGAATTTGGGTTACTGGTTGAGGGGGTGTGAAATCCTATTGAAGCAGTAACCACAATGCAGGGTGAAACACAATCAAACCCCAAATTAAACTGTGCTTAACCCTCTGGTAGCTTGACACAAAGCAGTCAGGCTTTACTCAGAGGCAATGTGTAAAGTATTAATGCTACACAACACATGAAAAATTCCACACCAATTTAGAAACATAGAGTAAAATGTAATAAATAATTTGAGACCAAAACAACAAAAATCCAATCAGTAGAGCTGTAGATATGCAATTTCAAAGTTTTAAGTAAAAATGGTGCTTAAAAGCACAACACATCAACTGTGGTTATCTGGTTGTGCTGGACCGGGACAAAGCCACAAGTTCCGGCTGACCGTGATGGAGTGTGGGCCGGATACAGACACCAAGGGGCTGATTAGGATGGCGGTTGGACGGATGCAACCGCCACCACGGCGGTCGCAATGCCTATATTTTGTATTATGGCGGGTGCTGCAGCCCAGCCGCAATACAAAAAGGAGACACTTCACATATCCCTGCACTACATGGCAGGCACCATGCGGTGCCTGCCACATGGTGCAGGGATATGTAAGGGGGCACCATAGGTGGCCCCCACAGCTGAGGGCCAGGGTGAAAGGGGGGGCCCGCTATGGGCCCCCAAAGTCCCATTCCGCCTGCCTGTTCATGGCGGGTTAACCACCATGAAACGGCCGGCGGAAAGGGACATTGTAATCCCTACGGCGGTGCCTGCCAGGCACCACCACCTTTGTAGGGAATACAACTCCCTCCGACGCACCAGCGGGCTCAAGGAGCCCGTTGGATGCGTGGCGGTCGGTCTTTCTAATTTCTTATTGCTTATTTCAATGGAAAACATGGTTACAATGGCGGTGGGATTCCCACTGATGCGCTGTCGGTGGCAGTCCCACCGTCATCGTAATCAGGCCCCAAGTTGGGGCTGCTGCACAAAGTACTTTAAATACTGGTTTGTGGAGCATTGTGAGATCCCGCATGAAGGATGTGTCGCGCAGCGGAGGTTTTGAAGAATATGCGGGGCTGCGATGCAAAGTCCTGCATCATTGTTGAGGATGATGTCGATAAGGGGCTTGCGATTCAAAGGCCTGTGTCGAGTATGCGTCCCGCAGTGGCAGTTCCGAAGAAGCGGCGGGCTGCGATGTGAAATCCTGCGTTGTCGTTGAGGATGCCGTTGACGAGGTCTTGTGAAGCGAAGGCCTGTGTCAAGGATGCATTGCGTAATGGCGGTTCAGAGGAAGCTATGGGCTGCGCTTTGAGTCCTATATTGGGGAATTGTCGAACAGCAGCGGTTCCGGTGAGGCTGCGCAAAGATGCGCCGCGCTGTGTCGGTTCGGCTCGCAGAACCACAGTTGGGCTGGAAGAGCACCTTCAGGCCCACTTTTGAGGGTCCAGGACTAGGGTGGTAGGACGCATAGCAGACAGTGTCCAGGTGCTGGGTTCAAGGTGGTTGGAGCCTTTTCTGTCCCTGAGGCTCTGATCAGGAGGCCAGCCAACTAGCCCTTAGAGTCACTCTGGTGGTCCTGGGTTCAAGATGCAGGTCCAGTCCTTCTCACTCAGGCAGCGGGGCAGCAGGGCACCAGGGCAACAGAGTAGCAGTCCTTCTTGCAGAGCAGTACAGCATTCCTTCTGAGTCGTCCAGAGGTGAACTGAAGAGTTGACTCTGAGGGTACAATACTTATACTGTCAAGACTCCACTCACCTTAAGCTCCGGAATCTGAAGGAGCGAAGACAATCCGCCCAAGTCCTTCAAGGAAATCCCTCAACATGCGGTTTTCCACGAGTATTGGCGATTGTACCCAGGGGGAAAGGGGTCTGGGGAATGAGAAGGATGGGAAAAGGTTAGACAAGACCTTCAGGTTCTTCTCACAGCTTGCAATGTGGTTTGCACCAGAATCCCAATGCCTCACCAGGGTAGGTATTCTGGAAGAGCACAGATGCACAGTTAGCACCAACACAATTATTAAACAAGAACTATGACAATCACAGCTTAGTACAGCACTATTCGTTTCCTAGAGGTGCACTCATGCGGTTCCCTACAGGTGTGAGCTTATAATTCAATACACATAGTTCATCTGGCTCCAGCATGCAACGGTACTGCTATAGTCCCAGGGATCACCGAATAAATCTCCTTATTTGAGCAAACAGAAATTCAGTCTCCTTTGCTTAATTTAGTCTTGAATGCACAGACTATAAAACTTAAGAAGTCTTGGTTTGTAGATTCAAAAACCGAATTGTCTTTGCTGAATGAATTGTCTCTATTCAAATTGTTTACTTGCTGTTTGAACTTTCAGGTTCAGTGCACTGACCTGTTTTTGACGTTAACTGTCTTTCTTTTCCTTGTCCTTTTTCCTCGTAGGTGGAAAGACGAAGATGGCAGCTGGGCCGAAGACAAAAGCTGCCCTAAGCATCTGAGTCGACGTCAAGCAAGGCGAGAAGGATTGCCGGAACTTGTTGCAGGTAAGTGGGAAATCTGAGTGGGAATTGGGAGCTAGGTCCTTTCAGGGTAGGATCTTGAAGCTGAGCATGGCTTTGAGCAAGGACGCAGTGTTTTTACTACCACGTTCAAGATGGCCACCAAATCTTGTGGGATTTCAGCATTGAAGCAGGAGTGAGGAAAGGAGTGGGAAAGGAACAGGAAGGGAGTGGGGGGCCTGCTGAGAATGTGGAAGGACAGCTGGATCTGGGTACTTATTTGAGAATTGGTTCTTAAACTGTTCCATATACCATGGGAGAGTCAGAAAGGCCTAGGGGTTCATTTGAAGAGAACATGTTGAATAGTCATATAGTCATATGGGAAGAGGCGAGTAAGGCCTAAGTCATTTTGACAGCACACACTAAGATAATGCGCTCCAAGCACCTGCTAACCAAGAACCATCCAGGGCACAGGTGAAGCAGGTGTGATATATACCTGGTGCCAACCTTTGAAGTAGGAGAAGGTTCTGGAGGTTTCCACCCCCAGAGTTGCTTGGAATTTCCTGCCTCCCTGCCCTGGCTCCAGCTTGTCTGGGGACACAAAAGACTAGTGACAAACCCTTTTTGAGTGTTTTCAGGCAGAGGCTTTGTGACGTGCAAATGTGGTAGGTGACAGCTCCTCCCCCCTATCGAGTCAGAGGTGACCCATCCTGCCAACACCTATTGTCCCTTTGTCTCACTGTATGGGAGCAATATACAAACACCAACTGCCAGCTACCCCATGTCATGTGACCCCGGAGACAGGCTGCAGGCACCAAATGGTTTGGACAAGAAAATGCTAACTTTCTAAAAGTATTCAAAAAACCGAGCTCTATTCTTGCGCTCTTTTACTGTTGCACTGCAAAAAGCGGGAACAACTCCCTCCATTGTATTATTTTCATCCAGGTATTCCACAGTACTTTTTGTAATCAATATGTTTTTTAGTCTTCCTTATTACTGTCTTTTGCTTAGTATTCTTCACCACAACGGAGACAGTGGGATTCAATGTGTAATCTTTATTAGACGTTTCTGATACATGCTGTATGCCATTCTGGGCTTCGTACAACAGTACGTACAAATTGATCTCCATACAAAATGAGCACAACGTGTAATGTCCCAATGCATTTCGAGCCCCGAAGGCTCTTCGTCAGGGGATTCTAAAACATATAAAATGAACAGTTTGACTTAACCAATCCATAGTAAGACATATGTAATGTCAAAAAAATATATGGTAATACATTTCATGAACACACAATCTGCTTAAAACACCCTCCCTTCACCCACATTAGTGAAAATCATGATACTGAATACAACACCCTACTCTACACCCCTACTGCCCGAACATACATGTCCCCAAGAACTTCACAATCATACCCAAGAACCAATGCGCGCCCCTTACTATAAAAACTCATCTCACCTTACATAACTCCTCCCCGTTCCTCTCCCTCTTCACCTTCCCTCACCTCCATTAACTCCTTCCATCCTTCGTAACACACCCACTCTTTCACCTTGTCCCTCACTATTAATCTGCACACTAGCACTCACTAATTGCAAACCACCACCTGATCAATCCAAAACCACATGCTCCCCTTCGCTCCCTTTCATACTCTTCCCCGTTCCTCTACTTCCTCCCCTTCACTCTCCTCCATTACCTCTCTCCTTCCTTCTTGTCACTCCCACTCTTACACCTTATCCCTCACTATCAATCTGCACACTGACTAATTACAAACAAACACATAATCAATCCAAAACCACATACTCCCCTTCACTACCGCACACTGGGAATGTTATGAAAGTGTGCGGTAGTGAAGGGGAGTATGTGGTTTTGGATTGATTATGTGTTTGTTTGTAATTAGTGAGTGTCAGTGTGCAGATTGATAGTGAGGGATAAGGTGTAAGAGTGGGAGTGACAAGAAGGAAGGAGAGAGGTAATGGAGGAGAGTGAAGGGGAGGAACGGGGAGGAGTATGAAAGGGAGCGAAGGGGAGCATGTGGTTTTGGATTGATCAGGTGATGGTTTGCAATTAGTGAGTGCTAGTGTGCAGATTAATAGTGAGGGACAAGGTGAAAGAGTGGTGTGTTACGAAGGAAGGAAGGAGTTAATGGAGGTGAGGGAAGGTGAAGAGAGAGGAACGGAGGAGTATGTAAGGCGAGATGAGTTTTTATAGTAAGGGGCGCTTACGGGTTTTTGGTATGATTGTGAAGTTCTTGGGGACATGTATGTTCGAGCAGTAGGGGTGTAGGGTAAGTGTTGTATTCAGTATCATGATTTTCACTAATGTGAGTGAAGGGAGGGTGTTTTAAGCAGATTGTGTGTTCATGAAATGTATTACCATATATTTTGACATTACATATGTCTTACTATGGATTGGTTAAGTCAAACTGTTCATTTTATATGTTTTAGAATCCCTGACGAAGAGCCTTCGAGGCTCGAAATGCATTGGGACATTACACGTTGTGCTAATTTTGTATGGAGATCAATTTGTACGTACTGTTGTGCGAAGCCCAGAATGGCATACAGCATGTATCAGAAACGTCTAATAAAGATTACAGATTGAATCCCACTGTCTCCGTTGTGGTGAAGAATACTAAGCAAAAGACAGTAATAAGGAAGACTAAAAAACATATTGATTACAAAGAGTACTGTGGAATACCTGGATGAAAATAATTCAATGGAGGGAGTTGTTCCCGCTTTTGCAGTGTGACAGTAAAAGAGCGCAAGAATAGAGCTCGGTTTTTTTAATACAATAGTATCACTTGTGGTTTGGGGCGACCCACAATACTGTTCGCACGCACTTTTTATTGAAGTCTGCAAGTATGGTTTCGCATTAAGGGAAGGAGTGCATTCTCATCATGCCTTTTCTACTCAAACTTTCTAAAAGTGCCATTTTCAGAATTCTGACTTAAAATCCGACTTTACCATTAAAAAGGGTTTTAAATTACAATTCTTTAGACACCAAACTCGAAATTCCTACTTGCTCTCAAATGAAAGTTAGCACTTATTAAATGTAATAACGTAACCCAATATTATCTTATGGGAGAGGAGGCCTGACAGTAGTGAAAAACAAATGTAAAAGTTTTTTTATTACCAGGACGTGAAAAGTAAAAAGTACATGTACAGCTTTTTAAACTGCATCCTACCCCAAGGGCTACTTAGGGCCTACCCTAGGGACGACATATGTATTAACAAGGAAGGTTTAGGCCTGGGAAAAGGTTTATTTTGTCAGTTCAAAATGGCAGTTTAAAACCGCACACACAGGCTGCACTGGCAGGCTCGAGACATGTTTAAAAGTCTACTTAAATGGGTGGCACAAATAGTGCTGCAGGTCTACTAGTAGCATTTAATTAACATGCCCTGGATACATGTAGTACCACTTAACTAGGGAATTATAAGTAAATTAAATATGCCTGTGAGATGTTGGTCTGGTATATGCTGTCCACTAATTAAAGTGGGCACCTTGCACCAGTCCAAACAACCCTTATGGTGATTAAGAGGTCAAAGATAACCTTAGAAAGCTATCCAAGTGGTAGCTGTGGAGAGCAGCCTTCAGGCTTAGTCTTGAAGGAATGTTAAGCAGCTTGTTTTACCAGAATGCAACCTTATTGTATTGGTTAAATGAAAGGAGAACCACACAGTAGTTATAAGAATATAGATTTATTATTATAACACCTTAAATACCTCACAGTATCTGCTACACGCAGATAAACACAAAGCACACAATACTGTAGCACAGAAACAATCGTTAGTAGCACTAATACACAGTGGGCTCCCGGGGGAGACCAAACCATATACTAAAATAGTGGTATAAGAACCACGACTCGAGTCAAGACAGTGTGTCTAGAGGATGTAGAATTGCTGGGACCCCAAGGAACCACCCAAGGTGAGTAAGTAGGGACCCCACGGAGGAAGGGTGCAGTGTGAGAACACGACCACATGCTACGTACAATTCAATGGGAGAGTCGCGATTGCAATTTTACAGTTAAAGGACCCTTCCCAGTGGATCACGAAGAAACCCTTTGGAACATAGAAGGTTGGAGAGCCACCCCACCTGTGGATACCGAAGTACCAGAGTTACCTATCCCAGGGAAGCCAGGTGCATAGGTCTGAAGTGGAGTCGGAAACCGCTGTCATTCTCAATGGGAGTCTGCAAAGAAATACCACTGCTGGAAAGAAGAAAAGTGTCCGGTGGAATCCACAGGTGGATTCTTGATGGAAGGAAGCTGAAAGCAGAGGGGAGAGAGTCTGGGTCACTCAGGAGTGACCAGGGGCTCGGTAGACGAATGCCCACCGATGTAGGGTGCTTCAGGTGTGAAGATGGAGACCTTGACTCTACAGGTGCAGGGACCAAGAGACGTTGAGGATGACCAGGAGCTGGATACGAGCTGTCCCACGAAGGATGTCGAGTGCTGATTGGTCGGTGTCCGGCGGGAGCACCAACAAGCCTTGGCAACGGCAACCCACGAAGAAGGTCAAAGAAGGTACGGTCTGGCCCAGCAAGGACCAGAGGACTCACCACAGCAAGGGGAGTCAGGGCAGGCCTGGAGCAACCAGGGGAGCCCAAGAATACCAGGATTGTCCCTCAAGTGGACCCACAGGCCAAAGGCACAGGAGTCGCGAGGGGACTTCTAGCAGTTTTACAAAGTTACGGCTTACAGGGCACTGAGTGTGAGGAGGCCGGAGTCCTTTGTATGAAATGTGTGCAGAGGTTAGGGAAATCGACAGCCCAATGCACGAAGTTGGGGAAGACCAACAAGCATATGCAATTGCAAAAGTACGCGGTGCACAGGGGTTCGGGTTATGCGGTTCCCACGAGGTATACTGGCCTCAAACATGGTGAGAGGGCAGCTCGACCTCAAGGAACTTAGGAACCCACCTCCTGTGTTTCTGGAGCCTTCGGAGTCCGCAGGAGCTCAGGATCAGCAGACTGGTCAGTTATGTTACGGTGCCTGTAAACGCAGGGGAGTGACTCCTTCACCCCAAGGGAGATACTTCAGTTGTCCTTGATGCTCCACAGGTCCTACACGGAGCCTGTATGGTGCACGGGCACAGACGAGGCTTTGGACGGAGAGGGAGACGAAGTCGGGCCCAGTCGAAGTCCAGCGAAGTCCAGCGTGTCCATATGGTCAAAGGTCAGTGGTTTCTTGTTCAGAATCTTGTCCACGTCGAATCTAGAGTCCTACAGCCAGGTAAGCCCTTTTGTACTCACGGGAGAGGGTTGGATAGATTTAGGGGACCTTCCCAGGGGAGGGTCAGGACAGGGGGGTGGTTACACCCATGTCCTTTGTCCAGTTTTGCGCCAGAGCAGGAGCCAACGGCTCCCAGAACTGGTTTGAGCTGGACTATGCACAGGGACACCAAGTGTGCCCCTCGTGCAGACTTTCAGGCACTTTGGCAGTGCCCCCACCCAGCTTCAATACACTAAATCCTTTCTGGGAGGTGGTCACACCTCCCTGTGACAGTATGCCTATTGTGCTGCCTTCCTCTGCTCGAGCTTGGCTCAGCAGCAGGAGGGCAGAAATGTGTCTCTGGTCGGCAGCATCCATTTTGTGCTGTCTGGGTCGAGAAGGCTGGTACCGAGAAGACCAGAGACCCACAAAGCTTTCTTCTGAGGGGTGGAATCATACCTCCCACACCGGTTACCGGTGTAGAGGTATGATTAGAAGGTGTTTGATACGAAACACAACATGTTTTGTTTCAGCCGTTTTTCGAGATAGCATTTACCGCGAGGTTATAATGCACCTCTACCTATATGTCTGGCTGTGTCACAGACAACCCGGGAGAATGGTCTCCGAAGGCTGCAGAGGGGCTCTGCTCATGCAGGGGCACCCTCTCACGTAAAACCCAGCACCCTGCCTTCAGGATTGTCAAGGCCTGCTATAGGGGTGACTTATAGGTTTTAAGTGTAGTGACCTATAGATATAGTAAACCTATATCTAACGTAAGTGGTGTATGCACCATCTTACACAGGCTGCAATGGCAGGCCTGTAGTTCCATTTTGCATGGCCTCTCATGGGTGGCATAATACATGCTTAAGCCCATGGTAGGCCTCTAAGGTACCTATGCCCTGGGTACATGTGTACCATATACTAGGGACTGATAAGGGTACCCCAGTATCCAATCTGGAGTGTACCTAAGTACATGTCATAACATTTTAGGGAGAAAGCAGATAGACTGGAATCCTGGTTAGCAGTATCCCAGTCAGACTAGTCAAAAACCAGCAAAACACCAGGCAAAAAGTGGGGGTAACCATGCAGTCAGATCCTACCTTCCTACAATGCCACTTTGGAGTAAACCAATTTTACCATGTTAAAAGGAGAGAGCACAAGCACTTAACACTGGTTAACAGTGGTAAAGTGTGCAGAGTCCTAAAGCGAGCAAAACGAAGTCAGAAGAAACTAGAGGATGAAAGGCAAAACGTTGGGGGAAAACCATGGCAAGGATGTCAGGTCTAACAATGGGTTGTATGATTGAGCACAAAAGTAAAAAAAAAATATGGAAGATCTTTGTGGTGCTTTATATGTATTGGTGTGTGTGCTGAAAAACTTTCAATTTTTCTCTCAGTTGGGAGATCAATTTGTGCATTGCTTGAACAGGGGATGATACTTTTCACATATGCACCACAACCAAAGTGAATGTCTTGTGACGCTATGATGTGTGTGGTAAGGTGTGCTATGTTTATGTTAGTTTTATCATGGTTGAATGGTAATGTGGTACGTGGCAGCATGGGAGAGCTTTGCAATTTACAATTCATTTGATAACTAGTTTTTTGGTTCATGTAAAGCAGTATAATAATAATGAAGGCAACAAACTATATAAAAACATCTACATTTTAAAAAATTCTGCAGGTAAAAATGTGGCAAAGCTAAATATTTTGTCTAAGCCCTAACTGCCGAACCAGTTTAGAAATACAGAGGTGCTCAACAATATCTTCCTTAGCTACTGCAAGGTTAATAAAAATGCTTCTTCTGTGTTTAAGCCTTTTCAATAAAACAGCAAATACTCATGTGTTTCCAGCGCCCTTTAGATCAAGAACACTGTCCAATTCCTCTCAAGAGAGTAAAAGTCAGTTGTTCTTTTTCATCCTTAATATTTCATCCAGGAGACTGATAGAGATATGTAATGCTTGTGCTTTAGCCAAGCAGAGTATTGCCTTGAGCACAGAGTTTGAACCAGAATGGAAATGTGTTTATCAGTGGCCTTGCGTAACGACAAGCCTTCTACAGCATCAGGCCAGGCAGCCTTATTTTGGGTCCAAATGGCAGTCCCAAATAGTAGGATTGGCAAAACTTTGACATTACGGGGCAATTAGTAGGGGTTACAGAGAGCGATGCCCCAGCTGGTGGCAAACGTTTATTAGCCCTCCCATTGTAGATTTCATTATGACTCTTTTGAAGCTCACCAAGGGTCTCCAGATTAGTCAATGACAATATCCACGTAAATATACTATCTCACTATGTCTATCTACCTCACCGTGCTCATAATGTCCATTTGTTTTCTGTTTTAACATAGACCCAAGTATCTCTATATAATAACAATGCAAACCAATTGTCACTCCCAAATCCCCCATTATCAGAAAAAGGATCTGTCTATTGTGTTGCAAGCACATCTTTAATATATATGGGCACAATACAAGGCAGGATTGTTAGATGTTTTGTTTTGAGCGGAAACAGTTAGATTAGTAGGGACAAATAGATTTGGAACAGTAGACTGCTGCTTAAAGAATTCTGCCTGTGCATTACTCTTTTGAGGCCATTCCTGTATCTGGTCTAGGAGCACTTACAAAAACACTTTGAGGGAGGGACACATCACTGCAAGAAACCCAACTCCCACTCTCCTTTTGAAAACCAGTATCCTTACTGTTCACTTCCACTCTTTAAGAGTACATTCTAGTCGGGAAACAGCACTAACGCTTTATCGAGGGTTAGAGCCAAGCATTCAGTGTAACAATGCTTTGCAATTCCAGCCCACCTATCGGGGCCAATAGCTTTGGAAGAGTTTAGATGTTTAATGATGTCCCTCAAGTTGAAAGGCTTAAAATGAACCATCTCTGAGTATCCATCCAATGGGCTTCGAGGGATAAAATTGTTTCTCCTGTCTAGTTTGGCAACATGACTCTCCCAGGCTCTAACATTAATTCTACTAAAAGTATTGTCTAGGTGCATATTGGAAGTTCAGAATTTGGTCTTTTGTCAAAACCTTTAAGATTCATATGTTTTTAGCATAATCTTTTGCACATGAGTTTTTTCCAAAACGTGTCAACTATATGACTTTATGTTGTGCACTTGATGGTGAGGGGGTTCTGCCAAGTGTGAGCTAACTGGCTATGACCATTAGTAGGTACATTGAAAATAATGGTATGTGGTGTTATTACTGTGTGTAGAATACTTTTGGATGTCTGATGAAAGCCCAAATATGGATTTTGGAGGGCTGACATTGGCATGTGATAAGGGCTATCAAAATGTTTTGGGTTGTATATCGGTTTGAGGCTTAGACCTTGAGAACAGTCATAAATCAGCAAGTTATTCTTAAAAAACACAGAGTTGTTTTTTCGAATTATTCTGATGTTCAGTGATGCTTTTTCAGGGTGAGTAGTTAGTGCTATTTCTCATGTGGGGAAAAAACGTAAGGAGAGATTATACAAATGTTTGACCACCAAGTGAACGCTAAGCAACTTCAACAAAACATCCATCAACCTCGAAACGTGTGAACCACAGTGCATAACAGGACAATACTTCTTACAGACAACAACTCAACTACTTTTCAGATAAAATAAAGTGCATGAAGTGTAATCTATCTGTCCCATATACACTTTAAATAAGAGCATTCATACAAGCAGCGCCTACTTCGCCACAACAAGGGCAGACCACAAGCACCTCACCCAGCTGTTCCCACGGAGGTCACGTTACAACCACACACTTCTATAAGCAAACATACAGGTCCTACTACTAATCGCTCCAGACAATTACAGTGCCATAATACCACACTAGTGGCAGTTGCGTGCTATACAAGAGACATGAAATAATACAAATAAAATAATCCAACCACACAAGTGCCAATCAGCAACAGTACTTAAAAAAAACCAGTATGCACGACCAACCTACAGGCATGTTATTCTGTCCAAGTAAGCTTAGCAGCTCCAGTAGATAAATACACTGGCACTGAAGTGCTATCGAAATATATGCGTGCTCTTTTCGTAGGCTGGTATAATGGCGAGAAAAAGAGAGAGGCCCGTAGCCACGGCGAGCCCCTGAGGGCCCGGCTGGTTCTTTTGGCTCCCCGTACTCTTTTGGTAACAATTAGGGCTAATGGGGCAAGTGATCTGCTATCGATGGAAATCGTAAGCTCATTTCAAACATGAATCACCTCGAAGTAAATTATGCAAATTTAATTCAAAGACCAGCTCGGCGCTGTAAGACAACTGTGAGCAAAGTAGCAGAGTTTTCTTTTCCTTCATGTAAGAGTGAGATGGGAATGCGAATAAGGTAAAAATTACACTGTAAAGTGTAAAGTATTAATCGGTGAAATATATATAGATTTTTGCCAGCTTTCCTTTTTCCAGTTGCCCCTTTTCAGTCATTTGAAACCATATCTTCTTTAAATAAAAATGCAGCTTTACAATTCAGTTTCTCACAGCCCTTCCACCCATGGGATGTTCAGTGCTTCTCTTTATGTTCACCAATTATGGGTTGAAGAAGCTTTAGAGTGATATATGGGCTACAAGTGAAAACACTGAAAGCCTTGATCACTAGATGGACACTGAGATGGGGGCACACACATATGGAGAGGGGCAGTACATCGGACACTGACTTGGACACTGCTGCATGGACCCTGAAACATGGCACCAACACGTTGTCCTAGTTGCAAATTGACATTGACACACACACAAGATAAGTATTTGCCTGTGTGATGGGCGTACTAAGCAGAGCACCCTGCACTTTATGCTATTCTGTGGCTTTTACACGCATTTGAGGAGATACCATTTTAAACCAATCTTCCTGGCACAGAATATTAGACACTATAAGTCTGCACTAAGCTACCTGTTTGCACTTGACAACCCATTCCTGTGTCTAAATGTACCTCTTTTTATTATGAAGGCAATACAACTTAGGAAAAGCATGGTTTAAGTTGAGGTTGTTTTGACTAACGTTTTAACATATTTGTGTATTCTCATATCTGTATGCACTTTATTATGAAGGCAATATAACTCAGGTAAAGGATGGCTGAGATGAGGCTGTTTTAACTAATGTTTTAACTTATTCGTGTATTTGCAAGTTTGTATATTTTTATAATAGATGTTATTATGTTTGTACTTTTATGGCTGTTTTTTAAATTGCCCAATAAAGCTATTAATCGAATCGAATCGACATTGACACACGGGCATTGACATAGAGGCACTCACATGAGAACACTGACACAGGGGCACTGACAAATGGACCCTCGGAGAAAGACACACTGATCCTGGTACACTGACTTGGGTACTGTTACATAGAAACACTGACATAGGGACATTGACAGCTGGACACTTACTCCGGCACATCGGGAAGACTGGAACACAGGGATAAGGGAGAAGTGACAAAATCAGGACACTGGCGCGGGGATACTGATAAGGAGACATGGACACTGACACAAAGTGATTGATAAATTGACACTGGGACTAATTGGCACAAGTACACTGATACGAAGGGACTGACAATGTGAAACTGACTACTGAAGAGAGACATAGGGAAACTGATGGAGTGACATGACATTGCAAGATTACACAGGACCCTGACATGGTTTTAGGAAAAGTGCCATTGAAACACTGCTTAGGTGTCTTGAATCAAACCCATCAGTTCAGGGGCATTATTTTGGGGACATTTACATAGGCACACTGACAGTGTAATTTGGACACTGACACTGGCCTTGACAATGAGACAATGACATGGGATTCTGACTAGGTGACATAAATAGACTGCAACGACACATGGACACGGCCACAGGAAGAGTACCACAGGTACCCTGGAATTAGAAGAGCGACAAGGAAATACAGACACTACAACCTAGGCACAGCTGCTCATCCCTGGGCACAAGGGCACAGCAAAACACATAATCACTCTTGCAGCCACAATTACATTGGGACACTGGTATTACGACAAGGATGCTAGCCTTGGTGGCAATGGGACTTGAGGACAAAGACACAGGTAATCCAAAAGTGACACACAATGTCAATGAGATTATGACAAAGGGAGATTAGGCCACAAAGACTGTCATTGACAATACGAGGTCATGGCCTTCAGAACAAAAACGGCTATGGTCTCACCTAAATAACTCAGGCCTACAAAAGGTGAAAACACCAACATAAATCCCATACATTGCACTTTGCAAATGCAACTCTTAATTGTTTATGGAAATAAAAAAAGTGAAGTGACAAATTGTTCAAAGGACTCAGGGTGGGGACGTTTCTCATTCTACACATGTGCACAGCCAGGCTCTACTTCAGTCTTCCTGAACATGTTCACACTCTTTCAGCACACTCATAAGACTCAGAAAACCGCCACTGCCCAATATATCCACTATTCACCACTGTTAAATGCTCGACCCTGTAGGGTAGGAGCCGTTGAATATTGTGCTCAGGTCAGCCAGGAGGCCAGCATGGATCCTGCTGCTGAGTAGGAAATAATGCAGCCCCCACCACTTGCAACTGCACTGATATCATCTAGCTTAACTTCAGCCAGTCCAAACGTTCGGATTTTTTCCGTCGATGGTATTGATGGGAAAAGTGAAGTCCCAGAATTCAAGGTGGACCTCCTGATACAAAGCCAGTTGGCAGCTCACAGAGCCTTTGGCATGAGTCTAATGCAAATATACTGTTGTGCTGAGATAATGTTACATACCATCCTTTCTTTTGTAGAGTGAATTATCACATTTGAGGCATCTTTTGGCAGAACTGCATTGTTACACACCTCAGTGGTGCTCATTGTATCAAACTCAGGAGGATGAAATGCTGAGTTGACTGAGTGGATGTTCTGATATATAAAAATGTGGCCCTGGGGTCAAATCAGATAAATGCATTGAAGGCATTAATCAACTCTGTTTTCAATACAATAACATTATGACATCTCTGTTGGTAACTACTGGTGTTATCCAATGCCAGTATGAACACTGTGCTAGGAATTATGGGTACTGGCCTCGCAAAGTATGATGGACCTGCTGAGCAGTGTTGCTACAATACATGAAAAGTACAGGTGCCCTAGAGAGAAGTGTAGCCCTGGTTTACAAAGAATATAGCAAACCAATTTGGCAGTATTGGTATTGTCCAGTGTGTGTGACAGCCCTAGTGAAACATTTTAATTCTGACTATAAAAAGACTGGTAGCCACAGTGAGTAGAGCTGATTATGCTGAATAAATGTATGGCAAACCTCTTGAGGAATGACTGTTGTTAGACCTGGCATCCTTGCATTGATTTTCACTTTGACCTTTTGCTTTCAGTTCTCCTGTTTTGCTGACTTTGTTTTTGCTGGCTTTAGGACTCTACACACTTTACCACTGCTGACCAGTGCAAAAATGCTTGTGATCTCTCCCTAAAACATGGCTTATACTCCATTGGCATATTTAATTTACTTTTAAAACCCTCATCAAGTAGCACTACCTGTGCTCAGGGCCTGTAGTAGGTCTGCAGCACTTATTGTGCCGCCCACTCAAATAGCACTTTAAACATGTATCAGGCCTGCAATTGCAGCTTGTGTGGGCAGTTTTAGACTGCCATTTCGACCTGGCAAAATAAACGTTTTGCCAGGCCCAAACCTTTTTTTTTTGTAGGTCTCGCCTGAGCCAGCGCGCATGCGCTGCAAGACATCTAGTAAGGGCTTTTCAACTCTAAACACACGCCCGCGCGTGTGCTTTTTTTTTTACCACCCGCTATTGGGCTTTGCATGCGTCTTTCTAAGAAAGACAGCATGCAATTGGCACAAGGCGGATTCATGTCCCGCCTTCTCTGTTCCCTGGCCTAGGGTGCTCGGGAGCGAGCAGCAGCGCCATCTGTTTCCAATTATCGCGCCGCGTCTCGCGTTAATTGGAAACAGATGGTGGTCAGCGCTGGTCGCGCTGGTTTTCCCTTGTAGCGCGCGCTCATGCACACCACTCGCGGGTAGTTTTCTAGTGCTTGTTTTGTTTTCCTTTCCCTCCGCTCGTGTCTCAGCACGGCGTCCACTTCACAGACGCTGCGTTTCATGTTTTGGACGCCATTTATGGCATTTATATGACTGCCGCCTTATCTTTCCCTTCCGTTGCTGCTCTTTATATTTTTGGCATTCCCCCTCCCTTCTCGGGTTAGGAGCCCTCCCCTCACCCTCAGAGCATAAACGCAGCTGTGGCTTTCTCGGTACACACGTTGTGGGCACGGGAAGAGCCCATGCTAAGACTTCAATCCGGTTCCCAGTCCTGAATTCAGCATCTCTATCTCACGCCACACCCTCTCAGACATGTTTATTTGTTCTGATAGGCATATTTTGGAGGGCAAAAATGCCATCAGAACAAATGAAACAATGGGAACAAAATTACGAACCACAATGCCGCGGCCGTATGTTTGACCTAAGGCTTCCGTGAGCCAACAGCACTATGTAATATGATGGGGCCCCTACAGCGCCGTGATTTAATAGAAAAGTGAAATAAAACGACCCTGCTCTTCACTGCAGTTAATTATTCTCCCCATAGAGCAGAAGACAGTGCCCCCCATCCCTCCAGCCTGCTCCTAGAGACAGTGTCTCCCTCCCTCGCCCCCCCATTCCTCCAGCTTGCTCCTAGAGACGGTCTCTCCCTCCCTGTCGCCCCCCTCCCGCTCCCGGAGACGCAGTACATCAGGGGTGCGGGGCTGGGCTGAGGATGTGTTTTCTCACTCCCCTTCAGTGCTCACAACTTGCCAGGCGGGGAGCGCGGTGCCTGTCGGCCGCAGCAGCACATCTCACCCAGGCTCGTGCTCACTAGAGGCGCATTTCGCCCACCACGTCCTGCCCGGAGGAGCAACCTTTCCATCTCATGCTGCCTGAGGTTGGCATTTCATCCGGCATTCAGCTGCTTGGAGGGACATCTCACCCCATAGGTAACCCTACCCATCTCCTGCTGCCTGGAGGGGCTTCTCGCTACCTTTGCGCGTCGCTTTCACTAGGTTCCGAGTTGTATGCCGAGTTGTAACGAGAGCCCTTTGACTTGGAACTGCTGGCCCAACATGAACTTGTTTTGTTTATTCTGAGCTGGCACGTTTGAACTGTTTTTTTTTAATACGGTAATTGATTAGGCTGCTGAGCCCTGTGACAGGCCTGCTGTGGGAAGCGACGCCGCAGCGACGTGATTTAATAGAAAAGTGAAATAAAACGACCCTGCTCTTCAGAAGGAAAGAGATGCAGTTAATTATTCTCCCCATAGAACAGAAGACAGTGCCCCCCATCCCTCCAGCCTACTCCTAGAGACAGTGTCTCCCTCCCTCGCCCCCCCATCCCTCCAGCCTGCTCCTAGAGACAGTGTCTCCTTCCCTCGCCCCTCCTTATCCCTCCAGCCTGCTCCTAGATATGGTCTCTCCCTCCCTGTCACCCCCTCCCGCTCCCAGTGCCACATAATTATATGCTACATAATTACACTGCACTCAATGCAACATACACTCCAAATACCACTCAGTGCCACATAATTACACGCCACATAATTACACTCTAATGAATGCAACATACACTCCACACAATACCACTCAGTAACACATAATTACACGCCACATGATTACACTCTACTCAATGCAACATAAATACACTCCCCATAATACCACTCAGTGCCATATAATTACACGCCACATACTTACACTCTACTCAATGCAACATAAATACACTCCACATAATACCACTCAGTGCCACATAATTATATGCTACATAATTACACTGCACTCAATGCAACATACACTCCAAATACCACTCAGTGCCACATAATTACACACCACATAATTAAACTTCACTGAATGCAACATACACGCCACACAATACCACTCAGTGCCACATAATTATATGCTACATAATTACACTGCACTCAATGCAACATACACTCCAAATAATACCACTCAGTGCCACATAATTACACACCACATAATTACACTCTACTGAATGCAACATACACTCCACACAATACCACTCAGTGCCACATAATTATATGCTACATAATTACACTCCACTCAATGCAACATACACTCCAAATAATACCACTCAGTGCCACATAATTACACGCCACATAATTACACTCTACTCAATGCAACATAAATACACTCCACATAATACCACTCAGTGCCACATAATTACACGGCACATAATTACTCTCTACTCAATGCAACATAAATACACTCCACATAATACCACTCAGTGCCACATAATTACACGACACATAATTGCACTCTACTCAATGCAACATAAATACACTCCACATAAATGCACTCTATACCACATACCACCAATCAACATAAATGCACTCCACACCATGACACAATTTCCCTAAGCATAATTTCACTCAACACCACAGTTCCAGGCCACACAATCCAACTCCATACATTTCCAATACACACCGCATAATTACACACCAAACAACATATTTCAACTCCAGAACTCCACAATCCACAACGTACCTTCAATCCACACCATATAGTGTCACCACCTAAGCACCAAACATCATTCACCACCACCATTTTGCATCAGCGCTCCATCTAAGCATCACGTCAGTCTGCCCTTGGAATCTGGCATCTGTTGATTCTCCCCTAGTGTCCGTCCGCTGCTCGTGTTCTAATTAAATTACTGTTTTCCAACCTCCACTTCCCCGTTATTTATGTCCCGCTCCCCATAACAAAAAAAATTATAACAAACAAGCATGAGAACAGGCAGGAAGAAGTTGCCAGCAGTGCAAGTACAAAAAAACTAGAAGACATTTTTTATGTTAAAATCTTTTTAATCAGGTTTTTCAGTTGTATATAATGTCGTCTTCGTTTGTCTAAAGGTAACAAAATGCTTAACACTTTTTATTATAACTTTTCAACATAATGCACAGCAGCCACAATGCTCTACAACATAGCCAAAAGTTCTGGCTAAACACATAAGGTCCCAAAGGCGAGACCTATTGGCTATGCCAATGCTTGTTAATACATGTAAGTAACCCTAAGTGGAGGCCCTGGACAGGCCAGAGGGCAGGGTGTAATGCTAGACTTACGGACCAAGGACTTGAAGTTTCTCCAGTACGGTCCACCCTTTGTCACTTAGGACAAGATGTTGTTTGTGAGGTCACAGATTCTCTGTGGTTCCTGTATGCTCCTTTTTAAGGCATCTTGCACAAGTTTTCCTTAATATGTGTCCCCATCATATGCCTTGCTCCCACACCCTTTCTATACCTGTGAAGAAGATTCACGCTCCAAATCTTGGGGAAATTAGTTGGTTGACACTTCTTGTGAACTCATGTGAGAATCAGACATCTTGCCTGCCATTTTTGAAAATGTGCCTATATAAGTCCTGCCATTTTTAGGTTGGGCCTATACAGCACTTGCGCTGTTAGGCGATCTGTTGTAGGTAGTTTGTGGGGGTCTGACTCCTCCCAGGCATTGGATTGGCTTTTGGCTGTGTCTTTTAAGAATTGTAGCCTGCAAATGGCTAATGGTGGGTGCATGTACCACATCTTCTTAAAAGTTCTCTCCCATGGAGTATTGCCGCAGGAGCGAGCAGCGATGCGCACGCAGTCCCTATGTGCAGGGCTGACCTGGGAGTGCAGTCGATGAGTGCTTGTTTCATGAGGGGCTGTTCGGCCTAGCACCCTCCCGAGACATCACAGACCACGCCTAGCCACGCCTGGTCGTAACCAGGGTTCGACAAAGCCCTCCCAGCGTGAACACCTCCTCTGGTGTCAGAAGCCATGCCTCTCCCGATTGACGTTTTAGTTGATGCTGGAAAGAGCCGGTTCCACACTGAGGGAAAACGGCAAGAGGTAGCGGAGACCCAAAGAAGCGAGGATCAAGCATTTGGAGGAGCACGACCTACGGGAGTCCGGCTGAAAGAGCTAAGAGGAACCATGAGCCAGCAGGAAACCTTGCTGCACCTGTTCACTGGAGGGTGAGGATGACCCCCTGTCACCACAAACACTGCTTCCCAGACCAGTCACTGCTCACCATGTGCCAAAACTGTGCCACCTCGATGGTGCCTACACCCCGAGGGACCATGCCCTTGAGAATCTCATTTTGAAATGGCCCTTGCCTCTGAGACTACCGCCCTCCAGGCCCGGTTCTAGAGGGTGGGCCGGGTGGGCTAGGCCCACCCAAACATGAGCCTGGCCCACCAAACATGAATCT
The DNA here is from genome assembly GCA_963921515.1 of Calotriton arnoldi. NCBI lineage: Eukaryota > Metazoa > Chordata > Amphibia > Caudata > Salamandridae > Calotriton > Calotriton arnoldi. The sequence continues at coordinate 1,151,508 of CAWUFW010003400.1, forward strand.
TGGCCTTTGCAGCGACGTCAAGAAGGCCAACAGAAAATCGGCACTATAATTTAAAACGTTCCTCTGAACGTAATTTTTCTTCTCCTTCTAGGAGTTGCGTGATTGGGCCTGGGCTCTCTCTCACAGGCACCCCCAATCACGCATCTCCTTTTAGAAAGGTGGGCAGTGTCTCCGCCCACTCGTGCAGGTAGAATAGGGGCATGACGAAGGAGACAAATCCTTTCTTTGGCACCAGGTGACCTTTGCATGCTGCGTGGATATTTCCTTTTCAGCGCTGGAGAAAAGGAGTTTGTTTATCCTGATTCACCTTTCCTGACCCCTTCAGCTGCTTATCAGATCAGGCTTTGAGACAGATTTCCAACGAGCAGGTAAGAGAATGTGTGGCTATTCTGTTTTTTAAAAAATCTGCAAAGGCCCAGCAAGATACATACTTCATGTAAGCTTCGAGAATGTGTGGCTATTTGTTCATATTTTTAAAATCTGTGAGGGCCCAGCAAGAAACATACTTTGTATATGCTGTGTATATATTTCATTTAAATCATTTGTATCATTTTCATGACTGGCTCTGCCACAAATGCAAGACAACAGTAAACATGTCCAGATAACTCTGATGATTAATGATCCTGCTGGAGAGCAATCTTTTGTCTGTTTGTAGTTTTGAAATGCAGATAAACTGTAGTTTATGTGGATAGCTCAGTGGGTTACTGCCTTTGTTTCAGAGATTCTTGTGTTACTTGCAGTTCAGAAGTTACAGTACTAACATAGGACAGTGACCTATGAACTGACATCAAAGAGCTGCATACAAACCTGAATGGTATAATTAGAACTTTTTTTGTGTGTTGCGATATAGTTAGAATTTCCCCAGTCTTTCATTATTCTAATGTTGCTATAAAGAGTTGTTTGGGCAGATATACATTTTAATCAGTAAAGCCAACCCCCCAAGCACTAGGGTATGCTTTAAATTCTGTGTTTGTGCTTCTCAAGATCTACCCCTCTTAAAACATACTGCCCACCAGTATGGATGACATGTGATTCCCTCACCTGGTAATCCTCATTGGCTTATATCACATTCCCTATAGGCTGATTTACATACTTGTATGATTCAGTGTCTCTGCATAATGTGTGCGTGATATAAAGTACTGTGAAACCCTACACTACGAGTAGCACTATACAACAAATGAAAAGCATATGAGAGAGGGGCTATGGAGAGATGATGGGTACTGTTGGAGGGTGGCAGTGAGGTAATCCGAGGAGGTGGTCATGGGGGGGCTACGCAGAGATGAGGGGCACTGGTGGAGGGTGGTAGTGAGGGAGTCTGAGGAGGGGGTCATGAGGAGAAGAGACTACAGAGAGATGAGGGGCACTGTTGGAGGGTGGCAGTGAGGGTATCCGAGGAGGAGGTCATGAGGGGGAGGGGCTATGGAGCGATGAGGGGCACTGGTGGAGGGTGGCAATGAGAGAATCCGAGAAGGACGTGATGGGGTGGAGGGGGGGCTACAGAGAGATGAGGGGCACTGGTGGAGGGTGGTAGTGTGAGAGTCTGAGGAGGAGGTCATGAGGGGGAGAGGCTACAGAGAGATGAAGGGCACTGTTGGAGGGTGGTAGTAAAGATATCGAGAAAAAGGTCAGTGGTGGGGCACCAATAAAGACTTTCACACCAGCGCTAAAGCCTGCTCTGTCATGGCCTTTCTGATTTTGTTTATTTAGTTAGCAGTCGGGTCATTAGGGCCACTGTGGAACATATTTTAAAGTGTGTGCTAATTATATTTAATGTTTTAATTTTGAGAGGGGTTTTACTAATGTTTTTTACCAGGAATAATGAAAAAGGAGCAGGATGGTGGCTGATATGGGGCTGGGGCCCAAGGTCAGCTGTGAGATAAGGTGCACGAGAGATGGATGGTAGAAAATGAATAATCAGGGCTGGAAGGGAGTGTGCTGCAGAGTCCGGGGTCAAGTGGCGGTAGTAATGAAGAGATATTCTCTCTGAATGCTGGCAACGAGGGAGGCTGAGTAGTGTTCCTTGCCTGATACTCCCACCTCAGAAACCTCCTCTTCCCATCAAAGGGACCTTACATGGGATGCATTTCAAAAAGAAAAATTAAACGTCTGTTTCATTTTTTAAGAGCAGGCAGCGGTCCGTGGGACCACTGCCTGCTCTTAAAAAATATTTTCACATCCTTTCACAAAGGGGAAGGGGTCCCCTGGTGACCCCTTCCTCTTTCCGAGTTGCTTACCACCTACTTTAAGTAGGTGGTAAACTGCGAGTGTTTTGCGACTTTAATTGCGGTCGCAAAACAATGATACATACAAATGCGGCTCGCTATTAGGAAGGGACGCCCCTTTCTAATACCGTCTTGCACAATAGCGTTTGTACATGCGAGCAGGGCAGGGGAGAGCCACATAAGCCCCTGGCTGGGCGGCGTACTGACCAATCACAGCGCTGCTTGCAGCGTTGTGATTGGCTTAGGGGAGGGAGCCTGGCTGCCTGCTTCCTGTTCCTGTTTTTAAAATGAATATTATTAAATTGAACCCCCCCTGCCAGACCTTCCCGCGCGACCGCCCGCTAACCCACCACTCCTCTCCCCCCACTCCCCTGCGAGTCGCAACTGCCGCAGTGGCCCACACGAATGCACCCTTGGCCCACCCAAATAAAAATTCCTGGAGCCGGGCCTGCCGCCCCCTAATAATAGTGCCTTCTCCTAAGAGTCTGTCTCCCCAAGATCGCCTCTCCCCCCACCGACACAAACCTGCCTCCCTCCCTCCGTACAAGCCTGCCTACCCTCCTTCCGCACTTTACATCCCCCCCCATGATTGCCTTCCAGCCCTCACTCCAGGGTCTGCACCCCCCCAAGTCTGCCTTCCACCTCACCGCCCCCGTCAGTCTGCCTTCCCCATCAACCCCCAGCGAGCCTGCCTTTCACTCCAGCCCCCGTGAATCTGCTTTCCCTCTCACCGCCTCGTGAGCCTGGCTTTCCTTCCATTAAACCCCCTCCCCGTGAGTCTGCTTTTCCTCCAACCCCCTTGAGTCTCCCTTACCCCCTCATGAGTCAGATTGCCCCACCCCCATCCACGGCCTCACAAGACTGCCAGCTTCCTTTTGTGAAGACCGCCCCTTCTAGAATTAAACAGTCAAGTAAATTATGCGTGTGAGCAGGAGAGGTAACAATGTGCCTCTTCACTTGCTTCACGGCTGCGTTAGTTGAGGGCACTGTTAGTCTTGGATTTCTCCCCCACCACCCTCCTCCCTACCAGGAAAGGGCAAGGGACAGTCAGCCTCCTCATATTCAGGCCCAGACCATGGAGGCTGCACATAGATTGCAGAACGAGCTTGCAAACCACTGCGTCCCTAATTGACCCGAGGCATTTTCGGAAGTGTCCTTCTTCTCTTCTTATTCCTGCTATTACGTTCTCCTTCCTCTCCTGTCTGTTTAATTTTTTATATATCTTTTTTTCTGTCTTTTACAAGCATTCGTAGCATGCCTCGATCTAATCTCGCCCCATTTTTCGTCTTTGTTTAATCCTGTTCCTGTAATTCTGCCATTATCTTCTATCTGGTTGCTGATCCGCTGCATTAACCTCACCTGGCAATTTTGGTGCACAATCTGCTTTACCATCAGCCTTGGGACACTGAAGATGACGCTACATTTGCTGTTGGTGTTTGTTTGTGTCACTCACTTCTCATTGTAATTCTAGGTTTTTGCTCTGTTACTACTTCGGCATCAACTAAGCTTTTAGTTATCTGTGAAAACAAGAGGCAGACTGGGCTGTAGGAAAATCAGGGTTGATTCAGGGACCTCCGCATAATTGGCCTGTTGAGAAAATCTGATTGGCTAGTCCTCCTCTGGAACTAATTTTTCAAAAGCAAAGCAGGTTGGGCCTGTCTAACAGGTGATGTTGTGAGATGTTTAATTCTTTGCCCATGGTATTGTCTATATGCCTGAGCGAGGAACAGCAGAAGTGGATCAGTGGATCCAGTAGGCAAGAGTGACTACACGGAGCACGCCAGAGAAAGCAAGCCATCTGAAGCAGTGACTCCACTAGGAGGACAGGTTTACTGTCCTGACCCAATGTGAAACTCCTTGATACCCCAGGGGGCTGCTTGCCCTTCCCTTAGCACACAATATTCTGCCTTGATGGCATCAACGTAGTGCCCGTGACACCCCCAGTGTGCTTGTTATTAAGCTCCAGTGCGTAAGTTTACCATCAGATCAAATTGTGACCTTCTAGTGTCTCTTTTGAGAAAATCTGTTTTCAGGGTCAGTCCAAACCCTGTACTGGAGGCTAAGGCCTTTTGATGATTTCCGAGTATCCGGCTCTATTAAAACAAAGGCGGCCATCGAGGCAGGATTAGAATGGGGCTATACCATGTCCACCGCTCAAATTAATTTCATATTTCCCTATACTAATTAACCACCAATACCTTTTGGGTTCCGGAGTAGCGTGCTACCCGCCGAAAAAGCGATTCGACGCCTTGTAAGGGGAAGTTAGCGCTATATAAATGCAAGTATCATTACAATGGGGCTCCTCTAAGCTATGAACTGCACCCAATGAGTGGCACATGACGTGAAGTGTCTCCCTTGATATCCCAAATTGGGAAAACAGTTGGTGGCATTTCAGCCACGCTGCAATGGTCCGCAGCGGAACGAACCTACGTTGCAAAATGCCCCCTTGCGCGTCACAACTACAAGGCTTGTTCCTTCTGAGATGCTACTCCTTGTGTTGCAAAGGTAAGTAATGCCTTATGTATATATAATTTGGTTAGACTTGTCAAGTGTGAGGCCGATAACAGGAGCTGCACAGATAGCTTGTATGGAAATTATCAGATTTCAAGACAGTTCAATGCATTTGAGATCTGGCTGTGCAGTTCCAGCTTTCTCTTTTAAAAACACTCTCTCCCGCTTAACGGCAGGCCGTAGCGCTACATGCTTGGTAAGAGTTTTAAATTATTCGCTTTATCTTTAACTTTTAGAAATAATGATTCACGTGCGACATTTATATGAAATAAAGGATCGATTCGAGTGTTTAAAATAATGTGCACAAAACTGATCGGTATCACCTGCAGATTCAACAAATGCATGGGGAACAAGTTTCTGTAGCAACGATATCACACGCTGTCCCACATTTAATGCGCTGACGTGCGCCTTTGTTTTGCACAGCACAGCCCAGCACTAGTGCACGTGCTATAGGGTATGGACTGTCACTTTACTCCAGTCCCGCCCACTCACCGCCTGTACTCTCACAACTGCAACCACTCCAAAAAGTGAGATCAGTACTTACACAGCCACACCCATACGCTTTATGCACCAGGGTCTTATTATCGCCTCCCAGTCCGTCTGTAGGTTAATACATCTATAAATTACTGCTGCAGTTTCAGGAAAGTGCATGTCTACCTCATGGTTCCAGTTTCACAAGTGTTTGTTTTAAAAAGCACAGGGCCAGATCGCACACCCTGTGCCTAATTCATGACATCATTGGCAAAGCATCACAGGAGCAAAAACAACCCGCCCTCCTAAAGGACGGATTTTGTTTTGCATACTTAAACTTTTCAATAAGCTGTAATGGTCTTAATTTAAAAACATTTACATTGCAGTGCCAATAGCTCTAACTCTAAAAAATGCGAGACCTATTGCATTGCAAATGCTTGTTTTTTGTTGCAGCACCCATTCTCATTGAGTGTTTTCATCAGAAGAGGTTCTTCTGTCCAGTGGCTTTTGATTTGTTTCTGGTTTTTACAAGCAACATCGCCTTCCAGTCTTCAGGAACAGCTAAGGATTTGGTTCCCTTGTTGTCCTGCATTATTTATTTTGGGGGGAAAATGTGGCTGGATTTTATTTTCTTCATTTCATTTGGGCATCCTCAACCTACTTGTTGATTTACGAAAAGCTCTAAACAGATACTGAAAATTTCAACGCAATTGCTTTGTGTTATGTTTGTTATTTTGTGCCAGTTTTATCAGCAGTTAAGGAGCAGCCAAACACCATTGCCTTTGAAGGGAATAGTGGTATTTCGTGGAATTGCTATTTGTTATAGCACGCATTATTAACTTTAGCAGCCAAACCACTACCCAGTACTATTATTGGACACATTACTTCCTGGATGCCGTGCTTGTTTTACAGGGCCTTGAACTGTTAGACAAAGTTGGCAGAACTACTGACAGGACGCCTTGTTTACTAAACTGATTGACATTATTGGCCAGAAGAGATTTATGTGCTGACAAACCTGCCCTGTGACGCAACAGGCTGATGAACGACTCTGAGAAGCTCCTCTGCTATCTGTCTGACTTGCACATGAGAGCAAAGAAAGTGAAAAACATAACTAAAATCTCCCTTTTGTTATGTAAGAGATTATCAACAACTCATCGGGCAGGACGGTGCAAATTCGGAACTGCAACCAGTTAAGAATGTGAAAAAGGGCATTTTAATGAGGCAGGTGCATTTCACTGAACGTTACTTCACCAAAATGCCCAGGGGAGCGGAAGTGACATCACACGCTCTTTGACCTTCACTTTCACTCACACACACACACGCTTACACATTTACACACACTGTCTCACGTAAACACACACTCACCCGCAAGCATGGACACAACATACATTTAAAAGCATTTTTTTAAAACTTATGTCAGTTGCTAGGGAAGGTCATATTCCAGCTAACTGTACTCCATTTTAAATTACACTAATAGTGAATAATGTTTCATTACTCATTATCAGTGTAGTAAATAAATGATAAAAAACAAAGAGAGTGGAACCCCTATCAACATCCATAAGGATGGGCTGCCACTGTGTTCCTGGCACTGATTTTAGAACTCTGAGGCCAGGGGCCGCAAAGGCAACACCAGGGGTCGAAAGAAGCAAGCCAGGGGTTGCAGCAGCGACCCCTAAATGACGTCCATGTGCGTATCAGATGCGTTAACAACGCCCTGGCACTTGCCTTACTGTTGGAAAGTGGATTATTGGTCGGGGCAAATGTAGGTCTGCCACTGGCAATAAGGCCACTAACACATGATAGGACTCAGCAAAGGTCTTAGAAAATTATTCCCATGCTCAACCCTTGGTAGCTTGGCTGCGAGCAGGCAGGCTTAACTTCAAAGATAGGTATGTAAAGCATTTAAAAACACCAATTCAGTAAATAATTAAGACACAATGCATAATAAAAATCCAACACCAATTTATAAAAATAGGAAATATTTTTATCTTTAAAATGACACCAAAACGACAAAACTCCATTGTAGGGAACCGGAGATATGAATTTTTAAAGATTTATCACTTTATAGCACTTAGAAACCTATAGCACCATATTGGGACATCTGGTCGCGATAGACCGGCTCAAAGTCAAAGTTTCAGGCCGACCGCGATGGAGCCCTGAGCGGCTACCCCTCGCGGTAGGTTCCGGTCACAGTTTTTACCTTCGGACTTAGAAACTTTTCTGGAGCTTTTTCTGGTGGGGTCCCTCGATGCTCTTCACCAGGCCGGATTCGGTGAGGGTTCGCCGGCCTCGGATTTCTTCTACTCCCGGTCAAACTCTGGAAGTCGGACCTACGGAGCTTTCAGCGGGACGAACCTGGATGGCTTGGCCGGCTCGCGGTTGAAGGCAGGCGGCTTGGCTGACCAGGTTGAGTCGGTCCCCCTATGGAGCTATTTTTCAAAGTTGCTCCAAAGTTCTCCAAACTCCTAGAACTTCTTCCTGAAGTTCCCCAAAGGGTCCCAAAGTGTCTCAAACTCACTCCAAGGGTCTGGAAGCTCCAAGATGGTCCTTGAAAGTTGAGGACTTCAGTTCCCACAATCCACTTGGACAAAACCCTTACAAATCCACTGGTAGTTTTCCAGGTTGTGGATTCTTGGTGGTGATGATCCAGGTGAGCTCTGTTAACCTGTAGCTTGCAGGGAGTCCACTCTTTACTCTTTATCACAGCAAGGTAGTCCACAGGGCTGTAGTTCCAGATGGTGCAGTCCTCAGAGGGCAGGCCTTAGCAATTGCACAACCAACTTCTCAGCATGGCACAACGTCTTGCTTTCTTAAGTTTCAAGCAGCAGATCTGAGCGGCTCTGCCCTTCTCAGATACTTATTCCAAGTTCTCTGGGTCAAGCAGGAGGTCACTCCTGACCAATGGGGGCAGGGTAACTCCCCAAAGATATGACCACATCCTGTAGAGTGTGGCATTATTTTGTCCCAGAGTTCATCAAATCTTCCAAATTCATAATGGCTGATTTTTCAGCAGAGAGTTAAGAGCTGGCTAAACACACCCCTAGGATGGCTATTTCCATAGTCTCTCCCCCTTGCATCTGCTCATTCCTTCCTTAACCTAGCATCTGGCTTGGGGTCAAAAGTTTAGAGTTGTAAATGACACTGGTTTCTTCCCTCCCCTTTGAAGACCATGGTTTACGACTCCTCCCCCTGCCCTGGCATTCCTGTGGAACAGCACACTGCCCTCCCAGAAGAGCTGGGTAACCCCAGGGCTCTTTATCACCTCTTCAAAGCAGCCTGGCTAATCCACTTAACTCTGACCAATCAGGACAGGCCCCTGGAAGGCTGAATCTGGACCTACAAACAAGAAAGTCTTATAACTTCTTGTCTGTATATTTTAGGAGAAATTCAACAATATCATATTGTTGGATTTATCACTATCATTCTGGGAAGTCTTTGAATGGAAGTTCTATCATTCTCAGGAGTTATTAGATAATAACTTCTTGCCATGTTAGCCTATGTGGCATGGGATATGCAATGGGAAAAAATGACTTGGGCCATTTTTCCAGCACCAGGACTTACAAAAACATATTTTATAAGTACTTCGCCTATATCTACAGGACCCCCACCCCATGGATCACTTAAGGGAGATTTTAGGGGGTTCTGAATCGGTAGAAATATTGCAGATCCTCCCTCCCCAGTGCTCCTAGCATCAAAGTCGAATTTGGGCAGCACTTTATCACAATGTGGGGAGTGAAATGTGAAATTTCACTTAACCCAGGGCATATAAAACTCATTTTATAAGGGTCCACCTTATAAATACCTGACCCCCCACCGCTGGGACACCTAGGGGAGACCCTGGGGGTTCCTAATATGCCAAAACATTGTAGGTTATCCATTTTTAAGTGCCCCAAACACCAAAGTCGAGTTTGGGCACAATTTACTTTTAAAAGCAGTCATGGAACCCAGGCCTGCTTTTAAACTGACCTCAGGCTTCAGCAGTGCACACATGCAAGTGCAGAAAAGGCTGCTGGCCTGTAAACTGCCATGCCCTACTATATACTAGGGACTGATAGGTAGTTTCAATCCCCCTGCCCTATTATGTACTAGGGTCTTATAGGGTAGGTCATGCCAATCACAGGGGTACCCCAACCCATAGTGTACCCTAGTGTATGTAGGTGTTTTCACTGTATTCTAAATGTGTCTCTTTCAGCATAGCACTGGCCCTGGGCCTGGTTAGGCAGAGCCCAGGGTCAGTCAGAGTCAGTTACCACCAGTATCAGTCAGCAAAAAGTTGGGGGTGCCCAGGGCATGGGATGACTTTGCAACACTTACTGACTAACATTGCCTCGCTATCCAACCTCAATACCTAACACACTATCCACCCAATCCTATACAACCCCCTCCATGAATACCTTCCTTAACAGTAATTTCCCAAGACCTTCACCCAGCCTCCCTGATAATTCTGCTCCGTGGCCAACATCCTTTAAAACAACTTCTGCTTTCATTGCCAAGAACAAATTCTAAACTATTTACTTGAACACCTAGCCACTTCATTCCCTTGAGGTGATCTGCCCAACCAGCACTGTAAATCAGTAATCATTGTGCCCTCAACATAACCCGGAAACTACCATCAGCCCATCTGCACCTGCTCATTATTACATATTTTTAAAAAAACCTAGGTACCTGTATCATCAACAAACAACTTTCAAATAAATTCCATTACTTCTCTTGACTCCTTCCTACTGCTATCCCTGCTAAGGGAGTTGTTGTAAAGAATGCCTCTAACAACTACCTAACGAGCCGGCCCTTATTCAAGAAGAAAGGGACCCTAGCCTACTCAATAATATCCTAATAACCTGAACTACCTCGCCACTTAAGCCCATTTACAAATCCCTCCATTGCAGTGCCTGCACAGCATCACCCACCTGAAAAAATCTGGGGGGTGGAGCTCCTTGCATTGCCCACCCATCAAACCCACACTGTTGTGTTTGCAACACTTGCAGTGTTTGTAATAACAGAAAGTAAAAGTTCATACTTCAGGAGGGAACAGTCTAATAGCAGTAGGTCATTGGTAAGTAGAGCAGTCCAGAGGAGGGGTTCTGTTATCAGGCATATCAGAAGCTTTTGTGGGGTTGGGGGGGCCAACATTTTTGTGGTCCTCTCCTTGGCATCTGATCAATGGAGCAGCTAGGAATTAAGAAGACGTACTCTGGGGAATGACACAACAGTATTGGTGCTGCTAAGTTAACTGCATTAAAAAGTAACAGATCAGGCCTTTTGTCTTTAGAGACAACACATGCGCGGTCACTTGTGAGACAATTTATTTACAGGGAGCTTAGAACCCATCCATTGTTTACAATTGGTTGGGTCCATCCCCACTCTCACATCCTTGCTTTTCTCTGGTCAATGCTTGCCGACACCACTTACTCCTCTTATGTTTGTCCATCGCCTGGCGCATGGCCGAAGTACTGCTTCCTTACCCAGGGTGTGTTCTTCACCTGGTCGCACTTTCTGAAGTAATTTTTTCTTTTACTTGCACCCACCCACATTGTTTCTTGACCCATCATTGCTTGCCCTGTCTCATTCACACTTTCCTGTGTTTTTCCTTGTCCCACCCCTCCAGCCCCCACCCTGCGTTGGTTGCCCCATTCTGCCTGTGTTTTTGCTTGCCTTGTTGCTCCGGCCTCCCCACCCCTGGCGTGGTTGCATGCCCCATCCCTCCCACCCCTTCTTGCTTTTTTTCTTGCCCTGTCTCTCCCACTCCCTCCCTCTTTGTTGCTTGCCTTGTCCCTCCCACCACCCTTCCGCTTTGTTGCTTCCCCCTGTCCCTCTGGCCCCCTTCTGCTTTGTTGCTTGCCACATCCAGCCCACCCTGTCCAATTTGTTGCTTGCCCAGTCTCACCACAACTCCTGTGTTGTTGCTTGCCCCGTCACCCCTCCAACATTGTTGTATGCCTTGCCCCTCTCTTGTGTTGTTGTTACCCCCTCCTGTCCTGGCAAATAAAAAGAAATTCTATGACGTGGCCTGCGCTGGCTTTGCCATAGCACTTTTTTTCTAACTTTTAGCTATACTGCACAGAAGCTGAACAACATGGCAACAAGACATTGACAAAGCCAATTCCTCTCCCAGAGGGGAGACCTATTGGCTCTACCAATGCTTTTTTTTATTTAAAAACTTGTAACAAGAGAGTGGGGCTTCGAAATGTATGGAGCCTCAGACAAATAGCCCTGGTTGCGATCCCCTTGAGGCAGTCCTGTCTGCTATATAATAGAGACACATGTTAACCAATCTCTGTTTCTTTCAGGTGGAGTTCCCGGTCTTGGTTATTCTTTTTTTTTCTTATTTTAATTTATTGTTTAATTCTTATCCCTTTTCCATGGGTTCATCAATATAACCACTGCCATGTCGTTGGGGAGTGCGGTGCTGCACACATGCATGAAATAGTTATGCTTACCATGCAGGGAGCATCTTTTCCACATACCAGACATGTCACTGGCATGGGTCTCATGTCCACACTGTCTGGATAGCTTCTTGGGATTGCTGTTTTGTCCACCTCCTTGATCGTGCCTGTATGATAGCCCTTGAATTCAGTTGACTCACCCTGCATTTGTAAAAGGGTCTTCTTTCGGTTTTTGTGGGATTGCTATAAACACAAGAGTCAATATTTAATGTGGAATTTGGTTTGAGCATGTGACAGTGCAGAGTCACATTGGCTTGGAGTTTCATATGTGTTTGGGAAGGCTTGAATTATTTGCGCCCTCACTTCCTTGTTCTGGTCGCAGAGCCAGTCTTTGCTCAGATAGTGCCCTGGGTGCAATTAAATTTGACGACCCTTCCACTGATTTCACAAAACCTCCCACATGCACTGTGACAGATCTCTGTGCACCCCGCAGAATGTCACCGCCCCCAGTGTGGGCCCTGCTTGTTCATGACAAAGGCCAGCCCAGCCTGGTTGCCATCACTATAGATGGATGGATGCAAGTTCTGTTATTCGGGCAAGTAAGACGCTGACATTTTCTTCTTTTTGCTAAAGAGCTTTCCATGATATAAAGCGATTGAAGTGTGAGGTGATTTGCAAAATAAAATGTGCTCCAAGTGATGCTATAACTTCTAGTACTTTTCATCGTCACCTGTGTCTGTTCTAAAACAGTATGTAAAAGTATTTTCCTGCACAATGCGGTAAGAACCAGGCCCGTAGCCAGAAGTATATCTTTAGGAGGGCATGGCCCTCAACTATGACCAAACATTAAAGCTGTGCACTCTAGGTGCATTCTTTCCCAAATACTGATTGTACTACTAAATATCAAACCTGGAATATTGTGATAAAAGAAGATCAAGGACAGAATATCAAAAGGCAAGAGCATATAGGGAAGTGTAGATATACTACTCCTAGCTCCACATCTACATACCTTTAAAAATATATATATATTGAGTAGCTGCATATAAGTGGAGTAAAGCATAGACAATCTATACTTACTTACCTGTTGGCATTTGAATTCGATTTTCTGTCCTTGATTTTCTGCGCCATCAATATTCTGGTTTAGATATTGAGGGTGCACACGGTGTGATTCTATGTGTAGAAATACATGGCTTTTTTAAGGTACGTATTAAAGTATACTCAATCAACTTTCCACAATCCAACTTTAAATCATATCAGTTAGATGGCATTTAAAGTAGAGGAGTGTAAAGTTGTAAATTCAGCAGACTCACAACTTTGTGTATTTTCTAAACAGTTCAAGCTTTGTCAAATGCAAAGCTTATGAAGTTCTTTCAAAAAGAAAAAAAGCTGGTCTCAGCTCAGAGCCCTCCTTCCAACACCTTTTATCTGAGGTGGTGGATGTCCAGCATCCACACTCAACATTTTTTGCTGGAGGATGTTCTACCTGGGACATTCTGCATCAGGAAATCATGACACCCTAAAAGCCCAAAGGGATAAACCTTACCTCATGTGAAGTTAGAAAAAATCATCTGCTTTGTTAAGAGTGGAGTGTCCTAATTCTGCCGAACTTCATAAGTGAAGTTTTAATTTAACTCGCCAACAAGAACATTTTGGAAAATTAATGGCAAACATTGTGCTTTAAACATTTTAGGGCTGCAACAATGGTGAAAAGTAAATAGAACTGAAATGCCATTTTACAGGGGAAGGTCACACAATGCATTTTACTACAAGATTGTGACAAAAGATTCATAGCTCAAGTACATATGATCAACAACTCCAGTTAAAACTGCATGGACTTGAAGCATGCTCTGACACTGGCATACACCCCTCATAAGTACAAGCAGGTTGTACAAAAGGTGTTGTAGAAAAGCAGACCTTCATCAGACATCGACCAGCAATATAGGTAGGTAGTCATGGTATATGATAGGTGATTGTGTGAGCCTGGAATTGGGTCCATTTAAGCCTGTGGCCTGGCTGAGGACACAAGTTCCACCTCCAGTTAGAGGAGCCATAGATGGGCAGGCAGCAACACTGACCCGTAGGCTCTGAGTGGTGGTTTCATGGTTTGCATCTAGGATCCTGATCTATGATACCCTCTCCTTGATGTAGCTTTAAAGGTACCTCCCATTCAGTGGTGTAGCAAAGGCCCCCGCAGTGCGGGGAGGGCCCGAGCTCCAGGGGCCCCCCAGCACTGTACCCTGGCCTGATAGTGAGTAAGTGAGTCCAGAGGGGGGCCCCTCCATGTACTTTGCAGGGGGGCCCCCTCAAGTCTCGTTACACCACTGCTCCAATTTGGATGCTACTGAGTCCCCCACTTCCAAGATTATGGACATTCTCCTCTCTTTCACATGCAGTAGACTCCTTGTATAGAATCCTCAAGGTGCCTAACATTGTTCGGATGAGCATGCACTTTTCTGAGTGTTGAATACAGAAAGCATGGAAGCCTGCCATGTGTACTAGAAATGTAAAATATTTACTTGCGGAGGGATTGTTCGGCATTAATACAGGTGCAGATAAAAGTCAAGCTTCATGTTATGAAACAGGTAAGAGACTGTCATATTTAAATGTACGCAAGAAAGCCAAATCACTTCCATAATAGAACTTTGGATTCTCAGCAATTAGGTTATACTTTCCAGTGATAATGCCAGCAAATGTAGACATGACTGATATGCATCAAAAGAGAAGGTACCAGCACTTCTCACCAAGAGCTTTTAATAATAAATAACAAGAAGTACCATAGTTAAGCACTTTGCAAAAAGCAATGTGGATCAATTAACAATGATTAGACCTTAATAGGACTTTGAAGATCTCTATGCAAGGTGAATTTTGGATCTTACACTAAGATCCCTTTTAGAATTAAAGAGAAAACAAAGTGCTAAATTGTGAACTGAAATCACATTCGGTCAGGTGTATTGGCCAAAATATAGTAAGCTATACATTCCATTTAAAATCTGCCATCACCTTTTCTCCACATGTATCTAACTCTCATTTTGCTCCTTTAGGGCTCTCCCTTACTTTCTCTCTTCTCTCCCCATCTCCTAATCTCTGTCCCCACCGCCTCTCTCAACCTTTTCCCCACTACATCTTTCTGTTTGTCGCTGCATCTATCTTCCCCTTCCTGTTTCTCCAGCTCTCTCTTGCTTTTTCGATTTACTCTCCTTTCTTTCTCTCTTTCTCCTCTAATTTTCAAGGAACTCATCTCTCTATCTTCTCTTCTATCTTCTCTGAACTTCTCAATATTTTTATTCTCTCTCTAGTCCTCTTTTCTATAGACCATGTATTGCAACTGAAACTTTCTCTTGGCTGTGCATGCCCATGAGCTGCAACTGCCACCTTTCTTTGGCCACTGTGCTTTTTGCAGTTCCCCAGTCCTGGAAACCTACCATCCTGGGGGCCTTCTGGAAATGGAGAAGTCCCCTACGGTCATGGAACAAAGAAGTTAGTGCAATGTGGCGATGATATCCCTGCAGCTTGTTGTCAATTCTTGTTGGACAGGACATAGGGCTGCATGTGTTTGCTGTTTTCTAACTCTTCTAGATTGGAAAACAACCTGTTGACGTCCACC
The DNA here is from genome assembly GCA_963921515.1 of Calotriton arnoldi. Lineage (NCBI taxonomy): Eukaryota > Metazoa > Chordata > Amphibia > Caudata > Salamandridae > Calotriton > Calotriton arnoldi. The sequence goes on from CAWUFW010003400.1 coordinate 1,166,699, forward strand.
ACACTACCTACACAGTGCTTTGGACTTCAGCAAGGTCAGTACAAAGCATGCCTTTACCACATGTCTTTTCCACGCAGCTTTTACCATGCAGATGCCTTTAACATGCATGCGTTTACCTCTTTACTACACATCATGGTAAGTAATATTAGGTAAGTGAAACCACTTTATATATATATATATGTGTGTGTATGCATAATGTATATATATATATATATATTCACTGAAAAAACCATAGGTTTTAGGGACAGTTATAGTTAGTTGGACATTGCACTCGTACAAAACCCGTGAAATTCCCCGTTATAGTTAGTTCAGCTAACTATAACTCGCGCCCCATAATGCACTGCTGATGACGTCACATATTACATCACTCATGACATGGTCAGTGACATCACTGATGACATCACTGATGACATCTCAAATGACATCACTGATGGCATCACTGATGACATCATCCAGTGACTGTGTGTTTCTGTAAAGTTTAAATATGTTTTATATATATGCCAAGGTGTATTGAATAATGAGTGGGTGTATAAGTGTCTGGATGGATGATTTAGTAGGTGCGTGATTGACTCTATAAGTGAGTGATTAAATGTATCTTACTAAATGCATGGGTTAGTGACTAAACTGTGTGAATGTCTTTATCCGTCTGTCTGTTGGTGTGTAAGTGGCTGCATGGGTTTGTAAATAGCTACATGAGTGTCTAAATGAGTTATTGATTGGTTGTCTGAGTATCTGTATGGGTGCCTGAGTGTTTGTGTGGATGGGGTGTGTGTGACTGCACATAGATGTATCAGTGGGTGATTCACTGGGTGCATGGTTTCAAGAGTGCATCTGTGATGGACTGTATGGGTGGGTGAGTGTGTGTATGGGTGTGTTAGTGAGTGAATGTATATCTCAGTGGTACATGTGTGAGTAACTACATATGTGAAAGGCAGTATATATGTGTGTTGGAGTATATAAATGGGTATAAGTGAGAGTGTGTGATTGTGAGAGTGGCTGTATGGATGAGTGTGTACTTGTATTAGTGATTGTATAAGAGCGTAAGAATGTGCTAGTATTTGTATGAGTAAGTGAGCTGGTGTGTGTATAACTGTATAGGTGAGTAAATGGCAGTGTGATTAATTATTTGCATGACTGACTAGGTGTGTGAGTACCTCTATGGATGAGTGGCGGTGTGTGAGTGTCTATGTAGGTGTATGAGTGCATATGATAGTCCTGTACTGAGTGACCGTAAGTATGAGTGACTGTACAGGTGAGTGAGTGGATGTGTGTGTAGACCTAAGAATCAGTGAGTGGGTATGTAGTTATTGGTGTTGGAGTGTCTATGGTTTTGAGAATGGCAGTGTGTAATTTAGAGTGGGTGTATCAAAAGTTATATTAGGGTGTGAGAAGATGCATGAAATTATCACATGGATGATGTCATCAGTGATGTCATTTGAGATGTCATCAGTGATGTCATCAGTGATGTCACTGACCATGTCATGAGTGATGTAATATGTGACGTCATCAGCAGTGCATTGCGGGGCGCGAGTTATAGTTAGCTGAACTAACTATAACGGGGAATTTCACGGGTTTTGTACGAGTGCAATGTCCAACTAACTATAACTGTCCCTAAAACCTATGGTTTTTTCAGTGAATTTGTAAGGTTTTTAAATGCTAATTTCTAACTATAACGTGCCTGAAACCTATGGTTTTTTCAGTGAATTTCAAAGGTTTTTAAATGCTAATTTCTAACTATAACGTGCCTGAAACCTATGGTTTTTTCAGTGAATTTCAAAGGTTTTTAAATGCTAATTCCTAACTATAACATTTCTGAAACCTATGGTTTTTTCAGTGAATTTCAAAGGTTTTGTAAATGACAATTTTAAAATGTATTAATTGTTATATTTATTTTTGATACTGATTTACTACATTTTTTTAAACTATTTATTTTTAGATATTTTATTTTTTAAATTACATTGTAATTACATTATACATTACATTACAAAATATACTTTCTCAGAATGAATTACTTTAGTTTAAATACTTTGCAAATAGGCAATAGACTTTTAAGTACAGTAGTTACAGTTGTTGCAATGGGCAACACAATTTCAAACACAATGCAACATTGAGCTCAATGTGAATTTCTAGTTAAATGCAATTAGTTACTTTATGGATTACTTTTCTAACCACAGGACTGGATCCTAGATTCAGTCCTGGGACATCTCCTGTAAACAGTTGAGTAAAAGCGTTTTGGTTACAGTAGTGATTTTTAAGGAATATTATTGTATTTTAAAAGTTGACACTTTTTCACATAGAATCACCAATGTTATCCTATGGGAGGAAATTCTCTTAGCAGGTAAGTAGTGTTATCATTACTTTTTCTTACTCAGTGGTGGATCCTGGATCCAGCACTGGTGCATCTCCTGTAAACAGTTGAAAGAATGCGTTTAAGTCATACAGGCGATTTTTAAGGAATATTTGTAGTTTGTGAAAATCGACACTGAAACTTTTCTGTTGAAAACCAGACAATGGATTCCTATGGAAGGAAATACAAGTTACTGGTAAGTACGGTTAGAATTACTTTTCAGGATCAGTACTTTGCTCAAAGATGCAGCACTGAGGTCTCTCCTGATAACAGGTGAGTAAATCGGAATTAGTAGTTGTGCTGATTTTAGAGGAATATTTGTATGTTTCAAAAATTGACACAGAAAAATATTCAGCAAAAAGAAGGCAATGATATCCTATGGAAGGAAATTCAAGTTACTGGTAAGTACGGTTAAAATTACTTTTCAGGATCGGTACTGGGCTCAAAGATGCAGCACTGAGGTCTCTCCTGATAACAGGTGAGTAAATCGGAATTCGTAGTTCGGCTGATTTTAGAGGAATATTTGCACAATGGTGAAGGAAGGGGTGGGGCCTGAAGTGACATGTCTGCAAACACGCCCTGTGGCACGTTTTAAGTTGGAGAGTTAATTCCTCCTCAATCCCGAGGGTCCCTAGGGGCCAACTAGCCCACCAGGTACCTCCAGTATGCGCCAGAGAGCTGCGTTGCAGAGAGGTGTTCAGAGGCCACGCCCCTTTACAACACTCTGCAACGCAGCTCCGTGGCGCTTACTGGAGGCCTGGTGAGCTAGTTGGTCCCAGGGACCCTCAGGATTGAAGGGATTTAAATCCCCATCTTAAAACGCGCCACGGGGCCTGTTTGCACACATGTACCTGAAGCCCCGCCCCCTCCCTTCACCACTGTGCAAACGCGCCCCGTGGCGCGTTTTAAGTTGGGGGATTAAGTTTCCTTGAATCCTGAGGGTCCCTGGGGACCAACTAGCCCACCAAGTACCTCCAGTAAGCGCCACAGAGCTGCGTTGCAGAGAGGTGTAAAAGGGGCGTGGCCTGGACCACCTCTCTGCAACCCAGCCCTGTGGCGCTTACTGGAGGTACCTGGTGGGCTAGTTGGCCCCCAGGGACCCCCAGTTTTGAATGGGAATTATTTCCCCAATTTAAAACGCGCCACAGCGCGCATTTGCAGAGTGGTTAAGGGAGGGGGCGGGGCCTGACGCTCGATCGCGTCTTTTTCTTTTGTTTTTGTGAAGGGGGGCTGTGTGGCCCCCCTTCTTTTTTAGTTTTTGGGGCGCTGGGTCCCCATCCCCAGGGCCTGATGCCTTTTCCCTTTAAAAAAAAAAAAAATACTGTAGGGGAAGGGGCCGCGTGGCCCATCCCGTGGCCTATTCCGGCCCGGGGACCCCATCCCCCGGGGCATGGCCACTTGTTTAAAAATAATTTTGGAGGAGGGGCTGCGTGGCCCCCTCCTAAAGCCTCTATTGGCCCCGGGGACCCCATCCCCGGGGCCGGCCTTTAAAAATTATTTTTGCGGAGGGGATGCCGCGTGGCCCCCCTCCCGGGCCACTACTTGCCCCGGGGACCCCATCCCCCGGGGCTGGCCCTATCCTTTGGGGTCCGTGGGGGACCCCAACTCCCCCACGGACCCTGCCGGCTCCCCGCGTCCTGCGGGAGCCGGCATTGCTTTCCACATGGGGAGCTGCTAACATGCAGCTCCCCGTGTGGAAAACAATGTGCTGGATATTGGAAGAGAGAGCAGGTTTCCTGCTCTCTCTTCCATATCCAAAGCAGTTGCTATGACAGGACGGGAGCCGCGAGGCTCCCGTCCTGTCATAGCAACGACAGTGTCCCGAGGTAGGCACCCGGGACACTGCAGGAGCCAGCCCTGGGGGTGGTGGTCCCCAGGGCCATCAAGGCCTCCAGGAGGGGGCGGCGCGGCCCCCTCCCAACTTATTCAAAGCCCCGGGAGGTGGTGGTCCCCGGGGCATGTGGGGGCTGGAGCCCCCCACACAAGCGATTTAAATTTTAAAAAGAAGCCCCGGGGGTGGCGGTCCCCGGGGCTGCGGGAGGGCACAGTGCCCTCCCGCACCACTTTATTAGAAGCCCGGGGTGGTGGTCCCGGGGCTTGGAGCACATAGAGGCCCCCCATTAACTATAAACCCACCCCCCGCATGCCCCGGGACTTGGCCCACCCGGGGCAAAATAGCATCGAAGCGGGAGACCGCGCTCGATTTTACGGCGGGATCCGCGCTCTCTAGCGCATCCCGCCGATTTAAAAAAAAAAAATGCTTTTCTGCCCAGGGGGTCCTTGTGGGACCCCCTGAGCAGACCTAGGGGGTCAGGGTGTTTCTACCCTGCCCCCTTTGTGCGTTTGCGCACTTGTGATTTTTTTTTTTTATCGTTGGTATCCGCGCACCCTAAGCGCATCTCGCCGATTTAAAAAAAAAAAATGCTTTTTCTGCCCAGGGGTCCTTGTGGGACCCCTGAGCAGACCTAGGGGTCAGGGTGTTTCTACCCTGCCCCTTTTGTGCGTTTTGCGCACTTGTTTCTGTGCCTCGGTTCTACCGAGGGACAAAATGGCTGCCAACACTTCCTGATTTGGAGTGTTGACAGCCAATTAGCAAGCAGCTCGTGATCGGGAGGGTACGCAGACCCGACGCGGCCATAGATATATATGTGATTTTACTTTTGATTTTCTCAGCAACTACTGAACGGATTTACACCATTTAACAAAAGGGTTCTTTCTGAACCAAGAACTACCTCTTTGCCAAATTTGGTGTAAATCCGTTCAGCAGGTCGGGCTGTAGCCGTGGCTAAAGTTTCCTATGGGAAAATGAATGGGAAAACACGTTTTGGGACCCCCCTTTTTTCTCGGCTCCCGCTTGAGGAATCACCCCGAAACTTTCAGGGTAGGAGCGGACCGGAGCGGGCCATAAAGTTTGAAAATTTCGCGAAGATTCGTCAACCGACGCAAGAGTTATTTCAAATAGAATGTTGCGGATTTCCTATGGAAAATAGGTCCTAACTATAACTATCTACTGGCGACCGCCTGTAGATAATATATATATATATATATATATATATATATATATATATATATATATATATATATATATATATATATATATATATATATATATATATCCACAAACGAGGTTGCCCCCAAAGAAAGAGTTCACACGAGTGGATACACTTCTCCAATTTATTCAAGGCTGCAGACGTAGTAAGCAGAGAACCATCCGTTCGTTTCACAGCCGACGCGTTTCGGGCTACTTGCCCTTTGTCACAGGCATGTATGGAGTTTACAAGGCAGTAAGCGCACCTGGATTTTATTTCCTGCACCCGCCCCAGTGGGCGTGACCACTCACACGGCCTTCTGGTACACGTAGTGCCGCTGCAGTATTACTCCAGTGAGTTGTCTCGTGCTCCATAATTAAATAAAGTTTTTTTGAATCCCCAGTGGGCTGACGGACTCTTCCGCCTTAACTACCGCTGCCACAATATGTCCTCAAACAGGAAAATCCACTGTCCCATCTAATGAACGCCGGTTGGCGTCTTCTCAGGTCTGCTGACATGCGGCGGGGCTCTTTCACGGCTGGGCCAGCCGTATAAATCCACAAAACAAGGTTGCCCCCAAAGAAAGAGCCCACACGAGTGGATACACTTCTCCAATTTATTCAAGGCTACAGACGTAGTAAGCAGAGAACCTTCCGTTCTTTTCACAGCCAACGCGTTTCGGGCTACTCGCCCTTTGTCACAGGCATGTATGGAGTTTACAAGGTAGTAAGCGCACCTGGATTTTATTTCCTGCTTCCGCCCCAGCGGGCGGGACCGCTCACACGGCCTTCTGGTACACGCAGTGCCGCTGCAGTATTACTCCAGTGAGTTGTCTTGTGCTATATGTATATATTTAAACTTGATTTCTTTCTTTTTGTCGGGGAAGTGCCCCAAACCCCTCCTTTTTAAAATTTACTCCTAACCACCCTTTAACACTAGCCACCACAATACCATAAAAATATTTTTACTATCCTGACACCCTAAACTTACACCACCATTTTTTACCACTACCTAACCCAAACCCTAAATTTATCCTTGCCACCCTTTACAACTACCCACGCTTAAACCCTAAAATTATCCTTATTGCCTTTTACCACTACTCTCCACTAAACATACATATATATATTCACCAAATAACCAAAGGTTTCAGGGACGTTATAGTTCCACAAACAAAACCGTAGAAATTCAGAAGTTATAGTTATCTCAAGTATCTATAACTGGTTCCCTAAGGTAACTATGACTCACCCCCCGCCATGCACAGCTCTCTCATCAATACTTTTACAGCAAATGTTGCAGTGATATTATCAATGATGTCATAGAAAATGTCATGAGTGATGTAATATGTGGGGTAATTAGCAGTGCATGGCGAAGCCTGCCTCCCCAGGCTGATTACGGCCTCGGGGACTGTCACCTTCCGGGGCCTGGCCGAAAGTGGAACTGGGAAGGGGGGCCGCGTAGGACACTTCTCCTCGGCCAAATTCAGCCCCGGGGACGCCATCCCCATACACATATATGAGGCTGTCACAGTTTGATCTTTTTAAAATATTTTTAACATTTGGTACCTCCCTAACTTTAAAGAATATAGACAAGATTATATATAGATGAGAAGTTTGTAAAAAATTTGAAGACAGCAGAAGACATTTCAGGATAAGTGCTATTTAAAGCGGGACCGTTTTGACTACAAATCACAGCCAAGCAACGAAACGTCAAGTTTGGGCATTAAAAAGTGAATTACTTCAGCAAATCTGGTATGTAGCATTGGAACGCCCAGTGGAGGGAAGGATATTAGTAATTTACGAGGAGTGCGCCTTCGTTTGTGGACAAAGGTTAGGGAGATATATCAACAACCCCCGTTATTCATCCAAGAATCGGGCACAGACACCACTTCACTTTCACTAGTTTATTGCAGGATCTTCTGTCATGATGCGTTTTTGCCAATCCTGGGCTTGATCACATACACGCCGCGATAGTAAAAAACACTTTTTTATATCATACTATGGGACAAGCACCAGTACCATGCAGAGGCATTAAATCAATTAAACAACAAGTAATCGTACAAACGAATAACCATGGATGAATACATGAATGTGAAGGAAGAATTTGATGGTAGGTTGTTATTATGGAGAAACCAAGAACTTCTCAGTTGGAACGAATATAGTTTCCTCAAGCAAGATCACCCAGTATTACATGTGTTCTATTTAATACCAAGCATTCACATGGATCTAAAAGAGCCACCAGGCAGACCTAATATTGCTGCTCAGAACAGTATATTTGAAAATGTATCCAAATATATTGACTATTTCTTGAATCCAATCGTGGCCACCCTTCCATCATATATTAAGGACTCTGCTGATTTTTTAAGGCATATTTATGATGTTAAATGGGAATCTGATATGATGTTAATGACATTTGACATTTCCGCTCTTTATACTAGTATTAGACATCAGGATGGCCTGAAGGCAGTCCAACATTTTTTACATATGAGACCAATAGGATATGCCACACAATGCCATGATACTGAAAATTATTGAATGGTGCCCTACCAGGAACATCTTTGTTTTTGATGGTGTATTGTTTGAGCAACAACAAGGTACGACCATGGGCACCTGCTTCGCCCCCAGTTATGCTAATTTACATATATGCTGGTGGGAGGAGTAGGTGCTCAGGCCGGGAAAGGAACACTGGACAGGACACATTTCTCTGTGGTTAAGGTTTATTGATGATTTGTTTGTACTGTGGCAGGGTACTGAGGCTGAGGCTATCATGTTTATGTCAGAATTAAACAATAATACCTTGAACTCTAAATTCACAGGAAAAACAAGTAAAATATTTAAGACCTAAGGTGCGGTGGCCGGTACTCACATATCTCTATAGTTGCACCGCTCAGTTGGAGTGCAAAAGTTAAACTCCGGCGTGGGCTTTTTTTTCGGCCCGAGGCCAGTAGGGAAACAGCCAGTAGAGGCTCTGTATGAAGTATCTCTGCACAGTAACTATAGAGATATGTGAGTACCGGCCACCGCACTGGAGGTCTCAAATAGCTTTCATATCCAGTCCATCTAGGTCTCGAGATATCAACGGATTAGATTATCTACTTACCCTTTTAACACAAGGGAGGTACTGATGCTGAAACCTTCATTTTGGAGAAGATTATACGGGGTGTTTGCACCATTAGCGAGCCTTGAAAAAGTCATCAACATGACGAAACACGTGTCAGCTGTGTGGGTCATCTTCTGACTTGCGTATCAACAGTATTTTGGCTCTCAATACTTTATAAATATGGACTTTGTATGAAACTGTGTTGCTTTGAAGTATTTAAACAAATTAAAATTGGATCTGCAATATATATATATATATATCTCGCATAGATTACTCTCGATCATAGTTCCTCCTTTCCTGGCGACGAAAAGAAAGCATGCGCACTCCAAAATTGCTTGCTCATAAGTATATTCAAGGATTTATTCGTGCAAGTGGATCAAAAACAACCCAACGCGTTTCGGCGATCAAGTCGCCTTGGTCATTGGTTAAAAACAATTACATTCTTACGTCAACTTGGTATAGAAATAGACAAAGGGCATACATTCCGGCAGAACCAACCCTTTTGATCCCGCCATCTTAGAGTGTGTAATTTTGCCTTTGGCTTATACAATTCTGAAAATACATGTTACATAAAGTAAATACAGTGTTCCTATTCATATCAACTAATTTTTGCCACAATCGCAATTAAGTAACACATTTCTACACAATATATGAAGACCCCCATGATGTCTAAAAATCATATACGAACCGGTACAAACGAGGCAGTTACTCAAATTGTGCCCCAGTGGGCTAATCATTTCTTAATTGCAGGGCAAGATTATTAGTCTTATTAAATTATTCACCTAATTAAATTGTCAATATTATAAACAAATCCACACCCAGAAAGAATGTCTAATACAATAAATATATATTCATAATACAATTCTGCCCCAGTGGGCCTACTTCTCGTTAACCCATTGATAATTAATAGGCCAATGTAGGCTGGAGAAATGTAATTCAAATGTAAGTCGTACCTTACTTGTGATGACTTTGCCCCAGCCCAATAAGCTTATCAAAGCACTATGCCATATTGGATTCTGGAGATTTCCTGATTGGACATTGCTTCTGAATGGCTAATAGGTTTCCTTAGTGACAACCACTTGTGTATCAGGAATAGGAAAAGTCATGAAAGTTGCTGGCTGAAGGCAATATGACTCAATGTCCTGCACAGTTGTGCAATCTTTTCACACACCGACTTCTTGTTCGATATGCCATTTATGAAAGATGAGAAGGGAGTTCAGCTAATGCCTAGTGAATTCTTCGACTCTCAGCTGACTGCAAACAAGTGTTGGTACCAGCTTTCTCATCAGCTCCTCACATACAACAATGTGGTTCCGTCAGGAGTCCATCATATCCCTTCTTTTATTCAACATTTACCGAACCCCCTTACCAAACCTGATTAAATCATTCAATCTCACCTGTTACAACTATGCAGATGCACCTAAATCATTTTAAAAATGAATGGCCAAGAAGACTTTTACAATTTAAAACTGGATGACTGCCTGTGGCCTATAAACACATGAATGATGAATAACTATCTAAAGCCGTGGTACTCATATTACGGCCCGCAGGCCGCCAGCGGCCTGGCAGGCCTCCATTGGCGGTCCATGGACCTTGCTTTGCCGTTTCTACATTACCTGTGAGGCCGGCAGTAAAAACAGTAGATGAACGCAGGAGCATACGTAGTGAATACGTATTAAATAGGTATTCACTATGTTTGCTCCTGCGGCCATCTTCTGTGTTTACTGCCAGCCTCTGTGACGTCAGGCCACCGTCAGAAAGCTTCCCAAAAGGCCCTTTAAAAGTCAGCTGTAAGCGCTTTCGCAGCAGACTTTTAAAGGGCCTTTTGGGAAGCTTCCTGTTTGGACAGAGACAGATAGAGGCAGAGACAGATAGAGACAGAGCCATATAGAGACAGAGATACAGACAGAGACAGGTAGAGACAGATAGAGACAGAAACAGATAGAGACAGGTAGAGATAGAGACAGACCGAGACAGAGAGACACAGACAGACAGAGACAGTCATAGACAGATAGAGACAGAGACAGACAGAGACAGATAGAGACAGAGACAGATAGAGACAGAGACAGATAAAGACAGAGACAAATACAGATAGAGACAGATAGAGACGGAGACAGATAGAGACAGAGACAGATAGAGACAGATAGAGACAGACAGATAGAGACAGACAGAGACAGATAGAGCAGAGACAGATAGAGACAGAGATAGGGACAGAGACAGAGAGAGACAGGGACAGACAGAGACAGATAGAGACAGAGACAGAGACAGGGACAGATAGAGACACAGACAGAGACAGATAGAGACAGAGACAGAAACAGATAGAGACAGACAGACAGAGACAGAGAGAGACAGACAGACAGAGAGAGTCAGACAGAGACAGACAGAGACAGAGACATATAGAGACGGAGACAGACAGAGACAGATAGAGACAGACAGAGACAGATAGAGACAGACAGATAGAGACAGACAGAGACAGATAGAGACAGAGATAGGGACAGAACAGAGAGAGACAGGGACAGACAGAGGCAGATAGAGACAGAGACAGATATAGACAGAGACAGATAGAGACAAATACAGATAGAGACAGATAGAGACAGAGACAGATAGAGACAGAGACAGATAGAGACAGAGACAGACAGAGAGAGACAGACAGAGACAGACAGAGAGAGATAGAGAGAGAGAGATACAGAGAGAGATAGAGAGATAGAGAGATAGATAGATAGATAGATAGATAGAGAGATAGAGAGAGAGAGAGAGAGAGATAGAGAGAGATAGAGAGAGATAGATAGAGAGAGATAGAGAGAGATAGATAGAGAGAGATAGAGATAGATAGATAGATAGAGAGAGGGAGAGATAGAGAGAGATAGAGAGAGAGAGAGAGAGATAGAGAGATGGAGAGAGATAGAGAGAGACAGATATATAGATAGATAGATGTGTGTATGCCGGGTCTGGTGGCTCAGTGGACTAATGCGTCTGCTGCAGGGGCCTGTGTTCAACCTCATGATCACAGTTTTTTTTGTTGCTCTAGCCCCGCCCCACCCACTGACCCCGCCCCCACCGGTGCGGCCCTCGGCCACAAACCACACTGTAAATTTGGCCCCAGAGAGAAAGTTTATGAGTACCCATGATCTAAAGCTTAATATCAGAGATTATGACCTGCGGACAATGAAAAAAATACCAGCCTCCATATGGCCTAAGGAACATGAGGCCCCTCCAACAATATCAAGAGAAGTCAGAAACCTTGGTGCACCTGCAGTCATCATACGCAAAATACAACTCATCCAAAATGCTGCAACATCTTCTCCGCCTTGACCCAACAGAACATATGACTCCAATCTTGCAATCACTCCATTGGCTACCTATAACTAGATGGGGTGTACATTTTCCACAGAGCGCTATACCTACAAGTGTAATTCAAGAAATACAAATAAAACAGGATACACCAATCCAGGCTTGGACCACTTATCACCATAACATCTTACCACAAGAAATATATAGGAGGTACTGCTTTCTCAGTATGAGCCGCTAAACTCTGGAACTCACTACCAGCCAGCATTCAAAGCATCCAGTAGGATATACACTTCAGAAGACAGTTACAATCATGGCTATTTCCAAGACAACTACCCTATCCGACATCCTGGCAACAGAGCCTAGAAAGACTGTTGCACCCTCAAGCACAATCTTCAGCTTACAACCCTCAGATTGGAAACAACCCAACCAGCAAACTGCATTTGATATGCAGGTAAGTTAAGGAGGGCTGCCCTATGGTTTGCTGAGTTATTATATAGTTACAAATTTCAGATATAGCATTTCTGGCCAACACTAATACTAATACCATAACACTCAATGCTCTGCTGACAACTGTAACTTACACCTCTTACATTCAGTTAAGGCATATACACTACAAGGGTTGTCCATCCCCAGTACTGTGCAGTCAATAAACCAACCATCACTAAATGAACAGGCATGGATTAACTGAGGAGATCTGTCACACACTGCTGGCCAATCGGAGAACTTTAATCTAGTCCACGGCTTCAGGTCCCAAATATCTATCACTATGGCCACTTCTTTACATCTCACAATGGCACTCAGGTGTGCGATGATAATGACAATGCCCATTCCAGCAGATCCCTCCACTTTTCTTCCTCCAATCATGCCAGCTCAGGCGCACAACTACATACAAATGTTCTGATTTGACAACCCAGTGCAGTAACCAGCTAAGCAGACTATATCATAAGAACTACCAAAAAGGGGCCTACAGAGCTGTTTAAAGCTGCCAGCGTACTGAAAAAACATAAACTGCGCCTCTCTGTCTCTCACACCTTATCATCCACTACACTGCTATGCGCTGCCTCCCATAACATGCTAACCGCACCTCGGTGGTCATCACGCATGACATGGAAACACTTACCACATAGGATCACAAAACAAAGACAACTCCCTTCCAGTTACACACCCTATATGGCATAGCTTGCTGCCCATGTAGTTAAGCACTACAGTGCCCCAAATAGTGGTAATAAGCGCTATGCAAATAGTGCAATACAATACAATATGTATCAGTTGTGCGTCGCCAAGATTTGTTTTCATCCTATTAAAATCTTTGTTTCCATCACACTTCACATTTCCCAATTACAAAACAAAATGTACGTCATTTGTGCTTTCATAACTTCTGATATAGTTTGAAATATTTGTGTAGTTCATTTAGGGGTATTTATTTTTTTGTGTATTAGAAACAAATTGACAGCCTATAGTCTTTGTCACATAGTTCACTTTAGAAAATCCTCTCACTTCGCAGTCAGAGAAAGAAAGGTAAGCAGCATCAACATGTTAAAAAGATTAAGGAGCAATTTGTCAGAAGACATAATCTCTGTCTTTAACCTCTTTTGAACATAGCAAATGTGACAAGATTAAAACAAAATTTAAAGTCATTTTTATTGCTCATTCACCTTCTGAACTCCAGTATGGTTCATATGAGGGTGCTGAAGCACCCCTGACCCCATCTCCTCTACTTCGTCAGATAAACTGAGTTTTGATAAATACTGCCAACTGCTTGGTTATTTGGGAGCCAAAGGGTAACATGGGTTGGCTCGGCCCTCAAATGTCCCCCGTGGCTACAGCCCTGGTAGGAACAACAATTGTACCCCCTAATCGATTTCTCTGATTGCTTTAAAGAATTCTTTCAGCCGAACCTAGATATTCCATATCAGGTCAGAGGAGGAGAGGGCCACACGTTTGCTGAAGTGCGGGATAGAACTCAAAGTCCTTTTATTAGTGGCTGTAGTCAACATTTAGGCTGGAGCTTTAGGGAATCAGGTGCAATCGCAATGAAAGCTTTTTCGAAGATTTGGCATATGTGTGCCTGACTTGAGTGCTGCTGCTTAGGATGAGGGTAGGTTGCTCCTAATAACAGAAGGGGATGGGAGCACACTGCTTCACCTCCCAGTACAGTTCGCCCCTTAGCATCCTGGTAAATGTAGTTCAGTTTAAATGCTTACTTGAATTTTTGTAGAAGTGTTTCACCAAAGTTGGTGCAGGTTAGTGCTGTTAATCTCTAGACACATGTGTTTCTGGATATTATCCTTCATCAGTAGAGATAAAAACGAAATTCAAATTCATCTGGGGTTGCTGAGAAAGCTGCCACAATCCTCTCAGGTCTCTGTACCTCTCCCTGGTGCACAGGTGCATCTCCAAGAGCTCGTCAGCTCAGTGGCTCAAGGGAGCCTTTTGAAACAGAAGGGGGATGGGAGCACACTGCTTCACCTCCCAACACAGTTCGCCCCTTAGCATCCTGGTAAATGCAGTTCAGTTTAAATGCTTACTTGAATTTTTGTAGAAGTGTTTCACCAAAGTTGGTGCAGGTTAGTGCTGTTAATCTCTAGACACATGTGTTTCTGGATATTATCCTTCATCAGTAGAGATAAAAACAAAATTCAAATTCATCTGGGGTTGCTGAGAAAGCTGCCACAATCCTCTCAGGTCTCTGTATCTCTCCCTGGTGCACAGGTGCATCTCCAAGAGCTTGTCACCTCAGTGGCTCAAGGGAGCCCTTTTAAACAGAAGGGGGATGGGAGCACACTGCTTCACCTCCCAGCACATTTTGCCCCTTAGCATCCTGGTAAATGCAGTTCAGTTTAAATGCTTACTCACATTTTTGTAGAAGTGTTTCACTAAAGTTGGTGCAGGTTAGTGTGTTAATCTCTAGACACATGTGTTTCTGGATATTATCCTTCATCAGTAGAGATAAAAACGAAATTCAAATTCATGTGGGGTTGCTGAGAAAGCTGCCACAATCCTCTCAGGTCTCTGTACCTCTACCTGTCGCACAGGTGCATCTCCAAGAGCTCGTCAGCTCAGTGGCTCAAGGGAGCCTTTTTAAACAGAAGGGGGATGGGAGCACACTGCTTCACTTCCCAGCACAGTTCGCCCCTTAGCATCCTGGTAAATGCAGTGTAAAATTCAAGTAAGCATTTAAACTGGGGCAGTGTGCTCCCATCCCCTTCTGTTTAAAAAGGCTCCTTGAGCCACTGAGCTGATGAGCTCTTGGAGATGCACCTGTGCGCCAGGGAGAGGTACAGGGACCTGAGAGGTTTGTGGCAGCTTTCTCAGCAACCCCAGATGAATTTGAATTTCGTTTTTATCTCTACTGATGAAGGATAATATCCAGAAACACATGTGTCTAGAGATTAACAGCACTAACCTGCACCAACTTTGGTGAAACACTTCTACAAATATTCAAGTAAGCATTTGAACTGAACTGCATATACCAGGATGCTAAGGGGCGAACTGTGCTGGGAGGTGAAGCAGTGTGCTCCCATCCCCCTTCTGCTCCTAATAACACTAGCCTATTAAGGTACAGCAGCTCCTCAATCCATAGAAAACCAAAGAATCAACACAAAGGCTCATACTTACCAACCTTGAAAATATTTTTATAGGGTGTGATGAAGGGGAGGGTCCTTTGAGTAGGTGGAACCTCGTGGTGGGGAGGGGGGGTCTTGGAGCCCATTGCTGGTCTTCCAGTCATAATGGGGCCTTAGAGGGGTTGGGCCAAGGTGTGGAGCTCTGATCCCAGAATGGCCTGAGGATACCGTCTTACCCTATCCCAAAAAATACAAACAAAAGCTTAAGAGTTGCTACTAATGTCTTGGGAAAGGTGAAAACGGTTGATGGACGTTAGCTATGCAGAGATTTCATCACGAGCTGAAAACTCACACTCTGTAGGAGTTTCAGGCTCACCTCATGCACAGGGTGTGATATTGACTCTTCACTGCTTCACCGGATAACTGTGTGAAAAGAGTTGATATTGTGTGACACATGGTGGCACTGTGTTAGTTAGAAGGTCTGAAGTTAAGTAGTTTGTAAATGGCTTCAAATCTTTATTTTGCCCCTTTTTGCCAACTAAGGACCCAATTTACAGTTTGGCTGACGGGTATTCCATAGCAAACATGAGGATACCACGACTGCCTTAAAAGAAGTGCATTAGGATTTAATGCGCCTGTAATAAGGTGAATGGGATATCCGTCACATTTGTGACTGAGTATCCATCTTCCAAATTCTAAATCTTGCCATATGTATCTGAATTCATCATGAAATTATTACTTCATTGATTTAAGTCTACAGTCCTCCAGAGCATTGTTTCCTTTGAAAGATCATCAAAGGGACTGCTGAGTTTATAGTGCCTGATTGGGGAACAGAGCTTTGTCTTCTTCAGCGTTTGTGAACAGGGCTTACTTTAATTTGTACATGGAAAACAAGCACAGTTTTCTAAATAGACCAGACTATGTTTTAAAATTATAAAACATGTCTGCCAAGCTGCCCCATGTCATACGTGACACCATCAACCAATTCTGGCTTTTTAGCCAATTTCACTTTGCATGTTGGGATTTCTGAGCCCATAATGACAGTGTTAAAGCAAAATTACAACACCTATAATGCAACATCATGTAACTGAAAAGCCAGGACTGGCTGATGATGTCATCCAGCCATGTGGCACCCATGAGAAAAGCAAAATAAAATTTTGTTTGCCATTTTCTGCTTATTTTGTTTAGGGGCACACAAGGGTTAAATAGTCCAGTGGGAGAGGAAAAGTATAGATGGCCCTTCAGGTGCAGATGTGAGCAGACCACAGCTAACAGGCAAATATTAACATTCTTCTAAAAGCAATAGGGGATTCTAAAAAGACCTTGTGCAAGAACAATGCACACCTACATGAGGACGAACCCGGGCCTCTCATCTGATTAGTTTCTAGCAGCAACACTTGAACCTGATGAGGTAGGGCAAAAACACAACCACTTAATGCACTGGTGTCTGTCTTCCTGACGTCAGCCTTGATAAATGTTCTAGAGTTTGGTCTTCTAGACCTCCTGGTATCTAGACCTCCTGGTACTAAGGACTCAGCCAATGTGCAGAAAACTGGTTGGACTACAACCACCCCACAACCCACTGAACAATACTTGAGTGAGATGTGTTTCAGGTAATGGTCAATCCCATGAGACAGTATAAGAAAATCACTGGAACCTTAAATCCTCTTTCATTAGAAAATACCACACTTGTGAACACAAGAAAACAAAGCATACATATTAACGATTTATTTTTAAAATCAAAATTCTATCCTAGTGCACACAATAGGAATTGTTACCACAATAAATACAAATAGAATTGTAGCTGCAACATTTGCCCAAAGCTTAAACAACAGGAAAAACTAAAACATGTTTACTGTATGATTTTATAACAATCCTACCCTCATGCTTCTAGTTCTATTGACTGAAAATAATTTTAGCATAAAAGAGAAAATAAAGGCTATTTTGAGTTTCAAAGATGGTCACATCTGCATACCTGTTTGAACAATAAGGCTTATGTTTAATGTACGAGCAAGTGAAAACAAGGAAGGCTTGGGTCCTGTACTCCCCAGACTGGACCACCCAAATATTGAAATCACAGAAAGCTGTCAAGGGAGGTTTATTTTAAATATTCGCGATAAACCTGAGACCACTAATTCTGAGGTTTATGAGCATTTATTCTGCTTAGTTTTGATAATTCAAAAAGACATTCATAAATCAATTGGACATGTCTTTTAAAAGGAAACACTACATTAGTAAATCGCACAATTGCAACACATTTGTATGCGTGATTTAGAACCATTTCTTTTGTGAGACAATATATACAACACATACATAATATCAAACGTTATTTGTGACAAAAATATATACAGCAAACCAATGATCACAAGACAAACATCGATAAATTATGTGTGCCAGCCTGAAATTAAACCAGTCCTGCATTTGCACTGAAAACACAAGGCGGACAATTGCTCATTCGAAGACACATGTCTACTGTCCTGCCTGTGGGAGGGTGGGGATGCATATCCTACTTAAGGGTGTTGACAACCTAGAAAAAGGGGGAAATCATTTCTATTCAGTCCCCTCATGGCACACCCTGTTCTACCTTCCCCCACACTCAACAGCCAACGCGTTTCGAATCCCTAACAATTCCGGGATTCTCTTCAGGACTCGGACTTGGTTTTGTTTTGGCTCTCAATTATGCTGCTATTTCAAAGGATCATGGAACAGAGTTCCTACCTTAAATTTTATGGGTGTGTGGAAGCTCTTGATAATGATTTAAAAACGGTCCAGGATCTAGGAATGGTAAGTGAAATTATTATCAGTACTGACTCTGCCTGCATTCTGTGCGCACATTAGATTTAAACAGTGAAAAGCTGGCTCGCGCTACAATGTTACCTTGAGACTCGTGAAATGTAGTTAGAGCTCGCAGGCGCGTCGCCGTGAATTTCTTCTGCAATAATCCTGACTGTTTCCTGTGTGAATGGAAAACTACATGAAAGGAGGCTCCTTGATTATGTGAAACCCCAACTATTCCAACAGCAGATTGTGACTTGACTTTCATTTCAGCCATGTGAAAGCAGTTAGAAAATCATCTTGCTCCTCTCATTCAAACCGGCAGCACTTGGTAACTGCCACTGATGCTTCCTTAAACAACCTGGAAGCGGAACTGTGAGGTCAAAGGCCCCGGGGATTGTGGGCCATGTAGTCCATATTTAAAACGGGTGACATTTCAGAGTTTAGTAATTTCAGATAACTCATTCAGGCCATGCAAGGCCATGTTAAATTTCATAATGAGAAATGCCTCTCTTCGTGCCAATACTGTCTCAGGGTCACCACCTCTCAGGTTGTTCTTTGTTATCAGAGACAATACAGTCCATGTAAAGTCATCAAATCTGTGGTTCAAAGTTATAAAATGTTCGACCATGGGGGCAGTAAAAATGTTATTCTTCAAACGTGAGCGGTGTTGCACAATCCGATTCCGTACTTCTTGAGAAGTTTTTCCAATATAAATCTTTTTGCACGGGCATGTAACTGCGTAAACCACGTTTTTGGATTTGCAATTCGTAAATTCATTGTGATGCCAGTGTCTCTGTCCGTCAGTGAAAGTGCAGCCCTCAGTGGTGGAATTGCATACCGAACATGTTCCACATTTGTGATGCCCTTGCACAGGTGGAAGATTTAGCATGGTGCAAAGTGTAGACGGTTTTTTACTTTGGTCTGCTGTGTTGGCAATTTGTTGCCCAATAGTTCTGTTTTTTTTCAGAGCGAAGAGGGGTGGTCCGATGTTAGGAATTGTACCTTCAATCAAGTGCCAGTTGTTGCGTATGATTTTCTTCACGGGTTGTGTGTAGGGCCCGAACGTGGAAACACACACAATGCGATCAGTAGATGACTTGATTTTTAGGTCGAGCCTCGAGTAGCGCGCAAGCGCTGCTCTGCGAGACTTATAGTTAGGGAGTTTGAAAAGCTGACCAGACGCTCGTGCGTCATGGCCTTTTACCTGCGGTTACGCGCGCAGCAGACATGTGTTTCCAATTATCGTGCCCAGACGCGGGCGCAATAATTGGAAACACATGCTGGCCGTGCGGGGAAAAAGGCCATGACGCACGAGCGTCTGGTCAGCTCTGCAGGCTGCCGCGCCGCCGCGCCCCGCTCCTCTCTTGTTCCACTGGTTTCTGTACTGACACCATCAAAAGGGCTTACAAAAGTTGGCGCCTTGAAGTAACTGTGAGGTAAGATTTGGCACTATATAAAACTCAAGATAAATAAATAACTCGACTAACTCCACAGAGGGCTCTCGTTCGATTTTCGAATATGGCGGGGTCTGTCAGCCCTAGAGCCAAGCCTGGTGGGTGCCTTCTTTAATATTCCCTTCCCGATAACATCACTCCTTCCTTGCTCCTTTCTCAGCAACGCGTCTGTCTCTCCCACTCTCTGCACTCCCCACCCCGCGCTCCTGTTCACAAGTGACAGAGTCATTTGATCCCCGACCCTTCTGGATGGAGAGAAAATTGTTTCTTGCGCGGGGAGAGGGGTTGCCAACGGGGAGCGACCCGCAGAGTGGGCTTATGATCAATGACTGGGCTGTGTTGACACGAGAACTAAATTCTGGAAAATATAGCAAGGTCAGAGTTGAGACACGCTGTCGGGCGCTCGGTTTGTCAGTAAATATCACATGTTAATGAAGTAACCTGTGAAAACAAGAGCCCGGGTGATGGAGCTGTCAATCAAAATGGCCGAGCGACCGCGGCATTCTGCTCTGAGCGCCAGCCGGCATTCCACATCCCACATTTTTAAAAGTTTATTTAATTTCCCCTCAACAAGGAATTAGCAGTTTACTAGCCCTGGCTTAATTACAACCACGCCACACAGTTCTTTGTCATTTTGAAACATTTAGGCCAATACAATTAGCAGTTACACCTGCTGTAATCCGATGTCTTATTCTTCCAATAGCACTGCCCTGTAAGCCGCCCATTTGGTGAAGGTTGACGAGATATTGAAGACGAGCATTGGCAAAGCCAACATGTCTGGTGTTGGCTGTCAGTCTTTTGCCTTTGCCAATTCTTGTTTTTTTTTCATGGTTTTTGCAAAATATGATTGTTCCTCCTCAATCTAAACAAGCATTGGCATAGCCAATAGGTCTCGCCTTTGAGACCTTATAAGTGTTTACCCATGCAACAGTTGATGTTGTTGCACCAAGGATATTGTGCTGCATAACTAAATACTTATAAGGTCCCAAAAGCTAGACCTATTGGCTATGCCAATGCTTGTTTTGGTTAGCAAATGTTCCCTAGGTATGCTATTCTCGTTGTGTCAGGCCAGCCGGACTGATAAGCTCAGCAAGAGAGGGTTGAATGCCTCCCTGGTAGCCTTCCGTTGAAGTGGGTGATGCAATTTTGCATGACCTGTCTCGCTGTCACCTGGCACAAAGGTTCCTCACTAACCCTTCACACCATATACCTGCCTTTTTCTTTTTTAAATAGAATTTTTTTTATTAGCTTATTCATAATAACATAATAACAACAATAAAAAGCAGTTGCTCCTCTGAGATATACATCATATGCACAATGCAATCCAGTTCCCGAACCCCCATCCCGCATCTTTACCTATGGGCAAGCACCAGGGTCCATGCAGTCTCAGCCTCGGACAACCAAGCCGTAGTATGTCCACCATTTACTCCAAATGTTCTCATATTTACAGGGACAACCCCTGGTCGTATATATTGTTTGCTCCATTTTGCACACCAGTCCATGCCATTTGTCCATACAGTTATGGATGGGGCTGTTGGGGAGTTCCACTGCCTGGGTATGTCTCTTTTGGCCACCACTATGCGTAGTCCCAACAGGGTCCTTTCTCCCCTGCCCCCCCCCATTGTCCATTATGCCCAGCAGCGAAATTCTAGGCTGTGCCTCAATATATATCCCCACCACACTGGACAAAGTAGCCATGACTGTGTTCCAGTACATGTGTATAACAGGACATGCTCACACCATGTGGTAGAAGTCCCCACTTGTATCCTGGCACCTAGCATGCATGGTAATTGCAGATTCCAGCCTTCCATAGCCGGAGGTTTGTAAGGTAAGCCTGACAAAGACACTTAAAATGCACAAATCGGAGGCTAGCTGATATTGCCAGGGCCCGGGGTGCCATATAAGCGTCTCGCCAGTCAGTATTGTCCAGTGCTCCCACTCACCCCTCCCATTTCTCCTTCAGGAGACCCACCAGGTCAGGGGAATTTGATACTAATGTTTTGTATATCTGTGAGATCCTGCCTCTCCCCAGGTGGCCTTTTAACACACATCCCTCCAGCTGACTACATTCTGGGACGCCGTCTAAGTTTCCCTGGTATTCATATGATGCATGGCGAAGCTGTAGGTACTGGAAAAATTGGGAAGCGGGCATTTGGAAGTCTGCACGCAGGTCTTGAAAGGTCCTGATATGATCTCGCACCAATACGTCTCCCAACTTCGATATACCTATATAGTGCCAACCTTTGAAGCCTTCTAAGTTTGTTACATGGCCCATCCAATGGCCCTCCCTTAAGGGAGTTTCAAGTGTAAGTTTGCGGTCCCAGCCTATCCATCTCAGCGCCACTCTCCACATCCAGAATATCACCTAGGTCACCTCCGGAAGGGAGGCAGGAATGGGTGCCCCATAGAGGATACTTGTCAACGTATTTAGGTCGAGGAGCGACAGGTCACTCTGGTATGCCAGATCTCCCCACCCTCCATGCATCCATTCATTTATGGTCAGTAGTTGGGCCGAACATCTGCCAGGTGAGACCACCATCATACACCGAGTGGGCACACTTACCGAAAGCCACTCTTGGGGGCTTACATGCCCATATAAATCTGCGCTCTATGGCCACCATAGTGCTGAACCAGGTCTGTGGAATGTGAAGGGGGTAGTTCTGAGGGACATACAGTATCTTTGGGAGGATCATCATATTAAAAAGTGCTATCCTACCTATGATATTGAAGGGGAGCTTATCCCATTGCTCCATGCCCTCCTGGGCCCTCTGCATCAGGGGACAGAGGTTGAGGCTCCACATAAGGTCCGGTTCCCAGGAGATATGAATTCCGAGATACAGGAAGCTAAGGCGGTGTATCAGGATCCAGGGGTGCCACGTTTCATCTTGGCGGTAGCCCTGTATGGGCTCAATGGGGACTTGTCCCAATTAACTTTCAGCCAGGAGGCTGCCCCAAAGGTATCTAAGATGTGAATCAGCCGAGGCCCCGTTTCTGCAGGGCGGGAGAGAAACAACAGCACATTGTCAGCGTAAAGGGCTATCTCGACCTCCGTTGCAAGGTCCCAATCAAAGCCCCAGACCTATGCACCGCACCGGATCCAGACTGCCAGAAGCTCGATAGCCAATGTGAAGTGGAGGCGGGAGAGGGGACAGCCTTGTCTGGTACCCCGCCCGATGGGAAACCTATGAGACAAAACCCCATTAATACACACTTGTGCCTTGGGAGCGACATAGAGGATCCTAACGTAGACTCGGTATTTGGGCCCAAACCCAATCTTGGTAAGGGTGTCATCCAGGAATGACCAGTTTACGGTATCAAATGCCTTCTCAAAGTCTATCAGTAGAAGGGCTGGTGGGCCACCCAGGGCCTTAATGTGGACCAGTGCCAGGTGCACTCTCCGAATACAGTGTCTGGTGCTGCGGAGAGGTATAAAGCCACATTGGTCCGGGTGAACTAGCTGGGGTATGACCTGCAGTAGGAGTTTCACATAGAGGTTGACCTCTGTGTTGATAAGGGAGATGAGCCTATATGATGTGTTCTGTGGGCGAGCCGGCTTGGGCAGGATGACCAGCATCACCTGGTCTATGTCGGAGGAAATATGGCCTTTGGTGCTTGCTTCAGTAAATAAATTCAGAAGGGGCTGGAGGATATCTGGTCAGAGCTTCCGATAGTACTCCATCGGATAACCGTCCGGTCCTGGTGTCTTACCGGAGTTTAGGTCTGTCAAGGTGTCACCCACCTCCTCAAGTGTCAGTGCTTGTTCTAAGGTTATTCTGTCTGCTACAGTCAGACAAGTCATCGGGATGTCCGCGATCAAGGGGGCAAGGATTCGCGATCCGGGTATGCTTGGGCCTTGTATAGTCTTCCGTAGTCTTAAGCAAACACAGCTGAAACCCCCCTGTGAGTCCTCCACTACCTGCCCCGCCCCGCCCTGCCCTGCCCCGCACCATTCATAATATTAGGCACTACCCTTGCCTCCATGCCTTTGTGGCTAGCCAATGTAGAATTTTGCTCGATTTGGCCCCCTACTCATATACCCTGTGTGTGGAGGCATTCTAGCACTTGCGGACTTCCTCTAGGCATAGCTGGCGCAGGGTTGTTCTGTCGATCGCTAGCTTGCATCGTATCAAGTCTGTCAGCTCACTCGGGTCCCCCGTTCCCGTGCCAGTATGGAGGCCTCTAGATCCATGATTCGGCTGTGCTTCTCGCGGTCCATCTCCCTAGCATAGGATTGGGCGATACCCCTCATTGAGGCTTTGCAGACCCCCCACAGTATCACAGCCGTCCACAGTACCTTGATTTAAGTCCAGAAGACTTTCAACTCATCAGATATTCTGCAAAATGTTCGTTGGACAGGAGCCAGGCATTAAGATGCCACACTGGGCGATTCCCTATGTATAGGGTACCAAATTGAGTCAGTACCGGAGCATGCTCCGATATCCCACGGGGAAGTATGCGCGACCTTGTAGTGTCTAGAATGTCAGAGGCTGGGAGGAATAGATACATATGCCTGGCTTTTATAACATCATTTAGACATTTTTGAACCTTTTAGGATAAACAATTGACAGAAAATGGCTTGATGCCTTTTTACTTATTTAAAAACTATACAAAACTGTGCTCTTTGAATATTGATAACAAACAAGACACCAAGTTATCATTTTTTGATTAAACTTTGCTCATAACATGATAACAATTATTTAGAACAAACAGAAGTCAGCACAGATTAAATACTATGAATATATTCAAGCAAACCTGATTATAACATTGCAAAGTGAAAGTAACATTAAAATAAACGTGCATTCTATTCTCAGCCACACACATTCACTTTTAAATGATTAACATGTGCCACCTAAAAGGTGAATATGTAGAAGAGGAAAGAAACATGATAATTATAACAGCCTCAGCATATATCTGTACCTGCAACACCTCGTGACATGCCCTGATTGGAACAGGTGAAACAGGTGTTGCAGATGCTGACCCGCAAGGACTGCCAGTGCCTTTTATTGCTCTGTGTGTGCAGCAAGGCTTGGCTGTGGGAATATGCACGTGTTTTACAAGGACACTCGTTGCTTAACATCAGAGTGAAGCACCAATGGAAAGCATAATAGGTAGTATTACCTACATGTTCCTCATGTGTGCCGCAAGGCTCAGTTGTGGCAATAAACATGTGTATTTTGAGGACACTCGTGGCTTGCTGTCAGAGGCGAGCACCAATGCAAAACATAATACATATCATTACCTCCACATCCTTCGTCCTCATCCTAGTCATTACTTTTGATGTGAATCCCACCTCCTTGAGCTTGGCAAAAACACAAAAATAAAGCTGCGAAGGAAACTCCACTCACCCCTGCTGAACATCAAAAAGAGGCCATCCTTCCCAGCATCCTTACTTTTCTCTTATTTCATCTGAAATGGGGGTGAGGGACGTTCCCCACAATTGGACCTGCCAATTCACCCACATGTTATGTGGGTTTCCATTCCATTAAGGGAATGGAAAGACCTTGGAAAGACCTTGACACGATAAATATGCCTCGCTTTGTGTCCCAGCAGTATCCTTTGTCAGATCTGGAAACTACTGAACCTGATTAAGTTCCAGTACATTCACTGGTGGCATGTGTGGTGGGACATACTTTCTTGGCAGAGGAATCTATTCTGCATGATCCCATGTACAAAGATAGACTCAGCTTTGAAGAAAGTCTAATCAGGGCCTCATGTGCACTCAGACCTGGCAGATACAGTGATTATACCTACAATAATTGACATTGGACTTCAAGTAGCTTTTTAAAACCATCAAAATGTCATTGATTGTTCTTCTTTGTTGGAGGGTAGGGAAAGGGAAATAGAATATTTCTCGGATATTTCATTTGGTATTGTCTTAGTTTTGCACTAGCCTCTCGCGCAAGGCACAACCTGGTGATTAAAGACTGCCATACACATACTGCTTAAAGGTCAATGGCACTTAGAATGTCATTTGGGGGGGACTCAATTATTTGATCCTGAACTAGAGAATAAATGCAAAGACTGTGCATGGAAAGAAACGCTCATCCTCCCTTAAGTAGCAATGCCAGTTTATTTCTTCTAATGTCTCAGAAAAAAATAATTGTTTTGCAACTGTCAAGAAGGCATCAGTCTCAACACATGGCAAGAAAATGTAATGGAACAAATATATGGAGAATGCCAGTCTCAGAAGCAAACACAAGGTTTCCCTAATAAGCATCAGAAGTCCTGAATATCCAGGGATTGGCCACAAATTACTGGTCGGGGGTCACATCCACAATTTCCAGAAAGCATTCAAAGAATCTACCTCTGTTGTATGGGTTCCCCAGATAATTAAATCATGTTATCTGATTGGGGTCTTGGCCATTCGTCTGGACTGAAGGATATGACCGATTCCGTGGACACATTGTTAGGATAAAATGATGTAATCGTTTCAGCCTGTTACTGAAGGAAGTGATTGTACCAGTTCCTGCAGAGGAGGTAGGGACCCACTCATTCTTGCATTGCATTGCAACCCCATTGCAAAGATAAAAAGATGTAATTGTCTCATTCTTTTAAGCCTCTGTTACTGCAGGAAATGACGATAGCAGTTCCTCAGAGAAGGTAGCAACCGGTTCGCATTCCTCAGTGTTCCTGGTTCCCAAGATAACTGTGGGATTCAGGATGGTGCTGAAATAGAAGATCATTAATCAATGGGTGAAGTCAATTCTGTTAAAAATAGAAACATTGCAGAGAGTGATTACTCTCATTCCTTCATGGTAACCTTGAAACCCCAAGATGGATCTCCAAGATGTGTTCTTCCATATATTGATTGCTGCTAGTCATCAGAAGGTTTTGTGTCCAGGATCAGCACTATCAATTCAGCGTTCTGTAATTCAGGCTGTGGCCAGCTTCTCAAGTCTTCATGAAGGATGGAGCTCTAGTACTAGCCTTTCTTCATTGGCAAGGATGTCCGCTATATCCATATATCAGTGAATGGCGACTGCATGCTCCCTCAAAAGCACAGGTTATGGAGAGCCTCAAAGTGGGCTGTGCTTTTTTGGTTCATCATCGAGTTCTTCTGAACCTTCCAAAATGCCAACTGACTTCATCGCAAGACCTGATTTTTTTTGGAGTCCAGTTCTGGACAGACTTCAACTGGGTCTTTCTTTTAGTTGCTGGATGGATTGACTTCATCAACTTCTATCATTGCAACTGGAGAAGACATATAGAATTGTAGATGGGTAATAGTGAATTGCAGGGATATTTTTCACCTAGGGGTCCAAGTGACGTCAAATAGACAACAAGAGTGAAGCTCGAGTTTTCTATGATGTCACTCAGAACCCTGTAATTCACTTTTTACCCATCTATACTTTTATGTTATGTATGGCCCCAAAATCATCTTCCTCTGCTTTCAACTGCTACACAGGGGCAGAGGAGTAATGGAAGATCCATACATAACACAGCCTCTCCTCAATGTCCTAAATATTACAAAAAAAACCTTACCTGCCATCCTTCACCAGCCCCCACCACTTTCCTTGCCTTCCTTTCCCCTCCTGCACCTGTGCTTTCTACTTTTATTCAAAGTAGACAAGCAGTGCTGTGCTGACAGGCTTTCAGAGAACCCTATCAGCCTGGCCTGGATTGCCTTTATGACATCACAACAGTGGGTAACCAGTTTTCTTATCAACTGTTGCTATCTCATAGCAGTGAATTATGACATTTAGAAACTGAAATAAATGATAGAGGCTCTCTAGGAGAGCCATACATAACAATGGTTTCAGCAACAGTGTGGCTGAAAGTCCTGGAGCACATGGCTTTGTGTTTGTTCACAGGTCAGTGAGCACATTTGCTGTTGTCCCATGTACAGGCTTCTGGATATCAGCATGTCAAAATTTTCGAAATATTGTTCCCAGTAACTGTCTCGTGATGTTGTCCCCCAAACTGCTGTAGAGTCCTTGAAACTCATTTTTGGCCTGGTTGATCCTTAATAAAACCTTAGAACTAAATATATAGGATATTAAATACCTCCGCTGTTCATCATGAGGACCCTGGAAGTCACTGAGGAGTTCCATGACCATATAGAGGAATGAGACTGAAGGCCAAGTATAATGTACAGCAGGCGTACTTTATTCCTTTTACTGCAGTTATACCATCACCCTTCCTACAAACCACTAAAATACTTGGTATCTTGCTGTTTCATGTTCATTGCAGACAAGAAGAATAAAAGCAGGATTTGTATTGTGAAATTAAACACACTAAAAAGCAGTTAGTCATTTTTGCCCCCCAAAAATATATATATATATTAATCAGTTCAATACCATGTAGCATGGAAAAAATAATTATGTTGCCATGAATATCCCCTTTCAGCTGATCACTTTTTATTTTTAGAAACATATATCAGAAGAAGGAAAAGCGAGTTTGTGCTTTCCTTGTTTAAACTGCAGCTGTAATTATGTTCCATGACCTGCCTTTCACTCCAGCTGCAGGTTCTGGCAGCATAGCACACAGTGTGACATCAGATCTCAACTGTACTAACTTATTACAGCTGAACATCCACATAATGTATTTATTACAGGTGACAAGAGATGCCACAAGTCGCCTGCAATAAGAAAATTTGAGACGGGCTTTTAGAAAGGGATTGCAGGCGCCCAAGAATTGTATAAGGGATAAAATACCCACTGTTGTACGTTATAAGGATATTGCAAGTCACCAAGGAGTTCCATAACTATATAGAGGGACGAGGCCGAAGGCTGAGTTCCTTTGTAAGGTTATGGAACTCCGAGGTAACTTGCAATATCCTTCTCATGTATGGCAGGCGGTATTTTATCACATACAATTCATTGTCACACTACCACCTTTCCCGCAAACCACTTAAACCCTTGGTGCGTAGTGCTTTCAGGAAGAGGGAGCATGTTTGCAAACATGAAGAATAAAAATAGAACCTCTAGTGCAAAATTAAATACATCAAAAAGCTGTTAGATATTTTTTGCAAAAAGATATTAGAAACATGCAAATAGATTATAACTTTTCTATACTTGTCTAAGGAATGCAAAAAATAATCATGATCTTTCTGTCACTGTAAGCTAGAAAAATAAAGCAGACGAAAGAAAAGCAACGTTTAATTTTTGCTGCTCTGTGATCTGACTTGCCTTTCACGTTGGCTCTGGCAGCAGGCATTTGAGGTCGGAACTCGACTGCAATAACTTATTACAGTTGAGTTCTGACGTCTTTTCTTTATAATCGGCGACTGGGCGCTGATTATAAAGAAATTAGAGATGTGCATGTGTACAGGAATTGCAGAATCCCATTTATTACACAAAAATAATAGTGAGCGCACAAATAAACTACTTGCCCATATGAAGAAATGGTTGTTCTCCAGCTAACCACTAGATGGGGATGTTGTCTGCGAAGCCAGTGCGTATCTTTTTAACCTGGTTGTTGCATATGTAGTACACAAACGTAACTTGGGTGTGACAGTCCTTGTACTCTGTTTTTAAGTTCCAGAACAATAATAGAACGAAGCAGGAAACACTGGGTGATTCCCACGGACACAAGGAAACACGGCATGGAGAAAGAGCATGGAAAATATGAAGTAATTCGCATCTTTTTTAAGACCAATGACATAACAAACACATACGTCATCGTTGTGTAACATGGGACTCAAAGACAACAAGCAAGTATACAGGTTAAAATTAGGCTATAGTCTAGACTGGTGAGTTGCAACACAACATAAAATACGGCGATTTAATTGCGGTCACCCTTATCCAGCCCTGCTCACTATGTATGCAAGACTGGAAAAACACCAGGTTTTCCCGCGGCCGGGAATGTGACGAAGCGAAGCAGTGAAAGAAGCTGCCTCACTCTCTGTCCCTTATGTGTTCCTCCACTCCCTCTTCTCTTTTTGTGGTCTACACTGGCTTGCACTTGACGCACAGACCGACACATAAATGCTTTCTCGTTGGAGGCTTTGATGATCCAATCTACCAGAGGGAATGAATGGAGAAGGAGGACATGGTTTAGGTTAAGGCACCTACAAATGTGACAGGACATCTGTACTAGATGACTTAATTGGTCACAAAGAGAATGCATTTTAAAATATCTTGCAGAGATCATTGTGTGCCCAGCAACTTCAAGGGAATAATAGAGGTAAGATAACTCTAGTGCAAAAATCGAAAGTGGCGGAGAGGAGTAAAATGTACTGAAGATGGTGATGCAATAAAATTAATGTTACACATCGCAATTGTGAGTACAAAATAATTAGACCCTGTGAGCAGATTGTAGCTGTACTCTGCATGTTGAGCAACAGCTGCCTGACCTGCAAGGACAGTTTGCTGACTTGTTTGGCCCCTAACAGACTAGGGCCCAGTTTCTCAAAGGTTAAGCGTCGGGTTAGTGTTACTTTTTTTAATGCAAACCCGACGCTAACCTGTTTGGGGATTCACAAACCAACGCTAATTGTTATTTGCAATGGTTTGTATGGAAAACTAATGAAAAGCAGCACGAAACGCTGCATTGCATTACTTTGCTTCAAGGGGGCGTTACATGGGTGGTACATGGGCACTCACATGCAACTATCCATACTTTTTGATGCTAAACCCTACTACTAACATTGGCAGACAGGGTTTAGCGCAAAAAATTAACGCCTCTGCAAAGCAGGCATTAAATGGAGAAATGTCATTTCTATTTGCTTTTCCGACTTTGCATGCTTGCTGCACTGTGCAGCACACATACAATGTAGGAACATTTCTAAAGTGTGTCTAAGCATAGTATTTTGTACAGGAAGGATACCCTTCCTGTACAAAACCTTTGGCAGATGCAGGCAGGCATGCACCCTAGCACTATGGCACTAAGGTGTGTGCCTGGCGCACGACAGCTGAAATGAGCGCTGGGGCTAGGGAGAGTGCCATATCTTTGTGAATATGGCACTATCCTGCTCTCTCCCTGTCACGCAACACAGCACAGCCTCTTTGGGTGCTGCGTTGCGTTGCATGACAGCTTCAAGAATCTGGGCCTAGAGGTGCAGGGAGCTGTGCCGGTCCCCTTACAATGTAGGCAGCCTGCGTGCACAGAGAAAGGGACCGAGGCCGAAATACCTTTGGGAATGTGGCAGGGGCCCAAAGTGTGCCAGATGACATTCTGCATGGCTAGGTCTGTTACTCCTTGGGTCAAACTGACATGCCGTTTGAGTGAATGAGTGAGGGTTTGCTCTAGGCATTCAAATGACCCTGGAGGATCTGGCTAAGGCCATGGAAAGGGACAGACTCGAAATTTAGAGGAGGGCGAGCCAACAGAGTAACAGGGAAATCAGATGATCTGGCTTGGCTCTAAGAGCCTGTGCACAAGCTGAACCTTGAATATATTTGGCATGTTAATCATGTAACAAACATCATGCTATAATATAAGGTGTGTTCAAAATGAAAAAAAGAAATTTATTTCTTTACCACACTGACACATTTTACCTTAGTACATCAGATTATATCACTGCATTGAGAGTATTTATTAAAAGTCAGAGTTTTTAAAAATGAACTGAGAAACAAGTTGTCACGTATACCCTATATGTGGCTTATATTCTTATTACAGATGAGCAACATCATAGACTGTGAGAAGCTGGCCTGGTATATGATGTACACTTATGTAAGTGGACACCTTGCATCAGTCCAGACAACCCTTATGGTGATTTAAGAAGAGGTCTTAGACAACCTTAGAAAGCACTCTAAGTGGTAGCTGTGGAGAACAGCCTTCAGGCTTAGTCCAGGCAGAGTGTAAAGCAGCTTGTTTCACCAGAATGCAATCTTATTGTATAGATTAAGTGAAAAATAAGCACACAATGTATTTATAAAAATATGTATTTATTATATAATACTCTCTTACACATACAAATATCTCCTACCAGGAGATATGCACAATGCACACAAAACTTTGCAATAAACACAGTAAATAGCACGTAATACACAGTGGTCCCCAGGGGGGGGGGAATAAACCATATACTAAGAAAGTGGTATAAGAACCACAACTCGGGTCAAGACAATGTCGAGAGGACATAGAAGTGCTGGGGACCCAAGTAACCACCCAAGGTGAGTGACTAGGAACCCTATGGAGAGCGTGTGCAGTGTGGGAACACAACCGCGTGCTCCGTACAAGTCTACGTGTAAGTCGCTGTTGGATTTTTAAAGATTAAGGACCCGTCCCAGTGGACCCTGAAGAAACCCCGTGGAAGTCAGAAGGTTGGAGAGCCACCCCACCCGTGGATACCCTAGTACCCACGTTACCTACACCAGGGAAGCCGGGTGCATAGGTGTGAAGTGGTGTCGGAAACCGCCGTCGAACCCAATGGAGGACTTCAGGAAAGTGCCGCTGCTGAAAGAGGAGAAAGTGTCCGGTGGAATCCGAAGGTTGATTCTAGACGAGAAGTACCTGCAAGCAGAGGGGACACAGTCTATGTCACTCAGGAGTGACCAGGAGACTTGGAAGACGAATGCCCTCCCATGCCGGGTGTTGCAGGAGAGTTGACGAGGACCTTGACTCAGCAGCTGTGAGGACAAGGCGATGCTGAGGAAGACCTGGAGCCATGCACGAGCTGTCCCACGAAGGATGTCGAGTGCTGAGGGGCCGGTGTCCGGCGGGAGCACCGACAAGCCTTGGCAAATGAAAACAACGCAGGAGCTGAAGAAGGATCAACGTTAGGACTAGCAAGGTCCAGGGGACTCACCACAAGCAGGGGAGTCAGGGCAGGCCCGAGCAATCAGGGGAGCCCAAGAGAAGCAAAGGTGAACCTCAAATGGACCCACAGGCCAGAGGCACTGGAGTTGCGAGAGGACCTCAGGCAGCTGAACAAAAGATGCAGGCCACGATGCACACGATGCGGTGTGGCTGAAGATTCTGGTCACAGGAGATGCTCGAGGTTGGGGCTACTTGGAGCCCGAAGATCTTCTTGGAAGGAAGTCAACAAGCCTTTGCAACTGCAAGTTGATGCGGTACACAGGGGTTTGGTTATTGCAACCCCCACGAGGGATACTGGGCTCAAACTTGGTGAGAGGGCAGGGCAGGCCTCAGGAACTGAGGAAAACCACCAACTGTGTTGCAGAACCTTTTGGAGTCCGGAGGAGCTCAGGATCAGCAGTCCGGTCGACTAAGTTGCCATGCCTGCGAATGCAGGGGAGTGACTCCTTCAGTCCAAGGGGGATTCCTTCAGGTGTCTTTGATGCCCACAGGCCTTGGAAGGTTCCTGTATGGTGCACAGGCACAGACACTGCAGCAGACTGGAAGGGAGAAAGTCGAGCCCAAACGAAGTCCAGAGTGTCCAGACTGTAGAAGAAGAAGTGGTGTCTGATCTGAATCTTATCTCATGGCGAATCTAGGGACCCACCCACAGGTAAGCCCTTAAGTACCCTAAGGAAAGGGTTGAGATGATTTAGGGGACCCTCCCAGGGGAGGGTCTGGACGGGGGGAGGTTACTCCCATGTCCTTTGTCCAGTTTCACGCCAGAGAGGGAGCCAACGGCTCCCAGGACTGGTTTGAACTGGACTATGCATGGGGACACCAAAGGTGCCCCACATGCAGACTGAGTAGCGCAGGCAAGCGCACCAACCCTGCCCCAATACACTAAATCCTGTCTGGGAGGTGGTCACACCTCCCTGTGACAGGATGCCTATTGTTCCGCCTTCCCCTGCTCGAGCTTGGCTCAGCAGCAGGAGGGCAGATTCATTTCTCTGGTCCGCAGTAACCATTTTGTGCTGTCCGAGTCTGGAAGACTGGTACGGGGGACATGGAGAGCCTAACGGAGGGCTTTTCTAGTGCTTGGAATCATACCTCCCACACCGTTTACGGTGTGGGGGTATGATCCAACATGTTTGATACCAAACATGATAAAAATTTGTTGCAGCCAGTTTCGAGATGGTCATCGCCTAATTACGTGGCGCCCCTCTATATGATATATGGCTGCTTCACTGACAACCCGGGAGAATGGACTCCTTATGCTGTAGGGGTGTTCTGCTCATGTAGGGTCACCCTCTCACTTAGAACCAAGCACCCTGCTTTCAGGATTGCAAAGGCCTGCTATAGGGGTGACTTATAGGTTTTGAGTGCAGTGACCCTAGATATAGGAAACCTATATCTTTAGTAAATGGTGCTAGCACCAACTTACACAGGCTGCAATGGCAGGCCTGTAGTTCTATTTTGAATGGTCTCCCATGGGTGGCATAATTCCTGCTTCAGCCAATGGGGGACCTCTGGGGTACCTATGCCCTGGGTACCTTAGGACCATATTCTAGGGACTTATAAGGGTACCCCAGTTTTCAATCTGGGATGTACCTAAGTACTGAACATAATAATTTAGGGAGAAAGCAGATAGACTGGGGTCCTGAATAGCAGGATCCCAGTCAGACTAGTCAATAACAGCTTAGCACCAGGCAAAAAGTGGGGGTAACCATGCAGAAGGAGCCTACCTTCCTACATAAACATTTAAATCAAATGATGCAGTTTTAGTACAACGCACATCCTGAACTCACATATTTGAAGGTGCTCTCATATGTGCTGATGAACATAAAGGAAGCTCCATGAAATAAAGAATTTGCTTAAAATCACACAATTTGGTCAAGAAGGCAAGCTGGGATTGATCCCAGATTTTCTAGTTTCACACTGTGAAATGTAGCTTTGAGATGGATATCTCTTTCTGGCTTTAAAGATTAATGCATTGTTCTTAAATTTTGGAGGATGAGATTTGACGAGTGATAGGCAGAATGCACATTTTACATTATGCAGTTTTACATAGCACAAACATTGCCAAAGGACATAAAAGCACTTCACAATAGACAAAGACTATGTTACTTTTTATTCGTTCAGGGAGAACTATTGGGATTCATAGGACGCTTAGCCAAGGCTGGGATTCAAAACATAGTTCCCTCTGGGAAAGCTGGGCTTGTTTTGGGCTCAAAGTTCCAAAGAAAATATTCAAAGAGTTTATTGCATGATTCATAAAAACCTTTCCAATCAATCAAACAAATATAAAACAAATGACTTGATGCCTGACTTAAGTGAAAAAACTGACTCATAATAAAATCCTATGTAGTGTCTATGTGCCAATATATAAAACAGTATAAAAAATATATGTTGAAATAAAAAAAAGCATTATCATTTCATATTAAAACTTGGCCAATGTGCACTGTTGTCTACAAAGTGCTGATGTGCCTAGGTGACTGGGGTTGGAAACAAGCATAATCTACAATGCAAAAAGCCAGACTAAACTAATAACAGATGCGCAGATTTTTTTTTATAACAATTCAAATCTCTTCTTCCTAAATAGTAAGATCGGAGTCATAAATTGCATTGATTTCATTTGCCATTTTCCTGGTGTTTCAGCATATGTGAAAATGCTGATATAAATTTGACCAGCCTGACATTCAGAACTGTGTTTAGCGGATTCAGGGCTGCTATAATGGCCTGCATGCAAGACCATACATTCAGGAGGTTAAATTGTTGGTGTAACAAACGTCTGTGAGGTTCTAACAATTTGGGACACAAACATAAAACATGGAAAAAGGATTTTCGTTTCTCTCTGCAGAGCCTGCATTTCCCCTCAGGTGGTTGGGTTTGACACTTCAATAGATGGTCCAGTGTTGGCAAAACCCCAAAACGAAATTCCAGAAATCTATTTTTTGTGTACCTATGGAAATTTGCCGTTAGGTGAGCTTCTTTTCCCAAGATATTATATGTTGATAGTACCATCCAGGTGTGGGATCTTTGTGATAAAGCTTCTCGGTCAGCTTGTCTACTCAAAGCCCTAGCATTTACATTCACCACATTTTTTTAACTCATTTTGGCCTACCCCAATCATCCATACCTCTCATGCATGTAAGTCAGTTAAACACAAATCCATATATCAGGCATGAGCAAGTTTGCCACTGGCAGATGTTAATATATTGCATATTATACTGTCAAGTGTGCTTATCTAATCCTATGACACAGCTTGATAAATGTGCTTTGCCTAGCCATGGTCTGCCAGAGGAGGCTAAACTCCAGCCGAACCTGTGCGAGAAACACCGACTTTGGAAGGTGGAGAGTGTGCTTATACATTTTTATCATCAGAGCATCTAACAATATGGTGTTATTTCCAAGCATAATAACACTTCCATAAGTGATAAGAGGTAAAACTTTTACCTGCATTACTTGGAGGATTGTATCCATGTTAGGGCCCCACAATTTCTTTCCCAGTGTTAGGAGGGTGGCCTGGAGGGCAAGTGCCTTATTTTTGATGAATCCATTTTGCTTCTAAAAAGAACCCCTGTTGTCTAGCCAGACTCCAAGATACTTGTATTCTGACACTTCCTCAATGCTCTCTCCTCCCATATGCCATGAGCCTGGTTTATTCATTCTTCATTCAAAGATGATAATTTGAGTCTTTTCTCGATTCACCTCCAGCTCATTTAACTTTGCAAATTCAAAGAGGGCACTCATAAGCCTCTGTAAACCAACCCTTGTGCAAGTTAACAGCACCAAGTCATCTGCATAAAATCAGATACACAGGTATTTTTTTCCAGGTTTCGGCGAGTGTGAATTAACTGTGTCAAGTTCTCCTGTAAAATCAGAGATGAACAGATTAAAAAGCAGGGGGGCCTGCTTAAATGCTTCCGTAGTCAATATCTTCTTGAGAGACGGATGCCATCTCCTATTTTCATATGCAGCCAAGTTTCAGAATACAGTAGGTCTATTGCTTGTAGAAGATTCGACGTAGCACCCCAGTTTCGTAACTGTCCCCAGAGGTGCTTTCTTGAAATTCTATCACATGCTGCCTTGAAATCGACAAAACATGCATACAAAGCTGTGTGTATCTGGGCTGAATGGGCCATTAATGTGGCACGCCATATGGTTTCTACTAATTAAGTAGGACTGTGTTCTGGACATTTATTGAAACATTTGGATTATTGAGTAAAAGACATGAGCTGCAATTATTAGTAGAAGGAAACATAGCATTGTTACCAGCCTTACAAGAATGGTGAAAAAGATGAATAATTCAACCATTATAACTTTGCAGTGATTATATGAATATATGAATATATATTAGACTGATACTCCTACCTAACACTACCTTTCCTATAGTGAGCATTGTGAGAATGCGCTCTGCCAGTTCGGGTTTGAGCAACATAACTCCCCACATCTGTGTGTGATGTATCAGGAAGCCAGTCTAGTGCAGAACTGGCCGCCGTCCTTTGCAGGATAGGGCATGGAGTCAGCAGGGCTGTATCTCAGTAACGGGCAAACGTTCCAGGATAGTCCATGGAAGTGCTCCTCTGAGGAACTTGGCTGAGAGGCAGTTTATATAATAAAAGCCTGGTTCTGTTCGCACTGTGTCAGAGGTACAACACTGATGTGATTGTTTGTCTTTTGGATTCAGAGCTGTCTCCAACCGGACAACAAAACGCATAGGCAGTATACTCAGTGTTCTTGTAGTCTTGAACAGAGTGTACAAGTGTTGTGATAAAATGCTTATGAAGAAATGTATTTGCAAGCAGAACACTTTCTGAGTACGTTATCATGTACATGCAAAGCATGTAAAAAGTCACTGTCTAAAAAGATGTCAATTTAAACATGAATTTGTAAAATAGATGCTTTTGCGCACGGGCCTTGTTGAACCCAACAGCCAGTAGGTTTGATAGACAGCCCTGATTCCGACGGAATCCTGTTTGATTCAGAGGAATAATTCTTTGTTCATTTGCCCAGTTTTCGAGGTCAGTTAGCAACAGGTTTGCGAAGTATTTAGCTTCTGCATCGATCAGTGCAATCAGTCAATAATTGTTAGGTTTTGCCATGTCCCTCCCCTTTATAAATTGGCTGGATTATCGAACGCCTTCTGTTAGAACCGGGGTCGCCGATTCCGACACGGTAGCTTGGCGCGAGGCAGGAAGGCACCCGAAGGCAATGTGTTAAGCACTTGTGCAGCACACACTCACACTGACTCAGTAATGCGCACACAATAAGGAGACACCACACCAGGCTGTTAGGTAAAAACAAGATTCTTTATCTAATTTAAATCAGCAGTAGATGAGGCAGATAATCTCAGGCAACATTTCAATTCATTTAGCTTCTCAAAACCAGTGCGTAAATTCATTCAAGCACATCATAACAGTAAAACTGTAGGCCAGAAAAAGGCAGTAGTAATAACCTCCTAGAAAAGCAGGTAACACTGTAGTTCATCGATTGCAGGTCAAAACATAGGCTTCAATGCATTTAGCGACATCCCATTAGCAAGAAATTAGATGCACATGACCCTGTAGCTGAGGAGGAACCTGTATCAACCTAGGCGCAACCACATTCAGTACAGTGGGTGTCGCAAAGCAGGTAGGTCTACAACATAGGGACATTTCAACTCTTGGCAGGTGAACACAGAGGCTCAATACAGGTAGGTACATTCAATTCATTGAAAGACCTTAATGTAGGCATGTGATTAACATAGAAAGTAGCTTTGACATTCAAACAGAGCTTAGTTCCACGCAGGGGCGGAATTACCAGAACTCTCAACTCAGGCCCTGTTCGTGAGGCCCATGGGTAAGGACCTGATTCGTGGGCAGGCCGATCATGAGTAAGGGTGAGCAGTCAGCACAGTTACATGAGGGCGACTGCCCCTCTCAGTCCACTCGGGACGGTGCACGGGGAAGCGCTCCTGGCCTGAGGCCTTCACGGTGATTAGGGATCCCCTCCAGGGCCTCCCGGGCTCACCTCACTGTCCCGGTGTTGCTGTCGGGCCTGGATGGGGCCGGGCGCCTCCTCCCGGTCAGCCCGCTTCTGTCTGCACGTGGGGCTCGGACCGGGGAGGCGGCCCGCGCTCCCAGGCTCTCCGTGCTCCTCGCGGCCTCGTGGGGGTAATTCGGGGCTCCCGCTGGCAGTGGAGCTCCTCCGGCGGTGTTTTCTCCCGGGCTCCGGGCCTCCGTCGGCCTCCGGACCCGGGACCCAATGGGCGGGGACTTCAGGCGTGTGCGCAGGGCCAATGGGGCGCAGCACGGCGGAGGCTCGGCCAATGCCGCAGGCCGTGCCTCGGTCGCTCAGCAACGCCACGCCCACGCTCCTGCGGCCTACACGCGCGGCCACGCTACCTCCAGGGGCCGCAGCGGAGGGCACGGCTGCACAGCCGATCTTCGATCCCTCAGCAGCCCCGGGCAGCGGCGGTGACGTCGGGTCCCTACAGCGCTTCACGGAGGGGGAATACGCCCCCAGACAGGTAACCTGGGCCGCAGTGGTGATGGCGGATTCCGGCAGCACTTCTCTAGGCCCTCAGCGCTCCCAGCTAACACTCGGCCGCGGCGGTGATCTTGGGCATGCGGCGCTCCTCTCGTCTCACGGCGCACGGGCCGGGGCGGTGATTGTGGGGCACAATGCGGCGCTCTTCTGGGCACAGCGCTCACGGCAGGGGCAGGCACTGAGGCATAGCAGGAGCGCGCTGCACAGCGCTCCACAGCACAGCTGGTTTCCTTGGGTCACGTCGCGTGGCGCGATTCTGGCAGTGCTGCGCTGGTGATCGCTCAGGACTGTGGCAGGACGCAGGCTATGGGAGTCCAGCGCTTTACCTGGTGATCCCCAGCAGTCGCATTCACAGCTTGTAGGAGCCTTGTTACAGGTTCTTGGTGGTGCTGGCTTCAGATTACTTGGTTGTCTTGCTGTGGGCTGGTAGTTGCTAGGTTGTGAATTCTTGAGGGGTAAGGGGTTGAGTTGGCGGGCACAGGAGGCAGGCATGGTGCCCTGCAGGCACACTGGAGGTGGTTCCCTGGGTCCCTTCACGCTGGGCAAGGTCAGCAGGTGGAAGGTGGTCCTCAGCTATCTTAGCACAGCAGTGCCTCAGGCCCAGTCAGTGCCAGTAGTGTAGGTCTCCCCCTAGGCCCAACAGCCTTCACTCCGACAGAGGTTCCCCCAGGTCCAGTGGTGCCCCAACTGACTAACTAGGTTTCCCTCCAAACCTCTTATACCCCTAGGTCAGGTGACCCTCCTGAAAGGCGGCAAAACATAACTCCTCCCTGGACTGGAAGGTTCTAGAAGCTTCCTCATGTCTGCCTATGAGGCCCAGAGGCGGGACGGCATGGATACTGTAACATTATGTCCCAGCCTGATCCTGACTACTGGTATGTGTGTGTGCAAAGGCCACTCCGCAGTAGCAGGGGCCTGTGGCAGCCATATTGTTAGGAGAGAGCACCTGCACCTCAGCACTGTTTGGCAGTGGTAAGGCACCCAGAGACCTAGGTCCAACAAAAGGTGGTGGCAAAAATGAGGCGCAAAGAGAAAAAAAGGGGTAAGACCACCCTAGGGCTGACAGGTCTAACACGCGTCCCCCCAGCCGAAAGTGGGGAGAGCTACCCAACCTCTAGGGAGTTCTCATCGCTAAGGCGGAAAAACCGGGAGAGACCGTCAGCGTTGGCGTGGTCTACTCCGGGTCGATGTTCCACCCGAAAGTCCATCCCCTGGAGGGAAATGGACCACCTCAACAATTTGGGGTTTTCGCCTCTCATCTGCATGAGCCAGCGAAGGGGTCGGTGGTCGGTCTGAATAAGGAAGTGAGAGCCAAAGAGGTATGGCCTCAGCTTCTTCAAAGCCCAAACCACGGCCCAGGCTTCACGCTCTATCGTACTCCACCGCTGTTCCCGGGGAGTAGCCTTCGAGAAATAAAGGCCACAGGCTGGTCCTGGCCGTCATCATTAAGTTGGGAGAGCACAGCTCCAATGCCATGCTCATAGGCGTCTGTCTGCACGATGAATTCCTTTCCAAAGTCCGGAGTCCTGAGCACCGGAGCGGTGCACATCGCGTGCTTCAGAGTGTCAAACGCTTCTTGACAGGCAGCCGTCCAGATCACTTTACGTGGCTGCTTCTTGGAGGTCAATTCCGTCAGGGGGGCTACGATAGTCCCATAGCCCTTGACAAACCGCCGGTAGTAACGCGTGAGGCCGAGGAAAGCCCGGACCTCCGTTTGGGTTTTGGGGGGCTCCCAGGCCAAGATGGTCTCAATTTTGGCCTGGAGGGTTTGCACCTTACCCCCGTCCACCAGGTGTCCCAGGTAGACGACAGATCCCTGTCCAATCTGGCACTTGCTAGCCTTGATGGTTAGGCCAGCCCGCTGTAGAGCCTGTAGCACCTCCTGGAGATGCTCCAGATGGTCCTCCCAGCTGCTGCTGAAGACAGCTATGTCATCCAGGTAGGCAGCAGAGAAGGCCTCTAGGCCAGACAGTACCTGGTTAACCAACCGCTGGAAAGTGGCCGGAGCATTTTTCAGCCCGAAGGGCATCACCCGAAATTGAAAGTGGCCCTCGGGGGTGGAGAACGCAGTCTTCTCCTTCGCTCCGTCCGCCATGGCAATCTGCCAATATCCTGACGTCAGGTCGATCGTGCTTAAGTACCGAGCTGCTCCCAGTCGGTCAACGAGCTCATCCGCCCGAGGGATCGGGTGAGCATCAGTCTTGGTCACGGAGTTCAGACCACGGTAATCCACACAGAACCGAAGTTCTGGTGTGGTGCCTGGTGGGGCCGCTTTCGGCACCAACACCACCGGACTAGCCCAAGGGCTGCTGGAAGGCTCAATCACCCCCAGCTCCAACATCTTGGCCACCTCACTCTGGATGCTGGTTCTGACTTTGTCGGACAGCCGGTAAGACTTGGTTTTCACAGGCGGGCTGTCCCCTGTGTCCACATCATGGGTACACAGGTGCGTAAT
Source organism: Calotriton arnoldi (assembly GCA_963921515.1). Taxonomy (NCBI): domain Eukaryota; kingdom Metazoa; phylum Chordata; class Amphibia; order Caudata; family Salamandridae; genus Calotriton; species Calotriton arnoldi. Next base: position 1,207,924 of record CAWUFW010003400.1, read on the forward strand.
CCCAGGAGTGAGGGAAAACAACGAGGCAGTACCGCTCCAATACCTGGCGGCAGTCCCTCTGTTGCTCAAGGGTCAAGGATGGGGAGAGGACCACTCCCTCCACCGATCCATCCTTCTCGTGGGCCGCCAGAAGGTCCGGAAGAGGCTCGCTCTCCTCCTCTTCACTCCCATCCGTCACCATCAGGAGGGTAAGTTCTGACCGCTCCTGGTGTGGCTTAAGGCGGTTGACGTGGAGCACCCTGTGGGGTTGACGGGGGTCTTGAGGTCTACTACATAAGTGGTCTGGCCTCTTCTCTCCAAAATTTCGTACGGTCCAGTCCACCGGTCCTGGAGGGCGCTAAGCTCTCCGGGCTCCATGACCCACACCTTCTGTCCAGCGTCTAACTCCACCGTCCGAGCATTCCGGTCGTACCACTCCTTCATGACGGCTTGACTAGCCTCCAGATTGTCTGAGGCTTCCTTCCACAGCTTGGCTATCTGGCTGCGGAATGCCAGCATGTAGCTGACCACATCACGGGGAGCTTCTTAGAAGACTTCTCCCACCCCTCCTTCACGAGACTGAGGGGCCCCCTAACGGGGTGGCCATAGAGCAGCCCAAAGGGGCTGAAACCGACCCCCTTCTGCAGCACCTCTCGGTAGGAGAAGAGCAGACAGGGTAAGAGGACATCCCACTTCCTTCTCAAGTCCTCGGGTAGGCTCCGGATCATCCCCTTCAGGGTCTTATTGAAGCGCTCCACGAGCCCGTTAGTCTGGGGGTGGTAAGGAGTGGAGAACCTGTAGGTCACTCCGCACTCCTTCCACATGGCCTGCATGTAGGCCGACATAAAATTCGTGCCCCTATCTGACACCACGACCTTGGGGAATCCCACTGGGGTAAAAATCCCCATCAAGGCCCGCGCCACCGCAGGTGCAGTGATGGTCCTCAGAGGGATTGCCTCCGGGTACCGGGTGGCGTGGTCCACCAACACCAAGATGAACCTATGTCCCGAAGAAGTCGGCGGGTCCATTGGCCCGACAATGTCAATTCCTACCCGCTCAAAAGGGGTACCGACAACCGGGAGGCGGTTCCAGAGGGACCTTCAACTTAGTCCCTGTCTTGCCACTCGCCTGACAAGTCACACAGGTCTTACAAAAGGTGTCAGAGGTAACTCTCATCCTGGGCCAATAAAAATGTGGGACCAATCGAGCAAATGTCTTATCCTGGCCCAGGTGTCCTGCCAGTGGTATCTCATGTGCCAATTCCAGCAGGAAGGCTCGGTAGCATTGGGGGACCACTAAGGCCCTTGATGACCCATGCACCGGAGCCTTAGGCTCACTGTAGAGGAGACCATCCTCCCAGTAGACATGGTAATTACCGGTCTCTTTACCAGTTGCTTGGGCTTCGGCCTGCTGCCGCATGCCTTCAAGCGTTGGGCACTCTCTCTGCGCCTGACAGAATTCCTCCCGGGTAGGCCCTCCTTCCACCTGCCACTCTGCAGGGGTCGGCAAGTCCCCACGGGAACAACATCCACCTCAGCGGACTCCGGGGTCACCTCCGCGGGCTCCCCATCCATCTCGCCGGGTGCATCCTCAGAGATGTCCTCTTGTCCAGCAGTGGGCTGGGCCATTGTTTCAGGCTCCAACCCGGGTTGAGTTCCTTGCCGGGCAGCCATGGACCGCGTGACCACGCAAGTCCACCCTGGTAATCCCAGCATCTCAGCGTGGGCGTTGAACTCCACCTCCTTCCAGGCAGTATGTTCCAAGTCGTTTCCGAGCAGACAATCAACTGGCATGGCAGGGCTCACCGCAACTCTCAACAGGCCTGAGACTCCTCCCCACTCAAAGGGAACTTGGGCCACGGGGTAATGACCCAGGCTATTATCAGCCATGACAACCGGGTGGAATACTTCAGGAATCACCTGCTCTGGGGACACCAGCTGACGTCTTACCATCGTCATGCTGGCACCCGTGTCCCTCAGAGCCTCCACCTCCTCCCCGTTCACCAGGACCCTCTGCCGGTACTTGGCAGTGTTCGAGGGTACCTGAACCCGTGGGATCATCTCTCTATCCCCCAGGGAAACTAAGGTCAAGCCTGTCCACTCACCTCCCCTACTTAGGGACAACTCCTCCCCAAGTGCTACACTGGCCACCCCGGGGCTCTTACCTCCTGTGGGGGCTGGGGTCCTCTTGCGACACTGGGGATCCCCCTTGTAGTGTCCAACCTCCCCGCACTCGTAGCACCGGACAGTTCTGGGCTGCTGACTCTTGTCAGGGTAAGTGGGTTTCTGGAATCCAGATTGGGGTGGAGATCCTACCCCTCTCCCATGCGGTCTATTTTGGGGGCCTTTAAAGAACTCCTTCTTTTTATCTCCCCCTCTCTCTTCTGGGGACAACCCTGTCCACCTTTCGGGGTCTCCCCGGATCCCTTGTGGGACACCCGAGTGCTAACCCAGGTATCCGCCTCCTCCGCAAGTTCCCGAGGATCGGTCAGCTTGCGGTCCACCAGGTGTTGGCGCAGCTCTGGAAAACTCTTATCAAGAAGGTGCTCTCTTAAAAACAGATGGTACAGCCCTTCATAGTCACTCACTTCGCTGCCACGCACCCAACCCTCCAATGCCTTATGGGCATAATCAAAAAAATCCACCCAGTTCTGTGTGGGAAGCTTGTGGCTGTTGCGGAATTTCTGGCGATACTTCTCTGGCGTGAGGCCAAACTTTTTAAGCAGTGCCTCTTTCATGACAGGGTAATTTGTCTGATCACCTTTGTCTAAAGTCAAGAGTGTGTCCCTTGCCAACGGAGGTATGTACCTATACAGGCCTCCCCCAGTACTTCTCAGGCACTCCATGGGCTACCAAAGACACCTCATTACGCCGCCAACCACTTATCAATGTCATCCCCTACACTGAAACTGGCCATCACCTCCTTAGGTAGGTAAAACTGAGGCTCTCGTGGAGCCTCAGCGGGTACGCTGCCACCATTCAAGTTGCCCTGCGCCCCCATCTGCAATGCTCGGAGCTCTAATTCTTTCAGGCTAAGCTCATGCAGAAGCTTCCTCTCTTCCATGGCTAGCCTTGCCTCTTCTCGCTCCTTGTCCATTTTAGCAAGCTCTAGCCTCAATTGCCTCTCCTCCCTCCTGTCCTCGTACTCCTCCACAGACACACTGCTCGCTGACACACTACTGCCTGCCCTGGAACGTCTCCCTGGCAACACATTCTCACTGATGTCTATGTGCAGTAGGTCTAGCTCTCCCTGTTCCTCGACCACTCTCCCTCCCGGGTGGGCCAATACCCATGCCCTCAAGACTTTCTGAAGCTCCTCTCTCTTGGCGCCTCGCTTGACGGGCACCCCCATCCCCCGACAGAACTCCCTCAGCTGCGCCACCGTATACATTTCAAGGCTGGCCAGCTCGAACTCCATCCTGACAGGTGGGGCCCCAGACAACTTAAGGGAAAAGACTCTAGGTCGTAGGCAACAGGTTAACACAGGAGTCTGTACAGTCAGGCAGTGAAGGGCGAATTGTTAGGCTTGCTTACAAATAGGTGTCCAATTGCGGCGCACACTGAATCCCTGTAGGGTGCTGCACAAGCACAAGTCTTTATCCCACCGCTGAACACCAATGTTAGAACCGGGGTTGCCGATTCCGACACGGTAGCTTGGCGCGAGGCAGGAAGGCACCCGAAGGCAATGTGTTAAGCACTTGTGCAGCACACACTCACACTGACTCAGTAATGCGCACACAATAAGGAGACACCACACCAGGCGGTTATGTAAAAACAAGATTCTTTATCTAATTTTAAATCAGCAATAGATGAGGCAGATAATCTCAGGCAACATTTCAATTCATTTAGCTTCTCAGAACCAGTGCGTAAATTCATTCAAGCACATCATAACAGTAAAACTGTAGGCCAGTAAATAGGCAGTAGTAATAACCTCCTAGAAAAGCAGGTAACACTGTAGGTCATCGATTGCAGGTCAAAACATAGGCTTTAATGCATTTAGCGACATCCCATTAGCAAGAAATTAGATGCACATGGCCCTGTAGATGAGGAGGAACCTGTATTAACCTAGGCGCAACCACATTCAGTACAGTGGGTGTCGCAAAGCAGGTAGGCCTACAACATAGGGACATTTCAACTCTTGGCAGGTGAACACAGAGGCTCAATTCAGGTAGGTACATTCAATTCATTGAAAGACCTTAATGCAGGTATGTGATTAACATAGAAAGCAGTTTTACATCTAAACAGAGCTAGTTCCACGCAGGGGCGGAATTACCAGAACTCTCAACTCAGGCCCTGTTCGTGAATAGGGCCGGTCATGGATAAGGGTGAGCAGTCCGCGCAGTTACATGAGGGCTCCTGCCCCTCTCAATCCACTCGGGACAGTGCACGGGGGAAGCGCCCCTGGCCTGAGGCCTTCGCGATAGTAGGGATCCCCCCAGGGCCTCCCGGGCTCACCTTACTGTCCCGGTGTTGATGTCAGGCCTGGATGGGGCCGGGCGCCTCCTCCCCGGTCAGCCCGCTTCTGTCTGCACGTGGGGCTCAGACCGGGGGAGGCGGCCCGCGCTCCCAGGCTTTCCGTGCTCCTCGCGGTCTTGTGGGGGTAATTCGGGGGCTCCCCCTGGCAGTGGAGCCCCTCCGGCGGTGTTTACTCCCGGGCTCCAGGCCTCCGTCGGCCTCCGGACCCGGGACCCAATAGGCAGAGACCTTGAGGCGTGCGCACGGCCAATGGGGGTGCAGCACGGCCGAGGCTGGGCCAAGGACGCAGGCCGTGCCTCGGTTGCTCAGCAACGCCACGCCCACGCTCCTGCGGCCTACAACGTGGCCACGCTTCCTCCAGGGGCCGCAGCGGAGGGCACGGCTCTGCCGATCTTCGATCCCTCGGTAGCCCCGGGCAGCGGCGGTGACGTCGGGCCCCTAAAGCGCTTCACGAAGGGGGGGATACGCCCCCAGACAGGTACCTGGGCCGCGGTGGCGATTCCGGCAGCACTTCTCTAGGCCTCGGTGCCCCCAGCTAACATTCGGCCGCAGCGGTGATCTTGGGCATGCGGCGCTCCTCTCTTCTCGGCGCACTGGCCGGGGCGGTGATTTTGGGCATGCAGCGCTCCTCTGGGCACAGCGCTCACGGCAGGGGCAGGCACTGAGGCATAACAGGGGCGCGCTGCATAGCGCTTCACAGCACAGCTGGTTTCCTGGGGCCGTCGCTGCGTTAGGCGATCGCTCAGGACTGTGGCAGGACGCAGGCTATGGGAGTCCAGCGCTTTACCTGGTGATCCCCAGCAGTCGCATTCACAGCTTGTAGGAGTTTTGTTACAGGTTCTTGGTGGTGCTGCTTCAGGTTACTTGGTTGTCTTGCAGTGGGTTGGTAGTTGCTTAGGTTGTGATTACTTGAGGGGTAGGGGGTTGAGTTGGTGGGCACAAGAGGTAGGCAGGTGCCCTGCAGGCACACTGGAGGTGGTTCCCTGGGTCCCCTCACGCTGGGCAAGGTCAGTAGGTGGAAGGTGTTCCTCAGCTATCTTAGCACAGCAGTGCCTCAGCCCAGTCAGTACCAGTAGTGTAGGTCTCCCCCCTAGGCCCAACAGCCTTTACTCCGACAGAGGTTCCCCCAGGTCCAGTGGTGCCCCAACTGACTAACTAGGTTTCCCTCCAAACCTCTTATACCCCTAGGTCAGGTGACCCTCCTGAAAGGCGGCAAAACATAACTCCTCCCTGGACTGGAAGGTTCTAGAAGCTTCCCTCATGTCTGTCTATGAGGCACAGAGGCGGGACGGCATGGATACAGTAACATTATGTCCCAGCCTGATCCTGACTACTGGTGCGTGTATGTGCTATGGCCACTCCGCAGTAGCAGGGGCCTGTGGCAGCCATCTTATTAGGAGAGAGCACCTGCACCTCAGCACTGTTTGGCAGTGGTAAGGCGCCCAGAGACCTAGGTCCAACAAAAAGATGGTGGCAAAAATGAGGCGCAAGAGAAAAAAAACGGGGTAAGACCACCCTAGGGCTGACAGGTCTAACACCTTCAATACTCAGAAATGTCTTGTGTCTGTAAAATAAATCTATAAAACACAGTGAGCCTGGCAGCCCACAGCCTGGGGTCTTTTTTAAATCGTGCCTGGGGTAGCCCATTTAGACCTGTCGCATAATCAGTGTGTGATTTTGTGATCATTTTCTGGATATCTTCGCTACAGACACTTAATGGGCCATTGTCCAGGCAACTGCATTGTTCGACATCAACAAACCATTACGGCAGTTTTGGTTTTGTTTTGAATGGTTTTGTACACGAGGGTAAGGTTCTCTTTCCGACTGCTCACATGTAACTTCGCATTTTATATGGTGTATATTACTTGGTTTATCCTCGAGTATTGAAAAATGGGTTGTTAAATGGCTTGCCCAGGTCTCTTCGCTTATGTATTACGTTATTGAATTTCCTCTGTCCGCGTGCTTTCTTATTGCTCATTCTCCAAAATCTTGCCATGTCCTTATTCTTACTGCAGTAAATAAGCTTTGTCCAGAAGTCACTGTGTTTTGCTTTCTTAAGCTCCCACAGCTCTTTTTCTAATTTACTCCTTTCTCGTTCCATTTTTAATGTTGGGTATTGTGCAGTAACTTTAAGCGCCGTAGCAACCCGTTAATGAGCTTCTTCAAGTGTGAAGTTCCAAAGGACTTTGAGATGAGCCAGAGCCAGGGATCTGGCTCGGACCTTGCTCGAGCTTTCAGTGGGTAGCCCACCTCTGTCAATATACAACTCTGTCTCTTCCCAACAATGTTCAAGGAGCCTGTCCTTTCCCACCACAGAAGGGTAATTTAATCTCTCCGCCAATATAACATGTCATCATTATATACTTGTTATACTGAATACTTTGGAAAATAATGGTACAGCATGATTTGCCAGAAAGCACTAGATAATACCAAACTGAGAACAAACCAATCAGAAAGATAATATCCATACCTCCAAGCCACCTCTGAGTGAAAGTCTCACTACTGTATTTCTGGACGCTCATTCAGAGTAGCAAGCCCCTATTGACTCCATTAATGTCTTCACAGTGTTCATAGTGCATGTTATGTTATGTTACATTATGTTATTTATTTATAAAGTTTTATGTAGCGCAAACATGACCCAAGCGGGTATCAGAGCACTTCACATAATGACGAGGCAGCGAGGGAGACAGGTGGGTAAAACAACAATCTGACAGTGCAGGATAAACGGATAAAAAAGAGTACCTCTGTATCAGAACACCACATAAATACAGTAAATACAGTAAATGAGCAGACGTGTGTGGAGGGGGCCTCAGCGCATTGTTTCCGGGGGGACTAGGTACATTACAAGTTCAGAACGTATGCATAAGAAGTGCTTTGACTTCTTTTTTGAAAGAGGATGTTGAGGGATGCAGTCTGATTTCTGGAGGCAGGGCGTTCCAGATTCTTGGGGCAATACCGGAGAAGGCTCGGTTATAGGTTTTCTTTCTTTGAAATTTTTGTGGTTTCAGCAGTTAAGTGCTAGAGCTCCTCAAAGATCTGCAACCACCCGAGAGTTCCAGTTTCTGGTCGAGGTACAGAGGAGTGTTAAGGTGAAGGGCTTTGTGAGCCTTGCAAGCAATTTTAAGATGAATCCTAGCCTCAAAAGGAAGCCAGTTTAGATATTTCAAATCCGGCGTGATGTGGTTATTTCTTTTGGATCTTGTGATGAGCCTAGCCGCCGAGTTCAGAGAGGCCCTCATCGGTGCCAACTTGTAGCTCGGAAGACCACAGAGATTTGAGCTCCCATACTCCAATCTGGAGATGGCTAGTGCTTGAACAGCAGACTTGAGGTCTTCCGGAGGAAGGAAGGGTTTTAACTTTCTTAGTATGCTCATTTGGAAGTTCGCTCCTTTGGTGGCAGCGCTGATGTGCTCCTGCATGCTCAGGACCTTATCAAGTATTATTCCGAGAGATTTGGCAGAGTCAATGATGTGTGGAACACAGTTGAGAGCCGTAAGCTGCTTCATGTATTCAATGATAATAGGGGCCTGTTTGGGAGGAGAAATACGGAGGAATTCCGTTTTGATGGAGTTTAGCTTGAGATGGTTGGAAGTCAACCAGTGTTGGGTTTTGAGTAAGGTCGAATTGAGTGAATTGATGTCTTCGGGGGAGGAGATTTTCAAGTACAATTGGGTATCATCAGCGTACATGTGATACAGTATATTGGATGATTTGAGCATTTGCGTTAAGGGCTTCATGAACAGGTTGAAGAGTGTGGGTGAGAGCGAGGACCCTTGTGGGACCCCCAGAGTGATCAGAGTAGAGTTGAAGAGGGAGTGATTGACTTTAATTCTTTGCGATCTGTTATGAACTGATCCTGAGAGACCCATCCTGCTTTCCAGTATATCCAGGAGGTTGTCGTGTTTGACCGTATCAAAAGCCGACGAGAGGTCAAAGAGGATTAGAAGGCAGGCTTCGTTCCGATCCAGCATTTTTAGAGCATCATCCATTATGTGGGTAATGGCGGTTTCAGTGCTATGACCCTGGGGAAAGCCCGATTGGAATTGATCAAGAAGCTGGAATTGATTAATGTGGCGACAAAGTTGGACATGGACACATTTCTCTAGCAGCTTCGATAGAGTAGGAATGGTAGTGATTGGATGGAAGTTATTAAGGTCATCTTGCTCAGCAGAAGGTTTTTTGAGAATGGGTGTAACCTGGCCCGCCTTTAGACAATCAGGAATCACACCTTGCTGTAGGGAGGCATTTACAATCTTGGTCCAGATTGGAACTAGGGACCTCTTCATTTCATTCAAGAAACACGGGGGTAACGGGTCATTGAAGTGGTTGGAGGGTTTGTAGTAAGTATGTTAAGTATAGAGATTTTGTCAAAGGGTGTGAAAAGGCTCCAGGAGGTGCTATTATTGGGCGTGTACCCTAGAGCAGGGGTTGACTGGGGGGAGGGAGGGGAAGGGTCTGTAAGCTGGTTCATCGATGTCTGGAGATCAGTTTTAATCTTATCCATCTTTCAAAGGAAGAAGTCAGCAAAATCATCACAATTTAGCTGAATAAAGGAGGCAGATGGCAAAAGAATGGGAAGATTGTTGGATTGGAGTTTAATTAATTCAAAAAGCTTTTTTGGCCTCTTTCTGGCTTTATCAAGTTGACTTCTGAAGAAAATCGCTTTAGCGCTCCTAATGTGTTTATTGTAAGTGCTCCTCCTAGATCTCAGGAGCATAAGGTGTTCAAGAGACGGCGAGCCCCTCCAGGATCGTTCAGCTAGTCTCAGATTGCGTCTATCTGTATTTAACCCCTCGTTGAACCAAGGTTTGGAGTCTTTGGTGGACCTTCTTTTTAGTTGCAAGGGGGCAATAGCGTCCAGAATACTCTATATGGAGTTGTTGTAGTGCTCAGTGAGGTCATGAACTCCAGACATGTGAGTAGGAGGAGGCAAGGTCATGTTGCTAAGGGATATCCTTTCATTCAGGTTTGCATTTCGGATGGATCGTTTTCAATGCCTAGGTTTCTTAGGCTGAGATTTTAACTTAGTCCACGGTTCCATGATGCGGAAGGAGATATAGTGATGATCAGTCCAGTCACACGGGGCAATCGAGTCAAGTTCAATGAAGTCGGTTTTAGCAATAATAAGGTCCAGGATCGAGCCCAAATTGTGAGTGGGGCTGTCACATATTTGAATCATGTTAAGGTCAACTAGGAAGGTTTTGAGGCTATTCAATGCAGGGTCATTAACGTCATTCAAGTGAAGATTGAAGTCACCGAGGAAGATTTGTGGACAGTGACGATCCACATTGGAGGAAATGGTTTCCATAATTTGTTCAACAAAAGGGAAGTTATCTCCCGGTGGATGGTAGAATGTGTGCAAGGTGCATAAAGGCCTGAGGTTGCTTGAGATGTCTATGCACATGTATTCGCAAGATGGGAGAGTAGCAGTGAGTGACTGTTTCACAGTAAGACTGTTCAGAAATATACAGGCGATCCCTCCACTAGGTTTGGCCGATCTATCAAGTCTGATGATGTTATGGCTAGGAGGAATTAGGATGTCCAGGACTGGACCTGAAGACTCCTTAAGCCAGGTTTCCGTAAGTATTAGAAAGTCAAGGTCCTGCGCCAGGATAAGATCAGCGATATCCGCTGCGTGTTTCACAGCAGATCTACACTTGATAAGTATGCATTTCAAGTGGCTAGTTGAGTCAGATGAGATAGATTGCGTGATGAGAACTTGTTTGAGGTTGGAGGTGTTTATAGTATTAGGGTTGTGTCTGGGTATTCTGAGAGGGTTAGGGGGAATAGACTGAATATGGAGTTGTTTTCCCAGATTGACTGTATGTGTGGAGTTGTAAGTAAGAAGGAGGGAGTGAATGTCAAAATCTGCTAAGGAGATCTTAAATCTACAAGGTCTGGAGGCAGCATTCGGGCAGGGAATGGATCTCCACCCTTGGGGGGGAGAAATCGTGTAGGGAGATAATCTCTTCAATGAAAGGGGAGATGCCTGTGTAGTAGAGCAGTAGTTAGTAGCTGGCGCTTGATTATGTCTGTTCTTCCCTAAAGACCTGTAGGCCAAAAAGTCATTAGCCAATTCCGAAGTGATGACAGTAAGCTTTTCCTGGTCAGCCTTAAGTAGTTGAATATCCAGCGAGATATCAGCTAGGCAAGGAGCGGGGATGAGGTGATGCTCAGAAGACAAGGCATGTATCCGGGGGTCCGTTTGTGGGGAGGGAGAGCTGATAGCGGAGTTTGGGTGATGCTGGACTGTGCGATCCAGCGAAGGGGAGGTTGAGTTGGAAAGATAATTAGGCTTGCCAGGGAGCGATGGGAGTCTCCTGAGCTGATTATTAAGTGATACTAGGGTTGTATGAGTACTGATGTAACTAGGGAGAATGGGTTCAGGATTCAGGGAGGTCACCTTGTGAGCCATGGGACGTGTGAGGGACATATTAGTATCAAGTAGGCCGGGGCTAGCGCAGGATGTGTGTGTAAGTGTAGTGGCAGAGGGTGAGCAATTGCTATGGCTGCCAAGATTAGGGAGGTGGGCAGTGGGCTGGGTAAGATCACTGCTAATCATGTGAGAGTCAGGCCCAGTTGGCAGAGAAGGGGAAATGGGAAGGTGGGAACTGCTCGGATCGAGGGTGCTGAAGGAGGGCGCAGGGAGGGGTGAAAAGGTGGGAGGAACTATGTAACGGGATCACTTGGGTGAGCTGTGAAGGGGATGAGGGGCTAAGCCACCTATTTGCAGTATCGAGATCGATGTTAGTAATAGACTTCCTGATGTTGTGAAACATTTCTTCAAAAGTACCTAAATGACGGTCAGCAGCTTGGATGAGGATTAGCCCATTGTTATATATGGTGATGGTAGCTTCAGCTTTGAAAGTTGGAGAGGGGATTACCAAAAGCCTTAGACCGTGTGCAATTTCTTTTGAGGAAGTGATCATGAGTATCGAGTGGAATGCTTTCCTCAATTTAGCTCTTCTCTTCGAGTAGAAGATGAGATCATTAATTGTGGAACCCCTTTTCAGGCAGAAGTAGGGATCAGAAATTAAGGTTTCTGGATAAGCTTTAAGAATTCTGTGTTTGAGGCGTTTAGATGCATTTTTTGTTAGGTTAGGCGGGTATTTAATTGTGAAGGCATTGAGGCCCAGTGGCTCCAGCTTGGCATCAAGTGACCTCAGTGGGGTGGTATCCATGATTAAGAGAGACAGAGGCGCTCAGAGTAGGCGAAGATGTAGGTAAGCGTAGTTGACCTCGTGCCCAGATTGAACAGATGGGAGTGCGAACAACTACTGTTGGTTAGTATCTCAATGCAGCAACATAGAAACCACCACAATATATACTCACTATCAGTGGCGATAAAGTGTCCGGTGGAAACCTCTTGCGGCCAGAGAGGGAGGGACAGAAGTATGGTCATTGTAGAAAATGAAGACCACCAAGAGCAGATGCGACAGCCAGGCTCCTGCTAACATGGCCACACCGAAGTTCTATTACAGACAAAGTGAGCCAGGAGTCCACCAGAATAGAGAAGGAAAGGTCGTGGTGCACTTCTTAGACATTAAAAGATGGCCGCCCCATAATCCATAAAGATCTGGATGCCAGCGAACCAGTATTACTTTCTATTGCAGGAAGGGAGACTCCTTTTTGCCCTCCTGTGTGTAAGGAGAGAAGCAGCACGGGAAGCTATATCTCCAGTTCTCTACCATGAAGTCAGACTCCGCTCCCGCTGCCCGGGATCCACATCAAGAGAGCATCCTCCAACTGCCCCATCAACAGCACCAGATCACCTGTCGAAGATTCCCATCCGATCGCTCCAAGAACCAGTACAAGGTGCATTCCTTAGCCCTTACAAGATGGCCGCCCCATTATCCATAGCAATCTGGATGACAGAGGAGTAGTCCTACCACAATTTCAATTGCAGTGAGAAAGACTCCATTTTACCATGGTGCCCTCGTGTGTGGAAGGGAAGAGGAATCCACAAGATGAAGGGTGGCCAGATCCATAGAGCCCCCACCATGAAGACAGACCAGCTCTCTCCAACGCCTCCACTAGACACAACTAGTGAGTAGCCCCCAGCTGACCCCACCAGCAGATCCAGCTCACCTGTAGAAGAATCGTTCCAGGCTGAAAGATCTGCCACCAGGCCCATGGAGGGCCGACCAGGGGAGCAAGCCGAGCTCATCGGAAGAGCCCCTCCCCCCCGGAGCGCTGGGGACGCATCCACGACCTCAACTGGAGCCAGCACCCAGGTGGCCAGGAGCAACGTGGTCCGCCTTCGTTCCTTCACCCCAAGATCGACGTTCATGAGGAGAAGTGCGCTGCCCAGATACACTGCCTGTGTATGCGGTGGGTGCGGACCTGTGTGCCCTGCAACAACCTCGGGGGCCGCAAGGGCGGAAGCCGGCAGACCAGTGAGCTGAGAAGCCGCTGCCCAGATACACTGCCTGTGTATGCAGTGGGCGCGGACCGGTGTGGCCTGCAACATCCTCGGGGGCCGCAAGGGCGGAAGCCAGCAGACTAGTGAGCTCTACAGGCACGTCTGTGGGCCTAGAGGCAGAGGGCGTGGCGCGGCAACAGCGGGACAGCCTCCTCCAGAATGCAGCGCGAGGCAGGGGAACAGCGGGACAGCCACCTCTTGATTTCAGCGCCGCAGCAGCCCAACGATCAACGTCGATGTCTGCCAGCAAACAGTCCACAAACCAGCAAGACCTTCCAGTCAGCAGCAGTAGCTACCCACGGAGAGGCCAGACGCGACTCCACAGAATGTCCGTGGAATCAGCGAGTAAGTAGATGGTTCAATCTTTAGTTTAATTTCCAGCATGATCCGCAGATCCTCCGATGGATGCAGGCAAACACGTGGGTAGATGGCAGGCACAATCAGGGATATTAGAGAGATCCCAGGCCCAGGAGCTTGCCTTAGGCACCTCCAGCTACAGCGGCCATCTTGGCTGAGTGTGCTATGTTACGTGAAAGGCATTTGATATAGTGCTGAAGGAATCACACCTGAAGGTGTATCTCGGCGCTAGCAACCAGACCTGGCAAGTGCATAAAACCCATTACAATAACCATGTTTTTAGAAGTTTTTTGAAAGTAGAATGATCCTGAATTTGCAAAGGAAACTTGTTCTAGTGGAACGGGGCAAGGTGGGAGAAATATCTGCCACCAGATTTAGCAGTGAGAATGCAATGAGTTTTTTAAAGAGTTTGGTTCAGAGCAGATACCTTTGCTGGTATAAGCTGAGTTTGTTATACAAGTATTAGGGAAGCCGGGTAGTTAATGCTTTGTGTGTTAGACAGCACAGTTTGAATATAGCCCGTATCCTGATGGGGAGCCGATAAAGGGTCCTCAAAATGGGAGCAGAGGTGGAACGACGGTGGGGGAGGTTGCAGATTAGGAGGGCTGCGGTATTCTGCACCACCTGGAGTTTGGTCAGCAATGAGTTATTTGCTGCTACTAGCAGAACATTCCCATAGTCCAGGCAACTGGTAATCAGTGCCTGGACTAGGGTTTTTCTTGATCACTCAGGGAGCCATGGGAAGGTTTTCCTGAGCAGTCGCAGAGTGGAAAAGCAGGTACCGCATATGGTGCTGATTTGGTCCTTCATAGAAAGTGTCTGGTCTAGCTTGACACCAAGATTTTTTACTACCACTTTTCACATATCACACATCACATATATATCTGGCTGCAACTTTCATTCTAATTTATATTCAGGCTATGACATCACCACTATACTTTATTACATATACTAGCTTCATATCACTTTTCTAATACTAGTTAACATCAGCTGTGTCTTCTTCAAATGTGCTTGCACTTCAAATACAAAAAACAAACAAACAAACTTAAAAACAAAATCCAAGGAGGATTGTAATTTAAGAATTTCTAGTTTCCCAAAAGGATACTGCTGATACGCAATGTGGGTGTATTGACCTCCATTTGATAATTATATTTTCTTCGAACATTTTGTCGTTGCAGAAGGCAGACTGGTACCCATTTCAAATATTTCTCTTTCTGTATTTAATGTTTACTCAGGTGGGAGTGTTTTTGTTTTATTACATCTCTTCCAGATTTGCTATACTTGCAAAGCATGCTTTAAACCTTGAGTCTTGGTTGGGCCGTATAGTATGCCTAAATATATGCCAAACACAAACATTGCTTTTCTATTAACATACTGCACGTTTATAAAACAATCACTACGTAGTAACTGTCAATAAAGGCACATGCCCTTCCAGTCTGCTTATTACCTGACCTCTGTCTGCTCACAGATTATAAATGGCCTCCAGCTTTACCCTCGCCTTCAGTCTTCATGAAGTTATTTTTGTTGGGGAAATAGGGTGATTTACATTTTATAAAGAAATCCTGCTCTGTAGACACCGCCTAGAAAAAGACCCAAGATGACAACATCTACACCACTAGCATTGCCTCACTTTCATTGACCAAAGTTCAGCAGCTGTGTCTAGGCTACTTATATGCTGAAAGACTCTAAGGGAACATTATCAGCCCGAGTAGAGCGCCCCCAATGAGATGGATTGCATAAATGCTGGTGCAGATGAACACGGGGTATGCATTCTACAACCATCTTCATGCCAACATAGACTGGAATCATTTTTTCGCAACGGATGGAAAGACAGCCGTGAATAATTCTGACATTTTATGCACAAGTGTTCTGGATATTAGAACTGCTCAGAGAGTGCACCTTTCTGTTCTAGGAATGTGGCTCTGACTGCGAATTCACTGATCCTTCCCCAAGCAGATAACATCCCAGATCCCACCCTGAACAGAGGAAGGGAGCTCCGCACACTGGTTATTTTTTTAATATTATTAAGGTGCATTAAAACAAAAATCAATGGCAAAGCCAATAGGTCTCGCCTTCAAGAGAGCCATTAAGTTGTCAATGCTTTATTTAGCCATGTTGTTCAGCAGCGCGGCTGAAATTATTTTTTTAAAGTGCTATGAAGTGTCCCATGCTGGCTGCATCATAGCCCTTTTTAGGTCAAGCCTAGGCAGCGCACATTCGCTATCTGCAAGACCTGCTGTAATCGGTATACAGAGTGTAATCCAGCCTGCTGTTTGCCATT
This sequence comes from Calotriton arnoldi, assembly GCA_963921515.1. Classification (NCBI taxonomy): domain Eukaryota; kingdom Metazoa; phylum Chordata; class Amphibia; order Caudata; family Salamandridae; genus Calotriton; species Calotriton arnoldi. Next base: position 1,223,438 of record CAWUFW010003400.1, read on the forward strand.
GGTTCACTCCTGCATAGCTCTTACTTCCTGTCTTCTTATTGGTTGGTGCTCCTGATACATCACTTTCGGTTTTAGCTCGGGAGCACCGGCCAACTACAGTTTCCTTACACTGTAGGTCTTTATGTATTTCTTTGGGGACTACTTGTTTAAATCAGTGTGTACGTTCAGTTATTTTCCCTGATACAGTCACATGCCTCTAAAAAAGACTTTTTTTTTTTAAACTCTCGCTCTTTTTCATGCTATGCCCATTAAAAGGACATTATTCCCAGCATTCCCTGCACTGGGATACTTAACTGCAGGTCACCATCTACTCAGCCTTCTTGGCAGCTCTACGTTCGTCAGATAAGGTGTTTGTGGTGTTATCACGCTCCCCACATCCGTTTCTATTGCTGGCTGTGGTGGTCAAGGCCTCTCACGTTCTCTTTCCTGCCTGTATTTGGTGGCGAAGCTATCCCTTTTATCAGAGTGACGTTTGCATTGCTAGGTGCATACAACCTCCTTTACACAGGAGGAGTTATGCAATCGGGCTTCACAACGTCCACACGCCCTGTTCTATCTTGTATGGGGAGCTTGTTACATAAATACTGCTCCGTGGCTGTCTGTGCTTTTTTTTAGAGTGTTTTTGCTGCTACACCGCTAAACGGCGCCTATGCTTCTGCATTTGTGGTCTTCCACGGCATGAGCATGCATAATAAACTGTTGTAGGTAATACAGTGGAGAATATCTGGTCTAAATGTTTGCCTAGATACTGAGTAAAACAAAAGTACTTTGCATCTACTGACTCCCTTAATTTAAATATGAAGGGGCCGAGTGCGAGCAGACACCCAGCCCCAGAACTTCATTCGACCCCGTGGTTGATAGACTTCTCAGCACTCTTCCTATGATGCGACTTTTCACAGACCTGTTCTGAGTGTCCGTGCGGAAGTGTTTCTCTGAGATTAAGACTGCTTCACACGCCTCATGTGTGGGTGACTTGAGCCACTTGATTCAAGGCAACTTTTACTTCCAAGCAGTAGCTTGATCTAAACTGTCAAACCCCCACTCCCCCCCCCACCTTTGCAACGGAAGTTGAGTTAGACTCGTGCTGCAGGTAACTTCTCTTAACATTTATTTATTTTGTAAATTGATGGTATGCTACTGTGCACCTTACTGCTGACAGTCGGGTGGGTACAATTTAGGAAATTAGTATCTAATGGAACTTTAGGCAGCCTTCTACTTTGCCACTTATACTGCAAGCAAAATGTTAATTTGATTTATGGTTAAATTTGTAGCGTCATTCGGCCTTAAAAATACTTGTCCTTGAGGTGGCCGATTCATAAAATGCTAATTGCTTTTCTGTTAGCAAGTTTTCAAAACTCAACTTTAAGAACACTTTCTGTTGTCCTTGCAGTAGCCCTAAGCCTCCAATAAAGAAATACCGATTTGTAGGGCATGTAAATTTATGGAGGTTAACTGATTAGTAATTGTCACTACGGCTCATAACACCGCGCCCATTCCCCCACCCTCAAAATCATTAAGTAGAGTTTTCACATTGTGGTTCGATCATAGTAGAGCGAACATCAATGTGCCTTGGACGCGGAGCGCCTCTTCCCACGATCTGTCATCACTTGACGGAACCGCCACTAAAGGTCAAAGGTATAAATTTGACAAACTACGGGGGTCATTACGATGACTGATGGTTCGCCACCGCCATACGCCCGCCATTCCCCTCCACCCGCATGCCATTTCCCCCCGCCACATTACGATGGCGGGGGGGAGCCCGGCGGACGGAAAGACCGTCCGCCGGTTTTCCGCCGGTCACACAGGTGACCGGGCGGAAAAGGGCAGTAATATGGTGGCGGGGTCTGCAAGACACCGCCATCCATATTATGATGACTGCGGAGATGTGCCTTTTCATGGCGGCAACGCCGCCATGGAAAGGCATACGGTCTTTTACAATGGGCGCCCGTTGCGGGCCCCCTGGGGAGGGGGGGTGGGGGATGCACTTGGGGGGTACCTATGGTAGCCCCCTGCATTGGCATGGACAAGGTGGCAGGCACCGCGCGGTGCCTGTCACCTTGTGCATGTCAATGCACGATGTGCATTCCCAACATTGTGGCAGGCGGTGCTGTGAACACCGCCCGCCACAATGTTGGGAATAGGGGATACCACCGCCACCGTGGCGGTGGCATCCTAATACTCGCGGTGGGACCGCCGCTCCTATGGCGGACGGTCCCATTCACCGCTACGGTGGCGGGCGGACAAAGTCCGCCCGTCATCGTAATGACCTCCTACCTTAGGTCACTTGTTAGGAAGGTAAACTAGTCTTGAAGCCAGTTTGTCACGGATAACATTGCTGCGGTTCACCGCAAGCGTACGATATTTGCGTAGTTTCGAATTGGTTTTTGGAGGGGGGTGGGGCAAGCAGTGCTGCGACCATGATACCCGAACTCTCTCTTTCCGACTGATAGTGGAGACTTCTGTACCAGATTCTGAGCAGCGCAGCCTAACTACAGCAGGTGTTTACGTGCTTGCAGCACATCTAACCTTTGATTTTTTTCCCTCTCATAGGATGTTCAAACAGCTTCATCCAGGTATGTTCAACTGCAAGCAATATGGGGTTTGAGTCTAGAATGTAGTAATTAATCCCTCTGCAGTTTAAAGTGCCTTAAGACTATTTAGCGATGATGTTTAACAAGCACATAGCTGACCTTTTGTGATGTAACTTCAGGCTAAGCTAGTTGTCCTACTTAAAAGTAGGACTAGTTCTCTCAGAGTAACTCGAATACATCCATTTTTACTTCAGGCTGTGCGCTTGTGCTGCAAGGCGCTATACAGAACCCTGCGGACTCTCCAGGTAAGTTCATGTACCTTCATATCATGTCCCATTACTTGCTGACCGACTTCAGTCTCATGGCATCTAAGTCACCAAAGCCCTGATCTGACTGCCCTCAACTCGACAAACGTTAACTTTATGAGAAGGTCTGATACTGATGCAGTTTTTATCTCTTTTGCATGGGTGGCTGTACTGATACTGGGCTGGACTCCTCTCAAGATATGATTTATTTACCAGCTCTGCAAGTGTCACAGGAAGGGTCTACATTTCCTGCTGGGTTGGATTCAAGAAAAGGCAGGCCCCGATTGCGCCTGTCCAGGTAATATTTGCACAACTAGCGTGGAGCTTCTGCATTTCCCAGTAAAGAACAAAGGCACAGACTTTGAGACCCAGTCTTCCACAGGGAAGGAGTAGCAGTGGCGTAGCTAGGCACTCTGCCGCCCGTGGCGGTCCCTGCCTTTTGCCGCCGCGCTGAGGAAGGGATGGGGGGGGGGGTGCTGGCGATGATTTTTGCGGCCGCCCCCAAAACTCGCCGCCCCCCCCTTGCTACGCCAGTGAGGAGTAGGGATATGTTAAGAACCCAACAGAGGCCCTACCCGGGTAAGATTAACGCCACTCTGATACAGGTTAAATTCCCATAATATAAAATAGTGTAAGAAATAGCCACAACGATTACTGTTGCAAGCCATACATTACATAAGGAATCTAATTTGGGTATTCAAAATCTATCTTTATTAGAAATTTATCAAGATTCTAATCGTGACTTTTCGTTGCAAATCCACAATCTAATTTATAAATTGGATACAAAGTTCACATATTTAAAGATAAATTGCTCTGTACTTCCAAGTTAAAGGCCATTAGGATTTTTTTTTATTACAAAGTTTAGATATTGAGATTATTGTTCCCAATGCTGGCATCTTAACGTATGTATCTCACATCTGATTGCAGCAACAATCCTCAGGGGTTTCTTGCAGCAGAGATCGTACCGAAGTCTGAATGTTGGGTCTCTTTTTTTGGCAGCTGATAATCATTAGGTTCATCACACCCAATAAATTCCAATCCCTTTAGCATTGCGATAAAATCGCACCTTTCTGAGCTGGCTATAATCGGCACCTAAACCTTTGTGCTATAGCAAGGGCCTTCAAGTGATCCCAGGGGGGTCTCCAGGCTCTGACCAAAATAAGTATTATGCTGATAACAGTGCTTTGTTTTCAGCGAGGGGGGGGTGGGGAGTGGCAATAAGCCGCAGTTTAATGGGCCATCACTAACATCTTTTGTCATTTATATCCTGGGTGGGGGAAGGTTGCAAAAGGGAAGGGACTCCAAACCCCCACCCCCATTTCTAATAGTCACACTGCGGATACTTTTACATGTTAGTAAGGCCTGTCTGACCAGAATAGTATGCTTGGCAATCATGCATTTGATTGCGTTTTTAAAATGGTAATGTTCCGTGCTCTGGTTGTACAGTACCTCGCCAGGCAGATTTCTTTCCTGATAGGTCTCTGTGGCGGTCTTGCAGTCTCAAAGGGTAAGTTGTGTTCTGGGGGTGCATTGTGGGTGTCTCTTAGATGTGCCCCTGTGGGATGATAATTTACTCATGGAATCTCGTTTGACTGAGAAATTTTGATGAGACCTTGTTGTCCTGACAGCTAGGGTGAGGAATTCTGGGAGAGTATTCTGTGCCTCTCTGTATGATGCAAGTGACTAGTTGAAGGAGCAGTGTTTAAGATTTGCCTGTTTTTTTGTCTTCTAGATTAAAGCGATATCCGGATCCTAGTCTGGGATGAACTGCTTTGCAGTGAATGCATTGGATGCTTTAGCTTGCTTTTAAACCCCGCCTCCCCTTCACCCCCTCCCTCCACCCGAGTTATTTAAACTGCTCTATAGCTTACATCTGAATGCTGCCCTTTCCTAGCTGCCTGCATTCCCGTCTGGAATGATGAACTTTTAACCACTAAACCTTGGCTGTGATAACTATCGTTGCTATACTGATTAGATGGGACCCTTCCTCCCTGCCGCATATGGCCCATTTGAGGGATTATTTGTAACGTCTTTCCTTTGCTTTACAAGTGCAGCCTCTCCGGGTGGGTTTCTTAGGTGAGAACGTCTTCCATCTTAATATACTATAGAGGGGTTTCTGCGATGTATAGTCTTGCATTTAAGGGGGTACCAGTCGAGATGATGAAATTCTCACACGCCTTACTGTCTGTCTGGAGCCACAACCTGCAAAGGTGAACCCACTGGTACCGCCAGTGTGATAAAAGGACAACTTGTTCCATATGGAACAGTCTGACAGACTTGGTTCAGCTGTCAAATTCTGCTTTAGCTGCTATTTATCACTGTGAGTCCTAGTGTTTATTGTATTGCTTGGTGTTCATGATGTAGCCAAACTATGCAGGTTATTCGTGAAGTACTTTGTGCCACCACGTTTGAGATTTTGGTGTGGTCCGTGGTACATGGAAAATAGCCACTAAAATGGGGACAAGACGGCAAATTCGTGTTTAGGGTCTCTTTGTCTGAGTGAAGTGGGGGTATTTTGTTTGGAGTGCGGTCTTGTTGACTTGCTAAGTTTATTTACTGAAGCTTTCTGTTGCAGGATTCAATCCAGGGATGCAATATATTGACTCCTAAGGAGCAAAGGTAAGGCACATGCCATGATGTAGGGATACTAGTGGGATCAAAGCGTTGGGTGGCTTTTGAGTTCTGGACACTGAGCAGCTCTTTATTGACCTCTTGTCCGTGAGCTTTGTGATGAACATGTTACCGCCCCAGTCTGATTTATGTGACTGATAAGTATTTTCTGAAGCTAAATTAGTGAGCTGTTATCTGCTGCAACTGTGAGATGTGAGTTGTAGCTCGTTATCCTGTTTATTGCAGTTTGTATTGATTGTCACTGAGGTCCTGATGTGGACGCTGACAACCGACTTCAAAGCACAGCGACTTTTCTTTGGGGTAGGACGGTGGCCCTTGTTACGTTTAGAGCTGTGCTGTTGCCAAATTAGTGTGTCTTCTAAACTGCCATTCTTTACCAGGATCACTTGACCTCAGAGTTCTTAGTATGTCTAAACATCTCTGGTCCCATCAGTAATTCCTCATTCTAAGTCTTCTAGACAGTTCTGCTAGCTGCTACTCTGGTCTCATCGGTAATTCCTCATTCTAAGTCCTCTAGACAGTGCTGCTACTCTGGTCTCATCGGTAATTGCTCATTCATAGTCCTCTAGACAGTGCTGCAGCTGCTTCTCTGGTCTGTCAGTAACTCCCCATTCTAAACAGTCTAGACAGTGCTGCAGCTGTGTCTCTGTTCCCAGAGGTAATTCCTCATTCTAAGTCTTTCAAACAGTGCTGCTAGCTGCTACTCTTATCCCATTGGCAATTCCTCATTTGAAGTCCTCTAGACACTGCTGCTAGCTGCTTCTCTGGTCCCATCAGTAATTCCTCATTCTAAGTCCTCTAGACAGTGCTGTTAGCTGCTACTCTGGTCTCTTTCCTGATGCGTGGAAACTGGTCTCAATTCTTCCACTATTAAAAAAACCTGATCTAGATCCCAGGGAGAACAGTAATTATAGACATATTGCCAGGATTTCTTTCCCTGCCAAGGTCCTAGAAAAAATCCTTAACTCCCAACTCACTGCATTCATTTCCTCAGCAGACCTGTTGGATTCCTCACAATATGGTTTCCGACAGGGGCACAGCACAGAGACTGCCCTGGTTAAGGCAGCAGAGGAGCTACGGGCAATATTGGACACTGGTGCCAGGGCCGCCTTGATCCTTCTGGATCTATCAGCGGCTTTTGACACCGTGAACCACGACATCCTAATCAGAAGGCTCCTAGAGGCAGGAGTCAAGAAGTCTGCTCTTAACCTGATCAAATCGTATCTGAACAATAGGTTTCAGTATGTTCAGATTGGGGACTCTTGCTCAGAGCAGTTTCTGCTTCCCTGTGGGGTGCCTCAGGGCTCTTCACTGAGCCCTACACTGTTCAATCTTTACATGACCTCCTTAGCTGATATCAGGCAGTTTGGCTTTTCGTTGGTCTCCTACGCGGACGATACCCAAATTGTAGTGTCCATCTCAAGCAACTCGGAGGAAACCGCTGAGTGCTTCAGTCAATGTATGTCCCTGGTAGACCAATGGATGAGCACAAACTGCCTAAAGCTTAACGGAAGCAAAACTGAGGTTCTCCTGTTGGGCTCTGATACTTTTTTTGGTCACAGAACTGGTGGCCTCCTGGCATGGGAACTCTTCCAGTCCCAGTCAGTAAGGTGAGGAATCTGGGCATCATTTTTGATGACAGACTGACCTTCCGACATCAGATCAATAAGGTCTCTTCATTGGTCTTTTTAACACTAAAGTCAATTAGGAAAGTGCGCTCTTTCATCCCCCGTGAAGCAGTAAAAACACTGGTGACGGTTCTAGCCTTGGCTAGATTAGACTATGGAAATGCATTATATATGGGCCTTCAAAAACAGTACATGCTTAAACTCCAGCGGGCGCAGAATGCAGCCGCCAGATTGCTGCTGGATATCCCCAAATTCCAGTCCATTTCCCAAGGCTTAAAAAAACTCCACTGGCTCCCTATGAAAAAAAGGATTGATTTTAAATCTCTATGTCTAGCGTACAAAGCTATACATGGAACCGGACCCGCGTTCCTGAAAAAACACTTCACCTGGTATCATCCTCCCAGAACCCTACGTTCATCTCAGAGCAAACTCCTCCAGATACCCAAATTTAAGAGAGCCCGTTGGGGAGGCAGAAGTTTTGTCCTGAGTACAGTGAAATTATGGAACAAGCTTCCGATAGACATCAAAAACAGCTCAACGTTGCTTTCATTTAGAAAAGCATTAAAAACGTGGCTATTCTCCAAGTAACTTGCACCTTCATCCACTGAAATTCCGGCAGATACCACCGCACAGCGCCTAGATGCCCTCGGGCATTCGTGCGCTATATAAATTTCACAATCAAATCAAATCACATCAAATCAAATCATTGGTAATTCCTCATTCTAAGTCCTCTAGACAGTGCTGCAGCTGCTACTCTGGTCTCATTGGTAATTCGTCATTCTAAGTTCTCTAGGTAGTGCTGCAGCTGCTTCTCAGGTCCCAGTGGTAATTCCTCATTCTAAGTCCTCTAGGCAGTGCTGCAGCTGTGTCTCTGTTCATACATCCACTACACTCCAAACCAAAACACATGGGTAAAAGACATTGTCATTTACAACGGCAATAGCTTTAACTCTCAAAAATGCGTGACCTATTGAATTGCAAATGCTTGTTTTTATTGCTGGTAGGGCAGGAGCAATACAGAGGGAAGGCGAATGTGGGTGGGGGCAACAGTGACAATGGAGGGGGTGGAAAAAAGCAGTATGACACTTTTTTTGTTCATTACAGAGGGTGGGCGGGTCGGCAGGCAACAAAGAGGGAGGGAGGGCGAGTTGAGGAGCAACATGGACAATAGAGGGTGGGAGGGACGGATTGGGGCAAACACAGACAACAAATGGTGGGAGGGAGAGTCTTGGAGCAAGCACACAGATTACAGAAGGTGGGAATGATGGGCTGGGGGCAAGCAGCAACATGGACATTAAAGAAAGAAGGGAGATGGGGGCAAGCAATAGCACAGGGTGGGGAAAAAAGCGCTGTGACCACACAAACATCAATAGAGAGAGGGGGGTGGGCAGGGACAATCAACAGCACTGACATCAATGAATGGGGTCAAGCAACAAAGATAAGGGAGGAATGAACACGGAGGGGGAGAAGTACACAACAGTGCCTGTTCAAAAAGATGTACTCTGGTAGAGTGCTTAAACCCAAAGAAAAGAATAGTGTCACGATTCACTCCCTGTGCTCTCGTTCCCACCACCAGGGGGCCGAATTGTGGGGCTTTCCAGTATTCTAATATGCTTCCAGACACTCCCCTGTATGCATATCTTGACTTCCAGGCATTTGGACATCATTTAGGAATTGACATCCGTTCCCAATCCATGCCGGGTTTTGTGGAAGCCAGTCTGCTCATGCTGGAAACTCCATTACCTTTAATCCCCTGCTCACTGCTTTGTCTCCACCCCTGCAGGCCAAGGATGGGTGGAGGAATTCAGCTCACCTGTGGCTGGCTGCTGCTAGCCTGCTCACACCTGATTTGCATGAGTACTGTGAGCTCTTTTAAGCCCCAGCTCCCTTCAGCCCAGGGTTGGTCATTGTAGCTGTTTTCCGGTGAGACCGATCCTTGTTTCCTGAGCTTTTGATATTCCTTGATTCCTGAGCTATAGTTAATCCTTTTTCCTTGATTCCTGAGCTATAGCTATTCCTTGTGCCTGAATTAGCACGGCCTGCAGTGCTACCTTGTTTCCTAAGTTCCTGAGCTATAGTTATTCTTTGTTCCTGTTCCTGGGCTTCAGCTATTTCTTGTTCCTGATTTGCCCTGCTTGCAGTGCTCTCTTGACTCCTTGTTTCCTGAGCTGTAGCTATTTCCTGTTTCCTTGAACCAGTACTGCCTGCAGTGCTACCTTGACTCCTGAAGCTTTAGTAATTCCCTGTTCCTGAACTAGCACTGCCTGCAGTGCTACCTTGACTCCTGAAGCTTTAGTAATTCCCTGTTCCTGAACCAGCGCTGCCTGCAGTGCTACTTTGACTCCTGAGCCTTAGCTCAATTCTTGTTCCTGCCCCAGCACTGCCTTCTATGCTACTTTGTTTTCTTGATTCCTGAACCTGCACTATTCTAGTATACCCTTGTAGCCTCCCCTTCTGTATATCCTTATCCAGCCCCTGCCTTTCTTCCCATTTCCTTGGTTCCAGTTCTAATTTGCTGTCTTTCTATTCTGCTGTCTTGCTTCTGTTACCTTGTATGTTTGTTACCTGCTTTCTGCCAAATGTGCCCTGTGATTTCCTTCCTTTCCTGTTAAGCACTCCTCCTTGCTAGCTCTTTGTCTATTGTGCTTGTGTTTAGTTCTACCCCCTTGCTGTTACTGCCTTGCGTGTTCCTGTTTGATCGCGAGGATCCGTGGGCACAGCTGACTACCTAGGTGGTGTTTCTTGTTCACTGTGAGTATTGTCTTTGAGTTACAGTTATAACATCACCATAGGTATAAGCTCCACAGACCCTGCCTTTGCATACATATCCTATATGTGGGTATTTTCAGTCAGTATCTGTAACAGCAATTGTGGGTGAGGAACTTACTGAGCTTCAGTCTTACCGTGTGGAGCTCCTGAGTGCTTTACCCCACATTCCCTTTATTGTTAATGTTGTATTATATATATGTCTTGCACGTCCGTCCTGGGTGTAGTTAGTCTGAATGCTGAATTGCCTTGTGAGTGCCCTTCCTTTCTGAGTCTTAGCCATCTTGTACAGGCTTCCCCTTTGGATCCCTTTTTCTCCTCTGACTCTTTGTGTGATCCTGGGCAGCGCTGTACTACTCTTTCTGTGCACGGTACGTTTTCTACCCAGTCCCCAGTCCTTGCTCAAGTCCCTGACTGTGTTCCCGACATAGTCCCGGACAGTCCCTGACAAATAGCACATAAAAATTAGGCAATGGAAGGACATAAGTAATGAGTCCAGGCTCCTAGGGAGGGACACACACAGAAAGTGTTCTGATGTAGGCTTTTATTGTTCTACTGATATCCCCATCAGGAACATTACTTCCAGTCGTGGCTCGCGGGATTGGTTGTGCGGAGGTGCGCGGGGGTTCGTGGGGGGGATTAAAAAAACTTACCTTACCGGGTCCCGCGCCGCCTCCGCTGCTGGCCAGGTCCTGCACACGCATTTTCCTGGAACAGGAAGCATTCATCCTCCCTCCCCTCCCCTAAGCTAATCACAACGCTGCAATGGCAGCGTTTTGATTGGTGCGGACAGCGCCCAGCCGGGCGCCTGTAGGGAGGCCATTTTCTCTATGTAGGCTCCTACATAGAGAAAATGTAGAGTGCGCATGACTGGTTTGGTCGGCCCCAGAGGGCCGACCAAACAGTCAGTGCCCACAACAGTGGGCAAGCCACTCCTCCCCGACCCGCCCAACCGCCCGCCCCCAACCAGGCATACCCTCCCACCTGCCCCCAACCAGGCATACCCTGTCTTCTGCTTTCTCACAGCGCGAGAAGCAGAAACATAAAATGGTATTTAAAATACCATTTTATGTTTCTGCTTTCTCGCAGCGCGAGAAAGCAGTGGGGCGACGCTCCTCCGCCCTAATGGAGGAACCACCCCTGTTACTTCTTGTAAAGTCAATTTAACAATGCAGGAGTATTAATAGTCAATCAATGGAACTTCCTGTGATGTAATGTCCTATGTCATTTCCTGTGTTGTCATTTGTGTGCAAATTAGATTGGCCTCGCACATTCCCTTTCTGCTCGGGGCCCCAAAATTCCCAGAACTAGCGTGGGGGGGGGAACTTTGCAAATCAATTCAGCAACCGATGGCTAATGTTTGTACATATTGTGATTATTCCTTACCCCTCCTCCTTTATTATTACTTTTGCTATTTTTACTATTACAGAAATGACGAAAAAGAACTGACTTATCCTCATGAGGAGCCTTCTCTTCACGGATCAGCCATTGATAGGGACTCTTCTAACTCCACAGTCACTGGCACGGATACAAAGACGTTTTTATTGTACACAATCCTTAATCAGCCCTTCGACCTCCCGACCTGGTTCTTAATTCACCTTATGGCTGTGTTTAGCACTACGTTTTTCTCACGCTAGGTTTGCGCTATAAAAAGACCAATATATACATACACTAACCTTGTTCTCTTTGTGTGACTTCCCTCTGTATGACAACATCTGTCTGCAATGCTAAGAGAGCTGTAATCTTAAGTAAGATGCCCTCAAATGATGCACACGCCAAACATTGGGTACCAGAGCTCAAACCTTTATCAGCTTACCGGCCATGCTAAAATGTCTTCTGGTGAGTTAGTGTTATGTAGAGGACATAGGTGTTTTATCCAAAAATACATTATTAACAGAAATGTTAGGGGAATGTTTTAAATGTATATACTGCCAGGTACATTGGAAAAAAGTTGATTGATGTAAGAGGAATGTCTGAACAAAAGACAGAGGGGTCGATTCCGCTCCCGGTCGGAGGCGCACCTAACACCGTTCGCCCGGGAAAAAAAACAGGCGAATGCGTGTTTCCCGACCGATTCGCACATACGTCCGAACGAGCAAGTACGATGCGCATAACTGCCCAAATCCCGACCCAGTCGCACTCACCCAATCCAGCTCCTGTTCCCCGACCGATGCGGATCCGGAAACGCAGAATCGAGTCGCACGGAAGCCCAAATGCAGCCCCGTCCGGCCGGACTAGTACGATGCGCCTTCCGTACGTGCCGAACCCGTCGCTACGCACGGCACGTCAAAGCATCCGGGAGAGGCGCACATAAGCTCCGATTCGCGCCACAAGACTATCCACGGCTACGAGACGAACAAGCCAGCGACGAGGACGAGGCGAAGCAAAGAGAAAGACGAACGAGACGAACCAACCATGAATCCCATCGCGCCGATCGTACCAATACTCTACATCTATTACCGGAACTGGTACGGACGCGTACGGCGCAGAAGGTAAGTCAGACACCCACCACACAAACAAACCACAAGTATTCGACATATATCACACACACATAGGGATGCAGAAATTACTTACACCAGCAACAGCAGCACCAGAGGGGCGGGATGGCTATCACCAATGCCACATACACACATAGGGGCCTGGATGCCAACCACCAACACCACCCCTACCCATGGGGGGCCCGATGCCTACCACCACTACCACCCCTACTCAGGGGTTGCTAGATGCCTACCACTACTACCACCCCTACCCATGGGGGGCTGGATGCCTGTCACTACTACCACCCCTACCCAGGGGGTGCTAGATGCCTACCACTACTACCACCCCTACCCATGGGGGCTGGATGCCTGTCACTACTACCACCCCTACCCAGGGGGTGCTAGATGCCTACCACTACTACCACCCCTACCCATGGGGGCTGGATGCCTACCACTACTACCACCCCTACCCAGGGGGTGCTAGATGCCTACCACTACTACCACCCCTACCCAGGGGGTGCTAGATGCCTACCACTACTACCACCCCTACTCAGGGGGGGCTGGATGCCTACTACTACTACCACCCCTACGCATGGGGGGCTGAATGCCTATCACTACTACCACCCCTACCCATGGGGGGCTGGATGCATGTCACTACTACCACCCCTACCCAGGGGGTGCTAGATGCCTACCACTACTACCACCCCTACCCATGGGGGTCTGGATGCCTGTCACTACTACCACCCCTACTCAGGGGGCTGGATACCTACCACTACCACCACCCCTACCCATGGGGGCTGGATGCCTGTCACTACTACCACCCCTACACAGGGGGGGCTGGATGCCTACCACTACCACCACCCCTACCCATGGGGGGCTGGATGCCTACTACTACTACCACCCCTACCCATGGGGGGCTGGATGCCTACCACTACTACCACCCCTACCCAGGGGGTGCTAGATGCCTACCACTACTACCACCCCTACCCAGGGGGGGCTAGATGCCTACCCCTACTACCACCCCTACTCAGGGGGGGCTGGATGCCTACTACTACTACCACCCCTACCCATGGGGGGCTGGATGCCTGTCACTACTACCACCCCTACCCAGGGGGTGCTAGATGTCTACCACTACTACCACCCCTACCCATGGGGGGCTGGATGCCTGTCACTACTACCACCCCTACCCATGGGGGGCTGGATGCCTACCACTACCACCACCCCTACCCATGGGGGGCTGGATGCCTACCACTTCTACCACCCCTACCCAGGGGGTGCTAGATGCCTACCACTACTACCACCCCTACCCAGGGGTGCTAGATGCCTACCACTACTACCACCCCTACCCATGGGGGTTGGATGCCTGTCACTACTACCACCCCTACTCAGGGGGGCTGGATGCCTACCACTACCACCACCCCTACCCATGGGGGGCTGGATGCCTACCACTACTACCACCCCTACCCATGGGGGGGTGGATGCCTGCCACTACTACCACCCCTACCCATGGGGGGCTGGATGCCTGTCACTACTACCACCCCTACCCAGGGGGTGCTAGATGTCTACCACTACTACCACCCCTACCCATGGGGGGCTGGATGCCTGTCACTACTACCACCCCTACCCATGGGGGGGCTGGATGCCTACCACTACCACCACCCCTACCCATGGGGGGCTGGATGCCTACCACTACTACCACCCCTACCCAGGGGGTGCTAGATGCCTACCACTACTACCACCCCTACCCAGGGGGTGCTAGATGCCTACCACTACTACCACCCCTACCCATGGGGGGCTGGATGCCTGTCACTACTACCACCCCTACTCAGGGGGGCTGGATGCCTACCACTACCACCACCCCTACCCAGGGGGTGCTAGATGCCTACCACTACTACCACCCCTACCCATGGGGGGCTGGATGCCTGTCACTACTACCACCCCTAACCAGGGGGTGCTAGATGCCTACCACTACTACACCCCTACCCATGGGGGGCTGGATGCCTGTCACTACTACCACCCCTACCCAGGGGGTGCTAGATGCCTACCACTACTACCACCCCTACCCATGGGGGGCTGGATGCCTGTCACTACTACCACCCCTACCCAGGGGGTGCTAGATGCCTACCACTACTACCACCCCTACTCAGGGGGGGGCTGGATGCCTACCACTACCACCACCCCTACCCATGGGGGGCTGGATGCCTACCACTACTACCACCCCTACCCATGGGGGGCTGGATGCCTATAACTACTACCACCCCTACCCATGGGAGGCTGGATGCCTACCACCAACACCAACACCACCCCCACTCATAGGATGGACAATGCATGACACAACCAGCACACTACAACCTAAGGAATGCAAGAAAAAGACATCCCCCCAACACCATGACAAGCGTGTGTAGACTGTGTCAAATGCCTACAACACTGAACATGACTCTGAACATACAATGTGACCCCCTATCACATGTGTCACACATAAATGTGTGTGGCCTCCACAATGCAAGCAGACCATGACCACTGTGGCAATGGGGTCCAACCCCCATCATCACAGTGACCAAAAGGTAAGTGTGGGGTCCATAGCTGAAGCACATTTTGAACATTGTGGCAATGGGGTCCAACCCCCATCATCACAGTGACCAAAAGGTAAGTGTGGGGTCCATAGCTGAAGCACATCTTGAACATTGTGGCAATGGGGTCTAAACCCCCATCATCACAGTGACCAAAAGGTAAGTGTGGGGTCCATAGCTGAAGCACATTTTGAACATTGTGGCAATGGGGTCTAAGCCCCCATCATCACAGTGACCATAATGTAAGTGTGGGGTCCATAGCTGAAGCACATTTTGAACATTGTGGCAATGGGGTCTAAACCCCCATCATCACAGTGACCAAAATGTAAGTGTTGACATTGAAAAAGCTGCAACTGCCAAACTGCATGGATGATTCCTGGTCACAGAACAACAAACACATCAGTGGCAAAGTAGTGCTTGTGTCCCATAGCAACATAGATTGGGGGAGGCAAACAGTGCAGTGCAAATAAGACATACCTTTGACCATGTGCAGACAAACATTACCCATGGGGGCTGACACTGTCAACATTCATCAATGACACAATGACAGAAGTGACCATCATAATGCAGACACACATATTTGCACCAATGGGCACACAAATGTAGATATCCTGTGGAGACTGTAGATGTGAGGTGAACAAATACCATACCATGGCAGCAATGGGACACACAAACAATGATCATTGTGCTGACTGATGACCTAGGAGTCCCAGGGACAGCAGGGGAAACCCACCAAACAACATACAGCCAATGGCACACTAAAGATATGCCAATGCAGTGGTGCAGATGCACAAACACAAACAGGCAGCCCCACACTGCACATCAAACACAACAGGTGAGGGGGGGGGTGCCAGTGTCCCCAGGCAACAACACAACACATGATGAGGCCTGAATACCAATTACACAGATGCGCATACAGTGCCACACAAAAGTAACTCATGGATCCAAATCCCCTATGTGGGCAATCAGGCATTGTTAGATGAGAAGGAGCACAAATCACACATGTCACACAAGCATGTAGGAACAGCAACTGACACAGCAAGACACAGACACACCACAGCACTACCCCCAGGGTCCCCACAATGTGGTGACCCTGGGCTGCATGACAATCCCACTGTGATGACAAAGCTAGATGTCGTTCACACTGTGAACCAAGGTCATGTGTCCTGATCAACAAACTACCATCACACCTACACAAGCACAAATCAATCAGCACGGCCAGTAAGCCAAGGCCAACATGGAGGCAGGGGTCTAGCCGGGCAACAACTCTCATCTGCACACACTCAACACCACACACCTCGACCTCCAACAATATGCAGCAGTGAAGCTCACATGCACTGGTGACATTGCACATGCACCCATGACAATCCCATGGGGGGTGGTGGGAACTAAGGTGCAGAAACACATCACACATGGCCACTCAACAAGACTCCTGAATGTCTGACACACTGCACACTACGCTGTAGATGGACATGACGGCAATACCACACCACCCAATGGGATCCCAGCCACAGTCCCACACCAATGAAGAAGCCAAGGTCACCCACACAGAACACACATAGACAACTACCAACATTGCAGCCCTGACCCTGAGGAGTGCCAGCAGTCACACACACAACGTGTCACAATCACTGAAAGCTAACACAAACTGGAAATTACATGACAGGTGTAAACAACAAGTGCCAAGGGGAATCCTGACTGTGTCCCATCTGCGTTTGCCCACAAACTCAGCCCTGACAGCAAACACACCTATGGGTGACACCCTGATGACCAGTAATGTGCCATGCACCCACATCACAGAGAACCCAGGGAGAAGACTTTGGGGGAACATAGGTCAACTCAGCAAGCATCACAAACAGGAACATCACCAGGGATCCCAGCATGCACAGCAAAATGGAAGTGAACACACACAGACATGCTCACACAACACACACCTTGGGCTCAGGCAATGTCACAGGATTACACACTGCCATGAGGGGACTCCACTCCTGTGTGAGGAAAGCTGTGCCATATGTTGCCTCAGTAGGGCTCCATCATGTCAGCAGAACACTTGGTCACACAGTCAACAATTAGCACGAAATGAAGGCTCCCGTCATATCAGCCTGGTCATGGGAGTGTCAACGAAATCATCAGCACAGATCCAACACACATGTATAGCAAGTTGCACTGACAACACAGATGAGTCCTTCCCCATTGATGCCCAAACTTGCATGTCCAGTGGAGATGGCCACACGGTCAGGGAAGTAGACTAATTGAAAAATGGCAAGCACAACAGATGTGCAGGGGTGTAAGCCACAGATGTGATATTGCAAATGTAAGTAGGAAATCCCATTGCCAAATATTGAAAACATGACACCCTCACATGCTGCTAAGGATGACATGGATACACTACAGGATAGGACACATTACCCGTGGACCACATGGGTTCCTGCACAGTATCACTTCATTTTCATGAGACCAAAAATCACCATCAATGCAGCAAGGGCACGGTTAGCATCATCAACATCATGTACATCAGAAGCAAAACCACTAGAGAATAGAAAGTAGCTTTAATCAGCATATGTGGGTTCAAAAGTTAAAGTCCAGAAGAAAAGAAACAAAGGCCAATGGCCAGTCCATTCTGAAAGTCAAAACAGGGTGACAGTGGCAGATGTCACCCTACGCATGCCTGCACTGCTACACACCAGGGACAATCCCCTCGGAGGGGCATACGGGGGCAGGCCAGGCACCGCAGGGACAGGATCAGGGCTCACCAGAAGGAGGCAGGGAAGGGGTGGTGGGTGCTGGAGAGCCACTGACAACTGCAGTGGAGGTGTCTGACATGGTGTGTGCCGGCACAACTGGGGGGCATGACTCAGATGGTGTGGGTGCCGGCACGACTGCAGTGGGCCGTGCAGATGGAGTGGACAGGTTCCCCACTGCAGTGCCCAAGTCAGACGGGGTGGAAGTGGACTCCACTGCAGTGCCTACCTCCAGGGGAGGAGAATGGGGTTCAGGTAAGGTGGGCAGGACAGAGGGGGAGGACACCGTCTCCACACCAGTGGCACAGACATGCCCAGCGGGGGGTGTGGTGCCGGAAGAGCAAGTGGCAGGGGGAGAAGGCCGGATCATTTTGGGGATGGTGTATCTGTGGGTGGGGGAACCTGGGGCAGGGTGTGGTGGGGGCACCTGTGGAGTGGGGGCCTGAGGGATGGAGGAAGGAGACTTGGTGCTTGAGCTGCAGGGCGGCGGCGGGGTCTTGCTCTTCCGGGTCCGGGGAGACTTGCGGATGGGGGCGTCAGTCGGTCTGTGCCTGGGGGAGGGTGTCCGGGGGCGAGGGGCACTCCCCTCCATGTAGGTGGGCTTCCTCTTCCCCCTGAATGCTGTATCAGCTGGATCGGAGGGGAAGAGGCCGAGGTCACTGAGGAAGAGCCGCTGTGTCTTTGGGGTTGCAGTGAGGCAAGGGAAAGGGCCTTGGAGGGAGAGGTAAGTGAGGACTGCGCAGTGCCCGTGGATGCGTGTGTGTGTGCCTGGGCCCCATCCCCTGTGAGTGTGGTTTCAGTCCCCTGACTGTGCGTGCGTGTGCGTCTGGATTTTGGCGTGTGTGTCTGTGTGCTGCCTGTGTCTGTGCTGGTGTGTGCCTGTGCCGGTGTGTGTGTGCTTGGGACAGGTAAGGTGCTGGGGAGTGTGGATGGGGCAGAGGTAGGAGGGGTGAGGGACTGTTGGAGGAGGGACACTGCTGCCATCAGGGAGGAGTCCATGGACCTATTGCCCCTCTGTAGGGCAGACATGCCCGATGAGATGCCCTCCATGAACGACACCAGCTGAGTCAACAGAGTGGTGTGTGCATGGAGGACACTCAGCATCGCTGTCTGCCCTACATGGAGCTGGCGAAGGAGGTACACAGACTCCTCACTCAGGGCAGCAGGGGACACAGGGGCAGGTGTGGTGCCTGGCACGAAGGAGACACGCTCCCGAACATGGGAGCCTCCACGGACCTCGGGAATGGGAGCCGAGGGGAGGGCAGTGGTGGTGGTGGCGGGGACAGCAACACTAGCTGGGGTGTGGTGGCTGCTGACACCCGCCTCCACAAGGGAGTCATCCTCCGAGCTGCTGTGGTCCTCAGCTTAGGTGGATGGTCCTGAGGACTCCTAGGTGTGGCTCCCCTCGCCCTCCGTGCCACTGGGTCCCTCCGACCACTCCTCGGCTGCTGACCCAGTCTGGCTCTGCGGCTCCTCCTGGTCCGTGGAGCTGTCCCCTCCTGTGGCCGTGGATGTATCTGCAAACAATAGGGAAACAGACAGACATCAGTCACCTGCACCGAACGCACACACCACAGTAAGTACAGCACATTACAGAGCAAGCCCTGGCATCCTTAGTTGAACATTGCCAAAAGTGCCCAAACAGAGTAGGGGAAGCCAATTGTCAGTCTGATGGTCAACCATGGCACTCACATCCCTCCTGGCCTTGCACCCATCTGTCTGCTGTCTGTTGGATGGCAATACCCCAGTGTGGACACATGCACCACCTACACAGTAGTTGGACAGTGCAGAGAATACGGTGAAGCATGTGAACATGCACACATCACAACTCTTGCCACTGAGTCAGTACAGGTGTCCGGATAAAGGGATGCCCAGAGTCAATTTTGAAATGCATGTGATGCATACCAGCGACAGACACCATGATGCACCCATGTCCTGATAGTCATTGCCACAATGGTGTGCATGTAGCACATGTCACTCCCCTGCAGGATCACTCATAGGAAGTTTCATGCCATGGCACAGGCATGCCTGCTAAGTCATACATCACTGTCTCCAGTCACATGGGCAGGGCAGCCAGACAAAAACAGTCTGCACTGTGTCACAATAGTAGGTCATGGGGAATGCAAGTCCTGGAGCTGAACAAGTGCACATGTACATCCCCCACACACCACATCATCTGAACCCTTATCTGTCCACGTCATACCAATTGGACATATGGGAGACCTGTAACAGAACCCTCGGAACCTGAGCACCTCACAATCTGCTGTGAATGGGAAACAGCTGCCTGAACTTCACATTCGCATACCCCAGTCTGCACGGTCAGGTGATCAAACACCTATGTGTCACACAAGTATTGTCTCCTATGGTCACATCTCCGGTGGCATGCTGAGCCCCAACCGAGAAACACCCCAGTAGTCCTGACAACGAAGTCACAGCACACTGACACAGAGGCAGACACCTGAGGGGACATATCACTGAGCACAACG
The DNA here is from genome assembly GCA_963921515.1 of Calotriton arnoldi. Lineage (NCBI taxonomy): Eukaryota > Metazoa > Chordata > Amphibia > Caudata > Salamandridae > Calotriton > Calotriton arnoldi. The sequence continues at coordinate 1,243,573 of CAWUFW010003400.1, forward strand.
TGTCAGCTGATACACGTGAGTGGGAGTACAGAGTGTATTGTATGGCCTGGAGTAGGCATGACTGTCCTGCCCCACGTGAATGAGGGATGAGCCCTGGACAGTAGGCAGGTGGCTAAGTATGTGTGACACACGTAATATACACACTCTTGGGGCCCAAACATTGTTCCCACCCGCAGCATGGGTGTGTGCCAGATACCCCAGGCACATGTGGTGGATCAGCTCAGCAATTGGACCACATGTCAAAGTAACACGCAGATTACATGTCAGAACACAGGCATTGTGTAAGCAATGGACCCACCCATGATGCCCACCACAGAGTTAGGGGAACAAATGCTGTCCCCCACCTTGAGCTAAGCAAAATGCAAGGACACAGTACCCAATTGACACAATTCCCTGACTGTAAGGGCCACACCTGGGTATCAGATGAGGAGTGGGCAGTGCACAATTGAGGGACATGGGTCCTGGACCACATGACTGATGTACTGTGGAAGTTTAACCAGCCCTGAGGAGGGCACATAGCATGGCAGACAAAGTTCACAATGCAGTCATGGACACACCCCCTCCTTGCTGCTCTCTGGCCTTCAGCTGCCCATCCAGATCAGGGAAGACCACCGCCAGGATCCTGAGCATGTGGGGGGTCAGGGTCCGGTGTCCGCCCCTCCTGCGAGGAGGCGACAGCTTCAGCTGGACCCGTGTGATCCTCCGGGTCCAGCCCCGAAGGTCCTGCCACCTCTTCTGGCAGTTGCGGATCCGGCGCTTGTAGACCCCCACGGATCTCACTGCCCGGACGATGGTCAGCCATATCTGCTGCTTTTGGTGGGCATCAACCTGTGAGGATGACAAAGTGAAAATGCCATTACTACACATTCAACATATCCGTGCATTACACAGTTGGATATACATGTCTCAATCACAGGGGCACATGATGTACACAGGCAGTGCAACGATGGCTATGGACAGTTTGCCAGCAGTTACTACATGGTATCATTGCCTGGGAAGTAAAACCTTGTTTAAATGCACTGTCACTGCACTATACCTGTTCAGTGCATGTAACTACATACTATGGGAGGTGACAACTACTCAGTGAGCCTGCTAGCCAGTGGCATGCAGACTGTAAGTCTTGCTAGTCAGACAACATGCACATTTAGTAAGGCAGTGGACAGCACACTCACCTGCTCCCCTGCTTTCCCATACAGCTTGCTATACTGTGGAAGGAGGCTGTCCAGCAGGGCCTGGTTCTCCTCAGTGCTGAAGGCTGGGGCTCTCTCCACAGTACGTGCCATTGCAGGATCCAGAGGGTGCAGATACAGCAGCAGTGGTGGTGGCAGATGTCGTCCTGGAGCATGTAGTGCAGGCAAGTGAGCTCTCAGGGGAACAGCCAGCATTATATGTGTGCTGCAGAGGCAGATACTGTCCCATGTGTCCAAAGTGATAGGTCCAAGTCGTTTGCATCTTCTGAATCTGGCCAATCCATGGAATTGCACCACTTACACACGCCCAGAGCATCCTTCAAAAGTTCAACTTCATGACACCCATGAATTTGCAACATTGTTGTGGGTGACCAACTGAATTCACAGCATCAGACTCGTTAAAGATTTGAAAACGCGTCCGTTGCCAGGCCAGGCCATAGCCAATGGGTGCGCACCGATCGGTCCATTGCTGTACAACGCGTATATGCGAATAGACAACGCGTACCCGCTCACATTGTATGCAATGGCCAATGTGTGCGCACCGATCGGTCCATTGCTGTACAACGCGTATTGCGAATAGAACGCGTACCCGCTCACATTGTATGCAATGGCCAATGTGTGCGCACCGATCGGTCCATTGCTGTACAACGCGTATTGCGAATAGAACGCGTACCCGCTCACATTGTATGCAATGGCCAATGTGTGCGCACCGATCGGTCCATTGCTGTACAACGCGTATTGCGAATAGAACGCGTGCACTCGCTCACATTGTATGCAATGGCCAATGTGTGCGCACCGATCGGTCCATTGCTGTACAACGCGTACATCGGATGACAACGCGTACCCGCTCACATCGTATGCAATGGCCAATGGGTGCACACCGATCGGTCCATTGCTGTACAACGCGTACCCGCTCACATCGTTTGCAATGGCCAATATGTGCGCACCGATCGGTCCATTGCTGTACAACGCGTATTGCGAATAGAACGCGTACCCGCTCACATTGTATGCAATGGCCAATGTGTGCGCACCGATCGGTCCATTGCTGTACAACACGTACATCGGATGACAACGCGTACCTGCTCACATCGTATGCAATGGCCAATGGGTGCACACCGATCGGTCCATTGCTGTACAACGCGTACCCGCTCACATCGTATGCAATGGCCAATGTGTGCGCACCGATCGGTCCATTGCTGTACAACGCGTCCCTGTACAAGTCACTGGCATATGTCACCATGCCTGTCACAGGTGAACATATGCCAGCCACATATACTTCCCAGTGAGTGAGGGGCACACCTACAACACCACAGCCTGTCCACACTGTGTCCTAAGGCATGTAAGGCTGCATTACCTGTTCCGTGTATGGGGGTCAACATGTTGTTTTTTGGGTGGCACTTGGGGGCAGCCACTCCCAGGCTGTGCACGTGTTCATGGGGACAGAATCCTTGGTGTGTTGTGCACATGAACACTGTGGTGTGCAACTGTTCATTTCAGGGCATGTGGCATGGTCACATTTCACGGTTGTGTATGTGTATGTCATGTCACATACCCCCTGAGTCCCATGTGGGACGGTATGCACGTCCCAGGGTGACCCATTGCCACAATTGTGATGGCCCTCCACAGTCTGTGTGCATGTTGTGTTTACAATGTCTCTGATTCCATGTGCACAATGGGAGACAGTCTCCACATCCACGTTGTTTGTGCATGGACTTTGATGTTGTGCGTGTGTGTGTCACAGACGTCCATGTCTGTCCTGCCGAGGCAACAGGGACCACTACCTGTGGGGGTCATGGTTGTTTAGCTGTGGTGTATTCATGATGCACCAGGTCATGCCAGTGTCCATGTGGCAATACAGGGTCCCTGGGTATCTACCTGTCGATGAGCTGTGATGCCTGGGGCACATCTGTCCTCACATGTCACTGTGGTGTGTGTTTGGAACGTGACAGCAGTACATGGGGACTGTGACACAGCCTAATGATATCCCATAGCACAACCTGGGACTTGTTGAGGACACATGTTGAACTGTGATGTTAGATGTAGGTGCCATACATGTCCTTTCGGAACGGCACACGCATCATGTACTTGTGTCTCGTAATGATGTGTCATGTGATATTGAGTCTGGTCTATGCCACAAATGTGGGGTGACTGACAATCTTTCTTTCTTCACCTATGCACTGCAGGGCACCAGCTGTCCATCGGCCATTCCCTGACCTTGCAACAATGGTTGAACGGGACTGCATCCGACGGTACCGCTTCACCAGGCCACTGATTGAGGAATAGACGGTGCGGTTGGCCCCACATTTGCAACCTGGCCGGACATACCCTACAGCGCTGACCCCCAAGGTGAAGGTGATGGCAGCCCTACACTTCTTTGCCACCGGTACCTTTCAACACACTGTGGCGTCTGCTGGTGGGATGTCACAGACCATGTTCAGCCGTGTGCTCCGCAATGTTTTGGAGGCTATGTTGAGATACCTGAACCAGTACATCTATTTCCCTAGACTTCAACAACTCACTGACGTGAAGAGTGACTTCTATGCCCTGGGGAGGATGCCGCATGTCATTGGCTCCATTGATGGGACACATGTGGCTTTGGTACCACCACAGGCACAAGAGCAGGCATACAGGAACCGCAAACACTACCATTCGGTCAATGCACTGGTGGTATGTCTTGCAGATATGAGCATCTCACACGTATGTGCCCGTTTCCCCGGTTCTGCACATGATGCCTACGTGATGAGGAGTAGTCGCATCCCGAGGATGATGTCACAGATGCGGAACCAGCGTGCCTGGCTTGTTGGTGTGTACTGACTTTGTACCATTGTGTGTGTTCTGCAATGTAGTGTTCCACCCTCTTTTCCAAATCAGCTAATGTGCAATTGTCTGTATGTAGGTGACTCCGGATACCCCAACATGCCGTGGTTGCCGACGCCCCTCAGGAACCCTGTGTCACCAGCCCAGATGCGCTACAATGAGGCACATGGTTGGACCAGGAGAGTGATTGAGCGGACATTTGGTCTCCTGAAGAGCCGCTTCCGCTGCCTAGATAAGACAGGAGGGGCCCTCCCATATGCCCCAGCAAAGGTGTGCAAGATTGTCATCGTCTGCTGCATGCTACACAACCTGGCAGTGCGGAAGGAGTTGCCTCTCATCCTGGATGACGATGACCAACATCCGCCACCTGTGGAGGATCCTGGGCTGGACCACGATGCCAGTGATGATGATGATGATGAGGGTGATGTCCGCACACAGCTCATCACCAACTTCTTCAGCTGAATGTGAGTATCCAGGGATGTTATGTCAATGATGTGAGTTTGCATGATATGTGTTGGTGGTGCTCTGGTGCTGTTTGAGTGTGTCCATGTGCTACTTGACTGTATGCGTGCAGCGATGTGTCCTTACAGGTAGTCTGTACTCAACAACAGTGTTGACATGCTAACTTGGTTCTGGGTGGGTATCTTGTGACATGTATTGGGCATGAGTATTGCAGTTCTGTCCTGTTCTTCAGTGCTTTTGACTGTGTGTCATTTCTGTCCTTCACAGGGTACTTTCAGAGTTGTTTGGTCAACTGTGATCCCCCGACACCGTGAATCAACTACCAGGGTGGTAGCTGTCGTTTCCCTACAGGTGATGTGCGCCACACCCATGGACTTCCTTTCTTCTACACTTGTTGACTGTGTGCCCACTGCCAGGTGGGATTACCTTGCATCTGTGGTGGTTACAACATGTTGCAAATGTGTAATAAACCTGTGCTTCACTTTGTGATGTGCGTTGTCTGTGGTCACACATCTGACTGACATTTGCTTACTGCACCAGTGGGCTAGTTAACACAGACTGTGAATAGGTGTTGGGTCTGTGCATTGCACCGTATTTCCTGGCAACATCAGTGTAGGCGATGAGTCAGATGGCCCTGGTGTGTATGTGTTGTGTAGCCCTGGTGGTGTGTCTCCCTCATATGTGTCACGTCGCCATGACTCACATGCCGGTGTTGTACTTGCTGTAGCAGTTAGTGTGCACAGTGTCATTTCACAGATCATCATCTCCACTTCAGAAACAATGTTGGAATCACAACAGAGGCAAGTATGGTGTATTAGTGAGTTTATTGACATACATGTGTGAGTATAGTGCACAGGATGGTGGGTGCTGTACATTGTGATTGTAATCCAAAGTTCCTAGATGATTTGGAAGTCCTGATAGCAGAAATGTCCTAAGTAAAGTCCACAGTCATCTGATACATTGGTCCAACTTGAGCTCCCCATGTCATGTGGGAGAGTTGTGTTGCATTCGACAGGGTGAAGAGCTGGCGCACAAAGGTGATTTTCCAGAACAGGTGTTGGCTTCCTGGGGGTTGTGCATGGCCATCAGCCTCTCAGTTGTCCTTCCTCGGATGACCCCTCTTCTTTGGGGGGGGACCCTCAAGTGCAGGCTGCTGCGGTGCAGGGGACTCTCCGCCAGAGTCATCCTCCCTCCCTGTGGCAGTTGCAGTTGTTGCAGCACCAGATGTTGTGGGCACACAGGGAGGTGTTGACATGTTGGTGCAAATCTGGCGGAGGCATTGTAATATGTCCCTATGCACCACCGTCTGTTCTTGCAATGTGTCCCACTTGGACTCCATGCGGGACATGTGTAAGTCCAAGCGGGCATGATGCACAGACTGCTGCTGTTGAATGTCCCTGAGGATCCCCACTACCTGGCTGAACTCTCCGGTGCTAGTCTGGTACGCATCAGCTATGCGTACCAGTTGTGGGTCATCATGCAGTCCAGACCCCTCTGCAAGCAGCGACCTATGTCTACCACCCCTCCCACCACCCCTGGCGACACGTGAAGGACCTGCGGTGGCACGCACAGGTGACCCTGGGCCCCCTTGGGGGTTGTTGCTGGTGTTGGTGTCCGTAGCTCCACGTTGGGCCGGGGTCCGTGTGCTGTTGGTGGTGGTGGTCCTTGGTCTGTCCGTGTCGGCAGGGGTGGTCTGTGTGTTGGCAGTTGTTGGAGGGGTGGGTGCAGGGGGTGCAGCTGGTGGTCCTGCTGGTGCTGCATGATGACTCACTGCGGAGGTGCCAGGTAGGTCTTCGTCATCCGAGGTGGGCAGAGGCTGTTCCACACCAGTGGGCTCAGTGTCCCCCGGAGCCTGGGACAGGGACTCCTCAGCGTCTGCTGCTGTGTCCCCATCATCACCTGTATTTGGAAGAGACACACAATGTATGTAATGTTTCTACAGGCATCAATGGTTCAAACACCTGACAGTTGTGACTGTACCTCTGGATGCGGGCCTGTACATTGCATTGTCCTAAGTTGTCACAGTCAGCTGTTGATATTGGTGTAGCGCATTGTCCTGACAACATGAAGCATTTCAATGTGAATGTTGAGGTGTGTGCATGACCAGCATTGGTGGTATTTGGTTGACATCCGGACCACCTTCTCCCCCCAGCCCAGTTGTCCCACCATGAAGCATGCCACCCTTGCAGTGGGTGCAGGTTGACTCTCAGGATGTCAGTCAGTGGTGTCCTGCTGTTGGTTGGTGGCCAGTTCCCAGCATGGCCTTGTGCTCCCCACAACAGAGCACCAGTATCAGACATCTTTGAAGTGGCTTTTGACTCCCTGTGAGGTGTGCATGCTTCAGTGTGAGCTTGCTGGGCCATGTGGGGGGATGTTGAGCTGTGACTACCACTCCCATCATGCTATTGCCTCCACCCCCTTCCCAGCATGCCCATACTTCCTTCAATCAATCAATCAATCAATCAATCAATCCACTTTATTCGATTAATTAAAATCATAAAAGTACAAGACATAAAATACATAGACACACATTCATATACAAAATTTTGGGAATAAAAGATTGAGCACAATCATATTTGTGTGATTCAGCAGCATCAAAGATTACAAAAGTTAAAAATGGTTTCATTAAAATATCAGCATAATACAATATATAGCATAAAAATCCATACAATAGCAGCAATAGAACTAATAATATTAAAATAATCCACAGAATACTCAGCTTCAGCAAATGAGGTTAATCGGTTCATCAAAGTGCGTAACAATATGCTTATTATTTTTTTTTAATTTCTTCCTAATCCTAACAGCAGCAACCAGAAAACAAGCAATATTAAAAATGTCCAATGTATTACTTAACATTTGCAGGTAAAGCAGTGCAGGTCTAACCTGTAGGAAACCCTTTTTATTTAATAGGGGGACTAGGAACTTCCTACGTATATCCAAATAGAGGTCGCAGAACATTACAAAATGTAGGGTATCTTGTGTGGAATAATTATCGCAAGAACACGGTCCTGCATCCTCTGGTTTACACCACCCCTCATAATCACCCAGGTTAAAATGAATCAAGTTAAAACGGAACCTAGTCAGGAGCCAGCGATGGAACGGTTTAGTAACAATTATCAGATATGGCTCAATTAATAACGTCGTTTTTGTCAAAAAGTGAGCCCTAACTAAGGGTTTCTGCAACTCCTGTTCTTCCCGTTCTAACATCAACATATTAATAAAATTCATTCTAACCCCTTTCAGATCTTCCTTCCTAATCCTCTCCGGGGATTCAAATAATTCTAACCGCCCTATTTTGGATAGCATAGATCTAACATATGCGAGCCAGTTAATGTTACTTGCTTTATCCAATTTGGCACAATCCCGCAATATCAAATGATTCAAGGTTAATTCTGGGTTAAGCCATACTTTGAGCCAGCAAAGTAACGGCGCTGTACTCAAAGTATCTGAGACATAACCCAGCCCCAATTCCTGGTGTATGGCAAAGGTTGAGGTAGATTGAGGAACAGACAGGAGACTACGTAAAAATCTGTTTTCCACTGTCTGTAGTCCTGCCTGTTGCTTGTATCCCCAAATAGATGAACCATATGCTGCAATTGCCAAACACTTAGATCTATATAACTTTATAATGGCCTCCACAGGTCTAGCTCCCAACTGCTGGGCAAATCCTAGTATGGCAGAGGTCGATCTAATTACTGCATTTTTTTAATTTTTGTTGGGGAACCCAAGAGCCTCTTTCATCGAACACTACCCCTAAATATGTAAACGAGGATACAGTAGTCACAACCCCCATTACAATAAAAGTTTTTGCTTTAGGAGCTCTATGACTCATAGTCATGATATGTGATTTCCCAATATTTACTACCAGGTCTAAAGACTGCATATAGGCTCCAAACGCATCCAAAAGCCGCTGGAGACCTACTGCAGTTCGTGCCAAAAGAACGGCATCGTCCGCGTACAGGAGAACCGGAATTGGACAGTCTCCTACACGCGGTATATCCAAGCTCGCCTCCACCAGAGATCTATCCAGGGCGTTAGTATATAATGTAAAAAGCAGGGGCGCCAATATGCACCCCTGTCTTACGCCTCTTCTTGATTTAAAAGACTTTGAACACTTGCCGTCTTGTGAGAGCCTAATTGATGCAGATAGGTCACGATGAAGATCAGCTAGGAAGTAAACCAGACCCGGATCCAATCCCATTTCTAATAAAATACTCCACAACTTCAACCTGTTAACCAGGTCGAAAGCTGAGGACAAATCCATAAAAGCCATTTTAAGCGAACCCTCTTTAGCCATGGTATATTTGCTAATTAATAAATACAGGTTAAGACATTGGTCCATAGTACTTCGTCCTTTTCTAAAACCGTACTGTAGATTGGAAACAATCTTGTTATCATTGGACCAATCTGTAATCTTTTCTAAAATCACTTTGCCCAAAATTTTAACCGTCGAATCAATTAGGGATATTGGTCTGTAACACCTCGGGTCCCCTCTCTGGCCCTTTTTAAAAACTGGTATGATAATCGACTGGGACCAGGATGCGGGAAACCCGCTCGTTCCCACGGCATTAAAAACATTTGCAAGTATCTTAGCCCAAAATTTGGGATTACACTTATAAAGGTCAGCTGGGACACGGTCTGGACCTGGTGCTTTATTACTAGATGTATCTTTTATTGCTCTCTCAACGTCTTCCTCATTAAAGATAAGAGATGCTGTAATTTGGTAGGTTGATGCCTTAAAATAAGTTTCCATCGTCTCAACAGAACCATAAATTCCCTCAAAATGAGCCAACCACTGTGCTTCTGTGATGTTACTTTCCTGAATGTCGTTTTCCTGACCTGTAAAAAGTGGGGAATTAACAATAGACCAAAATCTAGAGCTATCCTTTAACACATCAACAGAAACGAGATCATTCCAAGCCTCTGCCTTAATCTCTGATTTCCGCCTATGAACTGCAGTCTTATATTGTTTCCGTAACCACACTATCAAGTCCTTATCTCGAGGAGAACTTTTCAAGGCTAAAATTAGAGCACGGTGAGCTCGTGAGCAGTTTTCATCAAACCATTTTTCACTTAATTTAATTTTCTTTTTAGAGTTAATGGTCAAGTCCGCTGCTATCTGTCTGCAAATACCATCAAAAGCTCCGAGGACCGCATCCTCGGGGCTTAAAGGGTCAGCGCATATTGCAATATGTCCGCTAATTTTTAGGCAAAGATCTTTAAAAAAGGAATCTGGTACCACATTAGACCACTTGAGCCTCCGCCCTTGATCACGGGTTACCATACTATTGACGCCCAAATTTTCCCCACCGTTTCCCAGAAACCCGCAGCTATTATCCAGTTCCAATATGACAGGGTTATGGTCACTAAAGGATGAAACTATAGCGTTATAAAATACTACCTTGTCAAGTAAAGTAGAGGACAAGAATATATAATCTATAATGGTGTCTCTAGCCTTGGATTTAAACGTAGGACAACGATCAAATTGATTAAAAAAGGCTGGTTCAAAAAGATCAGCCCCCGACAAAAGGTTCTCTAAACCCTCCCCCTGGGGCGAATGCTCAAAATGAGGGATCACCGAATGAGTGTGAGCTAAGTGATCGTCAATAAGACAATGCCGATCGCACAAATGTATATTAAAATCACCCATGATTAAGATATGATAAAAAGTGGATTGATTAACCCTATAGTCTTCTAAAAAAGAGTTCAACTTAATCAAATGTTGATTTAAAAAATCATTTTCCCCAGAATTATAAAAATTAATGAGTAATAGCTTAAGATTATTTGACCGGGTTACTTCTATTACCAGGGCTTTAAATGAGTCTACCTCTTATCTACATGAAGAGCCCGCTAGCTTATAGGAGAGGAGGAGCATCAAACCACCCTTTGCTCTACCAGCTAAGGCCGGACGAGCAGGTAGAACATAGGATCTAAAACCATCCACCCAAAAACTATCCCCCCTATCCCAAGTTTCTTGGAGCGCAATTATATCGTAAGATCTTATGACCTTCAACCAAAGTGGATCATCCCTTTTAGCTTTAAGGCCCGCAATATTCCAACTAATAATTCTGCAACTTGGGGGAGTTACCACACCTACATCATCTGAACCTGGATTTTTAGGGGATGGTTGTAAACTACCAACCACTGGCTCTACCAGTCAGTCGTTCTGGTCCATCAAAATGAGTGGAGAAAATCTATTTGAGACAAATAACCCTCCATCCCTAGGCCTTGGTGTCAAGGCTACCACTTCTTTTTGTGTTACTTCTCCCACTTTAGTTTTACTAAGGCAAGATCCACTACCATGACTACGGGGCAGCCCCAGATCAGGGAGGGAGGAACTAGTGAAAGTAGCCCCACTGGCCCTCTCAAAAGGACGCGGAGCATTTACCGGGGGGTAAAAGTAACCTAAAGGTAAAGCCCTAATGCCCCCCCCATATAGTTCCGTGACATCCCAGAACAACCTGTCAGCTATATCCCGTTTGTTAAAATTAATTATAATACAGTCTCCTGGTACGCATTTGGGGCCATTTCCCACCCAGGCCACCCGGCTAGTCATTATAATATGAGCTGATATCCCAGGTTGACCTGATGAATAATGATCACACCAATTTTTTGTCTTGCGCATCAGTACCTCTGTTGGTTCGTTATCATGAACACTTAAAGGGGGAACCCCTACAAGAATCGCAACCAGGGGAGTAGCATCTGCGGGAAGGTTAATTCTACATTCATTCGGGCTTCTAGTACTGTCCTTAAAGCCGGCATTCTTGTTAATTGCCACATTAGGTCTTAAAACTGTAGGTTCAACAGGACTTTTATCAATTTGGGACCAATGCCCTCCCTCATGCATTCTGTCCTGGGACACTTCCGGCCTAGCAACCTTTTTCGATTTTACCCCCTCACTCGGAACTACAAGTTGGTGATTGCCTAAAGATTTTCCTCGTAAGTCTAGACTAGATTCTAGCTGGGGAGTAGATAACAAACCTGAGTTAATTTTAACATGAGTGCCCTTTAAGTAAGAGTCCAGAATAGAATCCATACGCTCACATTTTTTTCTTCAAGTCAGCGACACACGAGTTCATAGTGTCAATTACATCTTTGGCAATATTAGTCAGTATGGATTCGAACCGGGCACTAAAAATCTCCTCCACCAGGTTCCGTAATAATAATTGAGTATTCTCATCCATCACCGAATCTGACTTTGGTGAACAGTTTTTTAGACCCTTCTGCCTCTTTTTGATTTTCCTAGAGGTACTCCGTTCCCCCAGAGGCCTCGCAATTAAGCCCCTAGATGGTTTTTCCCCGTCCATAGCAGGGACTTGCGATAATACGGCTACTCCTCCAATTACAGCACTAGTCGGGGCCTGAGATTCAGAGTTTAATCTTACACCACTAATCAGCGCAACTGGATCCAGTGAAACGGGAGCATTAGATAGGGGCTCAAAATCCTCAACACCTCCTCCTTCATTATGTCTTGGGCCCAAACCCAATTCCTTTTCGGCATTAGCTATCTCGTTATTCAATGCTCCCACGGCCGAAGTTAGGTATGAGATTATAGATGGTGACTGTCTCGGTACTTTTGGTTTTGCACCTCCCTGATCTTGACTACCAAAAAGTTTGCGCTTACCCATAGTTAGATGTTAGAGGGGTGGCCCAGCCCGGCCTCTGACGGGCACGGACGGGCCCGCCCTTGGCTTGGCCCGGGCAGCGCCCGCGCGCGTCCCGCGCTGCGGGAGAGCTGCACAGCTGATAAGCGCCTCCAGGCGCTCCGATGACGTCCCCAGCAAGCGACTCCCACTGCCTGCTGGGGATGGTAGTCCAGCCGTTGCCCTCACAGCAGGAGTGACAGTGGCGGTATGAGGACAGAAGCCGTTCCCCTCACGGCAGAAATGGCGGTGGCAAAGTGTGGACAGGAGCCGTTCACCTCACGGCGATGTCGAAGGTCAGGTAAGGCAAAAACAAAGACGGTTCCCCTCACGGTACTGCTGTCGGCTGTAAGCATACTTCCTTCCTTTTGAGTGTACTTCACTGTGTGTGGGTGTGACAGCAATGGCAAGATGGCTGACAGTGGTGTCCTGCTGTTGGTTGGTGGCCAGTTCCCAGCATGGCCTTGTGCTCCCCACAACAGAGCACCAGTGTCAGACATCTTTGATGGGGCTTTCCACTCTCTGTGAGGTGTGCATGCTTCAGTGTGAGCTTGCTGGGCCATGTGGGGGGGGATGTTGAGCTGTGACTACCGCTCCCATCATGCTATTGCCTCCACCCCCTTCCCAGCATGCCCATACTTCCTTCCTTTTGAGTGCACTTCACTGTGTGTGGGTGTGACAGCAATGGCAAGATGGCTGACAGTGGTGTCCTGCTGTTGGTTGGTGGCCAGTTCCCAGCATGGCCTTGTGCTGATCACAACAGAGCACCAGTGTCAGACATCTTTGATGGGGCTTTCCACTCTCTGTGAGGTGTGCATGCTTCAGTGTGAGCTTGCTGGGCCATGTGGGGGGGGATGTTGAGCTGTGACTACCACTCCCATCATGCTATTGCCTCCACCCCCCTTCCCAGCATGCCCATACTTCCTTCCTTTTGAGTGTACTTCACTGTGTGTGGGTGTGACAGCAATGGCAAGATGGCTGACAGTGGTGTCCTGCTGTTGGTTGGTGGCCAGTTCCCAGCATGGCCTTGTGCTCCCCACAACAGAGCACCAGTGTCAGACATCTTTGATGGGGCTTTCCACTCTCTGTGAGGTGTGCATGCTTCAGTGTGAGCTTGCTGGGCCATGTGGGGGGGGATGTTGAGCTGTGACTACCACTCCCATCATGCTATTGCCTCCACCCCCCTTCCCAGCATGCCCATACTTCCTTCCTTCTGACTCTGCATCCCTGTGGGGTAGTGTGCCTGTGCTGAATGGATGGCTGACAGTGTTGTCCTGGCGTTTGTTTGGCTACAAGTCCCATGTGTGTCACTGTGCTTCCCACAGCATGACCCAGGGTGGTGGTTCTTTGGGGGATAATTAATTTTAGTGTGAGGCAATGCATTTTCCCAGGTGAGTTGTGTGAAGTTTGTGTTAGGGGTGTGTGTGGGAAGAGCTGCTGGTAACTATGGTCATAGCTGTCAGTCCTCCTTCCCACCCAGCCAGATATCCCACCATGGAACGTGCTTCCATTGCAGGGAGTGCAAGTTGTCTTTCAGGATGTCAGTCAGTGGTGTCCTGCTGTTTGTTGGTGCCCAGTTCCCAGCAGGGCCTTGTGCTCCCCACAGCAGTAGCCAGTGTCAGCCATCTTGTCAGTTGTTTTCCACTCCCTGTGATGTGAGCATGGTTCAGAGTGGTGTTGATGGGCGTATTGTGATGGTGGGCAATATCTGTGACTACAACTCCCATGATGCTATTGGCTACACTGACTTGACCAGCATACACAGAATTCCTTCCTTTCTGTGGGATTCCCTGTGTGGTGGTGTTGTAGTGGTGGCTACATATCTGACAGTGTTTGTTGGTTAGATTTGTGCCACTGCCTAGCTTTATTTGTTGTAGGGTTTGTACATGTCATGACACAGTTACATATCACTATGAGATGGCATGTATTGTGTTAATCTGACTGACATACACATCTTGGGATGATTCTGGTTTTGTTGCTGTGGATTTGCTAAGGGTGCATGGTTTGACTATCCCCTTGACAGTGATGTGTGTGTATTGTCACACAATATTGGGTATATTGGTTGTGTACTCACCAGGCTCTGGGATGTTTTCTAGTCCATATACGCTCACTGGTGGTAGGATGGCCCGCACCTTCTCCTCCCAGGGCCTGAGGTATAGTGGTTTGGCAGGAGGGCCACTGCCGGTGTGTTGGCTCAAGATGTAATCCTTCTTCAGTAGGTCCCTGACCCTCCTGCGCACATCATACCACCTGTTCTGGATGTCTTCCTTTGTGCGCAAACATGGTGATTGTGCGTTCACCCTGTCGACGATCCTCGCCCACATCTTGTTTTTCTGCGACATGGGGGTCTGTTGGACCAGTGTACCAAACAGCTGTGGCTCTACCCTTTGGATCTCATCTACCAGGACTTCCAATTCACTATCTAGGAACTTTGGATTCTTCTTGGGGGGCATGGTGATGGGTGGTGGTGGTGAGTGATGTGTGTGTTGGTGTGCAAGTGAGGGTGTGTGAGTGTGTGTTTTGCTGGGTGTATGTGAGGGTGCTATTTGTTGAGGTGCTGATGGTGTGTGGCTTGTGTGATGGATGAGCTGTGAGTGTGTGTGTGGTTGCTGTCTGTTGGTGTTCTGTGCTGGCAGGTAATTTGAATTTGCAAAGGATCATGGTAGGGATTTGTGTCCTTTATATGGGTGGAGTTGTGGGTGTGTCTTTGTTCCCTGTTTCCCCCCAGTATTTATTGGCTTTGTAATTGCTTGTTTGGCCTTTTTTTGTGTGTTTTTCCCTTTGTACTTTTTGTGCATGTAGGAGACGTTCTTCTGACCGAGTCGGACCCTGCAGTTGTCTCGTGCGAGCTTCTCCGAGTCGTTCACGCTGTGTTTGTGCTGTTTTATGTGCTGCGTACGCGTCAGTCGCGGTGTATTGGGTTGCTTCGGCTCGCTGTTTTGTATGCGTGTCGGTCGTACGGCTTGAGCTCCGTGCGACTCGGTCGTGTTTTCCACGCGATGCATCGTACTGCGCGGCTCGGAGTTCGCGGGTACGTTTCGTTCGGGTTCCTTCCTGGTGCGAGTCGGTCGGTTCGATTCGCGCGGTTTTCCGGCCGGATAGCTTTTTTACGCGCGGTTCGGTCGTTCGTATTGTGTTCCGTACGAGTCGGTCGGATTTTGCACGCATTTCATCGTACTTTGCGGGTCGGGCTGCACCGGTACGTGTCGGTCAGTAAAAATTCCGGATCCGAGTCGGTCGGTACGTTTTCCGGCCCGAATCGGAATTGGCCCCAGAGTCTTTCTTCCATGCAAGAACTGAGAATTGGAGCGAAACAATGCATTTCAAAACTTCATTTTACTAATTGCAAAGAATAAAATAAGTAAGAGTTGGGCTGGGGCTGGTTAACTTTTCAAACATAAATTGGACGCAGTTGTGGCCCAAATTTAGTTTGGAGCGAATCTCATGTCCTCCTTTTGTAATCACAAAAGCACAATGTCATAATGGCACAACAAATCGATTTTATCAAAAACAAAATCAAAAAAATTAATCGATTCTTTAAAAAAAATGAGGTAATTCCACAAAAACTACACCCAAAACACATAGGGGGGTCATTACGATGACGGGCGGATCGCCACCGCCCGTATGGCGGTGGCGATCCGCCCGCCATTCCCCTCCGCCCGCATGCCATTTCCCCCCTGCCACATTACGATGGCGGGAGGGAGCCCGGCGGACGGAAAGACCGTCCGCCGGTTTTCTGCCGGTCCAACAGGGGACCAGGCGGAAAAGGGCAATAATATGGTGGCGGTGTCTGCAAGACACCGCCATCCATATTAGGATGGTGGCAGAGAGCAGCGTTGCCGCCATGGAAAGGCATACTGTCTTCGCAGTTGGGGGCCCGTAGCGAGCCCCCAGGATGTTGGGGGGGTGGGGGGTGCACATGGGGGGTACCTATGGTACCCCCCTGCATTGGCATGGACAAGGTGGCAGGCACCGCGCGGTGCCTGTCACCTTGTGCATGCCAATGCACGACGTGCATTCCCAGCATTGTGGTGGGCGGTGCTGTGAACACCGCCCGCCACAATGTTGGGAATAGGGGATGCCACCGCCACTGTGGCGGTGGCATCCTAATACTCGCGGCGGGACCGCCGCTCCTATGGCGGACGGTCCCATTCACCGCTACGGTGGCGGGCGGACTTTGTCCGCCCGTCATCGTAATGTGCCCCATAGTTTGCAAATCTAAATTGAGCCAAAACAACTTCCAAATTGCAGGGTTGTGATAGCAAGTCTTTCCCAAATTTTCAAACCACTTCACAATTCATTAAAAAAAAAAACCACAAACATATTTGTGTGTCCCTAGTTACAAAATATCTGAGAGGAAGGCGTTTGGGTGTTCGTTATTTACACTAGTTACCATTTTATGGAGTTAAAAATAAATGCAAATTTTAAGAACTCATTACAAAGTACATTAGACCCACGAAAAGGTACTCCAGGTCTGCAGCCACAAGGCTACACTATACAAGCGCTTCCCTCATTCCCCAAGAAGCTCCAGGACCTTGCTTATACAGGGTCTGCCCGGTCCCTAGGAGAGGGCAAGTGTGCAGAGCCCATCATGGCGGCACACAGGCCAAGCAAATTACGGCTTTGTTTTTGGGTTTGTCAAAGTAGTAATATGGAAGGGATGAAAGGGAAGCCAATAGGGCTCCCTGTTAGACACAGAACAGGATAGGGTTGTATCCTGGCGATTGGGGCAGGAGAAGAGGTCTACCTACCTAATGAAAGATTTAGGACAGACTGGGTGGGAAACTAAGCTAAAATACTATGTTTAACGCAATAATAAGCAAGGAGAAAACCAGGTAAAAACCGAGAATAAAATACTCTCAGAAAAACACTGGAAATGATAGATTGGTCTCTTTTTTTCTCCGCCAAATGGAGGTTACCACTCTCATTTCCGACCACAAGATGGAATGATTGCCTCTGTAGCTTGTTGCTTATTTCATTGCCTCTGTAGCTTGTTACTTATTTTCTTATTTCATTTTTTGCAGTGTTTGTATTGTGCAGAGCAGAACAGAGGATATCAGAGCGCTTTACTTAAGAAACAATGATATTACAAGAAGTCCGGTGAAGGAGATAAATAAGGATAGATGTTGAGAGGAGAGGAGCATAAGGGGATGCTGGGTGGTGGGGGGGGGCCCAAGAGGGTATAGAGGGTAGGTGGAAAAGAAATATGCTAAAGTAAACAGATTGGAGATGTTATTCTCCATGCCACAGTAGATAATGGGGTTCCAATTTCCATTTAAAGCCCCATTCACAGAAGTTCAGGACTCCAGTGCCATGATAACAAGAAATATACTTTAGAGAAGATCAGTTAGTAATTTAGTCCCCCGGTGGTAGGAAACTCAATATAAGTGGATCTGGAGATGACATTGGAACAGTAACACTTTTAAGTTCCTCTTTGAAAGTTTCTTGCAAAGGGATCGTTCTCATGTTGGGAGGTAAAACGTTCAAGAGTCTCGGTGTGCATCCTGAGAAGAACTATCTGATCCATCTTGATTTGGTTAGGGTGTGGGATTCTAGTGGTAATGTGTCCCGCTTCTTGTTTGACATTGGCCTCTGCAAATTTGTAGTTTCTGGTTGAGGTATAAAGGGCTGGTCTCCTATAGTGCCTGGTGCATGATTCAGGCTCGTTCGAAAAGGCTCCTTGCTTCCAGGGGGTAACCAAGTGAGGGACGACAGAATGGGTGAGATATGCTTGGTTTACAGCTGTTTTTATACGAATATTGATTTAATTTTGTAAATAAAAAAGCCTTGTGTCCTAATGTCTTTTTTCCCCTACTTTTTTGTTTTCTCTTTCTGTTAATGGAATATGTCCATGATAGTTGAAGCCCACATTTTGTGTAAATTCAAACGGATGTTGAAAATTACATTGCCAACAGCAAAATGGTAAATCAATAAAATATATATACATTTTTGATTGATGTCTATTGTCGTTTTTTTCGAGAAAGTATACCCTCCCAGTATAATATACTATGCTAAGACATAGTTTAAAACTTTTTCCTCTTTGTGTGTGTGGTTCACAGTATAGGACACATGCAAAGTTAGAAACGTTTGGAAAAAAGAAAACCTTTCCCTAAGTTTGCGCCTGCATTGAGGAGGTGTACATTTGTAGAGCCAAGCCCTGCCTATAAACGTTAGTAGATAGAGCTATGTGTCAAAAACCGTGGCTGGTTGCATGGGAAATCCCATGTAAAACCCTTGGAACTCTGCCCTTGACGCAAAGTAACAGAAATGTGGTGTAAATCGATACTTCACAATACTTCAGGGATACTTTCCAGCATTTTTCGTTTTGCACTCTGTAGTAAATCCCAATTCAACACTTTGTGCCTGTTTGTTTCCCATTTGGTGGCTTTGTCCTCGTACAACGTGTTGATAAATTTGGCTCTAGCAGCCTATAATGTAAGCATGCTTGCATGCAATGCTAAGTAAACATGCACAATACCTAACCGTTCCCACGCAAGTAATATAGAAACCATACACTGCCTGCCATGTATGTAAAGTTTCCACGTGCAACAAATTAGACAAGATTTGTACAGCACTTCAGGGCTACACCAGTAGTAGTAATACACCACCAATGCCCAATACAATGTTATACAATGCAGAGCGCCCTGCATAGAGAGCATCTTGCATAGAGACTCCCCTTCCACCACAGAAGTAAGTGAACTTGTAGGCACTGCTTCGGCTTTTTGATGTAGGCAGCAAAGTATTCTGAGTTTGTAAATCAAACATGAAACTTTTAGGATGGTTTGTTTTCTAACTGGTACTGAATGCGTCCTAGCCCTGAAAGAACATTAATAGCGTTCTCCCAGCTGGATTTTGAACTCTCTGCAGCCTCAGCGTCTGGCAAACTGGCCTAATCCACTGGACTAATCCAGTCTGATAGATAAGATGACACCAAGGCTATCACAAAATGGACTTGGGGCAAAATCCTGTCAAGCAACCAACCACGGCGGATAAAAACAACCATAAAGCACGGGGTCAGTTTGTAGCTACATTCAAGTTCAAGTTGGAAATATCTCCACATGGGTGAGCGACTCAGGAGATTGGCAAAAAGTAACAGAAAATAAAGGAAATGGCTAACACAGCCAGCTCTATACGGGCGATGTGAGGAAGTAAGTAAAATGTATTAATTGTCTGATTAATAAAAATCATTACAATATACATTAAACATAAAAACACTCTGAGGTGTGTTAATTACAGTTCAATTGAGGTTTCATATCGAAAAACACAAATGCCAATCGCTAATGCAGAAAAGTGGGTATTTAAAATTACTAGGTTGATTCCAATCAATCAAGAATCATATAGACATTAATGTCTAACATTGGACAAGTAGTGCAAGGTATCGCTAAAGTGCAACAGTAGTAATGGGGATGATGTAGTTCCCTACAAAGGTGATGGGACTGGCCTACTGGCAAATTGAAATACATTTTCACAGTTTAGTGGCTCTCAATGACTTATAAACCACATGGCCTTTGAGACTCGTCCGCATAGCCTGTGTGACTGCCCCACATGTCATCTGACATCCTTTAGTCAGTGGGCCAGACCTGTAGGGTGAGCTGCACTACACTGTAGCTATAGTTGGGATGCAGCAAATAAAATACTGAGCAAAGTTAAGATTCGAGGATGAGTGCAGCAAGAGGGAAGTGCCTTTGTGTATATCCATGGAGCTCTGACTGGTTGTGTAGATTGCACTTGGGTGCAGGGCAGCCTGTGTAATTTCGAAAAATTGAAGTCCATATTCACAAAGAAATGGCGCTGCGCTGCAAGCAATTTCGCAGTGCCACACTGCGTCACGAGAAAACTGCACACCCCTGTGTTTTCCCTTGCGCTGGCGCTAAAAAAGTTGCCTAATGCCAACACAGACACCCTTGCGCCATGGTGCAAGGGTGTCTGTGTTGCAGGGATGATTGTTTATGTGCAGGAAGGGACACCTACCTGCACATAAACAATCATTAAAGGCGATTTGCTCATAAGTGTGCTGCCCCAAGCATGTTGCTGCACATGCACATGGGTGTAGGAGAAAGTATCAGAAGGGACATACTCATGCAGGTGGATCCTTACCTTCTGTTGAGAGATCTGCTACATACAGTTTATGCACGTTGACTCTGGTGCCCAGGGTGGTGCCTGAGGTGAGGATGCTGACTTTGAAGGGGCACTTTGGTTCAAGAGTATACATAGGCCTTCCTGTTTTCAGTTTCTATTTGGTGGTCATTCTGGTTGGGTTTTTCAGTGTTTTCTAAAGCTGGGGCTGGTTTTCTTCTAGTGCGTACAACGAATTTTGTGTACATTTCCTTCCCTTCCTCTGTCATTGCTGTTGCCAATCCCACCTTCCTACTATCCTGCTCCTAACTTCCTTATTTGTACCCAAATTTGCTCTCTCAAGTAATGCTTCATTTTCTCACCTCATCCCTGTCTCATTCCCAAGCACTCAGGCTCCTCCTTCCAGCAATCCAGTCCCACCCCATGCGGAGGATGTGTAGAGATGGAAATATCTCTGCTCCTCATCAAGATTTGATTTCAGCAGATAAAAGGTGAATGGTGGGCATTTAACATAATTTCCTGCACCTCTGTTCTTCAGACAAATGACAAAGATTAGCTGAATGAATATGTTCTACTTAGAACATGAGATATATATGGGCATTCATATGGGGTGGGACTGGAGTGCTAGAAAGCGGAGCTTGGGTGCTTAGCTGCGAATCTGTTGACCACAACCTAGCAATGAGAAGAGGAGGAGGGGAGTCATGCGCCCAAAACGAGACCAGAAGTAGGTCCTGGAGGTCCAGGGAGCATGCAGATGGTCACAAGGGCGAATTAAGTAGCTACCATGGCCAGAGTGGGTCATGGCAGGAGCATCCATGATAGAATAGTACTTAGAATTTATGGCAGCACTTGTACTGCTAATACACCCGGGGGCACAAAAGCAGTAACCGTGGAGCAATATCAGGTATTTTCCACTTTCTACTAAGTACATATTCCCCTCATTTGAGTTATATTGGTTATAATCGATTTTTAATGGAAACCAGAAACCCCACGTATAGTTTTCTTTGGAGTCCACCCAGGGTAACACAGGTATGGGCATTATGCAGCGATGGAATATGATCTGAGAATTGACCTGAGTATGCCTGAGAGCGGCCTGTAGGCATGAGAAGAGCCTCATGAGCATTATACAACCGGTCATCAATGGGTCGTCCTGGAGTGTACAGCGGAGTATTTTTTGCAGGGTAGCCATAGTTCACACCTTGATGAGTCACCCAAGTGTGGTACAGATAGATCCACCCTTAGTAATGGGCTTTATACAACAGCGGTATGTGTTATAAGGTTAGTCCAGGCGTGTCAAATGAGCATTCCAAGAGGTGATTGTGAGTGAGCGGTGCAGTCCAATGAAGCATGGTCTGCGGATTCAGTGGAGGGTCTTGCATTCCCAGCAAATTACACATCATGCTGTGGGAGCTCTTCGTACACCGCAACAGCAGATCAAGAGTATATTTCAATCCAATTTAGATGGGTCCATCGAAGCTCTACTGTAGGCCCACCATAAGATATTCTTGATGCAAACACCGACTGTGTTGAAGGTTGACTTATACTAATGGGAGGGCTGACTTATACTAATGGAAGATTAGCCCAAGTGTGGCTGATGAGCACTTCAAAGGATGACTGGACGGGTGTAGCACAGCCAGAAGCATGTCCGATGGCCTGGTAGCCCCATTCAAGCAACAAATTACACTTTATGTTGGTAGTGCTAAACATGGGCAGTCAAAGAATATATTTTAATTCAGGAGAGCGGTAAACAAATTATATAATATAGAAATAGTAGGGCAGCAAGTTAAAAATTACGCCTCTGGTACCGTTGACAAAAAGCATGGACAGGTCAAGAATGCATTTCAGTTTAAGTGGGTCTCAAACAGATTAGACAGTGTAATAATAGAAATGCAGCAATTACATTGTATGCTGTTGGTATTGGTCACACCGACCCCCGACAGTTCAACACAACGTTTCAGTTCAAGTGGGCCTTAATCAGGCTAAATAGTGGCCTCACTATCACATGTTGAAGCATATTTTAGAGCATAGGCAGATTTTGTTGGCAAATAAAGGCTGGGCAACGTACCAAGACGCTCAGGTGCTAAAATATGTGTGCAATATTAGTGCAGACAAGATATAATAAGCTGCTTTAGCTTTAGTCTATAGCTGAACTGGAAGAAATCTGCGCTCCAGAACAATTTAGGGAAATCTCTAAAGTTTCTTCACAATACCGGACAAGGTCTCTTCACCAGGGGGTGGGGGGGTGGGGTGGGGGTGTGCAGCAAACTAGCAGCGATTCACAATCTGTCAAGAAGGTCTTCAGTATTGGTGATTTATAATGGTTCTTTGAAGAATACTCCTGCACCTCTTCTGTCCTTTCATTAGTGATCACTTGTATTCCTTTTGCCCTCATGGATTACAGGAGAAACGTTGTCTCAGAGCCATGTTTTGGTTACGAAGAGTAAGTTTGGTATTCAGTCTGATACCATGCCGAAAATGTGTTCGTGGTTTGTATTCATTGAACGAGTGTTGATCAGCAGACAGCGGGGTGTGGCTGAGAGAAGGCCGAAGGTGGACAGGAAAGAGTTGGAGTACTGGGTGTATATGGTAAGGGGGTAGTGGAGGGATACAGTGAGGATGGGAGGGGAGATGGAAGCTAGCAGATGGAGAAAAAGTGGAAGTTGAACTGTTTGTGTGTCTGTAACACTCTCTTAGTTGCAGTTCTCCATTTCTGCAGCCGCTATCTCAACAACCCTCCTTACACACTTAACATAAAGAAGCGAACCCGCAGGCACACAAAGCACACACCCACAACCCCAGATGTGTGCGCCCACACACACACAGCTGTTACACGTGTTACTACTGTTATGTTAGTAGCAGAGGCCTAGGCTAAACCCTCCCAAACTGCACTATAATGTAGCCAGGTTACACAGATGGACAAAACACAGGATCAACAAGCATTTGCAATGCAATAGGTCTCGCATTTATGCGAGTTTGAGCTATTGGCATTGCAAATAACAATGCCTTTTATTTTTGTTTTTAAAACATAAATAAAAGGCATTGTTATTTACAATGCCAATAGCTTAAACTCGCGTAAATGCGAGACCTATTACATTGAAAATGCTTGTTATAAATGTATTCATTCAATTCATTTTTGATATAGCGGCGCCCTACCAACACGAGGTGCGTCGCGGCCCTTTGAATAACACGGAGAAATACAAGTAAATAATGGCGGGGGTAAAAGAAATAAACAATTATAATATTTCTTAACTTCATTATGCCCTCCCCCTAAAATGGAATCAGAGTCAGTTGCAGTTAGCTTCGAGACAAATCTCCCTCTGGTGTGTTACCAAAAGGTGAGGTTTGTACGCGAAGTGGTGATAGAACCCAAATCGCGTACTTGCTCGCAGGGTTAATGCTTTCTGCGTTTCTCGCTGTATGGATAAACCTAAGCATTGCCCCTGCTGGGCAGAGAACACTGCAAATGCGCGCATTCTGTGCCGCATATTTAAATCACCGCTGCTGCCGCCGGGGCGAGCAGTAAAGCTGCTTTAAACCGCCTCATAATTGCCAGAGCAGCCTTTAGCGAGTGGGGGCAATACACAACCCTGCCGCTGCCAAGGGTAATTGGGCTCTTCAATGTGTGCTAACAATTTTTTTTCGTGTGTGTTCCTTCAGTAAACTAAAGGTCAATTAAATGCTGCTGGGCGCAATAATTATAAACAAGTTAGGTGGACTCGGTAAAACAGCATTATATTGACAGAAAGACACAAACACGTGCGCCTTCGCTAGTGTTATCATTAAACGGCAAAACAACGAAGATGTGCAATACTTAAACATAGAAGGTGAATGGATTGTGTAAGGATTAGAACCAAACCCATGTTTCACGTAGGGAATAAATGTGTTCTGATTTTCTGTTTGTCAGCGTAACGGGGAAACTGAAAACTTTCCTGCAAACATTTAATAGTTTGGGCGAAATATGCTTTGAGAACCTAGAACAAGTAGGCAGTAGCGCTTGTGAAAAGCACAGCGCTCTAAAAAAAAAAATAACGTATGCAAAAGCGTGCGGCCCCCAGATTGCTAGCGAAAGCACAAGCACGGCGCTTTGTGTAGATAGTAACCTGACCCACGAGCACTGCAGCTGCCGCCCTGCGCGCCGCTGCTCGCTCCCGAGGCAAAACACTGTGGGAGTGAACATTTCAAAAGAGGTGTCCACCTTTAGCCATTTGCGTGCTTTCATTATAGAAAGACACAAGCAAAAGCCAATCCAATGTGTGGGAGGAGTCAGACCCACACAGAGTAGATACAAGAAGCCTCGCAGAGCAGCGCATGCGCGCTTCAAGGCTCGACCTAAAAATAAAGCGCTCTGTGACAGGAGTTCTGGTGTTTTAGGCAGTCAAGACCAAAACCAACTTTGGTGCAGTGATCTCCCAAAGAGTTCCTGATAAAATTTGAGCAAAATCTTAGATAATTAAAAGTGTTTGGCAGCCTGTTGGTGGTATCTGCCTGTAAACCTGAACATTTTCTTAATGCTGCTACAAAAAACATACCGGGTGGTTTTGGACGCACTGGCAAAATGAGACAGCCTCTCTGTGTTGACAGCGGTGCTTGCTTTCTAGGTGGTCCTCATATATAGTTGACTGCCGGTTACATAAAATATGAATTTCTTCACTGTGTGCTGGATGCAGTAATATATATGCAACACCCCTGGTTGCATCCCAGGAGGTCTGTTCCAAGTGTGTACCTCAGGCAAGCATACGTTTGAGTCCTCAGTCTAAACACATGAAGTTTAAAATAGATATGGAAACACCCAGAGCCCCATATCTTTTATGATGTGTAAATGTTAGAGATCTGGCATTTTAGCGGGTTTACCCCCAGACTTTTTGCTTTTGGCCTTGTGTTTTTGACCCATTTTTCGTTGGTTTCAGGACTCTGGACACTTTACCACTGCTTCTCAGTGCTAAAGTGCATATGCTCTCCATGTAAATTGTGTTGTGATTGGTTTTCCATGATTGGTATATTTGATTTACTAGTAAGTCCCTAGTACAGTGCACTATGTGTGCCCAGGGCCTGTAAATCAAATGCTACTGGTGGGCCTGCAGCACTGATTGTGCCACCCACACAAGTAGCCACTGCAGTGTCTGCGCCCAGTTTTTACTGCCATGTTGACCTGGCAAGTGCACCCACTTGCCAGGCCCTAACCTTCCCTCTTACTACATGTAAGGCACCTCTAAGGTAGGCCCACAGTACCCCTGTGGTCAGGGTGCAGTGTATGTGAAAGGCAGGACATGTGCTGATGTGTTTTACATGTCCTGATAGTGAAATACAACCAATTTCGTTTTTCACTATTGAAAGGCTGTCTTTCCCATAGGTGATCATTGGAGCTACCTGGTAACATTTTACAAGTGTAACTTTCAATTCCGAAAATATATAGAAATGGAGTTTATGCTCCCTGAGCTCAGAATTTAATAACACATCTTTGAGTAAAGGTGGTTTTTAAATTGTGTGTTTGAAAATGCCACTTTTAGCAAATGGGTATTTTCTTGTTTAACCATCCTGTGTGCCTCTGCCTGTGTATTCACTGTCTGGTTTTGGAGTGACAGGAGCTGGGGATGTGCATTCACTCTGAACAATCACAAGGGGGGTTGAGGTGTGTCCTGCCTTTCCTGGGTGACTCATAGCCAGGCTTAATATACCTTTCTGCATTTTGAGTCATGGGAGTAGTTTTCACTATCACCTGAATACGCTGTGTCTGCTCTGCACAATGCTGTCTCCACCTCCTGCAGTGAAGCTAGACCAGGGAGGACAGAACTGGTTTTTACTGAGCTCAGAGACCTTTGCTGCCTAAAACTTCAAAGGGAAAAGTAGTATAAATATCGGGGCCCTGACCCCAGAACTTTAGAACTTGTTTGGACTAAGGAACCTGCCAAGAAGAAGAGCTGGAGAAGCTGTGAGGAGGAACTACCACTTTGCTGTGTGCTTTGCTGTGTTGGCCTACAGTGGCTGCTTCTGTCGTGGGCAGTGAAAGGATTGGACTGGACCTTCTGCAACTTATTTTCCTGCTTTTCTCCAAGGCTTGTGGTAGAGCTTTCCCCTGTTCAAGAAGTCTCAGGAACAGCAAAGACTTCAAGATCATCTGCTAAGAACACTAAGAACTGTGTGTTTTGTGCTGCAACAGAATAAAAACCACTTTGATGCCTTCACCGACGCCGCTGCTGGCTCTGTGACCTGAAGGCACCGCAGAGAGCATCGCCCTGCTTCGCATCGCAACCCTGGCCTCACCGACGTCACCGCCCGACGCTGTCACAAACCACTGCTTGCATGTGACATGTGGGCACCGCACTTCTCATCGCCTCGCATCGCTATCAACTTCAAGGAACTGTCTTTTAAGTTTATTCTTGCAAAATTTGTATCTTTATTCTTGTATGTTGGATTATTATCGTTTTGATCTTGTTTTAAACAGATAAATATTTCCTATTTTTCTAAAACTGGTGTGGTGTCCTTTTGTAGTGTATTCACTGTATTACTGTGAGTTATGTGCAAATGCTTTACACATTGCCTCTGAGATAAGCCTGATGGCTCATGCCAAGCTATCAAGGGGGTGAGCAGGGGTTATTTTAGAAGTGTAATCCCCATTAGCCTGACAAGAAGGAAGGGTCCCTACTTGGACATGGTGCATATCTCTGCCAACTGGAGACCCCATTTCTAACAGTAAGAGACAATAATGCCTGAGTCGCAAAGACTTTCACCAAGATTAAATGTGTCTTATTCCTGGAAATTCAAGAGTAGGTTACGCCTAAGTCAGGAATAAAACAGAATTGTTTTCATAAAAACTCAGAGAAAAATCTTTCACAATCAGGCCCCTAAACACCTTTGTGGGAGCTGAAAGTTACGGGCAACTCAAAATAGTTGGTTTGAAAAACATATCTCACTTTTGCCATAGCAGCTTGCAAATTTCCCTCACACTAATATTCAGAATGGTAAAATGGATCGTCCCTCTCTACCCTCAACCAACAACCCCAAGTGCTAATGGTTTTAGAATAGAAATTTTATGTCCTAGTTCGACATCTCATTAAGGTACATCTCTTTGCCTCCTAGATTCGGCTTTCAAATGCCTGTTATTTAATTAATAGAAAAAAACTACTTATATCGACTTTGCAAAGGGCCACATTGACACCCACTATACTAATCAGTGGCTTTGTGCAAGATTTATTTTACTATTTTTCTTGTTGCTGCTATAGAAGAATATTTCCTGACTACTGTTAATGTAGCCAAATTAGGAGTTAACAAGTGTGGGAAAGCAATATTGTCTTGCCTTTTGGCTTTGACAATGCAGACCTATTAAATTTGCCAATGTCTTTTCCCTTTGCTGTTCCTCATCGGAAAAAAAAATAATAAACCATTAAATAGCAACGGTGGTGAGCAAGGAGGTGTGGGGGTATAGCAGAGGGTGGGATTTAATTTTTAAAGAGCTGAGTGGATGGGAAAGGGTGGGAGAAGCAATCTACAAGCGTAGGGGCCTGGGAGAGCAACACCGAAAGTGGGGGATGTGGTGTGTGAAGTGGAATGCAGCACACAAGAGAAAGGGAAAACAGCAAGGAACCACATCACTCCCCTGAAGTGGTAAAAGAAAAAAAAGTAGTTCCCTGAATGCAAAAGGTGGAAGGACACATTTCATCCATTCAGAAGATAGTAAAGAAGATTTCGTCCAGAAACTGTACAGAGACAGAAAAACCAAATGAGCACAAGCCTGGACCAAAACCCACTGTATGTATATATGTGAATGTATTAGAGTTACGGGTCACCAGCAGAAACACCGGCAGCACCGCAGGAGCAGTGAGGGACTTCAAGCCTCAGGAAGCCTTGCTCTCTGGTTGGAGGAGGGGCTGCCCGATGCGCTAAAAAGCGCCAAAGTCTTCCCGCTGTGCGGGTCACCAGCAGAAACACCGGCAGCACCGTGGGAGCAGTGGGGACTTCAAGCCCCAGGAAGCCCTGCTCTCTGGTTGGAGGAGGGGCTGCCCGACGCGCTAAAAAGCCCCAACGTCTTACCGCTGCACGGGACAAGTGCGGGCTTGGCCCGGGCCAAGGACGGGTCCGTCCGTGCCCGTCATTGCCTGGAAGAGGCAGGGCAGGGCCACCTTATTTTGATTTGCGGGCCGACTAACTGGGAGTTCAATCTATCCTGATTCTGACTCTAATTCTGACTTTATTTTTGGCCCCCTTTAGCTGCCACACCAGTCGAACATCTGGTCTTGGGCCATTTGCTCAGTTAGGTTGTTTTTGGGTACCTTCGACAGTTTGATGCCAGCTTGTTGTCTATTTACTGTCTAACTACCGACCAACGCCTAGACTTTATTGCAGACATATTTTAGAACTGACATTTTATTGACATTTTATTAAGCGGGTACAGCAACACGCAAACGGTGGCCAGTTACAGCAGCTCCTGCTGGTTATTGCAGTTGTGATCCTTGTGTTCCCTAGGCTGCATGCTGGGTATAGTAGACTTAACTCCCAGCAAGTAAGGGCTCGGGGGAGTAACTCTGGAAACACTCCAGATTTGTAACATACAAAGCCCACAAGAAATCTCCATGGGGAAAAGGAAGTGCAGAGACCTAGAAAATGGGGACGGAGGGGTACAACCGAAACTAAAATCTAACAAAACCAGCAAAGTACGCAAATCGGCAGGGAGTAATTGCGTTCTTGATCGCATAGACGATCTTCTTGTTGAATGCGAAGATATTTTAACCCCATCAGCAGACTTATCCTTGACCCCTTGCCACCCTTGCCCTCCCGCTCACCCAATAACGCTATTAATGCTAAGCCTTGCCAGCCTAAATGCATACCATCCATGTTTAGAAAGCCTAAAACACGCAGCACAAAAAACTGTTCTCCTAACCACTCATTAGTGTCTCACATTCCAAACGATGTTGTAGAAGAGGTTGAGGAGGTGATAAGTTCCGAAATCCCTCCTAGGGTTTCAGACAATGCTTCAGTTGATACTAGTTTAACTACTGATCTTACCCTTTCAAATAGGTTTCTCCCACTCCAGCACATACATGAGCCTCCAGTAATAGTGGGGATGGGCCTAGGTGAGTCCCACAGTATAGATGATGGGAGTCAGGAATCGAGAGTTGACCTAGGGCCCCGAGATACTCTAGCATGGTCCATATGCGAGATTACCACCACTGATCAGGTCTTGAAGGGTCAAGATTCTCTTAAGATCATAGTTGATCTGAGGTCCGAGGTGGACTTTCTGAAAAAGGCCGTCCAAGAGCTAACGGATCAATTTAAATGGCTAATAAATAAAGGTGCTACTGAAGCCCAACCTTTTAAGCAGTCTCCCGCAAAATCTTTAACCTGCACTACTACTTCTGATAGCCCGATGGCTCCAACTCCGGGACTGGTTGTAAACCCCACCCACAAGAATCCCTCTGACCCTATGCCTAGGAATATTACGTCCGATGTTAATATTGCCCACAGACGCACACCAGGCCTGTTGCAAACCAGTGGATTCCCATTCCCCCCTCCCCATTGATGCTTGCTTCCGTCGACCCATACCTGGCAGGCAAGTTGCACCACAAGGCCCCCCCAAGAGTATTTTTCTGACCAACATTCCCAGATTATCGCCACCCAAGTGTCATGAAAATGAAGACTCCCTTATCAATAAAAGTATACATTGGATACGCCATGTGAGGGGGTGTCATTCAATAATCAGAGAAGACAATTATGGGGCCAAAAGGATTATTGGAGTTAATTCCTTGACAGACTCTATAGAGCTGCTTTTTGGTGATGCGAACCTTGCCCACGATTTAATCGCATTGGAAGCTAGGTTCAATCGTTCTACTCACACGGGGATACAGATTAAATATCGCCCATTAACGCGCCCACTGTTGCCACCTATTCACAGCTTAGCACACCAGCAGTGCCCTGGATCGATTCTCGATGCAAATGATTGACTTGCATACCAAACTTCGTATTAGAGTTACTGGTTTTTGACAACAGACAACTAAAGCTAAAGCTGTCTGTAGGTGAAACCTAAAAATGGAGTTCCATGCGTGTAAAAGGAATGGTTCTGTGTGGACAGTGAGTGGAAGTGTGGGGTTGGGGTATGCCAGTAGAGAGGGGCTTATATGTTTGCCAGTGTGGGGGGACATACATGCTTGTGTTTGTCTGGAGGTTGCTGTTGTCTGCTGTATGCGTAAAAGGGCTTGTGTGTATTTTGACAGTGTGTCGGCACGTGTTTGAAGTGCTGTTCTGTTTGCTGCAGAGACCTGGAACTTCCTGCCTCTGCACCTCACGCAATCACCATCGCTGCTGCAGCTCAGGAAGGGCTTCAAGACCTGGCTCTTCGGCTCAACCACAGAGCCACCTCCCCCCCCCACTCAGCGCCTTGAGACCCTCACGGGTGAGTAGTCGCGCTCTATAAGAACCCTGATTGATTGACTGATTGATTGATTGGACATATAGAGGTGTTTTGCCTTGAACCTAAGGTGCTCACTGCATCCCAATTATTCAGTTTAGGAGCACAGTAAGATACAGGCCTAAGGGAACAATCACTAGGGCACTTGTTGGTGGGATTGACTGTCCATGTAGCACTAAATAGTGCTTATTGCAGCAGCTAGATGGCAGTAGTGCACCATCTTTGCTTTCTCCTGTAAGCCTTTTTCAAGTAGGGAACAAATTCTAGCAAACCGTTTGCTCACATTATACGAACAGGTAAATGTTGCTTGGAGGGATGCAGTGCCTGCTTTAGGGCAGTGCGACTGGTGATGGCGCCAAGGTCAAGATTGTGCCTTTTGCATGACAGGGTGAACCAAGATAAGAGCTGCCTACAGAGATCTATGTGCGAATGGCATTTTTCAGGGGAGAATTACAATGGAATGATAACTATGGTGGTTAATCCGCTTGATGGAGAGATCTGCTATTTGTTTAGGGCAAAGGAGTGTCGCCATGCCTGCTGCGAGCGGCATGCAGCAGCAAAAGTAAATTATTGAAATGGTTATTACTATTTTATTATAAAGCACTGTGCCTGCACTGTTCTAGCTCGAGCTCCAGGGTGGGGGCGGGGATGATTCCTGAAGATTGGCAGCGGGGATGATGACTAACGCTAAAGTGCGGAGTGCGCAAGTCGGATTGGCCGGCTGTCTTGCAAGACCAGCCCGACATGCGCACTTCAGACCGCACCAGTCGGAGCTGTTTTACAGCCGGTTGGATTGTAGACACAGACCCCTAGTCTGAAAAGGAGCGCTGGGTTAGCCAGCTCCAACCATTCCTGGTGTTTCTCTCATACTGAAAACAGCATGGGAGCAGCTCCAGGCTTGGTTAGGTTTGTTGGTTTTTCTAAGGTTAGTCGACTCAACGTGATCAGGCTCTTGGCTGACGGCAGTATCTGTACGTTTTTTTGGTATCTCATTCGCCGCCGCCCCTACATCCGTGATTTTATCTGGGCACATTGTTTATGCCATGATAGCTCTGGAACTGAGACCGAAGACTGTGACTGCAAGTAAGAGGCTACCTTTCCCCTCTTCAAATTTTCACCTTTTTCTTACTATGCTCAAAGCTTGCTCAGATAAATTTCCGCGCCGTGTCTGCTAATGTGCAGGTTCCTCAGATTAGAGGCTGCCTGCCAGGGGCGTAACACAGGCCCTCGCGCTCCAGGGGCCCCCTCCACGGCCACGCAGCCAGCAAGCATGACACACCTCCATCTGGGATGTGTGTGGTGCCGTGGTGGTTATGCTACGCTCGCCGTTGTTGCACTGAGGCTCAGTCATAAATTAAATGGTGCGCAGGGCGCAGACGCTTCAGCGCCATCTGCGTGGTGGTCTTCTTCACCCTTAGGGTGGGGCTGGGCTCAGTGGCATTGTCATGGCAATTAAAAGTGCGCATGACGTGAAGCGTACCGAGAGGGACCATGCGGCCATAATTTAAAAATTGCTAGTTAGCCTAGCCTTCAATCTGCCGCCTGTCCACGCCTGCCACAGAAGCTGCAGGCCTCAGGTGAGTTGAGTGGGTTGGGCTGGGCATACTGGGCTTGAAGTTGTCACGGCCACATCATGGGAGTAATAAATGTAACATAGGCCCTGTAGCCCCCTCCAGGAGCCCCCTCAGCGTGCAGAAGCTGTAGAGCACACAGCACTACAATCTCTCGCCGGCGTTGCACCAGTTGCTGCCTCATCAATTAAATGGTGCGTGCAGTGGGTGCAGGTGGTGATCTGAGCTCCTAGCAGCAACATAGGCCCCTGCACTCCAGTGGCCCCTCCGCGCAGCCAGGAAACACTACAGGGAGCGCTACACACATCCCCTGGGACTGGGATGTGTGTGGTGGTTAGTTTACGGTTATTCTCACCATCGTTGCACCGAGGCCCAGTCGTTATAAATTAAATGGTGTGCAGATGCATCAGCGCCGTCTGCGTGGTGGTCGTATTCACGTTCACCCTAAGGGTGGGGATGGACTCTGTGACAATTGTCAACCGCAATTAAAAGTTTACGTGAAGTGAGGTGGCTGAGAGGGACCGTGCGGCCATAATTTAATAATTACTAGCTTAGCTAGCCTAGCCTGGTCTTCAATATGCCACCGAAACTGCAGGCCTCAGGTGAGTCGGAGTGACGGAGTTTCTCTCAGTCAGAGGGTGGGGTGGGGTGGGCTGATCATACAGTACTGGACTTGTCACATCATGGACGTAAAAAACGGATCATAGGCCCCGCAGCCCCCATGCTCCAGCCGCCCGGGGCCCCCTCAGGGCACAGTAGCTGTAGCGCACACAGCATTGTAAGGTGCCCCAAGGTGTGACTGCTGCTGCCGCGTCCATGCTGGAGGCCACACACGTCATGCATGACCACTGCGTATTGGCTGATAACACAGCTGCTTCGAAGCGTAACCGCAGACAGAGGTCCCGCACGCAGCTTGGCGTTCACACCAGGACGTCTGTGCGTACATGAGCTTTTATGCCTCCTGTCACATCTACATCCGCTTCTGGGCTGAGAAAGCCACTCCCTGATGCTGGTGAGATAATATACCTTCAAGAGCAGGGCCAATACGACCGGTTTAAGCCAATCTGACTTGTTTAACTCAAAATCTAGCAATATCCGGACCAACATCACGTTTTATCACCTTGATCATCAACGTGGCTAAATCTCCATCGACAATGTGAAGGAAAAAAATCACCTTTCCTATAAAGGATGTCTTGAAGGCCTGTGGTCATGACATAAATGTCTGTACTCGAGCACAGCACTGCTGTGCACCTGTTTTTATGCATTTTCCTGGTCTCAAGGGCAAATGATATATTTTTCCTGATACTTGAGTCCTAATGTCCGCAAATGGTACTGCTCTGAATATCTGTTTTGAATTCTTCTGGCAGATTTGAAAGGCAGAAAAATCAGAAACTCTAAAAATAGGATGCCTATTCAAAGTATACTCTACCCTCCGCCTGCTGCCGAAATACCTGGAGCCATTCTTGCAATCCATGCCGAAGTGTTGTCACAGATATTAGACGTTTTTGAAGTCACAAGAAAATCATGTGATAAGACGTTATCGCATGGCAGATTAGCACATGGAAGGAATGGACCTGGCTGTGGTAGCCACAGATCAATCAATCAATCAATCAATCACGGCATTTATAGAGCGCGCTACTCACCCGGGAGGGTCTCAAGGCGCTGGGGGAGGGGGTAAGTTACTGCTCGAACAGCCAGGTCTTGAGCTGCTTCCTGAAGGAGAGATGGTCCTGGGTTCGCCGAAGGTGAGTTGGGAGGGAGTTCCAGGTCTTGGCTGCCAGGTAGGAGAAGGATCTTCCTCCGGCGGTGGTTCTGCGGATGCGTGGTACGGTGGCGAGGGCGTGGCTGGTTGATCGTAGCTGGCGGGTGGGCGTGTAGAAGGTCATGCGGTTGTTGAGGTACTTTGGGCCCAGGTCGTGGAGGGCCTTGTGTGCGTGGGTGAGGAGTCTGAACGTGATTCTCTTGCTGACGGGGAGCCAGTGCAGGTCTTTCAGGTGTCCGGTGATGTGGCTGTGTCGGGGGATGTCCAGGATGAGTCGTGCGGAGGCGTTCTGGATGCGCTGGAGTCTTTTTGAAGTTTGGCTGTGGTTCCGGCGTAGAGGGTGTTCCCATAGTCCAGTCGGCTGGTGACGAGTGCCTGGGTGACGGTCTTCCTGGTTTCAGTGGGGATCCATTTGAAGATCTTGCGGAGCATGCGCAGGGTGTTGAAGCACGAGGATGAGACGGCGTTGACTTGTCTGGTCATCGACAGGGAGGAGTCCAGGATGAAGCCCAGGTTGCGTGCGTGGTCCGTTGGCTTGGGCGCGGTGCCCAGGGCCGGGGGCCACCAGGAGTCGTCCCAGGCGGAGGGTGATGAGCCCAGGATGAGGACTTCCGTCTTGTCTGAGTTTAGTTTAAGGCGGCTGTTCCTCATCCAGTCGGCGACGTCTCTCATCCCGTCGTGTAGGTTTGCTCTGGCGGTGGTGGGGTCGTTGGTGAGGGAGAGGATCAGCTGGGTGTCGTCGGCGTAGGAGATGATGTTGAGGTTGTGTTGGCGTGCGATGGCTGCGAGGGGGCTCATGTAGACGTTGAAGAGCGTTGGACTGAGTGAAGATCCTTGTGGAACGCCGCAGATGACTTCAGTGGCCTCGGATCTGAACGGGGGAGGCGGACTCTCTGGGTTCTTCCGGCGAGGAACGAGATGATCCATTCCAGTGCTTTCTCTCGGATTCCGATGTTGCTGAGGCGCTTCACTAGGGTGCGGTGGCAGACGGTGTCGAACGCCGCGGAGAGGTCCAAGAGGATGAGGGCTGCTGTTTCCCCGTTGTCGGTTAGGGTTCTGATGTCGTCGGTGGCTGCGATGAGGGCGGTCTCGGTGCTGTGGTTGGCCCGAAACCCGGACTGCGAGGGGTCGAGGGATCCATTCGTCTCGAGGAAGGCGGCAAGCTGTCCGTTGACGGTCTTCTCGATGACTTTGGCCGGAAACGGAAGGAGCGAGATGGGACGGTAGTTCTTGAGGTCGGTGGGGTCCGCCGTTGGTTTCTTCAGGAGGGCGGTAAGCTCGGCGTGCTTCCAGCTCTCCGGGAAGGTGGCAGTGTGGAAGGAGGAGTTGATGATGTCCCGGAGATGGGGTGCGATGGTGGCGTCGGCTTTGTTGAAGACGTGGTGTGGGCAGGGGTCGGTTGGTGATCCGGAGTGGATGGAGTTCATCGTGCGGGTGGTGTCTTCGGTGCTGATCGGGGTCCAGTTGCAGAGGGTGGTGGTGGCGGGCGTTGGTTCGGCGGTAGGGTGCGTGGTTTGTGCGTCGAAGCTGTTATGTATGTCGATGATCTTGCGGTGGAAGAACGTGGCGAGTGAGTTGCAGAGGTCTTGCGAGGGGGTGATGTCGTTGTTTCCGGCGCTGGGATTGGAGAACTCTTTGACGATGCTGAAAAGTTCCTTGCTGTCGTGGGCGTTGTTGTCCAGTCGTTCTTTGAGTGCCGACTTCTTGGTGGCACGGATCAGCTGGTGGTGTTTGCGGGTGGCGTGCTTGAGGGCGGTCCTTTTGTCTGTGGTCTGGTCGAGTCGCCAGGTTCTCTCGAGAGTGCGGCAGTTCTTCTTGGATTCCTTGAGGTCGTTGGTGAACCAAGGGGTTTTCTTGCTTCCGGGTCTGCTGGGAGGGTTTTTTAGTGGTGCGAGGTCGTCGGCGCAGGCGGTCAGCCACTTGGCGAGGTTGCTGGCTGCTTTGTTTGGGTCCGTTGTGTTGGTGGGTGTGTTCTGGCTGAGGGAGGCGGTGAGCTGCTCGGTGGTGATCTTGCTCCAGCTCCGGCGGGGAGCCTGTTGCGGGTGGTGGTGGGTCGCAGTCTTTCTGAAGCTGAAGTGGACGCAGCTGTGGTCGGTCCAGTGTAGTCCGGTGGCGTGGCTGAAGGAGATGTGCTTGCTGGAAGAGAAGACGGGGTCAAGCGTGTGGCCGGCGTAGTGGGTGGGCGTGTTCACCAGTTGCTTGAGTCCGAGGTTGGCGAGGTTGTCCAGCAGGGCGGTGGTGTTTCTGTCGTTGTTGTTCTCCAGGTGGAAGTTGAGGTCCCCTAGGAGGATGTAGTCGGCTGAGGGCATGGCGTGCGGGCTGATGAAGTCTGCGATGTCTTCGCTGAATAGTGTGCGTGGTCCCGGGGGTCTGTAGATGAGGGTGCCTCGGAGGGTGGTCTTGGGGTCAGTGTGTATCTGGAAGTGTAGGTGTTCGGCGGCGGTGAAGGTCTCGTCGGAGTTAGTCGAGATGCGGATGGTGTTCTTGTGTACGATGGCGATGCCTCCTCCCGTCTGGTTGACGCGGTCCCTCCGGGTGATCTTGTATCCGTCCGGGATGGCTATGGCGATGTCGGGCGCTGAGGAGGCGTTCATCCAGGTTTCGGTGAGGAAGGCGATGTCCGGTGCTGTTGCGTCGAGCAGGTCCCAGAGTTCCACGGCGTGCCTGTGGACGGAGCGGGTGTTCAACAGGATGCATTTCAGGTTGTTGCTGCTGGTGCTCGACTTGGCGGAGGTGGTGCACGTCCGGGGGCAGGTGAATCGGCAGGTTTGGCAGGTGAAGGGTCCGTGGGTGCGTCTCGGTGAGGCTCGGTAGCAGGCAGGGTTCCGGCCGGCATTGAGTGCGGTGAGTGTGGCGGCGTCGTAGGTCCGTCGAGTAGTGTTGCATCGGTGGGATCCAGGGGTTCTGGCGCTGGGCGCGGTCCAGGCACGGACGGGCGCAGACGGGCTTGCCTTAGGCGCGCCTTCGGCGCACCGCGGCGCGCAGCGGCCGCCATTTATGGGGAGGTGGGAGGGAGGAGCAGCTGGGAGCGGGAGGCAGGGGCAGCGAATGGGCAGTCAGGGGGGCGGGGCCGCAGGGGACGCAGCGGCGGGAATGGCGAGAGGCAGCGGGGGCACAGAAAGGAAATGGGGGGAAAGCAGACAAAATCACGGGCACAACGTAAATGGGGCAGCGAGGGGCACAGAAGGAAAAAGGGGATAAAAACAGACAAAATCACGGGCACAACGTAAATGGGGCAGCGAGGGGCACAGAAGGAAAAAGGGGATAAAAACAGACAAAATCACGGGCACAACGTAAATGGGGCAGCGAGGGGCACAGAAGGAAAAAGGGGATAAAAACAGACAAAATCACGGGCACAACGTAAATGGGGCAGCGAGGGGCACAGAAGGAAAAAGGGGATAAAAACAGACAAAATCACGGGTACAACGTAAATGGGGCAGCGAGGGGCACAGAAGGAAAAAGGGGATAAAAACAGACAAAATCACGGGTACAACGTAAATGGGGCAGCGAGGGGCACAGAAGGAAAAAGGGGATAAAAACAGACAAAATCACGGGCACAACGTAAATGGGGCAGCGAGGGGCACAGAAGGAAAAAGGGGATAAAAACAGACAAAATCACGGGTACAACGTAAATGGGGCAGCGAGGGGCACAGAAGGAAAAAGGGGATAAAAACAGACAAAATCACGGGCACAACGTAAATGGGGCAGCGAGGGGCACAGAAGGAAAAAGGGGATAAAAACAGACAAAATCACGGGCACAACGTAAATGGGGCAGCGAGGGGCACAGAAGGAAAAAGGGGATAAAAACAGACAAAATCACGGGCACAACGTAAATGGGGCAGCGAGGGGCACAGAAGGAAAAAGGGGATAAAAACAGACAAAATCACGGGCACAACGTAAATGGGGCAGCGAGGGGCACAGAAGGAAAAAGGGGATAAAAACAGACAAAATCACGGGTACAACGTAAATGGGGCAGCGAGGGGCACAGAAGGAAAAAGGGGATAAAAACAGACAAAATCACGGGTACAACGTAAATGGGGCAGCGAGGGGCACAGAAGGAAAAAGGGGATAAAAACAGACAAAATCACGGGCACAACGTAAATGGGGCAGCGAGGGGCACAGAAGGAAAAAAAGGGGGAAGCAAGAAGTGCGGGCACCGGGGCCGCAGCTGAGGGGCGATCTTACCTGCAGAAGCAGCGGGCAGACAACACAGGCGGAGCTGTGTGGTGGGGGAGCGACCTACCTGGCAAGGTCAAGGGTCGCTCTCCTCACCGCGCAGCGGCCGCCATTTATGGGGAGGTGGGAGGGAGGAGCAGCTGGGAGGCGGGAGGCAGGGGCAGCGAATGGGCAGTCAGGGGGGCGGGGCCGCAGGGGACGCAGCGGCGGGAATGGCGAGAGGCAGCGGGGGCACAGAAAGGAAATGGGGGGAAAAGCAGACAAAATCACGGGCACAACGTAAATGGGGCAGCGAGGGGCACAGAAGGAAAAAGGGGATAAAAACAGACAAAATCACGGGCACAACGTAAATGGGGCAGCGAGGGGCACAGAAGGAAAAAGGGGATAAAAACAGACAAAATCACGGGCACAACGTAAATGGGGCAGCGAGGGGCACAGAAGGAAAAAGGGGATAAAAACAGACAAAATCACGGGCACAACGTAAATGGGGCAGCGAGGGGCACAGAAGGAAAAAGGGGATAAAAACAGACAAAATCACGGGCACAACGTAAATGGGGCAGCGAGGGGCACAGAAGGAAAAAGGGGATAAAAACAGACAAAATCACGGGTACAACGTAAATGGGGCAGCGAGGGGCACAGAAGGAAAAAGGGGATAAAAACAGACAAAATCACGGGTACAACGTAAATGGGGCAGCGAGGGGCACAGAAGGAAAAAGGGGATAAAAACAGACAAAATCACGGGCACAACGTAAATGGGGCAGCGAGGGGCACAGAAGGAAAAAGGGGATAAAAACAGACAAAATCACGGGTACAACGTAAATGGGGCAGCGAGGGGCACAGAAGGAAAAAGGGGATAAAAACAGACAAAATCACGGGCACAACGTAAATGGGGCAGCGAGGGGCACAGAAGGAAAAAGGGGATAAAAACAGACAAAATCACGGGCACAACGTAAATGGGGCAGCGAGGGGCACAGAAGGAAAAAGGGGATAAAAACAGACAAAATCACGGGCACAACGTAAATGGGGCAGCGAGGGGCACAGAAGGAAAAAGGGGATAAAAACAGACAAAATCACGGGCACAACGTAAATGGGGCAGCGAGGGGCACAGAAGGAAAAAGGGGATAAAAACAGACAAAATCACGGGTACAACGTAAATGGGGCAGCGAGGGGCACAGAAGGAAAAAGGGGATAAAAACAGACAAAATCACGGGTACAACGTAAATGGGGCAGCGAGGGGCACAGAAGGAAAAAGGGGATAAAAACAGACAAAATCACGGGCACAACGTAAATGGGGCAGCGAGGGGCACAGAAGGAAAAAGGGGATAAAAACAGACAAAATCACGGGTACAACGTAAATGGGGCAGCGAGGGCACAGAAGGAAAAAGGGGATAAAAACAGACAAAATCACGGGTACAACGTAAATGGGGCAGCGAGGGGCACAGAAGGAAAAGGGGATAAAAACAGACAAAATCACGGGCACAACGTAAATGGGGCAGGGAGGGGCACAGAAGGAAAAAGGGGATAAAAACAGACAAAATCACGGGTACAACGTAAATGGGGCAGCGAGGGGCACAGAAGGAAAAAGGGGATAAAAACAGACAAAATCACGGGTACAACGTAAATGGGGCAGCGAGGGGCACAGAAGGAAAAAGGGGATAAAAACAGACAAAATCACGGGCACAACGTAAATGGGGCAGCGAGGGGCACAGAAGGAAAAAGGGGATAAAAACAGACAAAATCACGGGTACAACGTAAATGGGGCAGCGAGGGGCACAGAAGGAAAAAGGGGATAAAAACAGACAAAATCACGGGCACAACGTAAATGGGGCAGCGAGGGGCACAGAAGGAAAAAGGGGATAAAAACAGACAAAAT
This sequence comes from Calotriton arnoldi, assembly GCA_963921515.1. Taxonomy (NCBI): domain Eukaryota; kingdom Metazoa; phylum Chordata; class Amphibia; order Caudata; family Salamandridae; genus Calotriton; species Calotriton arnoldi. The sequence goes on from CAWUFW010003400.1 coordinate 1,283,542, forward strand.
CACGGGCACAACGTAAATGGGGCAGCGAGGGGCACAGAAGGAAAAAAGGGGGGAAGCAAGAAGTGCGGGCACCGGGGCCGCAGCTGAGGGGCGATCTTACCTGCAGAAGCAGCGGGCAGACAACACAGGCGGAGCTGTGTGGTGGGGGAGCCACACACGGGCAGCATAACAGCAATGAATGGGATTGATGCAGTCAATCAGAACCACTGGTAGCTCCCCAGGGGCATTCCATTCACGTGTTTAGCTCATATGCACCATTGGAGGCCAGCCACGTGCACCACATGCCCCAAAAGGCACAGCTCAGTTCCAACTGCTAAACTACCTCTATTCGGATTGGAAAGACAAGCAATCCCAAATTCGCTTCTGCCTAACTACCAGCCTTGTGCCAGCCTCATGTCACCATAACAAGGTTTAAAATGAATCAATTGCCAGTTTAACAGGTGCTACTTGGGCCGTTGCTGTGCTGTGAGCAGTGATAACCGCAGTGATGCATGTACTCAGCGTAATAACAATGCCTTCCTTTTTTTATAGTGCTGAGTACGGCAGTTGTAGTTATATCTAAGAGCTGTAAATTACATGTGTTACTATTACCTAACTTAACAGTATTTAGTATATCAACCTCAGAAGGAAGAAAGGCTTAGTTGGTCCTGTTGCGATTTCACCAGCGCAAGCAGATCATGTAGATGTCAGCAGCGAGTGCTTCACCCACTGAGCCAACTTTCTTTTATAAATGTTTTCTACTATCTTACTACTTCCCTTCCCTAGTTCACCTGATCATCTATTCTCTGACAGAGATATTTTACTCACTGGCGATGTGTTTACCACTGTTAAGCACATATCACCCACCCATTATTTGAAGATGGTTTCAATATGCGGCAGAGTAAGGCTTCCCCACTGTATACTCATGTTAGTAAATATCTTTTTTATCTCAAAACAGAACATGTTTACTTTTACTAAATAAAAGTGCTCAATTGTGACATTCAGAATGATTGTGCTTCAGTATGGTAGACATGTAGTGTAAAAAAGCACATTTTCTGCGGCAGTGTAGCCTGAGAGGTTGGCCTCTAATGCAAGCAAGGAAGATGGCCTATCGGCCCAAACATTGTGGGTACTATAAAGCCATAATTGTGTTGTACAGGGTATCTCACATACCAGGGTCCAATAGCCACCTCACCCACTGCACTAATGATAGCTACACCGCTTAATGTCTGGATACAAATGAAGCTACCAGCATGTCCATGCGACACAGGCTTTTGTAAGACAACATAGCTCCACATAGCAGGTTAACAAAGAAACGTCCATTGGATTGGGTGATGTCTGTTGAGTTCCAAACTGGAATGCTATGCACAAGCAATAGTTGTGCTGGTCTAAGGCAAATTGTGCCACAATCTGCTGTTTTAAGTGTTGAAAACCCCTGTAAACTGCAGGGATCCAATCACTTTGTTTCTGCAGAGTACTGCATCCCAGCCTTAAACCTTTTATCTTGCAGGAAAAATATTGACAAAAGAGCTAATGCAGTAGCATAGTGGTCCTTAAGGTGACAACATGGGCTAACAATGAGAGCATCCTTTTAAAATGTGCCTTCTGGCACAGACCTATATCATTTGAATTGAAGTGATTTGTATTAGATGCTTAAAACCAGCTTTGCCTTCTCCAACAGACCCTCAGGACTCTTACTGTTCAAGGCTTCATCAGCTCTATGGAATCAGTGGCATTATACTAGCCCACACAGCCCCTGTGGTGGAGGGCGGCGCCCTAGGTCCACAAGGCCCCCTCTGTACTGTTCTCGGGAGGCAGGCCACTGGCCTGAGAGCTCCTGACTAGGGCCGGTGTGCAGGGGCCCCCTGCATGTACTTTGCAGGGGGCCCCCTCAAGTTTTGTTACGCCACTGCTGCCTGCTACAGCACATAGAACAAAATAAGCAACTAATTATGCATGAATGTGCAAGTTTCAGGCCTGGTTCACAGGAGCCTTACCGGGATGACACTCAGACGTCCTAATTGAGGCGAGTCGGTGAAATCTGTGTGTTTAAATCATAATGTTTCTTAGGTAGAAAACAAGCAAACTGAACTGTTAACACTCAAAACAGAAGGTTCAGCGCCAGAGAAAGCCGGTGCTTTGCTTTGCTCTCCATTTAACTGTTTAAATGTCCTTCAGATAAAAGCTGCATCCAATCAGGTCAATGACTTCCCATTTTTATTAGCCTCGCAGTGGATGGCACAGCACACTTTCCTACAGCTGACCATCTACTGACTCCCATCTGCTACTTCTGCTCAGCACACACACACGCAGCGACCAAGCTGCCATCAGTGGAACGGGGAGCATTCCACAACACGACATGACTGTAACATGCTTGCTAAATGCATGATGCACAGATTAAACGTGCACCGCCCTGTAAATCCTTCCTACAAGAAATCTATTCATTTTACTAAATGGGGCTTCCAATGCAACAACTTCTGAATATCAGCACATACATTTTCACGTTGCAGAGGTATGTGATTTCTTACATGCAAACACGGCAGAAATCTTGGCAATTGTACTCTTTGGCAGCCTGGCTACTGCTGGAAATCTCATAGGGAATCTAATCAATCAGTCAAAATTGTTTGCCGTCTGCCCATACGCCCCACCACTTTCAAATTTCACTAGCCGCTGCTGAGTTTTGACTCAACATATAGCAGCATAGCGGGTTCAATTTCCTGCTGCAAAGTACAACGTTTGACATGCAGGTCACAGATTAGTATTTTTATGTGGATAGCTCAGTGGGCCATTGCTTTTGTCACAGAGATTATTTTGTTACTTGGCGCTCATAAGTAACAATACTTCCAATATAACACATTGAACTATGAACTGGCATCAAAGCACTACATACAATTCGAAAGGCATAGATGTAGAACCTTATTGTTTTTCCACTCAATTTTTCATTATTCTAAGGTTGCTAAAAAGGGATCCTTTGGGTAGCAATAAAATTGTATTAGTATGTGATGCAAACCTGGTGCAAAGTGTTTTGAGACATACTTTATCAGGCAAAATCATGAATGGTGTTGGACAGTAGCCCTATAGTAACACAAAGTAACACTATGCGCTACTTTACATCAAGGAGGCATACCATGGATTGTACATGGACATTCCCGTGCAGTCACACATAGATTTTGACACTGATCCCGTTTCACTATCTTTGGTAGAAAGGTATTGGCATCAAAATATTTTGCCTCCTCGAAGGAGGCGTAAAGTTGGCGAAAGTTTTATTTTTTCCAAACCTATCCAACACATACAAAGTAACAAAGTGTTAAACGTTGTCAAGGTAAATTTTTTTTGTGCTGGAAGAGTATGCTTCCAGTGTAAAATCTAAGCTTGACGTCACACAAACACCCTTGCACTATCGTGAAAGGTTGTGTGCATTGGTGCAAAACAGCTTATGGTATGCCAGCACTAGAAGAAAGAGCAACATCTCCATATCTTAGTCAATATGGTGCTATTGTGCTCTCCATTTTTCATGCAACGAAGCGCAGCAACTTTAGTTACTGTGCATCATAAAAACATATTTAAAATGCCCCTTTATTCCTCCAGAACAAGCACTCTTAACATGATGCCTACCAGTATGGATGTCATGTGACTTCTCCACTTTGTAGTCATCATTGTCTGAAGTAACATTTCCAATACATTCATTTACAAACTTAAATGACTCATTGTCTCTGTATCATTTGTTTGTGGTGTAAAGTGCTCTGACAGTCTGCATTGGGATACGTAGCGCTACAAACAAAATTGTGAGAAAGGGTCTAAAGAGAGGTGAGGGGCACCATTGGTGGGTGGTAGCACGGGAATCTGTGAAGAAGGAGGTCATAGGATGGCGCCATAAAGATTGTTGCACCTGGTGCTTCCAACGCTAAGGCTGGCCCTTGAGGGATCAACATGTATTCACACAGGATTAGACAGCTTTATCAGATCCCAGGGATAGAGGTTCTCTCACTTTTTTGAGACAGCTAATCCATCCAGCCCTTTTAATCGCTTTTTGGACCCGCCTGTGTTTTTCCCCAACTGAATCAGGGAGTTCACATGAGATGTTCCATGTATTTTTCGTGCTTTTAACTTGCTATCAAATTTGATGCAATTTAAAAAAGTTATTGAAGACCCAGCTTCTTAATCAGAAAACTATTTAAACCTCTTTTCATAGCGTCTGTGTCACTTCCGGTCTTCTTTGTGAAGTCTTTTGTTGTGTGTTAACCAGCTCCAAGATGCTCACTGAAGGAGCACTTTATAAAATAAATATAAAGTAATATTATGCCAGCAGAGCACATAGCTACGTTGAACTCAAGAGGAACCCACAACATATGTGCTCGATTGCTGAGTGGCTAGGGCCCTTCACCAAGCTATGGGAGACTGGTAATTGTATTTTATTGTATGGTAATTACATTTATATAGCGCTTGCTACCCCTGACGAGGCACTGAAGCTCTTTATGGTGACTAGCAGGCTACTCTGTAACCCAAGGTTAGCAATTAATCCAGTGGTTATTAATTATTGTTGAAGTTGGTGGTGGCTTTGATTTTAGTGACGAGATGAGACCTTTGTTTGGGAGTCTTTCAAACCTCATGAGTTTCTAGCTCTTAGCTCCATTATTGCATTCATTCTCTTCCCCATATGTGTGAATGGTGTTTTGTTGTAGCAGGTAAGGAGAATGTGTGCAGTATGAAGCATCTCCCGAGTGAGGACACATTGCATTCAGCACAAGATTGTGGTTATCTGCATATGCTAAGGACTTACTTGCTTCATTGTGCTTTGAGCCCACCATAGGGATGTCTCTCAAGGAACTGGTTATCATTTTCACACTCATTTCTTTTCTGTTTGCAATATATTTTCATCCAGAGCCCTGCCAGAACACTAAAGACTGACATGAACTGGTTTGACTGTCTGGTAATAACTGCCTCCAATTCTGTTTCAAGATGGATCATACTCAGTTCCTCTGGAATTATGCGGTAGGGGCGGACCAAATTATGCAGCAGGGTGGACTAAATTATGCAGCTACAAAAAACAAATTAGGCAATTTAATGCAACACATTTAGTTTTAGGATTACCTCATTGTTTTGGAATTCTCACACATGTTAACTCTATCTCAGGAAAAGGTTTGACCTCATGAGTACAACTTTGACAGCCAAATACGGAAAAGGGCAAGAAAAAGATAACCTGTCAATCTTTGCGAAGGGCATTCCACTGTGCGACAACACATATTGCCATGCCTTTAATAACTTTTGATCCGTGTGAACTAGAAACAAATGTTTTTTGTTGAAATCTGCAGATTATGCATTAGATGACAGATATTATGGCAAATGGTCTAAAAACGCCACAGGTACAAAATGGTAAAAATACAGTGGTGCTGATTATACCTCCTTCCAGTGCCTCTGATGTGTGTGTGTCCCACTCCACATCCTGTGGCTCTGTGCGCCTCCCCCCTGAGCTATGATGAGGACTGTCTGGAAAATGCAGAGGCTGAACTCAGGGAATCTACTCTGTCTCCTACATTTACTCGAGCCTTGGAGCCTGCCTTCACCCTTTTTGTAAACCCCAGGATCAAGGTCAATAAATAGGCTCTCTACTTAGGCCGGATGGGTTTATAATGTTTTAATCTGGCTCCCCAACTTGATAGCCTCTATGAAGGCCCAAAGTATTGGATACATGGAGACCTCCCTGATCCAGGAGGATGTCTTCGACAAGACTTCAGAAGTTTACTATGTACACCCTGTCCTGTCCCTGCATATGTGAAAGCCTGTGACACTCCTTCACCAGCCTGAAAGGAACACGAGGGTTATGGAGAAGTTAACTGTAAAACAACTCTGGATCTGGGTAAGGAAGGGCACTTACACGACAATTGTCAGCCAGGCTTCAGAGGGAACCAAACACTGCGCAGATATTGAACAGGGCCTTCTGGAAGAGCCTGAACCCCATCAGCCTGTCATGTTTGCAACTTCCGATTTGTCAGCAGCTTTTACCACAGTGGGCATTGAGATACTTGTTGTTCACTTGGCACACGGGGCTTGGCCCTGGCCAGTTGCAATCCTCCATTTCCAGTGCGCTTCAAAAGGGGAAAATCAGCCATTTTTCCACATCCACACAAATTGTTGTGGTCCTACACAAAGGGCATTAATGCAGGAGCGTCCAACACTGGTCTACGAGAGCCCTACCTACACCTGATTTACTGGATAATTATGGACTGTAAATTATACCCATTTAAATTAATTAAATGCAAATGCATGATGTCTTCAATTCCAGCATGCCTCTAGACCACCAATGTACATCCCTGCATTAAATATAGAAGGAAGGACTCTCGGTCTGCAGTGACTTAGTCAAAGACCCACGTTAAGGATTGGCATGAATGAGTAAACAACTGAATCGTTAGATCTTAGGTGCTTGTTGCTACAAAAGTCATTCAGGATCCCAGCTGGCAGCCGCGCATCGACTTTCCATTCACCTTTGGCCACGGCTTGCCTCTGAAGCATACAACAAAGGAGGTCCCTTAGCAACCCTGCTGTGGTATGCAAAAAATGTGCTTTATCTGCCAGGTAGATCTGAGCACCCTGCCAAGCATGAGATGGAAAAAGGGCAGAATTTATTTTAATACGTCTGTACTGAGCTATCTATGACGAGAAGATACAAGGCTTCCTGTGCGAAGAGTGTAGAGCTGAGCGCGGAGCGCGGAACTAAAAACTGCACTGGAAAATCATTTCAAAGCAGCTTCAGATTCCACCAAACGCAATGAGCCTGATGTTCAGTAGGGAAATTTAGAGGTGGGGAGGAGATGGTACTCCACCAAAAAGATTTGTTTAAAACTATACTCAACGGTTAGTTTTGCACCACAGTGCAGCCGCGGCCCATGCAGGTAAGAGCGGTGGGGTGGTGGTGGATTCGACAGACGACCAAGAGGGAAAATTACATAAGTAATTAATTTTCCCTCTTCGTCATCTGTCGAACCCCTCCCCCCCCCCACCCGACCCCACCGCTCTTACCTGAATGGGCCGCGGCTGCACCAGTTTTCCACAAATGTTGGCTAAAAGGAGATAGGTTTTACAGGCAGTTCTGAAGAGAAACTCATCAAATATTGCAATGCTTCAGGGTCTGGCACAATATCCTGAGCCAGTTTCTCCTCAGCAGCAAATCATTCATGGCCTTATAAGAAAATGGTGTGCTTCTCCCTCTGGGTGGCTCTAAGGACTGGATGGACTGCCGCTCAGATTCTTCTTCTTTTAGTGCTGGATGGGTGGAGATCACTCGGTTCTGCTTCTAGAGCGGGGTGAGCTGACAATCACCAAGTTCAGCTTTTAATATCATTTTCAAAAATACGCTCCATTAGGTATGGATTTTCTATTCACCCCAATGGGGTGATAGTTTTGTAAACAATGTTTAGGGCACAATATTTATGCCAGAGAATATTATGACAACGATATTCTGATATCTTGCCTTGCATTATTCTCCACTTATGCTTTCTGTGAGGAATGGGTGGGAGGCAGCTCTTTTTAGGTCATACTAGAGACATTTCATCTTGCAGACCACACACATCATTTCAAAAGAAATCATTTGGTGCCTATTACACCTGTGAAGTACTTCACAGACGTTGCGCATTTCTTACTTATGTTTTTTAGCTGGTAAATGCCGACGAAAATGTTCACATTAAATTTCCCTCTCATGGCCAACAGGAAGGGAGGCAGTGCCAGCAGTGTTGATGAGGTACTAACATTTTTCCAATTCATAGCCCACTCTGGGGCGTCTTCTCTCTGACAGTCATTCTGTTCCTGCAGGATAAACTGTGCTTAATCACCAATATTACAGTTGTCTTCACTGAGTGTTGCATTGGCTTTGCCATGAATTGTCCAACATTTGCAATTTCTGGGCACTAACCCAATGACCCGGGGTTCAATCTCAGCTTCCCAGCTTGTGTGACCCTGGGCAATTACGTTTCTTCAATATGCATCGTTTTCTGTGATCACATTTGAGAGCAACTTAAAACAGGAGCGGCTGGTGTAAGAGAAGAGGGGCTGGGTAGGGGGGTCGGGGAGGCGACCGGGGTTATGTGGTGGCGACGGACGAAAATTTTAAAAAAGCAATAAAAAAGAGCTTACCTGCCGCCCGCCGCATCGCCCTCTTCTGCTCCTCTCCTCTGCAGGCAGAAGCTCCCAGACTCCCCTGCGGCCAATCCTGACGCTGCTCTCATGCATGAGAGCAGCATCAGGATTGTCCTAAGTACCCTCGATTTGCGCTCCCAGAGAGACTGGGAGCCTGTGCCTGCTGTCTCCAACCTGGCAACGAAGCTCGGGTTGGAGACAGCTTCAGCGTGCATGCCGGTTTGGGCGTCCTGAAACTTTCCGGCCAAACCCACATGTGCACTGATTACAGTGCCCAGAACTCCCCATCATCACTGTTACCCCGATGGCCCCACCCCCAAAGACTCAGCCCGGGAAGAAAAAATAAAACGATAATATACAAGTTTTATTATGGTTTTATTTTTCACATTTTAAGGCTGCTGGCAGGGGGGCGAAACTCCTCGGCCATAGCGGAGGAGCTGCCGCTGACTTCAAGTAAATCTTTTCAGGGTGCACACTGTACAGAAACGTATCTTGTACATTGTTTAGTAGACCATAATGATGCTGCATCTATAACTACAACAAAGGCCTTGCATAAGAGGCAAAAGACAATTAACTTGCCTCTGTGGCCATTAGTAAAATTGTTATCAGGGCAGAAGGGGTAAAGAAGGAGATACTCATCCAGGGGATGAAATACACAATGTGGATTTGGGAAAACTGGTTACAAAATTTAACAAAATTGTGTGACCCCCGACAATTACTATTCTTCACCGTGCCAAACTGTCTGACCCTGGGCAATTACTTTTCTTCACTGTGCTCCTTTTCCATGATCATCCCATATGAGAGCACCCTGAAATAATTCAGTTAAGGATGCACACTGTACAAATGCCTCTCTTGTATATGCTTTAATAGACCATAATGTTGCTCCATCTAAAACAAAACTAAAGGTTTACATAGGAGGCTCAAGACAACTGACCTTCCTCTTTACTCACTAATACAAAAACTGTCATAGGAGAAGGTCACTATCAATTATAATAAAGGCCACTCGGAACACTGATATCATCTGATGTGCAAAGGTGAACAATCTAAAATGTTAAATCAGACTTAGCGGCAGTCATTGACACTTGCAGGCAGTGATTAATTTGTAAAAAACATAAGTGCCGGGGCTAGATTGCACCAGCCCATTTCTCCTGTTAGCACCGCCTAAAACAAAACCATCTACTAACCATGAAAGTGGGGAGAGTATGTGGCGTAATGGCAAGAGCTGCCAACTTTGGACCTGGGTGACCAGGTTCGAGTCTCGGCGTCTGCTCAACATCCTGTGATTCTGGGCAAATCACTTAATCTCCCCATAAAGGAATGTGTCCTTAACTGGTGCTCATGAAAAGTGCCGGTGTTGATGATTAAGTGCAGGTGCTGAGCACCGGAAACCACCGGCTCAAATTAAGCACTGCGTGCAAGGTGGGAGGTCCAGGCTGAGCTGAGAGCAGGGTCGCTTGGCTCCTCAGCCTCTGTGGACGTGCTTTTGTGGGCAGGGACCTGTCACAGAATGGAATGCAGTTGAGGTCGCTGAGCATTGTGGGATCCATCACCATTGCCACTGGCCCATTGGCACTGGTAGTGAGGAGGGGGAATCTTGGGTGTTGGGCACGCAGAGCGCAGTGGATGCGTTCCCACACCCAGTCATCAGAGAGCATGGATTGTCTGATTCTAACAGCATGTCTGTGTCATGTTTCATAGTGCGGGCTAAGATTACACTGACTCATGTTATTGACTAGCCCCATGCCCCCAGGCTCGCCCTCAATGAGTGGGGTCCGGGCAGTGGCGTAGCGTAGGTGGTGCCACAGGGGCGGTTGACCTGTGTGCAAAATTCTTAGGGGTGCAAAATTGGGGGCACAAATTGCGCCACAAAATACTTGCCTTGCCCCGGGCACTGGGAACCCAAGCTACGCCGCTGGGTCTGGGAACTATATATACCCTACTGCCTCCCCTTCTGACAATAGTGCCCCTCTAAATCTGTTGAGTAGTAAAAGATCCATATTTGGTGTGATTTGGGGTGCACTGGACCTTTAACGCCCTTGGGCCCTGTGCAACTGCACCCTCAGTATTATTAACAGCTACCCCTTGCCTATGTAGTGTCATGAGACCTTCTGGGTGTATGTTACATATAAACATAGGCAATGTTTGCTGAGGTGCTGAGTGGTTATGGTGGCTGTAGCATACAACACGGAATACAAACCATGGCCTAGTAATGAACATGTGGGCTAAAAAGAAATAAACATGTAATCGCACCCAAGATAGTAAGAGACCCAACTACATAGCAGCCCAGCCAACCGGCTGGGCTGCCTTGGATGCTTCGGGGGGCGTTGATTGGAGAGCAGCCCGTCCTCCGGACTTGAGTCACGGCCGCCATGCGTCACCCTTCTCCATCTTATGGACCGCGGCTGGGATGCTTGGTACCTTCCACCCCGATTGATCAGCCTCAAGGGTGCCGAAATCGATGCTCGCCACTGTCCCCGGTCTTGTTTTTCCTTTTCTCCCTTCTGATTTTGCCCGCCCCCCTGATCCGGCTGCTGCCTTCACCCATCGAGGTCGCTACCTGAGGGCCCGCTCTGACTGCCTCCTGTCTGCGTCGACCCGATTTTGGCCGGCATCCCGCAGCCTTTCCACGCAAGATCCGATGACTGCTCTTCCCCTACAAACCTTGCTCCAGGGGTTGGTTCCCTTGTTGGTTTTTCAAACTGACTATTTTCCTCCTCGTCCTCCCGCCATTTTGTCACTTAATCTGGGGTTCTTGACCGGATCCGCCATCTTGTCTCTACAGACTCATAGGTTGAATCCGGCCGCCGGTCCACGCCTTGTACCCTCCAGACTCGTCATCGCCCTTATGGATCACCTCTTGGACCTCTTCACCCCCCTTTCCTTGCAATTTCACCAGGATATTTCCATTTGCCCCCTCCTCCTATCCCGTTCCCTTTCTAACGCTACCTGAAGCAGGGTAGGAGGCCTTGCCTTGGACTTTGTTGATCTACGGGACCCTACTGGTTTGTTGACTCGCTTTCTCTATTTTTGTGTTCCCTCTTTGTACTATTCTCCTTGGCTTCTCCTTCCAGTCCTGATCCTCATCCCTTCCTCCGTCTTTTTCCCCCTCCACTCCCGTGGTACCATAGTACCTGTCTCTGTTTGTAATAAGTTAATAAGAGAAGCAATTATGTAATTATGTTTTCCTCTCTTCGCAACATTCTTTCATGTAACAGCTGTAACGTGTTTAAAAATGCTAACCTCATGTAAAGCTCTCTGATACCTACGGGTCTAGCCAGCGCTATATAAAACTCATCAAATAAAAATAAATAAATACATAGGGGTCTATTACGATGGCGGGCGGATCGCCACCGCCCGTTTGGCGGTGGCGATCCGCCCGCCATTTCTCACCGCCCGCATGCCATTTCCCCCCGCCATATTACGATGGCGGGGGGGACCCCGGCGGACGGATAGACCGTCCGCCGGTTTTCCGCCGGTCCGACAGCGGACCGGGCGGTAAAGGGGCCTAATATGGTGGCGGTGTTTGCTAGACACCGCCATCCATATTAGGATGGCGGCGGAGAGCAGCCTTTCCATGGCGGCAACGCCGCCATGGAAAGGCATATGGTGTTTGCTGTTGGGGGCCCGTTGTGGGCCCCCCCAGATGTTGGGGGATGGGGGCTGCACATGGGGGGTACCTATGGTACCCCCCTGCATTTGTATGCACAAGGTGGCAGGCACCGCGCGGTGCCTGTCACCGTGTGCATGCAAAAGCACAACTTGCATATATTGCATTGTGGCGGGTGCTGCTTACAGCACCGCCCGCCGCAATTCAATATATGCGGAATGCTCACCGCCACCGTGGCGGTGGCATCCTAATCCCAATGCCGGGACCGCCGCTCCTATGGCGGACGGTCCCATTCTCCGTTACGGTGGCGGGCGGACTTTGTCCGCCTGCCATCGTAATGTGCCCCATAGTTCTAGGAAGCATAACTTCAAAACAGCCCCACACCTCCGCCTTTGCTTCAACACGCCAAAGCAAACCAACAGGAAATGAGGATAAGTCAGCCACAATGACTTAAAACCTGAGAACTAATCCCTCAAAGGGAAAGTGCAAACATCTCATTGGGGAGAAATAAACACTACTTGACTCAGCTGTGCTCTGATAGCAAACAAAGAGCAGGTTATGGAATGTTGCCAAATTTGATTCAGAAAAGCTGGTCACATTACATTGCCCGACAACTGTGGTGCCGATTTCATGCTGCTGTTGGAGCAGGAAACAAAAACTGCTTTTCACTATAAAATCAGACAATATTTACAGGAGTTCTGCAAGTCTGTCCTTTTTTGAACATATGGCATTTGGATGGCACAGAAACTGTGACTGCCACGCACTCTGTGCCAGGCTCTTACATAATTTAGACCAGTTGGCTGATTACTCATCTATCACCAGTCTCAGCCACAGCATTGCCAGCTCAGAACCTTTTATTTTAAAACGTGTGCGCTCCTGTAAGCACCCCTCGCCAACCGAGACATGGTACGCCCCCAAGTCAGTGAAACTTACTTCCGGATAACCATCTGTTTCGCCGCTCGCGGTGCTGTGAAAACTGGGAGTGAGAGCGCTGCTCGGTGCCTCTTCGCCGAGGGCAGCACGCTGGAGGCCCGCAGACGGACCGTGACAAACCTCCGACTGGTTTCGGAGGCTGAGTCACCCGCGCGGCCTCCGTGGGCTTGTACAGACGCAGACGGCCCGGTGGGTGACTGGGTGGGGAGCGGCCGTCCGCACCACTTACATGACCCCCACAATCAATGGGTGAGGTTACCCTGCTCGGTGGCAGAGTCATCCATGGGTAGGACAGACTGTATGGGAGAGAGAGGTTCGTTTTCAGCGGTGTGAGTCACTCTGCGCTGTCACATATTTCGAAAACTTCCAACTTGCTCTTTTCGAGGTTATCAAAAATAGGGAGTAGATGACCAGGCTTCAAATGTTGATTACCTTTTTTTTTAATCCCTTGCTCGCCAGACGCGCCACCACTTTGGTTTCTCACGGTGGTGGCACTCTCTTGGAAAGTCCTCTGCCCTCTTCCAATTGGGCACATCTGGGTGGAAGGCTTTACTAAGGAACATTTAACATTTTCTGGAGCCCTTCAAAACTCTGCGGCTTGAAACTGTGCAGCTAGTGCCTAGAGGTTGGGATGCTCGTTGTGGTTTTTCCCAGAGTGGATAGGCGCTCTCTTCGCCTAAGCAGCACGGTTGGACTCTCCACTCATGCTTATTTATTTTTGAAGTTTTATAGAAGACGGATCACATCTTTGTCGACCACAGAGCACTTTACACTAAAGAAGGTCTATGAACATAGCATCCTTTTTAACCAACACGTGTGAAGATCAACCCATAAGAACAATATGGAGAGCAGAAGTAAATGTGTACAGTGGCATCTTAACACCCAATTTAGGTGAGAAAGTATAGTGGTAACAGATGATAAGTAGCAGACTGGCATCTCAGGCTTATGATAGTGTTACATTAAAACACGGGTAACTCAAAGAAAATCTTAATAAACCATTTCTTCGTGTTAGGCGAAGGATGGGCTCAAGTCTGGAGAATAATCCCCTATTTTTTTAATTTGGATATTTTATATAGCACCATTAGGCTGTTGTTCTCCTACTTTAGAGCCATGAGATACTTTAAAAATACAACAATGCAAAAAACTTTAGCAGAATTCAAGCATAATGACAACTGTAGAAAACACTGAGCATCGTGTATCAGAGACTGGCGCTGTACGGTGGGTTAGTCACTGTGTAATTGGGGGTGACCACTATCTGTAAGATATTCATTAGACAAGACGAATAAATGATGGTACTTTATTCTGATAATCACTTGTTATATTACAGAGGTAAGGCATCTCGCCTTCCAAACCGAAGGTGGCATTCTGCTGTAAGTACTGACAAATAATACTCAATTGTGCAAAGCAAATTCAGTTTCTCCTGAAATTGTAAATTACAGTAAGAACGAGACCTGTCCTGCAGGGAATGGAAAATACCTCACCTCATTTTGAAAGTTTTCAGTAGTTTGAATACTTTGTAGGAATGTTGTTGTACTACTTATCTTTTGAATGTTGCATCTCTACCCCTAACGTTCTATTACAGCGCTCTTTCTTCATTCAACTGGCAACAAGCTGGAGTGTGCATGGCTTGTTCGAGTAGATGCCGACTAGTACCTGCATGAGTGGTTGGAAGGGTGGCTCTGTAAAAGCCGACTAGATGGGAGGGTATCATTTCTTGAGTCGGGTTTCGAGTTGTAATCGAACTAGTGTGGATGGACCCTGCACTTAACCATGCTTCTTCTGAGAAGAAAGTCGGGAGGATAAAGCACATTCATTATTACCTTAAAGACATGCCACCCAGATACATCCGACCTAGCATACTCAGTGGTAGGATCCATGTTTCGTACTGTCTGCTGAGTAGGTGCTGAGAGATTACTGCTTGTGACTTTACATGTAAGCCTTATGGGTATTACAGAGCAGTATCTGAGACGCTTGGTAGCTCATCCTCACTTCTGCTTGTATTGTCCCTGTGTTGGGCGCAGTTGTTAACTGAGGAAACCTTCTGCAGGGTTGTAAGAGAATTCTAATATGGTCTTGCGTAGGTTTCTGCCACCCATGATGAAAGAGAATTGTCTCTAGGGAGTCAAAAGGTGGTTAAAATTGGCCCATCCAGGAAGGCATGGGCATCTGGTAAGACTCCACATCAATGATTGCTGCTTGGTGTCTTAGATTGTCTTTATGATCACGTGCCCTTGGTATGCTTGGAAGATAAATAATTGGTAAGAAAAAATGGCTAACGGCTGCTAGGAACTAATTAACCAATATTATCCAAGGGGAGGGCTCTGCCAGGTAATTATTGACCAGCACGACCCCAAGGGCCCACCTCCACACCGTCAATAGGTACCTGTGAGCACCCTTCATTGGATAATATTGCTATTGCAAATCAGACTCTTAAAATGTGGGGTAATATTCACAAAATTGTTTGGTAAATGGTGTGTTTTACGTGGCACTATTTAGGTGATACTGCTCTGCATTTTTGTACATTTGAAATGCATTGCAGTGCAAGCCTGGTTTTGAGGAGCATATAGGAAGGGTGATAACAGATTTTAGTTGCTGATCTTCTGCGGGAATTTGATTAACCATATTACAGAGAGCATGGTTTTCTGTCATTATTTTCTCCTGGAAACTATGGTTAGTGGCCCAGAAGCTAAAATTAAAATGCATTTTATTTGAATTCATTCATACATTCCTCATTCATGTGAGACAAAAATCTGACACACTGAGTAAAACAGGTACTTTCAACCGCAGAAGCAGTCTATCGGTTGATGCCCCAGTGTTCTCTTGCAGCTTCACCATATAGTTCTAATGAACAACTAGAGTGGTAAAAAAAAAATTTGTGTTCAAATATTTTATTGTATTTGGATAAAAAGAAATACTGTTTCGAAGCAACAGCGATACATACAAATCAGAAATTGATGTATACAGGTAAAGAGTTAAAAAGTTAAAATGGGTTACATGACAAGCAATATTTGAGCTAGGATGAAAATGATAGAAAGTTATCATATACAAATGATCATGTAAATATAATGACAGATAACAGGTATTTCAAATTCATCAAGTAGTAATTATAATCCCAAGGAAGATGGAACAGAAGAAAGATCATCATATGGCACAGTAAAGTCATATATGACAGAATGCGTATCGCTTGGTAAATAGAACACATCAGTAAGGGGAAAGAAATGAGAAGGGAAAGAGAAAGAATAGGAGAGGAGGAGGAAAGGATATTAGGAGGGAGGAGGGTGCAATGGGACATCTGCCACACATGTAATTGTTAAATCAAGAGAGGGGCCCAAAAGGATGTTGAGCTACTAAGCCCCGAGTACACAAATCCATATAATTATCCAAAGAATGCCATACATTGCTAGTGATTGAAGGTGGATAATGTTTTCTTTCAATAAAAGTATGAGCTCCATGAAGATATGACACTCAAGCCCACCAAGTATGGTAAGATAAAAGATTAAAAGATTTCCATTCTGTGAGTATAATTTTAACTAATGGCTCCGCTCCTTCCTCACCGGCAGGACCCAAAGAATCAGACTACCAGATCAACTGTGGAGTGCCTCAAGGATCGTCACTCAGCCCTAAGCTCTTCAACACTTCAACTTCAACATCCCTCGACAAGAACACATCACCCAACACCTACGAGACCTCCACTGGCTCCCCGTCGAGAAGAGAGTAACCTCCAAGAGGTAAACAGTCAGAATATCGAGTAGGAAATGGCGACTTGCACTAATATCTAGTGCAAAATATTGTGATACAGAAATATCGACTGCCAGAATATCGTGGTCAAGAGTATCGAGTTTAAGGTAAGAAATATCGTTTTCCAAAATATCGGAGTCATTAATATCGTTTGCAAAAATATAGTTGTTAAAAATATCGTTTTTTAGTTAGTGTTATGTATTTTAGTATGTATTTTAAATGTATGTGCTATATTTTTTTGTCTAAGTATTGCATTTTTTTTAATGTATGTGTTAAATCTTTAGAAGTTATTAATTTTATTTTAATTAAATTTTGCGTTATAGTTCCGTAGCGGGTTGTGGGTTTGTAGGGAATAGGGTGGGAAGTAATTTAATTATAATAAATTGAATATTAATTTTTATTTATTAGTATTTATTTAATTTTGATTTTATAGTGTTAATTTTGGTAATTAATTTATTATTAATTAATTAATAATTGGCTGTTAATTTTTATCGATTAATTAATTGGTAAATATGTTAATTGTGTCATTTTCTTAGGAGCAGGTTGTGGGTTTATAGGGTAATAGGGTGGGAAGTAATTTAATTATAATTAAATTATTAATATTTTTCATAATTAATATTTATTTATTTAATATTTTATAGTGTTAATTGTGGGAAATAATTTATTATTAATTATTTATTAATTTGTTATTCATTATTATTAATTAATTGGTAATTTTGTTAATTGTGTGATTTTTTAAAGAGTGGGTTGTGGGTTGATAGGGGAGTAGGGTGGGAATAATTTAATTTAAATAAATGTAATAATATTTTTTATATAATATTTATTAATTATTATTTAATAGTGTTAATTGTGTGAATTAATTTATTAATAATTATTTATATTTTGATTGTTAATTGTTATTAATTAATTAATTAATTGCTAATTAATTCTGTTAATTGTATAATTGTTTACGAAATTGTTGGTGGCATTTATAGGGTAATATGGTGGGAGGTAATTAATGTATAATTAATTAATTCTTTGTTAATTGATGCTAATTAATTAATTACATTTTAATTTTGTAATTTTTGTAATAATTTTGATGTGTGAGTTGTGGTGTTTATATTGGTAAATGGTGGGAAGTAAACTTTTTAAAATTAATTACTTAGGGGTCGATTCCGATCCCGGTCGGAGGCGCACCCAACACTATTCGGCCGGGAAAAAAGCCAGGCGAATGCCTGTTTCCCGACCGATCCGCACATCATTCCGAACGAGCAAGTACGATGCGCACAACTGCATAGATTCCGACCCAGTCGTACTCACCCAATCCAGGTCCTGTTTTCCGACCGAGGCGGATCTGGAAACGCAAAATCGAGTCGCACGGAAGCCAAAATGCAGCCCCGTCCGGCCGGACAAGTACGATGCGCTTTCCGTACGCGCCGAACCCGTCGCTACGCACGGCACGTCAAAGCATCCGGGAGGGGCGCACATAAGCTCCGATTCGCGCCACAACACGGTCCACGGCTACGAGACGAACACGCCAGCGACGAGGACGTGGCGAAGCAAAGAGAAAGACGAACGAGACGAACCAACTATGAATCCCATCGTGCCGATCCTACCAATATTCTACATCTACTACCGGAACAGGCACGGACGCGTACGGCGCAGAAGGTAAGTCAGACACCAAGCACAAAAACAAACTACACGTACCCGACATATCACACACACACAGAGGGATGCAGAAATTACTTACACCAGCAACAGCAGCACCATAGGGGCGGGATGGCCATCACCAATGCCACATATACACATAGGGGCCTGGATGCCCACCACCACTACCACCCCTACTCAGGGGTGCCAGATGCCTGTCACTACTCCCACCTCTACCCAGGGGTGCCAGATGCCTACCACTACTACCACCTCTACCCAGGGTGTGCCAGATGCCTACCACTACTACCACCCCTCCCCAGGGGGTGCCAGATGCCTACCACTACTACCACCCTTACCCAGGGGGTGCCAGATGCCTACCACTACTACCACCTCTACCCAGGGTGTGCCAGATGACTACCACTACTACCACCCCTCCCCAGGGGTGCCAGATGCCTACCACTACTACCACCTCTACCCATGGGGGGCTGGATGCCTGTCACTACTCCCACCTCTATCCAGGGGGTGCCAGATGCCTACCACTACTACCACCCTTACCCAGGGGGTGCCAGATGCCTACCACTACTACCACCCCTACCCAGGGGGTGCCAGATGCCTACCACTACTACCACCTCTACCCATGGGGGGCTGGATGCCTGTCACTACTCCCACCTCAACCCAGGGGGTGCCAGATGCCCACCACTACTACCACCTCTACCCATGGGGGCTGGATGCCTACCACTACTACCACCTCTACCCAGGGGTGCCAGATGCCTACCACTACCACCACCTCTACCCATGGGGGGCTGGATGCCTACCACCACTACCACCCCTACCCAGGGAGTGCCAGATGCCTACCACTACTACCACCTCTACCCATGGGGGGCTGGATGCCTGTCACTACTCCCACCTCTATCCAGGGGGTGCCAGATGCCTACCACTACTACCACCTTACCCAGGGGTGCCAGATGCCTACCACTACTACCACCCCTACCCAGGGGGTGCCAGATGCCTACCACTACTACCACCTCTACCCATGGGGGCTGGATGCCTGTCACTACTCCCACCTCAACCCAGGGGGTGCCAGATGCCCACCACTACTACCACCTCTACCCATGGGGGGCTGGATGCCTACCACTACCACCACCTCTACCCATGGGGGGCTGGATGCCTACCACCACTACCACCCCTACCCAGGGGGTGCCAGATGCCTACCACTACTACCACCTCTACCCATGGGGGGCTGGATGCCTGTCACTACTCCCACCTCTACCCAGGGGGTGCCAGATGCCCACCACTACTACCACCTCTACCCATGGGGGGCTGGATGCCTGTCACTACTCCCACCTCTATCCAGGGGGTGCCAGATGCCTACCACTACTACCACCTCTACCCAGGGTGTGCCAGATGCCCACCACTACTACCACCCCTACCCAGGGGGTGCCAGATGCCTACCACCCTTACCCAGGGGGTGCCAGATGCCTACCACTACTCCCACCTCTACCCAGGGGGTGCCAGATGCCCACCACTACTACCACCTCTACCCATGGGGGGCTGGATGCCTGTCACTACTCTCACCTCTATCCAGGGGGTGCCAGATGCCTACCACTACTGCCACCTCTACCCAGGGTGTGCCAGATGCCCACCACTACTACCACCCCTACCCAGGGGGTGCCAGATGCCTACCACTACTACCACCCTTACCCAGGGGGTGCCAGATGCCTACCACTACTCCCACCTCTATCCAGGGGGTGCCAGATGCCAACCACAACTACCACCCCTACCCAGGGGGTGCCAGATGCCTACCACTACTACCACATCTACCCATGGGGGGCTGGATGACTGTCACTACTCCCACCTCGATCCAGGGGGGGATGGATGCCTGTCACTACTACCACCCCTACCCATGGGGGGCTGGATGCCTACCACCACTACCACCCCTACCCAGGGGGTGCCAGATGCCTACCACTACTACCACCCTTACCCAGGGGGTGCCAGATGCCTACCACTAATACCACCCCTACCCAGGGGGTGCCAGATGCCTACCACTACTACCACCTCTACCCATGGGGGGCTGGATGCCTGTCACTACTCCCACCTCTGCCCAGGGGGTGCCAGATGCCTACCACTACTACCACCTTTACCCAGGGGGTGCCAGATGCCTACCACTACCACCACCTCTACCCATGGGGGCTGGATGCCTACCACCACTACCACCCCTACCCAGGGGGTGCCAGATGCCTACCACTACTACCACCTCTACCCATGGGGGCTGGATGCCTGTCACTACTCCCACCTCTACCCAGGGGTGCCAGATGCCCACCACTACTACCACCTCTACCCATGGGGGCTGGATGCCTGTCACTACTCCCACCTCTATCCAGGGGTGCCAGATGCCTACCACTACTACCACCTCTACCCAGGGTGTGCCAGATGCCCACCACTACTACCACCCCTACCCAGGGGGTGCCAGATGCCTACCACTACTACCACCCTTACCCAGGGGTGCCAGATGCCTACCACTACTACCACCTCTACCCATGGGGGGCTGGATGCCTGTCACTACTCCCACCTCTACCCAGGGGGTGCCAGATGCCTACCACTACTACCACCTCTACCCATGGGGGGCTGGATGCCTGTCACTACTCCCACCTCTACCCAGGGGTGCCAGATGCCCACCACTACTACCACCTCTACCCATGGGGGCTGGATGCCTGTCACTACTCCCACCTCTATCCAGGGGTGCCAGATGCCTACCACTACTACCACCTCTACCCAGGGTGTGCCAGATGCCCACCACTACTACCACCCCTACCCAGGGGTGCCAGATGCCTACCACCCTTACCCAGGGGGTGCCAGATGCCTACCACTACTCCCACCTCTACCCAGGGGGTGCCAGATGCCCACCACTACTACCACCTCTACCCATGGGGGCTGGATGCCTGTCACTACTCTCACCTCTATCCAGGGGGTGCCAGATGCCTACCACTACTGCCACCTCTACCCAGGGTGTGCCAGATGCCCACCACTACTACCACCCCTACCCAGGGGGTGCCAGATGCCTACCACTACTACCACCCTTACCCAGGGGGTGCCAGATGCCTACCACTACTCCCACCTCTATCCAGGGGGTGCCAGATGCCAACCACAACTACCACCCCTACCCAGGGGGTGCCAGATGCCTACCACTACTACCACATCTACCCATGGGGGGCTGGATGACTGTCACTACTCCCACCTCGATCCAGGGGGATGGATGCCTGTCACTACTACCACCCCTACCCATGGGGGGCTGGATGCCTACCACCACTACCACCCCTACCCAGGGGTGCCAGATGCCTACCACTACTACCACCCTTACCCAGGGGTGCCAGATGCCTACCACTAATACCACCCCTACCCAGGGGGTGCCAGATGCCTACCACTACTACCACCTCTACCCATGGGGGCTGGATGCCTGTCACTACTCCCACCTCTACCCAGGGGGTGCCAGATGCCTACCACTACTACCACCTTTACCCAGGGGGTGCCAGATGCCTACCACTACCACCACCTCTACCCATGGGGGGCTGGATGCCTACCACCACTACCACCCCTACCCAGGGGTGCCAGATGCCTACCACTACTACCACCTCTACCCATGGGGGGCTGGATGCCTGTCACTACTCCCACCTCTACCCAGGGGTGCCAGATGCCCACCACTACTACCACCTCTACCCATGGGGGCTGGATGCCTGTCACTACTCCCACCTCTATCCAGGGGGTGCCAGATGCCTACCACTACTACCACCTCTACCCAGGGTGTGCCAGATGCCCACCACTACTACCACCCCTACCCAGGGGGTGCCAGATGCCTACCACTACTACCACCCTTACCCAGGGGTGCCAGATGCCTACCACTACTACCACCTCTACCCATGGGGGCTGGATGCCTGTCACTACTCCCACCTCTACCCAGGGGTGCCAGATGCCTACCACTCCTACCACCTCTACCCATGGGGGCTGGATGCCTGTCACTACTCCCACCTCTATCCAGGGGGTGCCAGATGCCTACCACTACTACCACCCTTACCCAGGGGTGCCAGATGCCTACCACAACTACCACCCCTACCCAGGGGGTGCCAGATGCCTACCACTACTACCACCTCTACCCATGGGGGCTGGATGCCTGTCACTACTCCCACCTCAATCCAGGGGGGGCTCGATGCCTGTCACTACTACCACCCCTACCCATGGGGGGCTGGATGCCTACCACCACTACCACCCCTACCCAGGGGGTGCCAGATGCCTACCACTACTACCACCCTTATCCAGGGGGTGCCAGATGCCTACCACTACTACCACCCCTACCCAGGGGGTGCCAGATGCCTACCACTACTCCCACCTATACCCATGGGGGGCTGGATGCCTGTCACTACTCCCACCTCTACCCAGGGGGTGCCAGATGCCCACCACTACTACCACCTCTACCCATGGGGGCTGGATGCCTACCACTACTACCACCTCTACCCAGGGGGTGCCAGATGCCTACCACTACTACCACCTATACCCATGGGGGGCTGGATGCCTGTCACTACTCCCACCTCTACCCAGGGGTGCCAGATTCCCACCACTACTACCACCTCTACCCATGGGGGGCTGGATGCCTGTCACTACTCCCACCTCTATCCAGGGGTGCCAGATGCCTACCACTACTACCACCTCTACCCAGGGTGTGCCAGATGCCCACCACTACTACCACCCCTACCCAGGGGGTGCCAGATGCCTACCACTACTACCACCTCTACCCATGGGGGGCTGGATGCCAGTCACTACTCCCACCTCGATCCAGGGGGGGCTGGATGCCTGTCACTACTACCACCCCTACCCATGGGGGGCTGGATGCCTACCACTACTACCACCTCTATCAAGGGGGTGCCAGATGCCTACCACTACTACCACCTCTACCCAAGGGGGGCTGGATGCCTGTCACTACTCCCACCTCTACCCAGGGGGTGCCAGATGCCCACCACTACTACCACCTCTACCCATGGGAGGCTGGATGCCTGTCACTACTCCCACCTCTATCCAGGGGGTGCCAGATGCCTACCACTACTACCACCTCTACCCAGGGTGTGCCAGATGCCCACCACTACTACCACCCCTACCCAGGGGGTGCCAGATGCCTACCACTACTACCACCCTTACCCAGGGGGTGCCAGATGCCTACCACTACTACCACCTCTACCCATGGGGGCTGGATGCCTGTCACTACTCCCACCTCTACCCAGGGGGTGCCAGATGCCTACCACTACCACCACCTCTACCCATGGGGGGCTGGATGCCTACCACCACTACCACCCCTACCCAGGGGGTGCCAGATGCCTACCACTACTACCACCCTTACCCAGGGGGTGCCAGATGCCTACCACTACTACCACCCTTACCCAGGGGGTGCCAGATGCCTACCACTACTACCACCCCCACTCACAGGATGGCTAATACATGACACAACAGGCACACACCAACATAAACAATGCAACATAAAGACATCCCCCCCTATCACCATGACAAGCGTGTGTAGACTGTGTCAAATGCCTACAACACTGAACATGACTTTGAACATACAATGTGACCCCCTATCACATGTGCCACACATAAATGTGTGTGGCCCCCACAATGCAAGCAGACCATGACCACTGTGGCAATGGGGTCCAACCCCCATCATCACAGTGACCAAAATGTAAGTGTGGGGCCCATAGCTGAAGCACATCTTGAACATTGTGGCAATGGGGTTCAAACCCCCATCATCACAGTGACCAAAATGTAAGTGTGGGGCCCATAGCTGAAGCACATCCTGAACATTGTGGCAATGGGGTTCAAACCCCCATCATCACAGTGACCAAAAGGTAATTGTGGGGCCCATAGCTGAAGCACATCTTGAACATTGTGGCAATGGGGTACAAACCCCCATCATCACAGTGACCAAAAGGTAAGTGTGGGGCCCATAGCTGAAGCACATCTTGAACATTGTGGCAATGGGGTTCAGACCCCCATCATCACAGTGACCAAAATGTAAGTGTTGACATTGAAAAAGCTGCAACTGCCAAACTGCATGGATGATTCCTGGTCACAGAACAACAAACACATCAGTGGCAAAGTAGTGCTTGTGTCCCATAGCAACATAGATTGGGGGAGGCAAACACTGCAGTGCAAATAAGACATACCTTTGGCCATGTGCAGACAAACATCACCCATGGGGGCTGACACTGTCAACATTCATCAATGACACAATGACAGAAGTGACCATGCTAATGCAGACCCACATATTTGCACCAATGGGCACACAAATGCAGATACCCTGTGGAGACTGTAGATGTGAGGTGAACAGATACCATACCATGGCAGCAATGGGACACACAAACAATGATCATTGTGCTGACTGATGACCTAGGAGTCCCAGGGACAGCAGGGGAAACCCACCAAACAACATACAGCCAATGGCACACTAAAGACATGCCAATGCAGGGGTGCAGATGCACAAACACAAACAGGCAGACCCACACTGCACATCAAACACAACAGGTGAGGGGGGGATGCCAGTGTCCCCAGGCAACCACACAACACATGATGAGGCCTGAATACCAATTACACAGATGTGCATACAGTGCCACACAAAGGTAACTCATGGATCCAAATCCCCTATGTGGGCAATCAGGCATTGTTAGATGAGAGGGAGCACAAATCACACATGTCACACAAGCATGTAGGAACAGCAACTGACACAGCAAGACACAGAGACACCACAGCACTACCCCCAGGGTCCCCACAATGTGGTGACCCTGGGCTGCATTACAATCCCACTGTGATGACAAAGCTAGATGTCGTTCACACTGTGAACCACAGTCATGTGTCCTGAGCAACAAACTACCATCACACCTACACAAGCACAAATCAATCAGCACGGCCAGTAAGCCAAGGCCAACATGGAGGCAGGGGTCTAGCCGTGCAACAACTCTCATCTGCACACACTCAACACCACACACCTCGACCTCCAACAATGTGCAGCAGTGAAGCTCACATGCACTGGTGACATTGCACATGCACCCATGACAATCCCATGGGTGGTGATGGGAACCAAGGTGCAGAAACACATCACACATGGCCACTCAACAAGACTCTTGAATGTCTGACACACTGCACACTACGCTGTACATGGACATGACGGCAATACCACACCAACCAACCAATGGGATCCCAGCCACAGTCCCACACCAATGAAGAAGTCAAGGTCACCCACAAAGAACACACATAGACAACTACCAACATTGCAGCCCTGACCCTGAGGAGTGCCAGCAGTCACACACACAACGTGTCACAATCACTGAAAGCTAACACAAACTGGAAATCACATGACAGGTGTAAACAACAAGTGCCAAGGGGAATCCTGACTGTGACCCATCTGCGTCTGCCCACAAACTCAGCCCTCACAGCAAACACACCTATGGGTGACACCCTGATGACCAGTAATGTGCCATGCACCCACATCACAGAGAACCCAGGGAGAAGACTTTGGGGGAACATAGGTCAACTCAGCAAGCATCACAAACAGGAACACCACTAGGGATCCCAGCATGCACAGCAAAATGGAAGTGAACACACAGACATGCTCATACAACACACACCTTGGGCGCAGGCGATGTCACAGGAGTACACACTGCCATGAGGGGACTCCACTCCTCTGTGAGGAAAGCTGTGCCATATGTTGCCACAGTAGGGCTCCATCATGTCAGCAGAACACTTGGTCACACAGTCAACAATTTGCACCAAATGAAGGCTCCGGTCACATCAGCCTGGTCATGGGAGTGTCAACGAAATCATCAGCACAGATCCAACACACATGTATAGCAAGTTGCACTGAAAACACAGATGAGTCCTTTCCCATTGATGCCCAAACCTGCATGTCCAGTGGAGATGGCCACACGGTCAGGGAAGTAGACTAATTGAACAATGGCAAGCACAACAGATGTGCAGGGGTGGAAGCCACAGATGTGACATTGCTAATGTAAGTAGGAAATCCCATTGCCAAATATTGAAAACATGACACCCTCAGATGCTGCTAAGGATGACATGGATACACCACAGGATAGGACACATTCCCCCTGGACCACATGGGTTCCTGAACAGTAACACTTCATTTTCATGAGACCAAATATCACCATCACTGCAGCAAGGGCACGGTTAGCATCAACAACATCATGTACATCAGAAGCAAAAGCACTAGAGAACAGAAAGTCGCTTTATTCAGCATATGTGGGTTCAAAAGTTGAAGTCCAGTAAAAAAGAAACAAAGGCCAATGGCCAGTCCATCCTGAAAGTCAAAACAGGGTGACAGTGGCAGATGTCACCCTACGCATGCCTGCACTGATAAAAACCAGGGACAATCCCCTCGGAGGGGTATACGGGGGGGGCAGGCCAGGCACCGCAAGGACAGGATCAGGGCTCACCAGAAGGAGGCAGGGAATGGTTGGTGGGTGCTGAAGAGCCACTGACAACTGCAGTGGAGGTGTCTGACATGGTGAGTGCCGGCACAACTGGGGGGCATGACTCTGATGGTGTGGGTGCTGGCACGACTGCAGTGGACCGGGCAGATGGAGTGGACAGGTTCCCCACTGCAGTGCCCAAGTAAGACAGGGTGGTAGTGGACTCCACTGCGGTGCCTACCTCCAGGGGAGGAGAATGGGGATCAGGTAAGGTGGGCAGGACAGAGGGGGAGGACACCGTCTCCACACCAGTGGCACAGACAAGCGCAGCGGGGGGTGTGGGGCTGGAAGAGCAAGTGGCGGGGGAGAAGGCCGGATCTTTTTGGGGATGGTGTATCTGTGGGTGGGGGAACCTGTGGCAGGGTGTGGTGGGGACACCTGTGGAGTGGGGGCCTGAGGGATGGAGGAAGGAGACTTGGTGCCTGAGCTGCAGGGCGGTGGCGTGGAGTTGCAGGTGAGGCAAGGGAGGGGGCTTTGGAGGGAGAGGCAACTGAGGACTGCGCAGTGCTCGTGGATGCGTGTGTGTGTGCCTGGGCCCCATCCCCTGTGAGTGTGGTTTCAGTCCCCTGACTGTGCGTGCGTGTGCGTCTTGTTTGTGGTGTGTGTGTCTGTGTGCTGCTCGTGTCTGTGCTGGTGTGTGCCTGTGCCGGTGTGTGTGTGCTTGGGACAGGTAAGGTGCTGGGGAGTGTGGATGGGGCAGAGGCAGGAGGGGTGAGGGACTGTTGGAGGAGGGACACTGCTGCCGTCAGGGAGGAGTCCATGGACCTATTGCCCCTCTGTAGGGCAGACATGCCCGATGAGATGCCCTCCATGAACGACACCAGCTGAGTCAACAGAGTGGTGTGTGCATGGAGGACACTCAGCATCGCTGTCTGCCCTACATGGAGCTGGCGAAGGAGGTACACAGACTCCTCACTCAGGGCAGCAGGGGACACAGGGGCAGGGGGTGCGGTGCCTGGCCCGAAGGAGACACGCTCCCGAACATGGGAGCCTCCACGGACCTGGGGAATGGGAGCCGATGGGAGGGCGGTGGTGATGGTGGTGGTGGTGGCGGGGACAGCAACACTAGCTGGGGTGTGGTGGCTGCTGACACCCGCATCCACAAGGGAGTCATCCTCCGAGCTGCTGTGGTCCTCAGCTGAGGTGGATGGTGCTGAGGACTCCTCGGTGTGGCTCCCCTCGCCCTCCGTGCCACTGGGTCCCTCCGACCACTCCTCAGCTGCTGACCCAGTCTGGCTCTGCGGCTCCTCCTGGTCCGTGGAGCTGTCCCCTCCTGTGGCTGTGGATGTATCTGCAAACAATAGGGAAACAGACAGACATCAGTCACCTGCACCGAACGCACACACCACAGTAAGTACAGCACATTACAGAGCAAGCCCTGGCATCCTTAGTTGAACATTGCCAAAAGTGCCCAAACAGAATAGGAGTAGCCAATTGTCAGTCTGATGGTCAACCATGGCACTCACATCCCTCCTGGCCTTGCACCCATCTGTCTGGTGTCTGTTGGATGGCAATACCCCAGTGTGGACACATGCACCACCTACACAGTAGTTGGACAGTGCAGAAAACACGGTGAAGCATGTGAACATGCACACATCACAACTCTTGCCACTGAGTCAGTACAGGTGTCCGGATGAAAGGGATGCCCAGAGTCAAATATGAAATGCATGTGATGCATACCAGCGACAGACACCATGATGCACCCATGTCCTGATAGCCATTGCCACAATGGTGTGCATGTAGCACATGTCACTCCCCTGCAGGATCACTCATAGGAAGTTACATGCCATGGCACAGGCATGCCTGCTAAGTCATACATCACTGTCTCCAGTCACATGGGCAGGGCAGCCAGACAACAACAGTCTGCACTGTGTCACAATAGTAGGTCATGGGGAATGCAAGTCCTGGAGCTGAACAAGTGCACATGTACATCCCCCACACACCACATGATCTGAACCCTTATCTGTCCAGGTCATACCGATTGGACACATGGGAGACCTGTAACACAACCCTCTGAACCTGAGCACCTCACAATCTGCTGTGAATGGGAAACAGCTGCCTGAACTTCACATTCGCATACCCCAGTCTGCACGGTCAGGTGATCAAACACCTATGTGTCACCCAAGTATCGTCTCCTATGGTCACATCTCCGGTGGCATGCTGAGCCCCAACCGAGAGACACCCCAGCAGTCATGACAACGAAGCCACAGCACACTGACACAGAGGCAGACACCTGAGGGGACATATCACTGAGCACAACGTGTCAGCTGATACACGGGAGTGGGAGTACAGAGTGTATTGTATGGCCTGGAGTAGGCATGACTGTCCTGCCCCACATGAATGAGGGATGAGCCCTGGACAGTAGGCAGCTGGCTAAGTATGTGTGACACACGTAATATACACACTCCTGGGGCCCAAGCATTGTTCCCACCCGCAGCATGGGTGTGTGCCAGATACCCCAGGCACATGTGGTGGATCAGCTCAGCAATTGGACCACATATCAAAGTAACACGCAGATTACATGTCAGAACACAGGCATTGTGTAAGCAAAGGACCCACCCATGATGCCCACCACAGAGTTAGGGGAACAGATGCTGTCCCCCACCTTGAGTCAAGCAAACTGCAAGGACACAGTACCCAAGTGACACAATTCCCTGACTGCAAGGGCCACACCTGGGTATCAGATGAGGGGTGGGCAGTGCACAATCGAGGGACATGGGTCCTGGACCACATTACTGATGTACTGTGGAAGTTTAACCAGGCCAGAGGAGGGCACATAGCATGGCAGACAAAGTTCACAATGCAGTCATGGACTCACCCCCTCCTTGCTGCTCTCTGGCCTTCAGCTGCCCATCCAGATCAGGGAAGACCACCGCCAGGATCCTGAGCATGTGGGGGGTCAGGGTCCGGTGTCCGCCCCTCCTGCGAGGAGGCGACAGCTTCAGCTGGACCCGTGCGATCCTCCGGGTCCAGCCCCGAAGGTCCTGCCACCTCTTCTGGCAGTAGCGGATCTGGCGCTTGTAGTCCCCCACGGATCTCACTGCCCGTACGATGGTCAGCCATATCTTCTGCTTCTGGTGGGCATCAACCTGTGAGGATGACAAAGTGAGAATGCCATTACTACACATGCAACATATCTGTGCATTACACAGTTGGATATACATGTCTCAATCACAGGGGCACATGATGTACACAGGCAGTGCAACGATGGCTATGGACAGTATGCCAGCAGTTACTACATAGTATCATTGCCTGGGAAGTAAAACCTTGTTTAAATGCACTGTCACTGCACTATACCTGTTCAGTGCATGTAACTACACACTATGGGGGGTGACAACTACTCAGTTAGCCTGCTAGCCAGTGGCGTGCAGACTGTTAGCCTTGCTAGTCAGACAACATGCACATTTAGTAAGGCAGTGGACAGCACACTCACCTTTTCCCCTGCTTTCCCATACAGCTTGCTGTACTGTGGAAGGAGGCTGTCCAGCAGGGCCTGGTTCTCCTCAGTGCTGAAGGCTGGGGCTCTCTCCACAGTACGTGCCATTGCAGGGTCCAGAGGGTGCAGATACAGCAGCAGTGGTGGTGGCAGATGTCGTCCTGGAGCATGTAGTGCAGGCAAATGAGCTCTCAGGGGAACAGCCAGCCTTATATGTGTGCTGCAGAGGCAGATACTGTCCCATGTGTCCAAAGTGATAGGTCCAAGTCGTTAGCATCTTCTGAATCTGGCCAATCCATGGAATTGCCCCACTTACACACGCCCACAGCATCCTTCAAAAGTTCAACTTCATGACACCCATGAATTTGCAACATTGTTGTGGGTGACCAACTGAATTTCCAGCATCAGACTCGTTCAAGATTTGAAAACGCGTCCGTTGCCAGGCCAGGCCATAGCCAATGGGTGTGCACCGATCGGTCCATTGCTGTTCAACGCGTATTGCGGATACAACGCGTACCCGCTCACATTGAATGCAATGGGCCGGCCGGGCACACCGATCGGTCCATTGCTGTCCAACGCGTACCCGGGATACAACGCGTACCAGCTCACATTGAATGCAATGGGCCGGCCGGGCACACCGATCGGTCCATTGCTGTTCAACGCGTATTGCGGATACAACGCGTACCCGCTCACATTGAATGCAATGGGCCGGCCGGGCACACCGATCGGTCCATTACTGTTCAACGCGTACCCGGGATACAACGCGTACCCGCTCACATTGAATGCAATGGGCCGGCCGGGCACACCGATCGGTCCATTGCTGTTCAACGCGTACCCGGGATACAACGCGTACCCGCTCACATTGAATGCAATGGGCCGGCCGGGCACACCGATCGGTCCATTGCTGTTCAATGCGTATTGCGGATACAACGCGTACCCGCTCACATTGAATGCAATGGGCCGGCCGGGCACACCGATCGGTCCATTGCTGTTCAACGCGTACCCGGGATACAACGCGTACCCGCTCACATTGAATGCAATGGGCCGGCCGGGCACACCGATCGGTCCATTGCTGTTCAACGCGTACCCGGGATACAACGCGTACCCGCTCACATTGAATGCAATGGGCCGGCCGGGCACACCGATCGGTCCATTGCTGTTCAACGCGTACCCGGGATACAACGCGTACCCGCTCACATTGAATGCAATGGGCAATGTGTGCGCACCGATCGGTCCATTGCTGTCCAACGCGTATTGCGAATACAACGCGTACCCGCTCACATTGAATGCAATGGCCAATATGTGCGCACCGATCGGTCCATTGCTGTCCAACGCGTATTGCGAATACAACGCGTACCCGCTCACATTGAATGCAATGGCCAATGTGTTCGCACCGATCGGTCCATTGCTGTCCAACCCGTATTGCGAATACAACGTGTACCCGCTCACATTGAATGCAATGGCCAATGTGTGCGCACCGATCGGTCCATT